>SMMW01000147.1:1260000-1975670 GCA_004794655.1 Marisa cornuarietis
TTTCTTTTTCTATAAACACTTTTCTGGCATCAGTTAAACATTTGCAGAGGACCACCTGCATTTTTGTCTTCCCTGTGCTTATCTTTAGGTCTGTTTATCTCTTACCTGTTGCAGAGTCTTAGCCATCTTCATCTGAACTTTGTTTTATTTTTTATCCGGTTGTATGTAATACAAACATTCATATATTTTATTAACATTTTAATTTATGACTGTGGTAATGTGTCATTCACACAGGCTGATGGTAAATCTAACTCAGCCAGTAATAGTCTGCTTCAACAATCAGCTGCCTGATGAAAAAACACTACGGCAGCATTGCCTAGAAGTTGAGTCACATCTCCAGCAGTACAAAGAGGTTAGTTTTTGAATTTTTTCGTTTTGTTGAGGTTGTTAGTATTTAATATAATCTCAGATTTTTCTAGTATTCATCTTTGTATTATTCCCACAATATTTAGCATAAGAGTGAATGGCTTAGAGTCAATGTCTCTTATGGGCTACAAAATTACCCAAGCAAAGCAGCACTTCACAAATAATTGTTGGGGTTCTTTTCACTGGGTTGAAACCTGATGTCTGAAATCCATGATAACGATTGGATGGCTTTCAAACTGACTAACTTTTTTTTTACGAACCAGCTCTTAATTTTATAACAGGAAGTTGGTAAAGCATTAGATACATCTGTTAATAATAGGATTTATATAGTCCATTTCCCCACACAGCAACAGTAGGTATTGAGGGAGAAAAGCATCACAATTAGTCAAACATACATGCACTCATGCACAGGGAATATTGCCAGGAACATGAAGGAACGCAGAGAGGAGAAGGTAGAGAAAGTAACAGTACAAACTGATTACTGTTCCCTGTCGCCATCATTGAGAGTAAAAATATGGGAATGTCATGAAGCTGAAGTTGAAATGACTGACCAGGGCTCTTTTTGGAGCTTGAAATGGAAGATCAAAGGCTTGCACACACAAATTAAAGGTCCAGGGTATTGAGGGATGGTTAGTGGTTTTGATGGGACAAAGACAAAATAAGCATGGCTACCTGATTGGTCTGAGTTATAAACAGATTCTTGTTGGTAGAGATAAATATTTTCTGTGGATTTCAGCTTCTGAAACCCAGCGCGTTATTTATGATCTAATTTCGAAGTTGGCAATTTGCATCTGTAGTCAACAAGTCCTGCAAAATCTCACTTCATGCACAAATAACATGCAACGTCATAGTCAGTGGCGTCCACGCTATGTCTCAGTAAGCATATGGTGACCAGAAGGTGGAGCAATACATGAAGTTCAATATAATACAATACAATACATCTTTATTGTCTATGTCTGGTCACAACAGAGATAGAAATTTTCCTTTGTTGCTGGGAGCTCCCACAGTTAACTGGAGAAAAGGATACATAATAAAATGAAAAAAATTATGATCACACCTCATACACTCATACAGTTACACTCATGCTTAGCCCTCGCACACCTAAGACAGTTAGCAGATGCACATTCTCTTCCTCTCTTACACACACACACCCACAGACATTCAGGCTAGGTACATTTGTTAGTCCTGTTCAGGAGTGCTATTGCGGTTGGTAAGAATGACTTGGCAAAGGCACTCTTCCTGGCGACCACTTGCTTCCATCTGCGGCCAGAGGGTAACATTTGGAAGTGGCGATGTAGTGGGTGAGAGGGGTCTGTGATGATTCTGACGGCCTTTAACCTCACAGCCTTGATGTATAAATCACCTAAAGGTCTTTGTGGAGAACCAATGATCTTGCTGGCACTCTTGACCACTCTCATTAAACAAGCTTTATCTTTGAGAGAGAGAGAACGCCAAACCACACTGACATATTGAATGTTAAGATGCTTTCGATTAGACTGCGATATACTGACTCAAGGACAGGGCCGCTGACACCGAAATTCCTCAGTTGCCTCAGCAGGAACAGGCGCTGTTGTGCTTTCCTGGAAACAATGCTGGTGTTTTCCTGAAAGGACAGTTTGCTGTCTAGCACTGTGCCGAGGTACCTAAAACTTTGCACCTGTTCTATTGTCTCATTATCAATAATTATAGGGGTGTGGGCAGGTTGATGTTTTCTTCTGTTAAGGACCACTTCTTTAGTTTTAGAGACATTGAGCACCAGAAAGTTTTCTTCAAACCATGAGTGTAATTTTTGAACCTGGAGGAAATAGCTTGCAAGTGACTTCTCGTCCTTGAGCCGAGCAACCAATGCCATATCATCTGCAAACTTAATCAAGGATAGGGCACAATTCGAGAATTCCGTCCGGACTTCACTAGTGTAAACAGAGAACAGTATTGGGGACAAAACACACCCCTGTGGGGCTCCGGTATTTATGATCAGAGTGGTCGAGACTTTGCCTCCCATGCTGACCCGTTGTGGCCGGTCCCGGAGAAACTCCCTCATCCAGAGCACTAGGGTTGAGTTAACGTTTAGTGCTAGGAGACGTTGTAAGAGCAGGTGTGGCTGAATGGTATTAAAAGCAGATGAAAAGTCCATGAATAGGATACGCACGTATGTACCAGTGCCATCCAGATGGTTTGCTACCAGGTTGTAGAGTGTCAAACAGGCATCATCCACTCCTCTTTTCGCTTTGTATGCAAACTGGTAGGGGTCTAGTTGATCAGCAATGGCATTGACTAATTGGTTGCAAACAACTCTCTCCATGCACTTAGCAAGAATAGGGGTCAAGGCCACTGGTCGGATGTCATTTAGTTCTTTGGCATGTGACTTTTTGGGCACTGGAATAATAGTTGAGGTCTTCCATAGCTTGGGGAAGAACTGACTGTTCAGGAACAGGTGGAACAAATGTGTGATCATTGGGCTCAGCTGCTGGGCGCAAGATCTGAGCACCCGTCCTTTTAGGCCGTCTGGACCAGGAGCTTTAAAGGGATTAATTCGGGACAGGCAAGATGTTACGGCATTCTCGTCCACTAAGATATCACATGGTGACAGGGAAGAACAGATCAATTCACATTCTCGAGTAAAGTCTTGTATATCAAACCTGGCATAAAACTTGTTTAAGTCATTGGCAAGGTCTGCAGCCTCACATCCTACCTCCTGTTTTTTTGTTGTGCGACCCATCATTTTTTTTAGTCCCAACCAAGCCTCGCGTGCGTTCCCTTCCCTTAGTTTCGTTTCTACCTTATTCTTATATTCGATCTTCGCCAGCCTTGTCTTCTGCCGAAATTCTTTGTTCCCATCTCTTAGCTGTCCCGTATCACCCTGGATAAATGCATGCTTCTTGGCAACTAAGGCAAGCTTTCAGGTCTTTGGTAATCCATGGCTTATTGTTTGCAAACAGTTTGATTGTTTTCGGTTTCACAACACAATCTTCACAGAACTGGATGTAGGCCGTGACAGTTTGAGTTCATCGTAATCAGAGCAGCTGTCAAAGAACAGCTGCCAGTCTGTTGCCTCATAAGAGCCCCTCAGTGCCTCGATCTTGTCATGAGACCACTGCTTGATCTCTATGGCGTTTGGTTTAGCAGTTTTCACTTTCTGTCTGTATCTTGGGATAAGATGAACCACATTGTGGTCGGATCTACCCAAAGGGGGCCTGCATCTGCTTGCATAGGCATTCGAGATAGAGCTGTAGCATTTGTCTAACACACGATTCTGCCGAGTGGGACAGCTAACATGTTGGTATAGGGAGGGTAATTCAGCACTAATATCACATTTATTGAAGTCGCCGAGGATAAATACACATCATCAGATGATCTTCATTTATCATGCTTTAGTAGCGAGGAACTGTGTGAAATGCTGTTCTGAAGCCTTGAAGGTATTGAACCTTACATGTTTGAACCTCAGGTTTGTTTAAAAACCCAAACACAATATGCTTATGGTGAGCATTGTTGATGTTCGTCAAATTTTGAAAGCTGCAGGTGACCATAACAATTTATGTTTGTCTGTTTACCATGTACTGTCAAAAAAGCCTCCTGAGTGGACGTTTACTATTGGGACTGATTTGCATGTTTATATGGTCATAACTGCTCATACAGTTATTGGTGTAAATAACAGTAAGAAAAAGACGTTCTCCCACACAGATTTAGACAAAATGGATACATTTTTGGGAATGTTGTTGCAGATGCTCCTTTTCATTTATTTTGTTACTATTGTGTTGCTAATAATAGCTATAATACTGTAGCTTGAAAACTTGAATCTGAAGTACATTTATCAAAATAACTTCAGGTACACCTTACTCTGTTTTTGAAATCCATAAATAGTCTCTTTACCTGTCACCTGCCTTTCACCCCTTCCACACAAACTGTTTGTTGTAGCTTTTAATTCTCTGCTGAAACTGTTAAATATATTCCAGCTTTCTTTACTTGAAATTTAGTTTTGTGAAGAATTGTATTTTGGTAATCCTACTTGTTTCAGGCATTTGCTGATGAGGAGTTTTTCATAGTACTGACCAAAAAACTTAGTGAACTGCTTGAACTGGTATGTGTAGTATTCTCTGCACTGAATCACTTATGCTGGCAGTTAACCATTTGATTATACAATGAATTCGTGCTTATTTTAATTAGAAATGGCATACTTTCATGTTTCACTTTTGTTTAGGATTTCTGTACAACTAGAAACAACAATACATTTTTCACATGTGATTTGAGGATTGCCAAAATGTGCCATCACTCTGAAAACATTGAAATACTAATATTTGTTCCTGTTTTGATCTAGAGATATAAGTTACTGATAATGTTAGCATCCAATGAATGGGGTTTATATTATTTGCTTAATATGCTTAATTGTGTAAAGGACTGGGAGCATCGGCATGAAGAAGACAAGCTTTTGTTGGAACGTCTCCTTGTGTTAGTCCGCAATGTTGTCCATATACCCCCTGACCCTGCAAGTGAGCAGGTATGACGAGTGAAATCCAGATAAAAGCTGCAGTCATTAGTTCTATGTTAATTTTAACATAATCCAGCAAATTTATGTTGAAAAAGTTTAAACAGTTCCATATTATAATTTTTTTTCTTTTTTGGCAGCTCTTCCCAATAAACATTTTATGTGGTTGCAGCTGGGATTGTTTTTGTTTTGTTGTCTGTGTATTGTTAAAATAATATTGAAGAATAATGGAAAACCAGCTCACTGCAGTAGTATAGAAACTTAGGCATTAAGAAAATTATGAAAGATATTTGGACTCAAGGCTTGTCCTTGTACAGACATGGGTGTAGGTGTGAGAAAGTGAGTGTGAGAGAATAAAAAAATCAGTCTGCTGGGCAATGAAGCAAGATTCTCAGGAAGAGTCAGAATATACCTTCCTTAACCGAACATTATACTTGAGGCTCTAAATATATCTTTATTGCTGCATATCAGATATGTGCAGCTTTGCTTTAAGTTGTTTTTTTCATACAGACTTACCATCTTGTCTGTGCCTAAAGTTGTTTTTAATACACTTGTTGTCTGCAGAGAACTGATGATGATGCTAGCCTTCATGATCAGGTTTTATGGTAAGTGCATCTTTAGTACAGTTCTTTTTTGTGTTAATAAGGAATGTTGCACTAATAGTGTCAGTCTGCACATTTTCTTTGCACATTTTAATTCTTTGCTAGTACAGTTCAGGGCA
This sequence comes from Marisa cornuarietis, assembly GCA_004794655.1. Taxonomy (NCBI): domain Eukaryota; kingdom Metazoa; phylum Mollusca; class Gastropoda; order Architaenioglossa; family Ampullariidae; genus Marisa; species Marisa cornuarietis. Next base: position 1,265,571 of record SMMW01000147.1, read on the forward strand.
AGTGACATAAATTACAATCAAATGGTAACATACACAAAAAGATTATTAGAAGCTGATCACAAGAAATTGTAGAATGCATTACTTTCTTGTCCATTTATCTCCAAAGTGTTATTTATAATTATGAGTGAGTTAATATGAGTTTTTCTTTTCTTAGGGCCATGCATGTTAGTGGAATGGAAGATGTTATCTTATATATTGCCAGCTCAAATGATGAAAGACAACTTTGTATGCATGTACTGGAGATCATATCTTTGATGTTCCGAGAACAGGTACAATATGTGCTCTGATTTTATTGTTCATCCTCTAAAAGGAAAGCTTCCTGCATTTTCAACATTTTTTCCCTTGAAGACTTAAAATAGTGTTACCATCTTTTCTACATGCCACTTTATTCAAAATGGTCTGTCTACACTTTAGTTAATTTCTTTATTATAAACAAAGTCATCTATGAGCACATCTCATTAAGCATTACCTTCCTCATTCGAGATGTATGCAAAAAGATTCCTAAGTGTAAATTTATTTATCTTAAAGATAACTCCTGTTTGATTGTTGGACTGACTTGCACAATTTTTAGATGGTAGTGTTGATAAATGCATATAGTGCAGAGAGAGCAAAAAGTGATGTTGCATATATTTATATTGGTAGTGCATGAGAGCATGGATAATGCATGATGAGGCTAGCTAATATTAAATATTATAAAGCTTTAGGCTGATATATTCATCAAAGTATGTTTATGTTTGTGGTAAATTGTACTAAGATTATGGCCTTTTTATTAACAGAAAGAGGGAAAGGGGGGCAATCCTATTAAATCAAATTGTAATTAAAAAAAAATTAGTACACCTACACATCTGAAAAACAAAATGTGATTTAGTAGCTTCTGTAATTGACCCTCTCTGCAGTCACCTGAAATACTTGCTCATGCTGGGGTGCAGAGGTCCTTGACAGAAAAAGAAAAGGATGAAAGGTTGTGACACTACATGTACTCAACCTCTCATGCAATTTTTTTTAATATAAACAAGCACTTCCATACATATATGTACCTAATTTGTGACCTTTATATCAAGTGCTATATATTTATATATAGATAGTATTTCAATTCACAGTGATATGATATAAATCTAAATGAAAACATATTTTTATGTTTATATATAATAGTTTTTCAGAGAAGTAAAATTTCTGAAATATTTTAATACTGGCTACAATCAACACAAGCATCATTTGAGCTGTTTTTAAAATACAAAACTGTCATGCATCTGTTGTAAAAGTGATAAAAAATTAACTTTTGACAAATAGCATAATAAACTGAGGTCAAAACAACAATTTATTCTTTAAGAAAAATGAATGTACACAAGTTGTTTTTTTTTATTTTCTCTCAGAGAGTTAGAAGTGGCAAGGGCACGAGAAAAAGCTCAGAAGAAAAGTACCCTACTCAAGTTTAACACAAGGTGACAATTTTAGTTTTACAAGTCTTTTTGTGCCATACTAACTTTTTTTAAAAAAGGGCATAACTAACTTAAGAATATTGTGCTTGATTATACAGATTTCTGACTTTGTATATCCAAATAATGGACTGATTTTGAATTTGCTAGATCAGCTCACCCTATCAATTACCAGACTTAATCATAGCTGAAACTTTCTCTCTCTGTCACGCATGAACACACATATGCAAGCACGCATACTGGCTGAGTGACAGAAGTAAAATATGCATATCAGTGTGTGTGTGTGCGTCCGCGCACGGACACATGCATGTGTGTGTGCGTGCATGTATATGATCAGATAATTTGAAATGGAGTCAAAAAAGTTGTAAATAGTAATGTAGCTGTCGATGCAAAGAAGGATAAGACAAACTCTGAGGTCTAATTGTAACTAAGAGTACCAAAAATTATCTTAAGTGTGTGATCATGAAACTGACTGTAGCATATTCCTGGAATATGAATGATTGTTGTAAAATGTTTAGATTATTGGTTTGTTCCCTGTACAGTATTCCAGTTTAGTAAATGTTGATGCTGTTATATATTCTATAAAATGAACATTATATCTGGACAAGAAATGAGGCTTTGCAAGAAATGAAAGGCTAATGAAGATATAAATATCTAATTTTATTTTAATATAGCACAGTTTAAATAGTTATTTCTTAAAAAATTGTCTTGCATGCTTTTAGTGGAGAATATGTCCTTATCACAGCCCAATGTAAAAACAGACCATGCAAACATAAATATTTTTTTTTCCTTTTTAGGCATTCCAATTTTGGCGGGACATATATCATGATGAATACTAAGTCCCTTACCGACAAAGAGCTAATCTATCACAAGTCTATTCAGGATGCCCAAAATTTCTCTTTGGATATGAATAAGAAACCTAGGAAAAAGCCCAAAAATCGGCAGCCAATCACGGACAAACCAGTCATCCGCAGGTCAACACTCAGCATTCGACTGGGCTTGAAGGAGTTCTGTGTGCAGTTCTTGGAGAATGCTTACAATCCTCTTATGTATGCTGTGAAGGTATGAGCTTGCATTTAAGAAAAAAGTTGTGATAGTCTATCATGTTGTTCTAATGAAAGTTTTTTTAATAGTTTATAACACATCTAAAAGTGTTTGTACTGAGTGGGAATAATTCTTTTGCAGGACAACTTGGCAAGGGAAGCGACCCAGGATCTTGATGAAACTTACTACTTGTGGGCAATGCAGTTTTTCATGGCCTTTTGCCGACACCATAGTAAGCATGTGGACTTTGTCAGGTATGATTAATCATCATTTTAGATTTTCTTTTGTCATATTTTATATGCTTTTCAGCTCACTAGCAAGCAAACTGAATGATTCAGAAGTCCAACACAGTAAGTCTTTATTGTCTACTTCTTCCCTTAACAGAGATAGAAATTTTCCTACGTGGAAGCTCCCATGAGTGATAATACAATAATAATACTACAAAAAAATTTGTATCTTAAATATACACAGTTACACACTACTGAGAGGATGTGATACACTGACTTTAGGGCAAGGCTGCTGATCCCAAAGTTCTTCCACTGCCTCAGCAGGAGCAGGTGGTGATGTGCTTTCTTAAAATTAAAAAAAAAAAAATAAGTTGGTGTTTTTCAGAAGAATCATTTGCTATTATCGTACCAAGGTACTTAAAACTTTGCAGCTGTTCTGCCACCTCCCTGCAAATACCACTTTTGCTGAGACAGATGTTTTATTCTTAGTTTCATTTAGTATTTGAAACATTGAGCACCAAAAGCTTTCCTCAGACCATAAATTTAATTTCTGTCTGAAGAAAATAACTAGCAAATGAGTCCTTGTTCCTGGGCCAGGCAACCAGTGCCATATCATGCATATTTAATTAGTGATAAAGTACAGTTAGAGAAATCTATCCAGACTTCAGTTGTGTACATGGAGAATAATGTTGGTGACAAAACACACACCATCTGCTTTATAAACAATTGTGGCTGAATAGTATCTAAAGCAGATTAGTATTTCTTGAGTATAATATGGGCATATGTGCCCTTGCTGTCAAGGTGACTTTGCTACCAGCTTACTGAGAGTCAAAAATGCAATATTCACCCTTATATTAGTTTTGACATTTGGTTTTAGTGAGACGATGTCTGTTCCAACATTTCACTTCATCTTTACTAATCTGCTGCGTTACTTTGAGATGATCGTAATGGAAAAGAAAGAAGCCAAAGTTTGGGGCCGTAGGTATGAATATTTTTCTTGTTTATTATATTATACTACTATTATTCTATTATTATTATTACTATTATTATTTTGTCACTTAGTTAAAATTTTAGTTTGAAGAGAGAACATAAATTATTTGTGATTTCTCTGAACCAGTTGAAGGGTAGGGTAGGGAGTGGTTGTTGCAGTCTGTAGAAGTTTAAAATTCCATTTCAGCTAACCAAAGATGCCATAAAATTTCAAAGATTTGTCCCCATGCTGACAGTAAGTGTTCCATGATTTTAAGCTTTCAGGTATCTCTCTGGCGTAAATGCTATGGTATTTCAAAGCTGAAATTTTGCAACATGAACACACACATGCACACACACCACACACACATTTTTCCCCCTGGCTGCTTTACCTTTCCCAACCCTCTATGAAGTCAGATACCCATTCCCAACAGCTGGGTTGACTGAGGGAAGTACCAAACCGGGGCAGCTTTGGGTTCAGACACCTCTGTCTAACCATTCAGCTATCGATTTCCCCAGTATAGGTTACCAGCTTGGGTTCCTGGCATTTCCATCACTGCTTTATTTGTCTTACTTTGTTTTGTACTATCTTCATTTCTTTGTCTCCAGTACATTTTTATTTGATTTTTCTCATTCTTAATCTTTTTTCACTTTGTTTATAAATTGTTTGAAAGGCTTCTTTGATTAATAAGACACGCTGTATAATGTGATATTATGCATAGTGTTAGTGGTTTTCATTTTTTCTTGATCCTGTTCCCAGGGTCCATTTAGCTTTGAGAGCCTACCAGGAGCTGCTATTGACATTAGACATGATGGATAAGTCTAACAATTCACATTTGTGTGATGCTTCTCGTGTGATCAAAAGTAAACTGACTTATTTTTGGTTATGTCATTCATCTGGCTGCATTTAGACTTTATAGCCATTTTTCTGAGTATCCATTACTTTTATCTTTAATGAACAAACTTTGCAAAATGATTTATTTTAAAATACTTGTAATTTTGAAAACCCTTTGATGCAAAATGATTGTAAAAATATACCACAATTGAAAGAAATTTACAACAGATACACAGCCATATGGTAAAAGCATTAAAAATGATTATATTAAAATTTTAAATAGTAAATTACGTTACAACATTTTTTGTATAAGGTATAATAGCATATGAATGTTCTAAAACAAGAATTACTATATCAAAATAGCACTATATAGGGTGTGTTCACATGTTCATGCATTTTAGAGGTGGATGTCAAACATGATTGGCTCATTCATTGTGTTAAAAATACTTATCTAGAAATTATACATTTATTTTCAGGTAATGTGTTCTACATGATGGAGTTTAGAGATATCTTTATTACATTGCTAAAAAAGTTTGACCAGACAAAAAATTCTAGGTCAGTGCATTTTATTATTTCTTAGTTTAAGTTCTTAGGTTCAGTGAGTAAATGAGAGGGAGGGGTGGGTATGAGGAGAACAGAATTAGAGGGCTTTCTTGAAGGCAGTATTCAGATACTGAAAACATATGTTTAAAAAATGTCATGCTTAAAACATTTTTCTTAATCTTTTGTACTTATTGTGTTACCATTATGCCTTGTCACAGTTCAGTTCTATATAGTATTTACTTGTTATGCATTTTTTAAACTTAATGTCACTTTCTAACTTTAATTACCTGTGGCTCAGTTGCTAAATGTGTTTAATGTCAGCATGTTATTTTTATCGAGTATTTTCAATGTCATTTTCATTATTAGTGGTCAGCTCAGAGAGTGCAACCTGCTGTGGTTGTGAGGTTGCACAATGCAAGTGCTGAATTATTATTCTTTTGTTGTTCTCATTCAACTGTTTTTTTGTCACACTTGGAGGCCAGCTTTTGAGATAAAACTGGCAGTTATCTGCAAAGCATCCACAGGTCTGTACAGCTTGGTATTGAGGCGTTGGTGACAGCCAGACCTCAGCCCTAAACTCCTGGAGGAACCTATGCTGTTGTAGGACGTGCTCTGTGCTTTGTTGTCTCTCTGTGGGGATGACACAAGATGTAGCTTATGGTAAAGGTGGTGTTTTAGTCTTTTATGCCCTGTCCTGAGGCAGAAAATTCTCACCTGTTCTAATCTGGACAGATGGTGGCAGAGTTCTGGTAGTTTGGGTGGTCTATGTCAAACCTTGATGATGGTCTTCATCTCTGCTAGCCTGAACTTGTTTTTATCCTACTTAGCTTCAGCTCCTAATTTTACCATTCTGTCAGCCTACTCATTGCCTTCAATACCAGTGTTTTGGTATCCACTGCAGTACTATATTTAAGCAATTGGTATTTCTCAGAGCTGCTGTCAGCTTAGGTAGTGCCAGCATCTTATTGCTGGGGCAATAGTAGTTGAAAACAGCGATGACGCTGTCTTGCAGGGGTGCCCTTACTTCGATGTACTCTTGTCGTTCATGTGTCATCACTCCACCTTTCCTCCTGCCTTGTCGATCTCGCTGGAAAGCCTGGTACTGTCTGATCTTGAATGGCTTTCCCTCTTGTAGATGTGTTTCTTGAATGCAGCAGAAGCTGATGCTGTTTTGGTGCAGATACTGCTCATGTTTCATTTTCTTACTGGAAACCCGTTCTGCATTCCAGTGCATGGTGGTAATATTGGGGTTGTATTTGGTGGTGCATTGGTCATTTGCTCTCCTTCGCTATCCCCTGCCTTCACAGGATCGATTGAAGGGATTTTTAGTTGCTAAAGGTGGACTCCCTTGAGGTGCAGACCCTGGCACTGCACTGCCTGGTGGATCTTCACAATGCGAGCACCTTTTCTTTTGATTCTATCTCCAAGTGTCATAGTGGCTGTTGTTGCATAGTGTTGTGGTTAATTAGAATGTGCCCTGTGGACCATCACCTCTGTCTTCAGTACTCCAGGTATTTTTCAAGGTTACCTGCCCTTAGCTCATTGCCTGTACATCCTGCCCTGTGAACACTGGGGATTGTTTGCTGGGATCCCAACCCAGGCGCAGAGCTTTTAGCACAGCTCTTTATCATGTGGTGGACCTGTCATTGGACACATGGGCTATTTCTTACTGTGGGTAGCAGTGCCACCTGCTGTTCCATCCTGTCCTAGTAGGAACACCGCCAGTTGGTCCGCAACAGCTTATTTGTCCAGGAAGAACCAAGCTTATTTTGCAGCTAACCTCCATATCTGGGGAGTTGGGAGGCATTTTCCTATCCCCTGCTATATTATGCTTCTACTGGTAACAGACAGTCATTTACTGCTAATCTTCGTGTTTAATTCTGTACACTTTGTAAAGTTCTTTTTAGAACTAGCTGTTTATGAGAGTTTCTCTATTCTTTTAAGAGTTAACATGCACAAAATATTTTGCAATTTACTGCTCTTTAATAATACAATACCTTGTCCTGTTGAACTTATTTTATGTTTTATCAATTCCTTTTTGTCAAATTTGTCACAAATTAGTTTTGCAGTGTTAATTTTCAATTTTTTTTGCAGAGAGTACCTTAAGGATTTGGTAGAAACAACACATCTATTCCTGCGAATGCTGGAGAATTATACAAAGACAAACAAACATTTGGTGGTTCTTGGCAAAAAGAGAGGCAAAGGAAAGAAGAAGAAAACTGCTAAGGGTGTGTAAAGACAATCCAAGCATCATTCTAGTTTTCCTGCTGTTCAAATTTGTAAAGACAATGGTAGCTCCATTTTAGTTTTCATGTTGTTCATGTGCAGATTTAAAAGAGAAAAAAATCTAATCAAACCAACGGTCTTTCCAACAGCTTCAGCTCAGAAAAACAAAGAACCATCCCAACAGCAGTTGGAAGATATGTGGGAGGAATTGTCATCAGAGCTGTCAGCCCTTTTGCAAGGGAGAGAAGAAATACCCGAAAATATATCCCCTTTTGATGCAGCATCAGATGTCAGCATTGATCAGCAGCGGTTTGTTGACTGATTAAAATTTTATTAATAATTCTTCTATATAAATCATTAATGTTCTTACTATCCTCACCATCTTCATGTCTGTTCTATCTATAGCTATCCATTTGGTAACTATTTTGTTTACTGGTCTCAACAAATTGCTTTTACAATTCCAAAAGTGTAGGATATCCAGTTTAAATATAATCCAGTTTTGTTTATTTCACTCTGTCTGGCAGGGTGCATGCTATGGTGCGTATTCACACAGCTCTCAGAAACAAGCAGGCATTTGAGGCAGTTGCTGTCTTCAGAGCTGCAAGGTATGCTTTGCTTAGATTGACGGCTCCCTGTATTGCTGATACATTACTTTCTTCATACATTTCTGTTATTAAAGCTTACAATAATAAAGATTTCAAGTATCGTAAACTCTTAAACAAATCTTGATTGGTAAGCTATGTATATATATTATTGTTATTAACATTCTCTTCATCATGCCCAAACTTATCTGTAGTGATCTAGCTGATATACTTCAAGTAGTTGAAAGAACATCGGTCAACGCTGAAATTATTACTAGCTTAAAAAGGTCCTAATCTGTATTGCATAATACTATCATGCACACATCATACATTTTCTGATGCAATGCAGTACTACTGTCAGGTGACTGCTGAAGTAAGCTGATGTCACCAGTGTACTATAAAAAGCTCAGTCAGAAAGGTCGAGCATTTAAAATATTTCAAACTTTGTGGGATATATTTTAAGCTGCTGTTACATAAAACTTTTATTATTTTATCCATTTAGTTACAATACAGAACACTAATGCCTCCCAAGTACGTTAATACCGTGGACAATTTTTGCTATATTTGTGGGGAAATGACATTTGCCAACGAGAAGAAAAGTATCACTTCTCATCTTTACTTCTGATGCAAGATTAGCAACCAAGACAAGCCTTGGGCCCTGCATATATTATATGCTGTGCTACATGTGCAACACAGCTTTCACAGTGGCTGAATGGCAAAAGACCATCACCCCCGTTTGCAGTCCCCATGGTGTGGAGAGAGCCAAGAAACCACACAAATGAGATACTTCTGCTTGGTTCTTCTGCTTTTCGGCTGGATAATGAAGCAAAAGAAGTTGAAAATAGTCTACCCCATCGTTCCGTCTGCATTGAGACCAGTTCCACATGGTGAGGGACTTCCTATTCCAGAACCTCCAGCAGAATATTCAGCTGATGAGGACGAGGGCGAGCCAATCTGTTTTTCTTCTGGTCAGTCAGCATGCAGTGATCCAGATTTTTACTGTGGTGCATCATCAACCCCATTCAGAATAACACAGGAAGAACTAAATGACCTGGTTCATGATTTGGACTTATCCAAGAACAAAGCAAAATTGCTAGGTTCAAGACTCCAACCATGGAATCTTCTAGAAGATGTCACAATTACTTAGAAAGTGCCACCAGCAGTTGGATGGAGCCTTTCTTCAGAAGGGAAGGTAATCTGGTAATCTGTTCCAATACTGAGGGCTTCATGAATGCCTTAGAAATCACTTATGACCCACAAGAATGGAGACTATTTGTAGACTCTTCGAAACTGAGTCTTAAGGCTATGCTTTTGCACTATGGAAACCGTCTTCCATCTATTCCAGTAATGCATGCTGTCCACATGAAAGAGACTTACTATAACTTAAAGCAGCTACTGAATTCCATTGACTATAACAAGTACAGCTGGCACCTCTGTGGTAATTTGAAGATAGCTGCCCTTTTAATGGGACTGCAGCAGGGATATACAAATTAATGTGTTTCTTATGTGAGTGGGATAGCCGAGCAAGGGAACTGCACTACTTGCGGAAAGAATGGAGTCGCAGACAAAATGTAGCAGTAGAATATCCAGCACCCAGGTCTGGTCGAGGCTTACAAAATCTTGCTACTACACCTTCGTGAAAGCCATGGATCGGACTTCGCCAGCTTTCAGATACTTGAATGAAAAATACCCTGTCGCAGCGAGGGAAAGATTAAAGAGGTAGTTTTTGTGGGTCCTCAACTTGCTGCAGAGTGATGCGAAACAAGCATGGAATGCTTTTTGCCTAGCGTTTAAAACTTTCTCGGGAATGTTAGGAAAGAAAACTACAAGGAACTAGTAGAAAACATGCTGATGCAGAAACTTGGCTGCAATGTCTCTAATATTCCAGTTCCTTCATTCCCATCTGGATTTCTTTCCTGGCAACTGTGGTATGGTTAGTGATGAGTATGGCAAACATTTTTATCAAAATATTGCAACAGTGGAAAAAAAGATACCAGGGAAAAATTTTCCACCACCATGTTGGCTGACTACCGCTCGACACTTCCCAGAAATGACCCCGAACAGCTGTACAAGAAACAGGCAAAGAAATCTAAGACGCAGTCTATGACGTTTTTTACAGGTCAATAGGTCAGTTATTATTAGCATGCATTTCGTGATGTACACAATAATTAATGCAGATTACAAAAAAAATACTTGAGCCAATTTAGCATTTTGATTGTCATATTCGTGTTAAGCACATAAAAATTGATAAGAAATGACTAATTTTATTTCAGTAATATGACTTTTATAAAGATTTGTTTTATCAGTGTAATGAATGTGTACTGGTGGAATTTTATTTCTCCCTGAAAACAGTTTCAAATTGCTTATTTTCATTATTTTCATTAATGTTTATGTTGAGAATTTAATAAAATGGACATTTCAGTTTTGGAAAAATATGTGACAGGCAGTTGATTTAAATAGCAGTTGTGTTCAGAAGATATTTGTCAAAATAAATTGAGCTTAAAGCAATATTGAACAAAAAAGCAGAAGAAATTACATTAGCATGTAATAAAAAATAAAATAAGAGACACATGATCAAAGTGTGCTATGGCTGTTATTCTTAAGTTAACAGCAGAAGGTATGTGACTGCATCTAACAAGTGTGTGTGAACTAGGTAGTACTGATTATAATTGGTAAATTCTGCTGAAGGGACTAGATTTTAGTAACATGAAAAATGTTTAAATGGCTACACAAACATGCAAAAGGGAAGATGTGTCCTCCAGATCATTTTACATGTCCTGCTTTTTCAGAGAAGTGTGGCCTGACAGGAATGAGTTTGGATCAGAAGACATCACCGCAGAAGAGGAGTTCATGGCTCTTAGAGAGATCTTCATGGCACCCATTCCCAATAGTATGTTAGAATGCATGTTTTCATGGCATTTCTTCCTTGTGGTACATTAGAGTTAAAGTTTTTAAGGCACCCATTTCTTGTGGTACATTAGAGGGCATATTTTCATGCCTGATAACACGTCATACCACATCATTAAAGATAGAGTGCTTGTTATACCCATAACTACAGTATTTGTCACAGCAACATACCCAGAGTACTTGTTAAAACACCTTTTCAACATAGGCCTTTCATGTTTAGCTAAGTACTTGTCTATTTTCTTAAACCTCCTTTCACTCACTTGTATCTCTGAAATGCACACATCACTGTTTTTCTGATATACCCATGCTTGCTCACACTTTTTCTCATTGCACATTGAGAAAAAAATGACTTGAAGATGCATGCCAATCAAGATCTTCTGTGTTATACTTAGATCTTTTACAACATGTACAACTGAATGATTTATGAGAGTATCGTTCTTATGATAATTATTTTGTGTGTGTGTTTTGGCAAATAGCACAGGCGTCTGCTTTTCTGGCAGTTAGTAGTCATGATGTGACTATGTGCCTGTGTGAATTTTCAGGCATCAATGTATTGTTTAGGCTATTCACAGCTCCATATACTGACTTTTACATGCTGTGCCTGATGCATGCAAACCAGTGAACTCCTTTCGCTAGTGGAAAAGGGAAATAAAGAACACATAATTATTTTTAAACTGGCCAGTCATTGATTCAATAAAATTGCACCAATTTTTTTTTAACAGGTGATGCAAACAGTTGTATAAAAGTATAAAAGCACTTAGGCCTAACGACCAAACTTCCTAACCTATGACGAAAAGGCACAAGAAATATTACATAAATGCTTTTCTCTTAATCACACTTGGATTTGTCGAGAAAACGGAAAGCGATGAAAGGGTAGTATTTCTAAAATTAGTATCATCTGCATTAGCTGAATTCAAAGAGAAAAGATGCAGTCCTCAATAAAAGAAAACAGACCAGGACACATTGTGCTGTTTCTGAATGTTCTCTTCGACACTCAGATGAAGTTAGTTTGTACTCATTTAAGAAATCCTAAAGATAATGGCAACAAACACCATGGATTTGCTCAGAGATCTGTATATACAAATCTGGATCAACTTTGCTCAGAGATCTGTATATACAAATCTCTGCTTTGTTCAAACATACCATGCCAACTTCGGCCCATGGCTGTACTCAAGAATTTGCTCAAAATTGATTGTTGTCCAGTCACTTATACAGTAAAAGCAAGTCTTGGACTTTCAGTAAAAGGAAGATCTTCCTACATCAGTGCTAACTATACAAAAGCATAAGCTTTACAATTGTTGGTAAAAAGCTTAAACAAAGATCAAGCACCAGATATGCAGCATCAACGCTTTGTACACCGTTCTGGTCTATAAGTAACATGGTGATGCAGTCACAAACACATCGTCAATGGTATCCTTATCCAGCTTAAAATCTACTGACAGTGTGAGGGCACCATTGATGTGTGTGCTTAAAACAGCTAAAAAAGAATTGAGGGTGACAAATGTATGAGGATCTTAAACGGGAACGTGTAAGTAAATAGATTTTGGATGAAATATTTAAATGAGGAAGAAATATTGTTATATCGATAAATATGTATCAGCATTCAGTTGTAACTATAAAATAAAAATGCAATGCTGGACATCAACCATCTATCAAAAAAATTACAGAAGTTTATCTTAGACAAATGCACATTTGAAATGTGTTTATATTTTATTAACAAGAATACACATGGAAAATTTAACTCAAATGCACCCAGTTAGTAACAGAGAATCAATAATACAATATAGACTGTAATGACCATGATTGTTGCCTTTAAAATTTTGATCAGGAGAAGATTTACTTACGAGTCTGCTGAGTGAATTTGGTTTTTACTTTTTTTTTTTAACTTTAGTCGAAGCTTCTAAATAAAGTTCCAACATGTAGGGCTGTATTCCAAAATCAACTGTTTTATTTTCTGGGCAAAAAATTGCTTCTTGAACATGACAACCTAAATGATGTTTTTTTCTTTTGACTTGAAGACATGCATAGATTTGATGAACTGAGCCACACTCGCTGCTACAAATACTACACAACAGAACTCTTCTACTTTCCTAGTGGCAGATGAGAATGCCGATGTTTGAAGGCTTATATCTTGAAAATTAAGCATAATTATGTACTCGTTTTTGGGGAATTATTATTTTACAATGAACTTAACCCCATCATAAAGAAAATGTTGCACTCGTATTGTCCTTTAAGACTGACAGTATGTCCTTAACAGACGTGATGAATGTAAGGGTGTTAAATAAAGTCAAGTGTCACTTTTTATTATCATATGTGTATTCTATGTGTATAGAAGAAAATATCATAGAAACCTTCAAAAAGAGCTTGTAACATTTTTTTTTTATAAAAGAAATTGTTACAAATGATACGCATCTAATAATCTCTTTTTAAACAAAATGTTACAAGTGTTCTTCTAATAAAACAGTAGCTGTAAGTTTTGCTAATTTTATCATTCATCAGCTCCTTTTGTTTCTTAGTGGAGCTTTCAACTGGAGAAGAACAAAATTTATTCTGGCGGAAATAAGATGTGTTTTCATAATTCATGTTACTTCATACACCATCACTCTAACTTGCTCCAGCCAAATCCGTTGATAGCTGTGTCACTTTCTTGGATTGTGTCCACACTTGGTCTTGATCCAGTTGACCCTACATCTGACTGTGACCTTTGTCCTATGAACCTTCTTTCGCTCAGCATATCTGGGTCATCCTGATCACTAAGCACAAAGGCTGTGTCACTTGTTTCGATGGTGTAGCTCATTGCATGATGGTACAGCCGCTTGATTTTTCCTCTGTGCCGCCTGAGAAAAGCAGCAAGTAGAAGTGTAATGATCAGACAAAGAATTGTAATAGATGTGGCAGTGATGACCATTCTGGTATTGGAAGAAGCCTCTGAGAGAGATGGCATGCGATTGTTGTTTGGCCGGATGCTTGGGATGTTGCTATGGGGTGAGTTGGTATCCATCTGGATGGTTGAAATAATGCTGGGGATGATGCTGGACATGGTATTTGTTGATGCTGGGCTGGATTCTGTTATAACCTCAGTAACTCCACTGATTGGGAGGGAAATTGTAGGTAAACCTTCAGATCTGAAATAAATATTACATAAATGACAGCATTCAAAGTAGGAAAATGTGCATTTTAATATCAAACATGTCAGTTTTTGAGATGCTTGCAGCAGCTTGACAACACTCTTCTCTTTATTTTTCTTCATGCTTTTTCATGTCTACTCATAACCTCAACCCCTCTTTAACTCTTCTTTCTTAATGTTTTGGCTCTTTTCCTTAACTGACTGGTTGAGTTTTATCTGTCTGTCATAATCTTCTACAAGCTCAGTCCCTTCTAGCATGGCATTTTCAACTTTTCCATTGGCCTATTGTACTACAGTGAATATTTCTGTCCTGATCCGTTCTATCACTACATGTCTGCATGAGCTCTATTTTGCATCATATCAACAGATAATCTTGGTAGGGCCGTTTTGGTCCTTGAAGCTTATGCTGAAGTATTCTCGGTAGTGCTGGTTTGCATATTGGTAGGAAAATCTCTCACCCCTGGAATGTTTCAAATTATTAGAATTCTGATTCGAATAACTTAGCAATGCAAATATTCCCTGTAGAAAGTTGTGTCAACAAAAACACTGGCCTCTGGGAAAGTTTCCATATTGCCTCTAAAGGTCACACATGATTGACTTCATCCTTCATAACCTCTTGGGCTCACTAGGTCAGTACAGACCAGATCGCTATTTTGTGCCATTGACATCTTTGTGTCCTGGTCCCACTGTACTTGCCACTGATGTCTTTATGTCCTCATCCCACCAAAGTTGCCACTGACGTCTTTGTGTCCTCATCTCACCATACTTGCCTGAGCAACTGTCACCTTACCACCCAACCCAGTCTCTTCCATATGTTTGTGCAGATCTCTTTGCATTTGGCAGATATGCCTTTTCCTTCTATGGTGTCATTGTTTAGAATTCTCTTCCTCTTTCTGAACTATTGCTATGTTCAGAGCTTACCTTTGAGTCAGTAAATTGTTCCCTGCATTCCTTCATTCTTCATCTTTGTGTATGCACTATGTTCATGTTTGTGTGTATGCACTGTGTTCATGTTTGTGTTGCACTATGTTCTTTTTTGTGTATGCACTATGTTCATGTTTTCCACAGTGTCACCTGTTGTGTTTCTTTGTTGCATGGCTCACTATTATTCATTTGCAGTCTTTCATGCACAGTGCATTTCACATGGAAATGCATTCTACAAAGTCAATTATGATTCTTATTTTGATGCTGTGTTGATTTTTAACCTCTCTGAATGCCACATATACTTTTCCTGAAGAAACTCGGTTTGTGGATGGAGAGGGAAAAAAGTTGACTAGAGCTGTTTGAGAAATTAATTACTAATTCAGAGAAGAGTGCTGAGCTTTGTCAGATTTTTTTAAAAAATAGGCTGTTATGCTTATGTGAAGCTATAGTGATGACAGACTCACCGTTGTGACTGATGCTGCTGACTGGTCTGAGACATGTTAGATGATGTCTGGCTGGAGCGTGCAGCTGATGATGAAGTGGAACCAGACTGTACAGTTGATGTCAGTGCCTCAGGGTGAATGGTTGATTGTTGGTGACTTCCTTCTCCTGTGGCAGTGTCATGATCAGTGCTGTCACTGAATGTTGTGGTGGTTGTAGCTTTTGGAGTGGCTTTGGTAGTGGTTCTGATAGTAGATGCCAAAGTATGTTTTCTTGTGCTAGATGCTCTCTGCAATTTTTTTTTTAAAGAAAGCAAAATTAATAGGATGACCATCCAACAAGAAGAAGATAAATATATCAGAATACCATGCACTAGATAACTGTTTGACCTTGTTGTGGTGCACAGGGCAAGTTTAGACTAAAGAACACAGTAAATCAAACAGTTGATCTACCACCAAGCTAAGTATATGAGTGGTGATATTGGGGAAAAACTATTTGATGAAACACTAAAAAGAAACCTGCACTGCAGTAGCATTTATATATTCTGGCAGAAATTTACAAATCATGTATATGGAAATGACATAATTGTTTTTAATTGTGCCCCTGTGATGTTTTTTATGCGGTGTTTTAGCATTTTCTATTGACTGCAGATTCTGCAAAGAACTGCCTGGCATTTTTTATCAATGGACCTACCTAGCATTTTCTCCTTGCTTCACATTTTCTTGCAGTTACCATTTGTGTTTATTTTTCATGCTGTGGGCTAGCAGTAAACAAGATCAAACCCTAAAAGAAGACATAATTGTCACAGTTTTCCTTTTCCACTTGGATATTGTTGACTGTAGATGTACCTCTATCCTTGAGGTTACAATGTGGCTTATAAACTGTTCCCATTGTGTTAGATTTTGTACCATGTTACCAGCATTTATATTTTGCTTACTGAGAAAGAGAATGCACACCAAACTAAATTGTTATCAGCCATATATCCTCATTTGCTTACTATGAAAATGATCACACCCTCCTCTAATTTTCATACTATTTTATATTTTTTTTCTCTCTTTAATTTTATGTACAAATACTGGTCTGTATTATTTTTGCAGCTTTTGGTTCAGGAAAAAAAAAAATCTCAGTATTTGAATTTTTAGTCTGTAGTAGCCTTTATTCTTTGCTCATTTCAATAGCTGGTTCTAGAAGTATATGCATGGTTCTATTACAACTTTTCTAAAATGAATTTGAAAATGCGAGAGAACAGTGTGCATATGCATATACAGTTAGACTTTTAACTGAATTACGAGTGTATGCACACAGAATTACACTTGTAATTGAATTACAAGTTTATGAGCTTGAAGTGTGGATGTGCAGGAGAAGCTAAAAGACCACTGAAACAAGAAACCATTTTCATTTAGTTTTTTTTGTTATTTTGCCCATGATCAAAGACCACTGAAACTAGTAACCATTCATACAGTATATTTTTTATTTTGTCCATCAAATTGCAGCCATTGTGAAACAAGTAAATGGAAAATATAGTTTCTAATTTTTTCTTCTTCCAGTGATTATCTGGTTTTTTTTTTTTCAATATTGAAAAGTGAAATTTGTTAAATAAACATTATGCCAAGTTACTGACACAGTCTTAAACACCAAACATGCGTAATAATGATGGACTTACAACTGTGTGGGATGATGTCTCAGTTGATGACATTCTTGCTGTGTTGGACTCATTTGTAATGTTAGTGTGGAAAATTGGACTAGATATCCATGGCACTTTCCTTGGCGCAGTGGTAGCTGTTGTCACCTTGCTGTGGAGGGAAGTCATTACTGTTGATATTGCTGAGGTAAATGGGCTGTTGATGGTTGTTTCTGCTCCAGTTACTGGCTTCAGTGATGACATGTTTTGTTCCCCTGTTGTGAATACTGGTGTACTTTGACTCTTAGAGAAGGAAACAGAAAATGTAGATGATTTCTTACTAGGTGTTTTGACACTGGTCACTTTTAACATGGTCACTGTCGCATTTCGATCTCTGATGGCTATAGATACTATTGTGCTCACTTTATCAGAAGTTGGGGGAGACGATGAGGGCAAACCTTTTGTAGTGATAGTTTCATTTGGTGGTAGAGAAATTTCTGTTGTTGCTGTTGTGAAACTTTTTTGTTCTGTGACTAAGGAGTCAGGAGTTTGGCTAGAACTCATCCATGTTATTATGGGTTCAGTTTCTGTAAAATCCATCCGAGGTGTAGTTGATTGATGCAGACTATCAGACCCACCATGAACATCTCCACTGCTGTCAATGTCAGAGTCTCCTGAAGCAAGGTCTTCTGTTATTTTCATGCTGGTAACTGTTGGGGTAGTTGTTGTGTAGTCAAAGGCAGCAGCTGGGAGGTCAGCTATTGCATGGCCTTGAAGATGTTCTGGTGAGAAGCACACAATATTCTCTGCATCAGCAAACAGACTTCTTTGGCGTTGAATCCAGTCTTGAAGCCACTTCAGCTTCAGATCACATCGCCACGGATTCTGTGAGAGTCTGATGACCTGGAGATGTGGGAAATAATGTGGTAGGTCCAGTTCCAAAGTTTCTAGCTGGTTGTCCATAAGGTTCAGGGTTTGGAGATTGTAGAGAGACTTGACAGTCTCCTTAGATCCAATTATGTTTTTAGCCAAGGAGGGGCTAAACCGCAGGTCAAGCCTTTTCACAAATGGAATGTCTCGAAAGAAGTTTCCTTGAAGAATTGGTTCTGTGTCTTCCACAAAGGACAAATCCAGTTCCTCTAAGCTCTGGAGGCCAGCTGCAAATCTAGTGGCAATGTGCATGATGGGATTTCTTCCAACATCTAGAATAGTCAGGTTTCTCAGACCAGAGAAGGTTCCATCCTTCAGCTCGGCAAGAAGATTGCTGCTAAGGTACAGTTTCTGCAGAGAGCCCAGACTCGAAAAGGTGTATGGGCTTAAGCTACAGATTTTGTTGCCTTTTAAAGACAGCAGTTGAAGTTTGGACTGGCTAGGAAAGTCATGGTTGCTGATAGTTTTAATAGCATTCTTATCTATACACATAGTTTGTACACTTGGTGGAAGAGGGGATGGAAATATGGTCAAATTGTTGCCATTCAGCCAGAGCTGTTGCAGATGAACTGTGGGCTGAAAGGATCCAGGTTCGATTTCAGAAATCTGATTCTCATCAAGAATTATGATTCCCAAATAACGAGTCTTCTGGAACGAATTCTTGGCTATCCTTGTAATATTGTTTTGGCCTAGCTGCAGATACCTGGTTGCCCAAGGTAACCCATCAGGAACTGCCTGTAGGTTGCAGTTCGTCAAGTCCAGATAGGATAGTTGAGTGTTTTGTTTGAGAATGTTGTCAATATTTCTCAGTGGGTTGTCACGCAGGACCAGGTAGGAGAGCTCTTTCAAGCTATCAAAAGCAGTTGGGCTGATGTAAGATATCTTATTTTCAGATAGCATTAAGTAGATAAGTTTAGAGAGTGGGGCGAAGGCAGAGTCTGTCAGATTTGTCAAAGCATTCTTGGTCAGAACAAGTCGTGTCAGGCTGGGGATGTTGTCAAATGCACCATCAATAGATATCAGTTGATTCTCAGTTACATCCAGGATGTTCAGATTGGGAAGGTTCACAAAGGCATCTTTTTTCAAAGATGTCAGCAAATTTGACCCCAGTTGGAGGTGCTTCAGGCTAGGCAGATTGCTGAATGCACCATCAGGGAGAGCTGTAAGCCTGTTGTACCGGAGTATGAGCTCCTGAAGGTTCGACAAGTTTTGGAATCTGCTGGCTTCTAAGCTTTCAATGCTGTTGTGTTGAAGGTCAAGATGTACAACATTTGAAGGAATATTCTGAGGAATTTCTGTCAGCTCTCGTCCATAACAGTTCACTGTGTCGCCAGCACAGGTGCAGGCAGCAGGACAGCCTTGTGAAAGTGTTACAGCCTTCAGAAACACCATGAAAACTGAGAATACCTGAAGGTGGCATCTGGCCATGATAATATTCAACCAGGTATAATGCTGACAGTTGGTTTTGCTTGAAGCTTGTGATGGTCAATTTTACCACCACCTGTTTTGACGATTAAGTGACTGTCACTAATACTGACAAGTAAATTGCCCTCTTGTAACCTTTATGGCCCAAACTGTGTTTATAAAAGCATGAGATCTGGAGAGGATAAAATACACACTTGCTGCTAGAGATAAAAGTTCACTACAGCACAGATGTATAATGACACTTCTTTTCTTGTCTTTTGTCCCTGAAGAACCACATTTCTTTCACATTCCTTCTTTACATCAAGACAGAATTGTCAACAGTATTTGCTTCCCATGTGGAGTCTTTTTATGTGGTGTTTTTCTTCAGTTTTTTTTCTAGTTAGTCCTCGTTTTCAGTGTCACAGACTGCATTTGTTTAGGACATTGGCAAACAAGATCAAGAGCTTTCCATACTACTTACATGATGTGTATTTGTTATCCACACTGACATGATTTGAGTGGCATGATTCTGATTCCTTGGTAGAAATAAGCCTCCAATCATACAGTTACCATATGATGTCAAATAAACGTTTATGGTTTTTTGTTTCTATCCCTTATGTCTTTGCAACATGGCATGCAAATAGATCATGCTTATTTACATTTGTTCATGTACATTTCCCATGCCTTTTGTCTTTGTGTTTAATTTTATCAGATTTTCTTATGTATAAACTGCAAATGCACTCTTGGTTGTTTTGGGAAGAAAGTTTCATTTGCTCTACCCCTCCTTCCACTTCCTTCCGCCCACCCTCCTGCTCCATTTTTGTGATTTTTAACCCCCCCTCTCTCTCTCTCACAAACATACTTGCATAAAAGCATGTGTGCTTGTGTGACAACTAAGCACATTCATCTCACGTCCGTTGATGTGAAAAAATACGGTAAGAAGAAAGAGGGGGGATGGGGTATGGTCTATGATGTTGGCAGACACAGAGACTGAGAAAACAAGAAGAGACAGGAAGCCCTAACTTGCTTCTCACTTAAGTTGGGAGGAAGTGATCGGGGCCAGAGAGTTGCTATCAGATTCCAGGCTTCTTTAACCGCTGACCCCATCTGATCTGTGCTCACTCTCCTGCATAACATTTGGACTTCTTTTTGGTAGTGTAAGAGCTGCTAAACTAGAGGATTTACACTCCTCCACGCTCATGTATGTTATATAACATGGTCAGATCGAAACAATAAAATGTTCTACAAAATATGGCTAGTACCTGAAAGTCAACAGCACATTGAGCAGATTAGGAAAATAAACCCCTCTCAACCACCCTCCCTTCCCCAAGAAAAGGAACAAGAAAAGAAAAGTAAAATGTTAAAGCAACAAATAAATGTGCTGTAGACCTCGGTGCTTGAGATCTAAATAAAACCACTTGTTAGCGTTTTGGTTAGTTCCACCTCAGCCTCGAAACAATTTGAATGAAGACAAAAGAGCTGCACTCTATTTCGAGAAGCAGTTGGCACAGCAATGCTTTGGTCACATGGGGTGCAGAATCATTGTTCCCCAAGTTTTCTGGGCTACCTCCAGTGTTTATGCACCACCACCCCTTCCTGCATGGGTTGTGTTGACCTGAACCCCTAGTGCTAAGTGGGAGATATTTTTATTCTCACTGATTTTCACATAGCCGCAGAGCATTGTCAAGGACTGGCACTTCCGAGTTAGGCTAGGGACAGTAGATTGAGGGACGTTGGCTGCTTATTGTTATTATGAAAATGAGACTTTGAAATCCTCTAGCATTCTCATATTCAATTGTTTGGCAGTTTGTAAGACTGCGGTGTTTCATTTGTTTACTGGTATTATATTTACAGGGTCAGAGAGCTCTAACATTTTAGTCATAGTGTCAGGTACACACTCTGATGAGTCATTATTTGATGTACTGGAATTAATACTTTTTCTTCTGTTTTAGTGTTTGCTTGATTGTGTATTTTGACGTTTGTTTGTTTTGAAGAACATCACCATATTAGATTGAGAGTTTTTTTTTTTTAAACTGTTATTTTCTCAGCTATAAATTTTTCTCCAGGGAAGATAGTCCTACTTTTGCATTTTTGTTTTGATAAAAATTAAGATTACTTTGCAAGTGCTTTGACATCATCTAAATGACCAGCTAGTGCAACAATTAAGAGCTTGGTCACCTATAAAATCAGGGCTGGCTGTCCTGGAGTCATATCTCATCTTAGGAATGCTGTCCTCTCCTTGCCCGTAGCACGTACATGTTTACAGGGCTGGCTGTTTTCTTATGATATAGCCTTAGAAGCTGGCTAAGCATAAAACGCTGGCTTCTCCCTTCCCTCAGCAAATTTAAAATAATGAAAACTAATCATTATTACTTATTCAGGGGTGAAATGAACACATTTTTAGCTTTTTTCAGTATTCAAAGTTAAATAGATCAGCTTAAAATCTATTTTTTAAAGTTAGCAGAAATCAGGGAGGGAACCAAATCTGCGTGCTTTGTTTCAATCATCAGTGGAAGTGACTTTAATCATAACAGCATTTTTGAGATGAGAATATTAGTTTACAATATTGGAGTTAACATAAAATTTATTTACAAAGGAAAAATACTGCTGGTTTTTAATAATAATAATAATTTTTATAACACATTTCCCATTCTAATATACCTATGTAATATACAGAAAAGAAAGTAAAAGGCACTAATATATTAATACAGACTCAGTCAACTCGAGGTTGAGAAAGGTTAGTTTAAACACTTGGTTTGAAGTTGTGATTTGAATGAATCTCTAGGAAGAAACCCAGTTGAGAGCAGAGCACATGGTTATCAGTTAGTGGCACTAAGAAGGAATTAGTTTGACAGTTGTCTAGAAAATAGATGGGGCATGAAACATGGTGGCACAAAGCAGTTAGCATCAGGAGCTTAGCTGATGTCATTTTGCTTGTTTTTAGATGAGAAGTTAATGTTGGATGAGACTGAGAATCTGTAATCTGATATGTGTACACCATGCATGCATGAGAGAGTTATAATGCCATACAATATACAGTATTACTATAGCAATAATATAGAAGAGAACTTTCAAGGTGACTGTGTAAGTGAATGTTTCAGGTCTATTGTATAAGTGGATGTTGATGTTACAGGTGTACAAAATGAACTGACACAGTCATCAGAAACGAATGCAGAGTTTGAAGAAGAAGAACAGGATGAAGGTTGTGGTCTGTCTTCTGCATCAATGTGTTCTTGCCAATACAAGACTATTTTTGCACTCTTTGTGCGCGCGTGTGTGTGTGTGTGTGTGCGCGCACGCATGTGCATTCATGCATGTCACTTTTCATTCTTTTGTTTATTTTTCAAATTATTGTTAGAACCTCCATGGTAACATTCTGATATCTGTTAATGACTGATTTTTTAAGCCATAGTTGAAATCATAGTTGAAAAAAAAAACATCATGAAAAAGCTGTACTTTAAAGATGTAGGTATAACCTTAAAACTTAAGGCTATGGATCTCAGATTCTGAATGAAGTTTTTCTTGTACATTTCATCTTCCAACCTTTTTATAGTGTGAACTACAATGATTGTAACTACCCACAAAATCCAGAAAAAAAGAAGAAAATGTTTTAATGTGTTTCTGTTAAAAACAGAAAGAGAAGAAATAACTGCTTCAAGCTGGGAGCAAGAGTTCAACTTTATTGCCTATTTCAATAAGTGAGTTCCTATGGCTGCTTATCACTCCCAAGTTTCAAATGTTCTTCTTTGTATAAAAGCTGAAGGAATTTTAAGTCCTCTCATATATTTCATATTGGACTTACTCTGTAACCTTTTCTGTTACCACAGAAGAACAAATCTAGTGTAACAGAATATATGTAAACCATCATTATTTCTCCCCTTTCATCCATACACGATTACAAATGACAGACTTCTGCTTTAAGACTGTTGCTTTTGTAAAAATTAAAAATTACTTAGCATTTAGATGTGATAAACAATCTGCTTTTAAAAAGAGATCGCAAACGTTGTGCTTTTCCTCGTTGTCTGGTCTCAGATACAATTTGTTTGCCAGCATGCTGCTTATGCTGTGTGTTCAACCTGTTGCTCCATAAAAGATCATCTGCAAATATTTACTGTCAACAGTTATGGCAAGCCAGAGATCCTCAAGCACTACATTCTTCTGGCGGCTGACTTTGAGAAAAACTCAACCCACACCAACCACTGTGTTGTTAAGATGCTTCATCGCATTGGGTTTGACCTTGGATGCATTGCTATGCTTTTTCAGGCCTCACTTTTTCGTGTCTTTCAGCGTTTGATGCTAGGACCATTAGCCCGCTCCCCAAAGTTTCAAGTGAGCATGTTTTGATGTGAACTTTCTTGAGGAATAGATGAACCTACAGATTGTCTAGTTGAGCTGTTTGATTGCATAACCATGAGTATAACATGGAGTCATTGCTGTACCATAATGAAGATGTGAATGTTCTTGGATACCAAAACCATGAAAAATAACGATATTATAAACCTGCGTTATTATTTACCTCTTTATGAATAGTTTGTCCAAAGTCACTGACAATGGTAACATTCTTAATCACTAGTTTTCAGTTATACAAACGAACATTCACATATATTTTGTGGATCATGCAGGAAATGTTCACATTTGCTGTGCACGTGGTGCGCCGCTTCACAGAAGTTGCAGAGAAAAACAGAAAAGTGTTCATGGAGATGCTCTTTTGGAAGGGAAATAAAGAGGCTTTGCAGATCACAGAAGGATACAGCATTGAGACAGGGTGAGACTGCAGTCCGCATAGTGACTTGTTAAAGAAGATGCAGTGAAAGTTACAATACCATAAAGACACATGCATGCACCTTTATCTGCAGAGACATTGAATTAAGCATAAGTATAGAAATGAGTGCATGCAAACAGAATGTTTTCAACTTTTCTTTCCTTTTCCTTTTGTTTTTACTAATTTTTAGTTTTGGCCTTTTGCCTTTTAAGGCTAAACTATATTTTATGTAAACTAAATTATATATCTGCAGCAAAGCTAAGGTATTATGGACAGAAGATGAAGAAAATCAGCTCACAAAGCTCTTTGAAGATATTCACTATACCAGCCACCCAGGTGAGACAAATTAAAAGGAAAGTTTGCCCTGTGGCGCAGAGTCTATCATATTTATTTATCCATTTTTGTCTTGAGGCTTATGCCAAGATTTAAAATGCGATTAAATGCCCAAAGTATTAACTGGCATAATTGGTTTAAATGTAAAGAGTCATACAGACCACAGACTAGTGGCCATAGGGATAGGGAATGTGGTTCACCATGTGTAGGATAGGGCATGTGGAGATGGAACCTAACCCCCCTTTTTTTCCAACGCCTTTACCATTTCTGGTGGACAGCTGCTGGATGTTGCAGGGGAAGTTTTCTAGCCATAGACCTGAACAGATTTTAAACCAGCTATCTTCTTTTTCTATAGTAGTGTGCCCTCACTATTGGAGAGCTATCCTTTTAGAGGGTACTTTATCAGAATGGACCATGTAAAGCATTGCTGAACATTCACTGCTGGAATAAATGTATATATATATATATAGTTGTTGTTTATTTAGTTGGAAAGTGCTTCCACCTTGCGGTGATTTCGCACTATGGGAGGAAAGGGAGGGGGGAGGAAACCGGAGTACCCGGAGAAAACCCCCGCCGTCCAGCCCTGCGAACAGGTGTCACATACAGAGAGTGTCCCGAGACGAGATCTGAACCCTGAGCCGCTCACTGCAGTGGTGACAAGCGAGTGTTTTAACCACTACACTACCGGGGGCCCCCCCTATATATATATATATAGAGAGAGAGAAAGGATTAAGGTTGTGAATGAAAAGAGGTAGGAAAGACCCGAATATGACTAACCAATGTAATGAATGCTTGGTGTTGCTGTAAGCAGCCATTTATCAGATGACTTAATGCTGCAGGTCAAGACACTGCAGACTTAATCCTTGAAAGGTGGGAAGGGAAGCCCAAGACAAGAATGCAGATTGTGTCCCACCTGAAAAACCTTCACCTCATTACCAGTGCACTTGAACTGAAGCAGAAGGCTTTAAGTTCCAGGTAAGTGTACAGAAGAATGTGCGTGCTGAACAACTGATTTTTGCCTGTCTTATTATTTTTTTCCCATCTGTTGAGGGTTAAGACAAAATTTATGTTTTAAATTCAAAGATGGAGATGTGATGGTAAGGGAAGTTTTTTTTTTACATTTTTCAGTTCTAAACAGGTAGCAGCAGGTCTTTAGTCTGCTGTGTGTGCCTTTACAAAGCTCAAAGAAGTGTTGTATAAATAATTACTGTTGGCAATAAAGTTCACCATTAAAAATTTTTCTAGCAACTAGGTTTAGTTCACAACAAAATTCTAATTTCCCAGTTATGAGCATAGAAAACTGCTTTGTTCACAAGATTTACATCTTTGAGCATTTCAGAGTTTTACCTGCAAATAAGAGCTTAATACTTCCTTTCTCATGATATCACAAAATAAGACTCCCTGTTACGGTAGTGCCTCATAAGTTTGTACTAAAAGTTCTTGCATTAGCTGCAAATTTTGGTAACATCATAAGTCACAATTTAGGTTAGGCCATATGTTTTGTACCCCAGAAAATGTGAAAGCCCAGTGACAACTACTTAATTTTGTGTTTTACTCATGTTGGTTCTTAAACTTATCCCAAGATAATAATAATAATAGTGAAGATTTTTATAGCGCATATTCACACTCATAGAGAGCATGCTCTTAGCGCTTAAAACGAGGAAGAGACGTGGACTAAGTAGATACAGAACAAAGGGGACGAAAGAAAACGACAGTACTGACGAAACAGAAAACAAAAGGCATCAAGTAACAGGAACAGAGAAATATAGTGATTCTGCGAGAAAGATGGGTAAAGTAGCAAGAGGGAAGGGGGCGGGGTTAAGAAGGACTAGCATTATTATCTAACTGGAGACAAATGCATCATGTGTGCAACCAACCACACCTTGATGCAAATATGCACACATGGATGTTCACCCATGAAAATGCTTGCGTGTGTGGCACACCAGTGGATATTCAAAAACACCCACACCCACATCACTGCTTACCAGAACATTTTGTATGTCTAATGATGCAGAGCCTGGGTTGAAGAGGATGCGCAGGAGCTAAAGCAAGCCTTTGAAGACCACAAGGAATCAGATGGTAGTTACTGGAATTGTCCCTCCTTCTTTGCCTTGTTTGCTTCTTATGAAAGTTATTCTCATTCTGTCATATTATATGGAAAAAAACTATTTTGGTTCTCTGGAGCATGTGTGTCTAAATACACATGCACACAGCCATGCATGTGTCAATACACTGAAGTGCATGAACATGCATACAAATGTATATGGAGTATTTGGCTATCCTTTGAAATAACAGGTTAAAATTTTAATTGTTGGAGCGTGGTTGTGAATGCTACAAATAGATTTTGTTGTTCACTTTTGACAAGGTAAAATAAAATCTTGACTGGGCTTGATCTTATTGGTGATGCTCATGCATAGACACGTGCAAGCTTTTATGCCCAGTGTAATAGAGTTGTTTGCTCAAGTTTTCACTCTTCTGGTTTTTGAAAACAGATCCTCTTGGAAACATCTTAGCAGCCTTGACAAAAAAGCGTTCTAAACCAGTGGTTACTGAGAAACTGCTCTCTCTTGGGCTCATCAATGACCGAAGTGAAGTATGCAAAAAACGTGGTGAGAAGAGCAGCAGCAGACAGCGACGCAAAAAGCACAGTGAAGATGATGAAAGTGAACCAGAACTTCGAGAGGACAGAGATGGCTTTGATGGTTAATATTCAACTTTGAAGTAAAAGTGTATTTATAGGTTGTTGAGAGTGTGCGACAATTTTTCTGTATTTAAATTATGTACCTTTTTATCTTGTTCCATTCTATACTGTTTAAAAGGCCTGCTTTCATTTAGCATTATTAGAAAAAAAAAGTCCAGATGTGATTAGAAAAATGTTTTATATTTAGAAGAAAAGATATTTTAAGTTAGTGTAAATCAGGTTTAAAAAATTCAAAATAAATCCCAATTCAACTGGTATAGCATGTGACTGGCTAGCATGAAAATCTAAGTGGGGGGAATAGGGCAGAACAAGTTGAGTAACTAAGGTAAGCAAGAAGTCTGTCTCTTTGACAGATGAGGAGACATCTGTGCTCAGTCCGTTACTAACAGATGAAGAAAGCACATCTGACAGTGGTGACAGCAGTGATGAGATGCCTGATGAGGAGAATGGCACAGAGGAAGGAAGCAGTCACACTGAAACAGAGGAAAACAGTCTGTCAGAGCTTTCAGCTACAGAGCTTCTAGTTCAAGTTCTTGAGAAAGGTGTACTTCCTTAACTAAAATGATTCTTTTATTTGTTTTTTATTTATTGTACTTAAATTTAATTTTGTTGTTGGGGTTTTCACCACTTCCCTTTCCACCATGATGGATTTCTTTCTTTTATTTAATGTATCTTGAAAGTTGTCCATTTTAAATCTTTAATTTATACCAAAAAACAAATAAGAAACAAATGGACTCTAGCAAAATATTATTTATAAGATTTTATTTTTTATGAGAGAAAAGTATCTTGTGTTGTCTTCCTAGGATACAGAAACCAGGTGGCATGGATTGAGCGACTCCTTTGTCAAAATGCAGGTCTCAGAGAGAAGGGAGGTAAGTGATTAGGTGCTGAAACAAGAGTCATAATACTAACAGGTGCAGTTCTGAGATTTACCATGAACCTTATTCAAGTGGAGCTCTTCAGTCTTTTCATGCCATGATATGGCCTTAGTTGCTGGCACGGCGTTAAACACTAACAAAGAACATCAGTATTTTCACAAGAAGGCTTCATGTGCCGCATAGTTACAAAGAAGAAGGCCCGAGAGCTTCACAAGAGTGGGAGGCCTTCTGTAGAAATGATAGGATATGGCGATCAGATTCTCATTTCTTTCATTTGTAAGTGATAAAAAAACTTTGAATGCTTTGAACAATAAGAATTTGGGGAGTCAATGACAAGCTTTCAACATGTGTGTATTGTCATTTTAGTTCCTTTAAACTGATTTAAATTGAAAGTTTTCAAAAGCTTAGCATACCTACCATACACTCAACACATATGTTGAAAGCGTGTCATCGTCTCCCCAAATTCGTATTGTATGGTATAGTTGACTAAATCTGCAAGAAAAATAATTCAAATATAGTTAGAAAATTATATATCATAAATGCATGCTGTGCAAGTGTGACATATGGCAAAGTAGGCCTTGTGCGTCAGCATTTGTTGACATTTACACATCATGGTAGACTTGCAGAGACTGAACAGCAAATATAAATATAGCTATTGTCAAGCTTCATGTTTCTTTCTGAGAACTACATTGAGAAACATTTACTTCATCATCTGTGAATACATTTTCAGATCAAAGTGCAGACAGCTAGTTCAAAAAATTTTAACAGCATGACTTATTTGCAATGCAGAAGTGCCACCACCCACAACCCCCCCCAAAAAAAAAAAATCCCTTAGGTACTGTCACACTGGCTATTTCTTTATATGTGTGCTCCTAGGGGGATGAAGAGTCATAGTAAATAAGGAATTTACAACCATTTTTCTAAAATCCTCTAACTGCAGTGTATCTGTAACTTAGTTTTTCATGGTGACCTGGGGCATCAAACCTGGTTCTGGAGACTGGTGGAGTCAGTGCAGAAGACCCTAGCATAGTTTTATTTCGTTATTATTCTACAAATGAACTACAAGTGTACAGCAAGGAAAATAGAATGTGAAAAGAACACCTTTCATTTTCCCACCAAGACACTCCAACTTTCATATTTACATGTTAAGTTTAAAAGGAGCTCTTTTACAATTATAATATGCTGACATGTATTATAAAATGTTATTAGCTGAGAATGATTGTCACTGGTGGATAAATAATGGTAATAGCTTTTTATATCTTTCTACATGAAGTTGGAGTGGCGTCCCCTCGCCTAGCAGGCTTGAGGGAGGCGGCTCTCCGCAATTTTGGTATTTTTCTTAGTTTGTTGTGTTTTTAGTGCCCATTGTGTAAGTCAGTACTTTCTTCGCTGCGTCACTTTCTGCCTGACGCCATAACGCTTTTTCTGAAGATCTTTAGATCACACAACGACACGAAGCCTTTTCTCTGAACTCACGGCCGTTGAGAGCCAGCACGGGTCCCGGAGCAGACGACTTGCTAAAACAAGTAGCTGGTCAAGTTCATAGATTCAAGAGTGACAAGAGGCTAAAGACAGACAAAGGGTATTTCAGACAAATCAGTAACCACGTATTGTGCTTATTCCGAATCTCACTTGTCTGATTCTCCACCAGCAAGTAACCTCCCCACCACTGGCAGAAAACAAGGTGAAGGTCACTATCAACATCAATGAGTCATCGTCATCAGAAGTGGTCATCGTGCAGTTTGACAGTGTGGCGTGTGTCTATCAGCCATATACAGGAATAGCCAAGGTCTCACAGATACAACCACACTGCATGTAGCTACGCACTCGACAACAGGACTGTAGGTGGCTGTTAAGCAGATTGATCTAGAAAACTCAGATCACGAGTTCTCTTATGTATAGAAAGAAGTATTAACCAAGCAGTTACAATATGAGACTTCTCCCACATTACTGTAGCTTTGTCCATCGCCATGAACTGTGGACAGTCATGCTTGTCATGGGCTATGGTTCTTGCCGTGACCTGCTGGTCATACACAGGGGTGTGAAGACTGTACTGCCCATGCTTTTATATCAGCTAGCGGACAGGTGTGTCTCACTGGCTTCCAGAACTCCACAGTCTATGACTATCCTAGCATACTGCTGATTGCCTCCAGTAGTTCATTCCGGAAATTCTTGAACAGAATCTGGATATTTCTCAGTGATTGTAAAACTAATCTGATGATCTTACTACAAGAATTCTGCTATTTTTCAGTGATTTTAAAACTAACCCCATACACTATGCAGCGCATAGAGTCGACTCTGGAGTTGAAAATTGCGCTATATAAATCTGCTTTAATAATAATAATACATAGCTTCAGTAGGAATATATGAATGCTAGGTATAGGTGCTCCTAATCAATATTTGCATACGGCAAAAATTTTGTCATAACTGTAGGGTCAAATAAAAGTAATGATGTTTTAACTGTAACAGTATCTCTCTTTTTGTTTTTGCTGTTGGGTTTCCAAATTTCTTACAATAGCTGGAATTTACAGAATGCCACATGTAAGTCACCAGTGTCTTAACCCATTTATGCCGAAGGTTGAAATTTTTGAGTTTGTGCATGAAGTTCACATATGTTGCGTAGAAAAATATAAGGAATACGAATTTGAAGAGAAAAAAATATTATTATTTTCCATTGTTGAGTTACGTGGCGTTCCAAAATTGGAACACTAGGCAAATCCACTTCTTACATTATACATAACGTATAAAATTATGTTTCTTATCTCAGGAGATGGTAAATACCTGCTATTCAGTGTGATATCCAGGAGAGCATTTGACATGTAAAGCAACTTCACATTTTTCACATCAAAATGTGTTCTTATGACATTGAGCACACCGAGTTTGCTTTCCCTGTTTGACTATCACATGATTCAGGCCATCATAACATGAATCAATGTTGCGTTTCTGAGAAGGTCTTGCGTTTCTGAGAAGGTCTTCCTGTTCGGCCAGAGTCTGCAGGATGACCGTGGGTCTCCAAATAATGGCATACGATACGTCGCCGAAACTGTAGAAGATCCATTGGCTTCTTATCATGTTTTATCAGCATCTATCATTGAGTTTGCTTATGAGAGGTTGCAACTTGGAAAATCTGTCCATTGGTTCCAAATTGGCATTGTCAGCAACATGCAAATTAAAAAATATGGTTTCAAAGCGATCACGCCTCATGGCAGCACTAACAAGTACGCTATGCACATCTGTTCTTCATTCCTAGAGCATGCGCCTTCTAGGAACTGACACGTAACCACCCAGAAAAATAATTCCGAGAAAACATTTGAATTCAGAACTAGTCAATCCCAGATTTACACCTTTACTTGCAGCGTATAAATTGGAGTATCTGACTATGAGTTCAACGATGTCATCATCAAGAAAAAGTTCAAATATTTCTGTGGGAATTCTGGTTTTGGTGAAGAAATCGATTGGTGGTTCTGTAACTCTACCTGCTGTGCAGCTAGGTCAGCCTTTTTCCATTTCCGGACAATTTTTGTCACTTTCTTCTTCTTAGACGGAGGTGGTTGCTAAGCAGTAGAGGTTGACAGAACTTCATCATCATGGGAGTTATCTTCAGGTACGCATGTGAGATCACTTGTGTCTGACTCTTCATCACTGCCATCTTGAATAAGATATGCAGGTGCGTGCAACAAAGAACCTGGCAGATTATTTATTGTTCCACCTTCTTCATCTCCAGAGTCCTCATCAGAAACAGGCGATGTAGCATTTTCAGGTGGTTGTATCACTATGGCACGTCCATCAGTGGTGTTATCTGTCTCTAACAGGTCAGTTATTTCATGTAAAGATAGAGCTCGAGGCATTTTCAGAGAGATCTTCAACCGTAAATGGAAAAATATACTATTGGTCCAACAGGTAGGGGTTTTGCCTGGTGTTCCAAAAATGGAACACACTCAATTTGAAGTCCATAACTAATACAAAAATGATAACTTCGGTAGTTTCTTTATACAGCATGACAACATAACCAGTAGAGAAGTAATAGAAAAAAAAGTGTTATTATATGATGTAGTGCAGCAAAGTTATAGCTGTCTTCGGATGGTTCTTCAAAAATGTGCAGAAAATTCACATCACTTCTTGAGGAGATCCCAGCACACCAATATCTGCATCAAACTGACTAACTCAATGCACGACGGAATAAGGTGTACCCCCAGGAAGCAGACGTGCGTAAAAAGTCAGAACCCCGCGATGACCTTGAGCAGTAGGATGTAAATAACTCACGCTTGATTGCTGTTCCAATAATGTAACACTAGGCATAAATGGGTTAAGCTTCTTGCTGTTTTGTAGTATCTGCTATTTCAAGATATGGTGAAATGACGGATGTGTATAGGTGGACAGACGACTGTCTGCCGAGATCAGCGCTTAGCCTCTTGCAAATTTCTCCACTCTTAGTCTCGGCGAGCTTAAACAATGATTGTGACTACCGGAAGTTTTTTTTACATGAAAGCCTCGTTCTAACTGTTAACTGAAAAAAGTCGTCTGCATGCAATCCATATCTGCTTATTGCGTGCTGTAGGCGCCTTCTCTACTCATTTTACTCAACACTCACGCTAAGCTTAGGCAAACGCATAAAACTTAAGCCCTGGCTACTGGCACTGGTGGTACTGCACGATGATGCACAACAATCTGAGCCGCTAGAACATTTTTTTCCAAATGAATGATTGAAGTGTTTGATTCCCCCATTCTCGAAGGTAGGGCGGAAGTTGCGACAACCCAATGCGCAAACACAACTGGTTTTTGCGCTTTCCAGCGCAGACAGTCAAGATGCTATTCCACTAGTAATATAACTCCGTGGGTGAAATTCTATTTGCGGTTTGGACATGATGGAGCTTACCCTCTTATTATTGATATATCAGTTTAACTGCATTTTTTATCTAAGACTGAGACCATGTAAATCCAGTATGCTTGAAAAAGGCAGTGTGGAGGGATAATCCCCATTTAATTATCTCTAATATTTTCAATGACATGTAATCAGATTTTATAAATGCTGTAAAGTGCATTATGAATTTCAGGGAGCAGTAATAGATTGAAAAGAGCATTTTTTTGCTTCCAGGTAAAACATATCCAGTGCCAATTGTTCCTCTGACTGAAGACAATGAAACAGCATTGGAGGATCCAATATTTACAGGGTTCATTAAGTGCCTAGGTCTATCACCACCATCCAATGAACAGGTATAATTGCCTAGACAGATGTAACATGCAGGTGTTACATTTTTCTGTTTATGTAGTCTTGATTCTTGTTGAGATTCTAGCTTTTGTGATCTTTTAAGCAAATAGTATCAGCAGCATTTAAAAGTAAAATTTCAGATATGTTCTGCATTCAATTTATAAAAAATGATGTTAAAAATGTAATTTATACTTACCCAAATGCCTGTTATAATGTCAGGTTTGTACATTCCAACATCAGCTACTAAAATGGCTTTATCTCATAAACTTATAAGTGGTCATTTCTTGCAGCAAATGTTTTGGAGAATTCCAGCAGAGCTTTCAGCAGTGGAGCTGAATAACATTGCCAAGGGCTTGACGCTGGATGACCAAAACCAGCTCATTCACCCTGAACTTCTTGCTAGCCTCAAACCAGTCGGAAATCAGGCTTCTGATTGCGGGAAGAAAAATAAGAAAAAGAGACAGAAAGTGGATGGAAAACAGAAAACTAAAGTAGGCTTTGATTCTAAGATTGAGAAGAGGAGGAAGAAGACTAAAAAACGTGTTGAGGAAAAGAAGAGTAGTGAAAAGGGAAAGACAACTGCAGCTCAGAGGAGAGAAGCTCTGAAAGCAATGCTGGAGAGAAGGAGGGAGAATGGACCATCCAGTCGAAGGAGGGGCAGAATATCCAGGTAAAGACAGGCTTTTAAATCTTCATTTAGTACAGAAAGGGCACTTTTTTTTTAGTCATTCTCATTTATTTGTGTAGACAAAAATAAGTGCCTGTGAAATAAACTGGTTGTTTTTTACTTCAACATGGCAATGGAAACATTTTTTGAAACCGTAGTCTGGTATTTTTATGTTTCGCTAACAGTTTCAAAATAAAAAAAAATGGTCTATATGTGTCAGTCAGTCCCTTGACCGGCACCTGTCATTTGTGGGGAGCACATCGATAGATGCCGCAGCTGACAGGGCCTGCCACTCTTGCATACTTTGGGCGATGGTGAGCAGGTCCTGTATAGGATGACCAGTCCAGTCTTTGGTGTTCGTAAGCCAGTTCTTCCTCTGGCCACCGCAGCATCGACTACCCTCCAAGATGCCTTGAAGGATAGTTGAAAGATGTCGTGCCAGGTCACATGGCTAAAGAAGACCAGCTTACGTCGCTTGACTGTTGAAAGTAGAGGTTCCTGGTGTCCTACGAGTGTGTTTCATAGGAAGTCATTGGTTCTATGTTCTCTGTATGAGATTTGGAGCAGCCTCCTCAGGTGCTTGTTCTTGAATGCCTGGATTCTTCTTTTGTTTCGGCGAGCAGAGTCCATGTGTCGCATCCATAGAGCAGGATCAGTACTACTAGGGACTTGTACTTGGTAGTGAACCTTATTTTATGGCTATGCCAGATCTTATCCAGTCTAGCCATTGCTGTTGCAATCCTGATGCAGATATCTGGTGTGGAGCTGCTGTCCTTGGAGATCCCAAGTATTTAAAGCTGTTTACTTCTTTGAACTGTACCCCGTTTATATAGATCTCTGCTTTGCCGCTGCCATTGATCATAACTTTGCTCTTTTCAGTGCTGGTTTCCATTCCATATGCATTTGAACTGTCAGTCTGTTGGTAAGGCCTTGCAGTTCTTTGTTCTTCTTCTTATTCCTTTTCGCCCCCAGTGGAGCATAGGGCTGCAACTACACCACGCCAGCGAACCCGGTTCTGGGCCTCCCTCCCCAGTTGGGTCCATGTCATTCCAGCTGCCTCCGCCTCGCCGTGGACCGATCTTCTCCACGTCTGTCTGGGTCTCCCAACCCTGCGTCTTCCCTGTGGGTTCCAGTCCAGAGCTTGTCGTTTTAGATTTTCGGCCGGCTTTCGCAGGGTGTGGCCGATCCAGCCCCACTTTCGCTTCTTGATGTCTTGGCTGGCAGGTTTCTGGTTGGCTCTCTCCCACAGGTATGCATTGAAGATTCTCTCGGGCCATCTGATGTTGAAAATGTGCCGCAGACATTTGTTTATGAATGTTTGAATCTTCCTGGTGATGTTGTTTGTTACACGCCATGTCTCAGATCCATATAGAAGGACAGATTTTACGTTCGTATGAAAGATGCGGATCTTGGTATGTTGAGATAGTGCCTTGGAATTCCAGATGGGTCGCAGGATGTGGAATGCTTGCCTGGCTTTATTTATTCTGCTTCTTACATCTTCATCAGCACCTCCATCTTTGGTGACTATGCTGCCTAGGTAGGTGAAGCGGTCAGTCTCTGTGATACATTCCCCGTGTAGTTGAAGTGGGGCTTCTTGCTTGTTGTTGATCCGCATTACCTCTGTCTTCTTGATGTTGATTGTCAGGCCAGTTGTCGCTGCTTCTTCTGAGAGCCGAGTGAGCTTTGTCTGTGCATGTTGTTGCTTGTGGGAAAAGCAGGCTGATGTTGTCTGCAAAGTCGAGATCTTCAAGTTGCATGGCAAAGGTCCATTGAATGCCTGTGTTGCTGTTAGAGGTTGTTCTTCTCATGATCCAGTCTATGATGATCAGGAAGATTGTCGGCGAGAGCATGCAACCTTGCCTTACTCCAGTCCTCACTGCAAAGGGGTCCGTCAGCTTCCCATTGTGGATCACCTGGCATGTCGAGTCCTCATACAGCTGTTGGATGATGGCAATGAACTTTGGTGGAAATCCGTAGTGCTGCATCAACTTCCAGATGGTCTCTCTGTCTACGGAGTCAAATGCCTTCTCAAAGTCCACAAATGTCATGTATAGTGGGGACTGCCATTCGATGGACTGTTCAATAATGATTCGCAGTGTAGCAATATGGTCTGTGCATGATCTACCCTGCCGAAAGCCTGCCTGTTCTTGCCGCAGTCTCTTGTCTAGGGCATTCTTCAGTCTGTCCAGCATGATTCTGGTCAGCACCTTGCTGGGAATGGACAGTAGCATAATCCCACGCCAGTTGCTGCACTGGGTAAGGTCACCTTTCTTGGGTAGCTTTACCAGATAGCCAAGTTTCCAGTCTGCTGGAACTTGCTCCTGCGTCCAAATTTTCTGCAGCAGGGGGTGTAGCATCTCTGCTGCGGCTGTTGGATCCGCCTTGAGTGCCTCTGCAGGAATGCCATCTGGGCCTGCCGATTGCCTCCAGTGGTTCAATCCAAAAATTCTTGAACAGAATCTGGCTTTTATGATGATTGTAAAACTAACCTGATAATCTTACTAAAAGAATTTGGCTATTTTTCAGTGATTCTAAAGCTAACCCCATACAACTGTAAACACATCCATGTCATTGGTGGGTGGCATCATAAGAAGCTAGTAGCGATGTTTTCAATGTGTAAGTTATCATGGTCAGACAAAAAAATAGAAAAACACTTGTCCTCCTACGTCCTCGATTCCAGAATTGATGACTGTATGCCGCTAGCATTTATCATGTGTGTGTGTTCTTTGTGTATAGCACTTTGAGTTCACTTTTTTTTTAAGATGGCTGCTCCTGGTTGTGCGACCTCTGGTGCTCTTACTGGAATTGCCCTTTGGGGATAAATAAAGTTGTATTGTATCTTGTATCTTCCTCCTCAACACACACACTCCTCTGTGTGTGGCTTTATGATTTTAGAGTTCTGTGTGTGTTTTAAGTCACTATTTCATGTAAACATTTTTCAGGAGTCATTCACAAGATGACAGGTCAGATGAAACAGTA
Organism: Marisa cornuarietis; assembly: GCA_004794655.1. Classification (NCBI taxonomy): domain Eukaryota; kingdom Metazoa; phylum Mollusca; class Gastropoda; order Architaenioglossa; family Ampullariidae; genus Marisa; species Marisa cornuarietis. The sequence continues at coordinate 1,302,315 of SMMW01000147.1, forward strand.
GCAGCAGGCGAAGATAGGAGTCTGGCAAATAAGTCCTATAGTCAAACCAATTTAGTAGGATCTGCTGATTCTGTTTGTACCTCTGCTGTAGAGGCTACCTCTCCTTCAAGCTCACTGGCTCCCAGGAAGCAGACTAAACGTGTAAAGCATATGATGGTGAACTCTGACAGTGAAAGGTAAGAATTTTTCTAATGATAAAAAAACTAATGACTATTTTCTTTTACTTTCTGTCAGTAGACCAGCACTAAACAGTTCGAAATGTAATGTATATGAGGCAAACAAAAGTTTCTTTGGCTAGCGGTTGGGTAGGGAAGCAAAGGTCATTAGAACTGTAGAGCAGTTAACATTTTTTCCCCCCATATTTTCTGAAAAATGAGGCAAATACAGAAATACATTTTTGTTTTTGTCTTGTAGTCTTATTTTGTTCTGGACACCTGTATCATAACTAGCATCATTCCTCACTTCAACTTGCCTTTATTCAGGAGCTGATGCTTTAGTTTAACCAGAGCAGAAAATCAGATATTCCCATACTATGATGTGGCACAGAAATTCCACTGTGAAAGGAACAAGTGAACTTGCTTTGTAAAATAATTAAATCCTTAAATGCCCTTGCTTGAACAAACAAAAGAAAAAAGTGCATTCATTGATTTTTATCAGTTTTTCTTTGTTCCTCTTTCTTTTTTCCATTACATGGATATCTTTCATATTTAAAAAATAATTTTCTAATGTTACTTTTTAAATTCAAGGCTGATCAGTCAAACCATTGATTTTCATCATGGATAAAGATAAATGTATTCACCGAATACTTCATATGGCTGTAGGGTGGGGTTAAATTGGTCTCATTGCTTTACATGGATGATGGTGATGGAGGATGCTCAGTGGCAACAACATTGGATAAGTTTTCATGATACTTGTTGTATACTGAAATTATATGTATATCTTTTACTTTACTTTTTCTTTTTACTAGTGATGATGACAACAGGCTTGTCATTGATAATACAGACGACAATAGTGCACTGTCCAGGAGTAGTAGATCAGCCAAACGCATTCGCCTTCTTGAATCCGATGACAGTAATGATAACCTGGAAACATCCACCCCAACCAGTTCTGTGCTTGATGGTGGTCAGGACACATTCTCTCTGGCCAGTGCTGGTCCTGATGAGGGTGATGAGAGTAATGCTTTAGTCAAGAAGTCGGCCAAACACAGGCTACGACTTGAGTCTGATTCCAGTGACGACAGCATGGAAACATCCACCCTATCTTTCAGATCAGAAAAAGATAATAATACGGAACAAGGTTTGACAGGCTAATATTTTGTATTAAAAGTTTCATGCCCAAAAATTTTACTGTTATTTTGAGATCAATGGAATGTACACATATCTATTACTGCTTGTCTCCCCTCTGTTGCAACTCATGCACGCACGTGTGTGTGTGTGTGTGCACAAAAATATATGTATGTAAGTCTATGTTCCAAAAATTTACATGGATGTGTAGCTAAAGAAGGTGATGGGTGTTTTTATATTTGGTAAACTGCTCACAGCTTGGGCATTTGTTTTGACATCAGTGGGTTTCATTAAAGATTGAGAGCTTGACAAAACCATCACAGAACCTTAAAGAGTTGGTTGGTTGTCTGGACCAAGCCACATGTTTGTCAACAGCAGTTTGGCCAAACAAAATCAAAATGTTGTCAAGGCATTTAAGAAAGCTGTAAAAGGAATGTAATTTTACTGTTACAGAAGCTGATTGTTCTTGGTTACTTTATTCCTGTTCTAGAAGGCAAGGGACCAGCACTGATGTTGCAAAGTGGCAGTGGCAATGATGAAAATGACAGCAGTGATGATGGTACTGGTGATAGACCACTGACAAGACCTGGTGTGTATTATAATTATTATTTCTCACATTTTTTTAAATTATGTGACTTTTAAGATTAAATGCTGTTTGAAAATAGAAAAGTGAATGAAGTCAACAGACAATAAAGAGTGACTGCCTCTCTAAAAACAAAAGTCTTTCTGAAGACTATATATATATATTATAAAGTGACATCACAGTGCGAAGTAAAACCCCTGAGCATGAAATGTTAAAACTGTAATGAGCATAAACTTAAGTCACCATGTAAAGTAAAGTGGTTTTCTTTTCTAAGAATTTCACTACAAAAGTATGATGCTTATTTTTCAGAAACATTTCCAGCCACACTATACACTCAGGGACCTCCCAATTCAGATGACTTGGAGACTGACGATCATATTCCCTTGCGTGTTGCCCTTAAAAAAGCAAAGAAAATTATCAGTGACGATGAAGATGACTGAATGGATGGTTTTCACTTAAAGTTGTATGGACAAACAGCTTGATCAGCTTTGACAGAACATTTTTATTCTAGTTCACGAGATCATTTTCAAGGCTGGCCTTATGTAAGCGCTTTGTCCACACACAAAAAAAGTCATTGTACTTATACAAGGTATTGATATAACAGGGTAAGTCTAGTGCAGACTTTATTGTTGCTGTGTGTAATGTTGGGAACTGTTATGACCATCCCTATCTGTGTTGTAAAGAAAGAGCCTTGGAGAAGTGCCTCATGTAATCAGGATCAACCTTTTTTCCCAAATAGCACACATGCCTCTCAGGTTATTTTATCCTTTGGGGACTTCAGTGACTGTAATTATTGTAAAAGGATACACTGACAAAACGTTCCAAGATAGTTGTTCAGAAGTTTTCTTTGGGCTGCCATAGAAGTTCGTCACTGCAGAGGTCAAAACAGCAAAGCAGTGAAAAGTGATTTGGAGGAAAAGACCAACATGTCAATGTGCCAGGATTGTGAGCAGCATGTCAATAGATTCATGTGCCTGGACAAATTGTGGTTACCAGACAGGTCAAAAGACTTATACATTATTAATCATTAAAAAGTTTGAAGCAAAGCTCTTGTGTTGTGAACAATTGGTCGATAGGCAGTTAAAGAGTGGGAGGCTCTTAATATAAAGCTTTAATGCCTGTAAACAAAGTTGCTTTGTCATTACTGAAACTCAGCTGCGTTTTTTTGTGATTCTGTACTGAGAGAAAAAAAAAGATGGATAACTATATCTCATTCATATATATATATATATAACACTGCCACACTGTTACTGTAGTTCGAAATCAAGATTGAAACACTTTCCTGCCAAACCACCCAACCATTACCGGGACCACAGGCAGACTTTACAGATTCCCAGTGATTAATTTTAAAAATGATACTTCCCCACATGCCAGTCCTTTAGACATAAGGAAGAGGGACTCCATCACCCTCTCCTAGTGCCATAGTTATTAAACAATGGCAAGCCATTGCCCTGAGGCAGCAAGGAAAATTCAATGAGAGCATCTTGTTTCCGAGGTTAAAATGGATGTGCAGACGTCACAGGTGGTGTTTCATCCCTGGAAATGTGAAAGTGAAAATAACAACATTCATGACATTTTTTGATTGATAGTCAAGTTACACACAAATACATGATGACTTTGAGCATGCTAAAAATTTACAAAACAGTGAAACACCAACAAATCTGTGCCTCATGGTTTCATCATTGTCTTTCAGACAGGCGAGGTCTGGACTTTGTAAGTTTGGAAACAGGACGCTTTTCCTTGGGTTCCCCATATTGCACACCAATATAGTGAGGGTTGGCAGTCATGGGTTCAGCTATCGTCTCTGGCATGCTATTCTTTCTCTGCATGTTTACGGGGCTGGCTGCCTTGCAAAACAGCATTAGTTGCTGGCTCGGCGTAAAACACCAATTCCCCCCTGCCCATATTGCCCTGGGGGAAAGTCTTACTGACTACGCCCCCTAGGGGGCACCAAAATCGACATCACTACTAAGCTTGAATGACGATGTGTTTAGTCAGACGCGGTTGCTTTCATGTGCCAGATACTTTTTCCCACATCAGACATGATTGTGCAGAGCTATGTTTATCCTGTGAAGGCCTCATCAAAGATCATATCTTAATAATACATTCGTGGCGTGTCGATTTTCACCCTTTTCTGTGCATATTTCTTATAGACGTGTGTATCTCAATCACACACACACACATTCACATTTATTTATGAGGCGCTCTGAACGTATCTTTTAGAAACTGTTTTTTATTATTTACGTTAATTTTGTGGAAGGTTATCATGTTTGTTAGCCTTACTTCTGCATCCTGGTAGTCCTTTAAGTATAAAAGCTCACACCATTATTATTATTATTATGATGCAACCCGGAAATGCGTCAATAATGATGACGTGCGCAAAATGACGTCACCGACAGCTCGTTTTCAAGACGAAAGCGAGGCAGACAAGGCCAGCAGCTGAAACACTGAGCTCTTCCAGCTCCGGATTTCTTGAAGGTAGTCCGGGATGCGGAAGTCTAGGGCACGATGAACTTGACGGCTGTGGCCAGCTGTTTTCTTCTCTGATCTGGAGGCGAACGGCAGTCAGTGTATAGAAACATCTGTTTATATATATTATATGTGTGTATTTAGGCCTTTCATTCAGATTAGTCAGTCTTGGCGATTCTAACATGCAACGCTAATGCTATTGACTGGAAGACCCAGTATCAACAGCTGTGGAAATATTTTGTAAGCTAGATATAATAATAGAAACAAGTTCTACATCTTGTGAATCCAGTTGGTAGGCTTTTGCTTTATTCCTATCATAAAGATGTCATTGACATCCCTAAGGTACCGTCGAAACAGGATGATCTTAGAGGACTACCTAAACATGCAGGGGATCTGCATGCCAAATGTGGGGAGACCTCCCACCACGCAAGAGGTACAGACGATGCTGAAACTCACCTGTCGTCTGCAGATGCCCAGGACGGAGTCTACCCACTGCGTTAACGCCATCATCTCGCTCAGTCAGCTAGCTGCCGCCACCGAGGACCCCACCTCTAGCCCGGAAGTGCAGTACTCTACACCAGATGAGGTCAACTCGTATCTTCGGCGCATGCGCGCCGTCACACTGCCTAATTCTTTGTTCAAGAAAACGCGGACACCATTTCCGCCACCGCCCCCGACGTTTTTCGAAAAACTGGAAGCAAGGGTTTTGGAGGAAATGCATGTGTTTGAAGACCCTCCGAAGCCCCCACGTCCGCCCCAGGAGTCCCTCGAGAAGCCGGAGCCAGAGCCGGAAGTAGACTTTAAGCTCAAGAAAGGTAAAAAAAAAGGCAAGAAAGCCAAGCCAAAGAGGCCTTTAACGCCCTTCGATATCGACAAATGGCGACAGGAAATGCTTCCAGTGGCCTCTTCGGCGCTGTTCCCGCGCGATCCGCCTCCTTCGCCAGGTCTATTGCCGAAGCTGTCGCCCCCTGTTCCAGTCACTGAGCCCAAGTCTTGTTTCACTTTTTTTCTTGAAGCCATTCAACCGAGAGTGCGGCAGTACTGAGAAGGTCGCAGCCGACTCTCAACTTCTGAGGGAAACCTTAAGATCTGTGATCCTCTGTGTTCATAACTAACCGCATGCTAACTGACCTCGGGGCAGTAAACCCTTCAAATACCAGGGTATTACAGATGGTACCTGACTTTGATGCCCTCCATAAGTGCTAGATAAGCAACTCAGTGCGTAAAGGGTTCATATTAGGTAGTAGACTTTCCCACTAGGCTTCTTACTTTTTTCTTGCTTTTTGAGTATCTTCAACGGACGAGTGCAAGTAGGTAATACAAGGTGCAAACAGGCTTTGTTGCTACCTTTTCATCTAGCACTTTCCGTTCTTGCTGTCCGGAAGTGTAGTCACGGTTCAATGATCAAGTCTAGTTTTAGGTGTACACGACCTAGTTCTGTCAGCACCAAAACGAGTCTGCATGGTTAGCTCCCTGAAGAAACCTTTGTCGTGGCAAGATAGTTCTTGGCGCAAAATATTTTGCTACGTGGCTGGCAGAAGTCTGTGCCAGATAGTGAGGTAACAGAAATGAAGAAAAAGACACCAAAAGAAATAATTTACCGTAATCGAAGATGATCATCCCTATGGCTTCATAACCCAGGGATATTTTTCAAGTATGCATTAAAAAGACCAAATATTTAAGACCATTGGTGGTCGTTTGTAACAGAGTATGGAGTGTCGGAATAAGAAGACATTGCTAACTGGTTGATCATCGTTATTATTTTCTCAAAGCACAGGGTTCAAACGTGTTCCAACTCTGCAAAAGCGTGGTGAAATGTAGATCAAAGTAAATAAAAAAAAATTATTTATGCGTCTGCATGCTGATATGAAAACAAACCCGTACATAGAATATGTGCATAAGTATTTGTATGCCTCATTGTGTGGAAGTGTTAACTGTATATGAATTGTAAGGATATGTTTGTGTCTTTGTGTGTAAATGCGTGTGCATTTGTCATCAAACACTTTCCAACGTAATAGTGAGGTGCCCGCGGACCCGCATAACACAAGGAAACTTGGTGGCTGTCTCTATGACAGCTGCAGCAAATCTGCGTTTTAAATTGTTGTCAAATTTGAGAAACGAGGCAAGATTCATAAAATGGTGTGTGTGTGAGAGAGCGAGTTTGTGTGTGTGTGTGTGAGAGAGAGAGTGTGTGTGTGTGTGTGTGTGAGAAAGAGATAGTTTGTGTGTGAGAGGGAGTTTGTGTGTGAGAGAGAAAGAGTTTTTGTAGGTGTGTATGAGAGAGAAAGAGTTTTTGTAGGTGTATGAGAGAGAAAAAGAGAGTTTGTGTAAGTGTGAGAGAGAGTTTGTGTGCCCTCTGTTCCCCATGGATTCTATTTTTTTAAGGCAAGTTGTCTGATTTTATTTTTTAAAGCTGCAAAATTAACCAAATTCCAGTTATTTAATGTCGGGAACAAAAATAGCCAAAGAGCTGCAAAGATGTGTGCTGCACTTTGTGCTCTATAAATATAACCGTGACATCTCACTTACATGCCTAGATTAAATTGCACCAACTCTCCCTTAAAAGCTGGACTTTTTCCTTAGGGTGGGAAAGAATAGTTCAACCCAAAGGGGAAGTTGAGGAGCGCATGAAGTGCTGACATGCTTTAGTAATCTGCTTCCATCCTGCCCAGATAAGTGCCCTCACCTTCTCCTCTTTGATTGAACTCATTCTTTCTCACAAGACAAAAGTTTGACATGAATGTGGCTTTACCGGCAGAGCGCGATCTGCTCCACGATCGCGATTCTCTCTTAGCAAGATGGACCACGATTGTGGCCCTACCGGCAGAACGCGATATGGCTCGTGCTCCACGAGCGTGGCTGTGCAGTTTCACTATCGTCTTCAAAATCATAAATTTTAAGCCCATGTTTTTGAACAGAGAAGTTTTTTTAGACGCGCTAAGAGGGCTTCCCATTGGAATAGACTGGACTACGCCGTCTGAGTGATGATGATGATGATGATTGATGATGATTGATTGATGGATGATGATGATGATGATTGATGATTATGATGATGGCCCTGTAGTATAGGAGTGATGTGCTCAGTGGAAGACTTTGCACGGGTGACAATCCTGGCGGCTGTGTTTTGAACTCTTTGGAGTCGATCTAAGTGCGTAGCAGGTATACCCCACAATGCACTATTACAGTAGTCCAATCTCGATATGATGGTAGCCACAGCAAGTGAGTTGGCAGCAGCCTGAGTCAGCATGGGCCGTAATCTATCTAAAGTCATCAAAAAGTAGTAGGATTTTGCCACAACAGAACTAACATAGTTATACATGGAGAGCTCTGCATCAATAAAGAGCCCCAGGTCCCGTACACAGTCAGCAAAGGCTATGGAGGCGTCACCGACCTGCACATCACTAATGTTAATCTGCTCCCCTCTGGCCCTGGGGCCGCACAATAACGCTTCTGTCTTGTCGTCGTTTAGTTTAAGACGATTTCTGGTCATCCAGGCCTTCACCCCAACACAACAAGATTCAAGTCGTTGAATCGCATTCCTAGCCACTGCTGGGTCGGGGGGAATCTGTGTGTCGTCAGCAAAGAACTGACGTCCCATCTGAAAACGTTCGATTACCCGTCCAAGCTGTGAAGTGTATACCAAAAATAATAAAGGACCCAGAACGGATCCCTGTGGCACGCCACACACCAGAGGAACTGCCTCAGAGCTCGCAGAGCCGACAATCACTCTCTGAGATCTCTCGGCAAGATAGGAGTCAATCCACTGCAGCGCAGCGTCCTGGATACCAGAATGTCATTGGTTACACCAAGAAGAGCAGTTTCTGTGCTGAAGCCAGGACGATACGCTGACTGAAATTTATCTAGGTAGCCATAAGTAATAAAATGGGTCTTAAGCTGCTCTGCGACCACCCTCTCAAGTAACTTGGAAATATATGATAAATTTGATACTGGACGATAGTTTTTACAATCAGATGGATTCAGGTTTGCCTTCTTCAACAAGGGCTTCACAACAGCCTGTTTAAAACACCGTGGAACACTACCTGCTCTCAAACTGGCATTAATAATGTTCAAAATAACAGGAAACAAAATGTCCAAAAATTGAAAAATAAATTTAGTTGGTATAGGATCCATAGCACATGAAATTTTAGTTGATCTCGTGACAAGTTTCCTCCAATAACTCTCATCAATACACGTGAATGAAGTCAGCGGTACACCAGCAAATGGCACAGAATAGTCTTCCTCACACTCTGGCAACTCACAAGCTGTGCTCTCAAGTCCAGCACTAATTTCCTTTATCTTCTTAACAAAGAAGGAAGACAGCTGTTCAGCAGCTGACTTGTCATCCACCTCAGGAAGAACCGGACTAGTTCCGTTCTTACCCAGCAGGCTGTTTACAATATCAAAAGTTTTTCTGGGATTTCCACTAGCAGCCTCTAGCTGCTCCTGTACAAATAACGATTTAGCCTTTGTCACAGCACAGACATGTTTATTTTTGGCTAACTTATACAGCTGTCTGTCAATTTCAAGTTTGGTCTTTCTCCACTTTTTCTCTGCCAACTGTCTCTGTTTCTTGGCTTCACTCATTCCCTCACAAAACCACGCACAATCTGGTCTGTCTACAACAGTAGTAAGTACTCTGGTAGGGCCACCCAAGGTGGACAGGCCTGTTCATGTCATCCTCCATGAACCCTTCTCCACACTCGTGTCCATGTAACTGAACAATATTTAGTAACAATTATCTTTGTCAATCAACGGATTAAGCACCTCTCAATATGTGTTGGATGTAGATCATTAATGGGGCATTGTGTAATAAATCAAATGTAAATGAGAAAGAGTGTGCGAATCTTTGCTGTGTTTTCAGTCCAGCTTGAACATGAACAAACATTAACCCCTACTACACAACTCATTCTTCAGATATCATCTGTGAATAGTGTACAAAAGAACAATGACTTCGGTATTATTTTATTACTTCTGACGAGATATTAAATGCAAACTAGAACGACGAAGGACTAATACTTAGGCCATCTTGAAAATGCATGCAGCTGATGCAAGGTCTTTGAGACACATGAACGACACCTTTCTAGTACAAAAGTGTTGACTGTCCTCAGGGATGATATGTACAGGTCTCGTTGAACATCAACTACGGTGCTAAGGCCACGCCCTGGTGTCCACCATTGCTAAGGTCACGCGCTGGTGTCCACTCACGCCCTAACAGGTGTTAATAGGTAGTATTCTCAACACATCAATTTTATATTGCTTTCGTTTATTTCTTACTCAGTTTCGGTATCGACGTCTGATTTTTTCGTAATATTTCTGTCATCAACATTGGCTGCACGTCTGAGTTGCCTTACACCCTCGACCTTCATGTTTGACTTGTACACACTCAAGACCAGGGGTGGGAAACGTCCGGCCCTCGTCATCACTTGCTCCGGCCCCACCAAGGCAGTCGCGGGGAAGACTCGAAATTAATTCATCATCATCAACTTTCACTGCATAACCACTATCAGATGATTGCGCATTAGGGAAAAAGTTTTGTTACTAAATAATCTGTCTGTAATACTCTGTACTTATAAACATATATTTTACAAACTCCGAACAGTTGTTTCTCTATACTTTTCACTGGAGCAGAGCATATTTTTTGCGCACCTACTCACGGAAAGGTGGATTGTGGTGACTTAGAGGATAGTGAGTGCCAGGCAGGCTGGGATTGCACATGTTGCAAAAAGTGTTAACTCATTGCGGCGAGACTACAGCTTGACCAAATGTAGCAAGCTAATTTCAGCAGATAATTTTGTGTCCCGTGAATGATGCTAGAAATATCAAAATGGTCCTTTGAAGAAAAAAGATCCCCTACCCATGTTCTAGACCAAACCATTTGCACTTTGCACTAGAAAATGAAACATTCTCAGACGGGCCTACCGTAGATTAAGCTTTAAACTTCAGTTGATTATCACCATGGTAACTGTAACATTTAATGAAACCTTCGTGCCTCAACGATTGATTGACATAAACAAGAAACTCTTTGCCACTTTCTATTTTCTATGTATTCCTCGTCATTGTGTGTCCTCAAAACGTTTATTTTGATCTCAAACAACAAAGACTATTATTACAAAAACTATTAGGCCTTCAGCGGCATGGAAAATTAAGTAAATTCATGACGAACATTGAATTATTTTCTTCTTAATTTAAGATTTCTCATCATCTTTTCAGAAGCATGCTTTATTTATTTTTATTTTGCAAGACAACAGCTGACAGATTGGCGTTTTCATTTCGATGCGGAACATTGGTTTTACCGCTTTCTGTATTAAGCCATTCGCGCGATGAATATATAAAGAAAAAAAACTTTTTAATCAAGCACAAGAAATAATTATATATAAAAAATAAATAAATGTTTTTGTTCTTTACGTAAAATCCTAACGGAAAACTACTTTTATGGGTTAATAATTTTATGTGGTCTGCGTTTAATATCAGTAGATAGTATTTATGATTGATGATAAAAGACTTAAATTATCCACCTTTCATGTCAGGAAAACTTTTTATTGTTAGAATGATAGTTCTAACGGATGACGTAAAGGTGATGATGGTTTCGCCCACCTTGACGTGCTTGGGCGGACTGACGAGCGATGATTGATGTCTTCTTCTCGATCGTTTAGTTTAAGTTTATTTTTTGCCATCGAATCTTTGACTTTGCTAATACAGGCTTCTATAGTGTTAATAGCAGTGTGAGACACAGCCGGCGGAATGGAGCAGTACAGTTGTGTGTCGTCAGCATACGATTGATGAGAAACATGGTGAGACTGGATGCATGATGAAAATGGTTTCGTGTACAAAATGAACAGAATGGGACAAAGTACTGAGATTTGGGGAACCCCCTCAAGAAATTGGAGTTAGGCGAGATGTTTGACCGTCAACGAACACAGACTGGGTCTTATTAAATAAAGAGTTGAACAATGTTAGTGCTGTTGACTTATTACAATATTGCATGATCAAACACTATTGCCTGCAAGCTGCTCATCTGGTTTATTTATGCAGGTAATGGGATCTTCGCCTGTGTGCTCGTTGCTGTAACTTTGCAGAGGTCACTATTCGTTGTATTAATCATCACCGGTACCCTGATGATAGTCCACGTGCACATTTTATTTGGCTGGGGAGACGTTGTGAGCAGAACCTCAAACGACGTGCTCACACGTCAGTGTACGATCCTCACCCACGGCTAGCTGGACTTATTCAATTGGATTTGTTTCTGGGCTGACATTTTTCTCGTTTCTTGGTCCCGTTTGCCATCTTGCTAGGATCGAACGCCTTTTTTCTTAGGATCCGTTGGGACGTTAGTACGAGAGGCCGGCCAAAGGTTGAGTGTCGGCGACAAGCAGCAAGTTACCCCCCGTAAGAAAACACTCATCTATGACCTTGATTATTGCGTTCACATTTGTGATGCTAACAGGCCCGACCTGTGTCTACCTCCTGATGAAGCCGTAATATTTAAGTATTTGACGATGTGGCGGTCAGCAATGAAAGGGAAGCGACTTTTTTTATCTTCAATTCAATTCTTTATTTACGAGAGGTAAAATAAGCAAGGCATGCTTTTTTCCATTTAGCTCTCGCCCTTTACAGGGGAAAATAAGCTAAATAATTAACTAAGTACAAAAAAGAAGTAGAAATAAGCATAACATAATATCAAAGAGAGTGAAAGGTGAAAATATACAAAAGAAGTGGTTAAAAAATATAATTACAAAGGTCCTGGAGTAGGGAAGTATCTCTATTATTTATTGTTAAGGAATCTTTGACAGAGGAGGCATAAGATTTTCCTATAATCTAGTTTATGTATTTTAGTAACTGATGTCGAAACCAGCTTGAGTGATATAGCAACAGCGCCTTCAACTTCTACATTGACTGTGGTAGTAAGTTCAGGGCAGATGTAAGCGCGATGTGCCATTTCTTAATCTCTCTTTCTTTCTTTACTTCTTACACTCACATATGCAATACACAGCATGCACACACAGACACTCACATTACACACTGTATATATATATATACACACGCGCGTCACACACACACACACACACACCCACCGTGCACACACACACACACGGGGATACATTACACTCACATATTATCCACCATATATATATATATATACGCATGCACACAACACACCGTGCGCACACACACACACACACACACACACACACACACGCACGCACACACACAGAGAGAGAGAGAGAGAGAGGATCACGCAGATATGGGGATAGAAAGAGAGAAAGAAAGAGAATGTGTTTTGGGCGATAATGTAGAGTGATCAGTATTTGTCATGCCAAGGACAAACATGTGCCTTACCTACAAATCTTTTGGCAGTAACTAAGTCAGCCAACTAGAGTTGATGTAGTCCTCAAGAGGACTTTTCAATCAGGAACTTGATTTTTTTCATCATTTATAGTTTTATATATGTATGCTTAATGAATACATCACTCGTTTCCGATAGACATTTTTTGTAAGATGTCGTGAAAAAATCAAGTAGCGTTGTCTTTGTAGTCATTATTGTCATCAGAGGTACTTTAGTTATCGACAGCAAAATGCTTTTCCTGGAATTACTATCATTGGGCGGGTAAATCGACTGTAGGGCGGGCGCTTAGCAAGCGAGAGACACACAAATGTACTCAAGTTTCTTATTCTCCTTCAGTCTCAGTAGATAGTCTCCGATGTCAGAGTTGGACTGAAGCATGGCGCTTCATGTACTGTAGATTTTTCTCCAGCTTATATACATAGGTGCTAACAATTTCTCCCTCCTCTTTTGTGCTCCCTAATTAGTTCGCTTAACAGAAGAGCACAAGGAATGTTGCGTTACATACATGGATCACAATATACTTTTTTCTATTTCAGATTTCTATTTTCCTTTGGAAATGTCCCGGAAATTTTTTATTCCTGGCGGCGAGGTAAGCAAACATTTTGACGGAGACTTGGTTTTCCTGCAATTATTATTTATACACTATACTTTAAATAAAATTTCTCTAAAATATGTCTAAGGGTCATATAGTTACTTAGATTATTAAAGATTTTTGTGATGTTTAATTGTTTTGCTTAACATTTTAAATGGTTCAAAATGCCGTTATGTTAAAATATTAGGTGAACTTTTAAATTTCTAAATTTCCAGGCTGCGGGTCAATTTTTCATTACAAAAACTACGATTTGATTATTATTTTACGTATGTCTACAGAATGTGTTATTTTTTTGCCGAAAAAGTATTTGTAAAATAAGTTTTAGTTTTAGGAAAAAAATTTACCTTCTTGCTTTCCGATATGGCTGGAAAAATCAAGGATTTTAAAAAGACAGTCATGAGACCAGGCTTGAGTTGATTTTGAATAAATTACTGCTCACCGGGGTTAAAAATCAAAGAAAATTTTAAGCTTCTAAATAGTGAAATAGCATGTCAGGCAAAAACAACTTTATTATCGTTTGAAATCAATGCATACATTATGTATAAAAGATGTCGAATTTAAGCTGAAATGGTATTTGTTAAGTCCAAATATGCCATTGTCTTTCTGACTTTGGCAAATGTAAGTACAGTCTCGTCTTTTGCTAGCTTTTGTCAATGTGTTATGTTTTACTTTGTTTTAATGATTTGTCACGTAATTCTCACGTTTAAGACAAATGCGTTTAGTTTCAGGACTATATGCCGACTGGAATGTGACTAGAGGACAGAGAACACTTTCTCCTAAATTGTGTCTGTGTTATTAGCGAGCTGTAGCAACGAATTACCGTCTGTAAAAAAAAAGAAGAAAAAAGATGAACAAATCATATACGGATATACCTCAACCGGGAAACAATGAGAAAGAAAGCAATATTGATGACTTGTTTTTTTCAAAGGCTGCACGAATGTCTTGGATGATAGCTTCTCCATCTATTTTGATCCTCGGAACATTTGGGAACAGCATGTCTATCGCAGTTTATCACCGACTGAGCAGAAAGAGCCAATCTTCTGTTTCTATATATCTCATGGCATTGGCTGCATCAGACATTATGTCCCTTTGTTCGGGACTCCTTGTTCATTGGTTAAACAATATGCAGAGCCGTGACATACTAGGAACAAGTAATTTTGTTTGCAAGCTGCTTATGTGGTTTATTTACACTAGTGGCGCAGCGAGCGCCTGGGTCCTCGTCGCTGTCACCATGCAGAGAGCAGCATCGGTTTTGTGGCCGCATCGTGTAAAGTCGCTCATAACCTCTAAAAGGTCAGTTGTCGTGGTACTGGGCCTTACTGGCACGTTGATGCTGATCCACGCGCATTTATTATTTGGCTGCGGAGTCGTTGAAAGCAGACAGTGCACCCTCATCACACAAGACTATCATGACTTTTTTTTCCGCATCTGGTCCTGGGTCGACCTGCTGGTCTTCTCCTTCGTTCCGTTCGGCATCTTGCTGGCGTCCAACACGGTTCTTCTCAAGACCGTTGTGACGTCAATACGAGAAGCCCGCCAAAGGCTGAGTGTCGGAGACAAGCAGCAGGTCACCTCCCGCGAGAAGACAGCCTCCTCTATGACATTGAACTTGATGTTCGTATCGTTCTCTTTCTTAATACTATCAGTCCCGATCTGCATCTACCTACTGATGAAACCATACGTGTTTAACGATGTGGACACCAACGATGAGAAGGAAGCAGTGCGACGTTTTGTCTACGCTGTTATCAACTTGCTTTGGTACAGCAACAGCGCCATCAACTTCTTCCTCTACTGTGTGAGTGGTAGCAAATTTAGAGCAGAACTCAAAAGATTATTCATTGATTTCAGACATGTCACGGGCTTCTGTAGCAGCGGAAAACGAAGTCTTTTAGCTCAGTAGCGCAACATCCGAAATAAATATGTTTCGTTTATATTTACAAGTTCTAGCGTGAAATAATGTCTATAGTGACACCCTTGGTCAGTGTGAAATAAGATTACGTAAACATAATGTATATCCCATCGGCCGTTGTACTCTCTCCATCAATCCCTTTGATACGAGAATTTGCTAAAGAAATTTGTATCACTATTCGTTTCTTAAATACCCACTTATAAACGAACTAACGAAGGACATAAATGAGTATGGGAAACATGGTATCCAGCTAACTCCAGAACTTATTGAGGTATTTATTATACTTTTTGCTGACGATGTTGCCCTTGTATCAGATACCATCACTGGACTGCAGAACCAATTGAATAGTCTTTACCAGTGTTCAGTGTCTTAAACCTTGCTGTCAACCTAGATAAATCAAATGTCTTGATTTTTCGAAATGATGGTTTTAAATCTTGCAGAGAAAAATGGTTCTATGGTAATTCTTCTTTAAAAATTGTGAATGTATACAAATATTTGGGAATAGTTTTCTCCACAAGATGTATTTGTACACATACATTAGAAGATATAGCCGAAAAGCAAAGAGGGGAGTATTCTTAAAGTGTTACCTCCCTTCAGTGGTGGGCGCGAGCCTATACTGAATAAAGAAGTCTAAGTCTTAAATACCCACTCGGGGAAACCGAGCTTTACACAGATTCATGTATGTAAATTTCATCGTGTGAAATACAACCGCTTAGTATTATCTTGTTAATTTACATCTAATATAAGCAAGTCTTGCAAAAACCTTGTTCCTACTTCAGCGCGCGGGCGCGGTCCGGTGGCGCAACGGTTAGCACCTGTCCCCAATACAGTGAGGATTTGCTGTCCAGGGTTCAGATCTCGTCTCAGACACGCTGTTCTTTCTCTGCATGTGGCATCTGTTTACAGGACTGGCTGCTTTGCCGTGATATAGCCTTAGTCAATTCCCCTCACCCCTACTGCGCGCTAAAGACTTGCTAAGTCAAGGGAATATCTTCAAGTCTACTCTCATTAAAATCTTGGAAACAATGGCCAGCGGTCCGAAAGAAATATCGGGTTCCTCAGAAGATCTTAATTTAGTTTGCTTTAGCAACGAAGGATTATATTAAATTATGAAAACATTTAAAGTACTAAACCATATAGATTTAAACCTGATGATTGTGAGGGTTCAGAAACCCAAACACCAGAAATAGATGCTAAGTGAGCGGGTGAAGTGAACGACGAAGGATGGTTTTACACTATTAAGTTTTGCATAAGTCGATGCTCGTCAAAACTGGAAGTTGAAAATCAGCATTATGTAAAAGAAGCCAAAACAAAATTAGAGATACATTTTTGGAAACGCTGTAGTAAATAATCAGTATGATTTGCTGAATGCATGTCACTTTTAAAATGCCTTGTGATCCATTCACAGCCAGTATTGACGATGGATAGTACTATATTTCGATAACTTCAGATTTTCGTATAACTGACTTAGTGTAAGGTAACAACACTTGAAAGTGAATATCATATTCGTTGTCCTATTTCTATGAAGACTTTAGCAAATATGCCGTAACTTTAGGTCTTAATGAGTGTAATCCGAGACAAGGGAGGGGAAATGAAAGTTAAACTCCAGAGCTTTCACTTAAAAACGACTATTACAATAATATTTTTCCAAATTAAAGTACAACATTAGATTAATAATAATTCTTTACATACTTGGGATTGAAACACAGAAAATGTATTTAGTAAAGGGCCTTATTAACTTAAGAAAAACTTTTCCGTTTTATTTCTTTATTTCTTATTGTCCACACTGACAAGAAAATGTAAAATGTTATGCTAGTATGTTTTGCGCGCAGTGACAGAACACAGACACTGATTTCACGAGTTTTCGTCACACTTGGCAGTAAGTACAAGTTACGTTATAACGACTAGATAATCTTTTCAGACTGGTAGTATGGCAACGATAGGTGAAATTGTACTTGTCCCCGTTTCCGACTAATAGGTTACAGGGAAGCATTTATGACCAACACACTGGCGCTCACACACAGTATAGTACACTGTATGTAGAGTGAAGTCAGCCCTACACACACGAACGATCGAACTGACCCGATGTCTTCTCAATGTTGTGTCACTAGGGGAAGTATGATTGTATGAACATTCATTTCGTCAGAATTCTTTTATGTGCATTCAGCAATGGGACGTGAACAAGCACTGCGCTTGCGTTTGATAAAATCTGTACAACTTGAATCGGTATAGATACTGTATTCAACCATGCTTATCAGGGTGAGACAGCTGACAAACTACTGGCATAAAGTCATATAGGAGTTTTTCCCCCCAGAGGGAGAATTGAACAGGTGAGGAATATCGTCCGTTCAGTTTCTTAACAATTTCCTGTTCGAACCATTAATAATACCTTAGCGGGGCTCAAGACGCCATGACCCTATTACAAACTGGAAAAAGAAAGTAGAATTAGAGTTCGGGATAGGTTTGGGTTTGGGTTTCCCGGTTTTGCAGTGTTTCATAGTGTCCACAACAATTTATGTCAGTGCGTTGCTTTGCATTAAAAATCTAACATGACCGCGGTAAGGTCCGGAAAGCAATGCTGCACAAGCTGACAGCATCGTGGTCTGAGCCTTACATTTGTGTCTGTTAAAAAGTTCTGATAATATGTACATTTTTAAATTTTATTCCATGATGTCAAAAATACACCAAATTAATGAAAATACAATATTTAACATCACCAAATACAAACATCAACACAGCCACTTCCGCCAGCAAAACAAGGGATTCAATACTTCCCTGTCAACCTCTCATCATTGGAAGAAAGCACGACAACAGCAAGAAGTATGCCCAAGAAATATGTGAGCCAGCACTCCACTTTCAAAGCAAGAATCCAGCCCAAAGACCGAATCAGAGCATACAACCTCCCATTCCACCCGAATGCTCATTACCATTCTCAACCTATGTATGACTCTCCACCACCGGCTCCAAAACAACAATATACCTAACACACATCATTAAGTCAAAAATCCATAAAGACACCCTCTTCAAAAAAGTTGATCCTTATGCTCAAGAAACAAAAAATAGCGTGCTGTACATGTTGTATAGAGGCACCAGGCTGGTGGGCTGAGGGAATTTTCGATATGAGCAATCCTCAAACCACCAACTTATTCATGAAAATGTTGCCAGAAAGGTTACAAAATGGGGGAGGACACGTAGCCTAGTTAGATACAACAACTGTATGGGAGAGAACAAAACTTATACACCATCTTTACTAATCTAGAGAAATAGTGTGTAACTATAAGCTTACTGGTAGAAATGTGTAAGTAACAGTCTTAGCATCATTATACCTATTTGGTGTGCCCAACAGTTGATCTGTCAAGTGAGGCATTTTTCCTAAATACATGTGTACAAGGTATAACCTGGAAATAGAAGCATACACATCAAGAACTCACTGCTGTCGGATAGCACATTCGACTCATGAAAATCAGAACTAAGGGCATTAAATCAGAAACGAAAACAAGATTGTAGGATCCCGGGAAAATTAGAGTAACGAGGACTTTCAAACTCGGGTAGAATGTTATTTACTTACAACAACTTGTTACTAATCAAAGATATGTTATAATATATATATATATATACAAGCCTTAACTGACATAGTACATCTTGATTTTTTTTCTTTTGCATTTTCCTTTTTAATACCTATTTGACGTACAGGAACAAGTTAAACGATCTCGATACTAGAAGCCAGCGTTGATTAAATTCCTTTTCAATCAAAACTAAATCTTTTAAGTGACGCCTAACGTTCTAGACCTCAGGGGCTAATTCCTGGATAGTGCTCTTATAAATAAAATACTTGGCTGAAGGCATATTAAGGTCTATCACTTTATCTGTTAGCATGTTTGGAAGCGTACATACTCAGTGTAATTGTCTTAGTGCATGTGCATGCATGATGTAACAGGTCTAGGAGTTCCTTCCCAAATCTCTGAATAGATTGGTAACTCTAAAAATATGTTTTACAGTCTATATATCCGTCACACACAATCGACACATAGGAGAGCTAACTAATTTGCAAGTGGAAAAACATTCCGGAATTGGAAGATTGCAGTCCAGTAATCTTATTTGGAAACAGCTTAACTGAGGATGAAGGTTAGTTTTATAATATAGCAACAACAAAAAAATTGTTTGCCAGTCTAAATAGTCAAATTGAGAATTCTATTCTGAGACTGTGGGTTGTAATGGGTTTTGTAAGTTTTTGACACGTATGAGTAGCACGTAAATTTCTATGTGGTCGAAAATTTTTAATCGCAAACTTTTTGTAATTAAAAAAAATACTTTTTAAAAATTGTTTAATAAAATTTAAGCAGGAATAATATCTTATTCACTGTGAATATATTTAGAAGTGTGGACGAAATATCCCCGATACGAACAACCTTTTCCATAAGAAAGATTCCAGTCACTTCCATCGTGTGAGATTTACATTAATCCGTCGAGAGGGAGTAAAAATATGTTTAATGGTTATAAAGTTTAATTGGTAATGTCGGTCATTTAAGGCGATTTTCATATGTACACTAAACATCGTTTACTTTCTCTTAGTGTAACGAAAAAATATCATGATCTCTTTCCTTTGTGCTATCTTGGGATTATGTAGTACAACCGCCCGAAACTACCTCCACATCAAACCTGTACCTTGTGCGCTTCAGGCATACAGTCGTACTTAGATTGTTTACATCTTTATTTTTGCCTTGTTGAAGCTAAAACTATATGAATAAGGGTTTCATGAGATACATATGATAATACTGGCTTCTGTGTGTTGTTTGCATGTTTAAATGATGTTTAAATGCGTGAATTGGGTAATCGCCGAAGAAAAAAATGGCCGGTCGAGGTTGGGTCACGTTTGACATAATTATATTCTATTCACACGACGAAGTTTCCAATATTCGGGCTGCAGTGAGACTTTTCACCTGACAAAGATCTACAACGTCCACTAAATATTTGTCAACATATTCCTGCAAAATATTAATGCGATTTGAATACTGCCTTCCCAAGGACATCTGCACTGAATGGACAGGCCGTCTGTATAGCAGATAATGCGAGACAAACTTTAGGCCAACAATATACTCCTGTGGAACTCTTTGAGGAGTTCTGTTTGCCAGAGGTATACAATGTAATGGCTAGAGAAACAGTT
Source organism: Marisa cornuarietis (assembly GCA_004794655.1). Classification (NCBI taxonomy): domain Eukaryota; kingdom Metazoa; phylum Mollusca; class Gastropoda; order Architaenioglossa; family Ampullariidae; genus Marisa; species Marisa cornuarietis. The sequence continues at coordinate 1,322,659 of SMMW01000147.1, forward strand.
CGCTGTTCAACTGACAGAGCCGATAACAAGTTTCATACATTAGCTAAAGAACTGAAGGTTTTTCTTGGGATTTTGATTCTAACTGGATAGTCAACAAGAGCTGGCGACCATAAAGTCCCGTCAGAAACAGACTATTTGGAGCGATGCAGAAGATCTTGTACCTATTGTCAAGAATGCTACGTCTCGAAAACGATTTCCCGAATTGAAGAGTATTATTCATTTAGTGGACAATTCTACTGCAGATAGCAACAAAGGTCATCGATCATCCAAGTTGAAGCCATCGTTGGCACTCTTCAATGAAAATTTCTGCAAGTTTGGCTATTTTACATCCAACATCAGCATTGGTAAGCAAAGGAGTGCGTCTACGACAGAACGTCAGAAGTACTTCTCGTGCGTTGGCAAGACAATAACATTGCAACAGTTGCCACAAATCACGATTCCCTTGAGCCGCTTCATGATGTCAAAGGACGAGTACGAACGAACGAACTTTATTGACTCAGGCCACCTGGCCTCAACATTCAGGTGATGATTACAGCTTGTACAATATCATGAAGCCTAACCACTTCGGTATAGTATATCATAATATCGTATCATGGACCATGACATAGAATAATACAGAGTAATTAAACAATGCCACTTTGAAGTTTACGACGTTTAAAGCAATAGTACAGGTATCTAGCAAGACAGTTAAGGTGTGAAGCATCATTAAACAAAAGATTAATTGAGAAATATGATGGTTGGGTTCTATACTAAATTGGCAAAAATTTAAGTCTCAGATCCTCTAAAAGACGGCAATGGAAAAGATGTATTTCATCGTCTTGCACTGTCTGACAATGAGGGAATTTGAGGTCTGGCTCTGTAGTAGTCACATATCTGTACCTATGAGTTTTCAGGTCAGAAATTCCCATACGAAATCTGATTAGGGAATCTCTCAGAATCTTATTTTTAACAATATGCAGATAAGGTTCTAACTGTAGAGTTGGTTCAAAGGACGAGTAAAAGAACAGAAAGAAAAAAATCACAGTGAAAAAGCCTAGCTTGATTTCTAATTACAATGCGTGTATGGGCGGTGTCAACCATCACGACTGGCTTGTTTCAAAGTAGACTGTATACATTGGATACAGTGTTCCTATTCGCGGAAAGAAATGGTACTGGCCCCTGTTTACTCACAACGTTGACATGGCAGTAGTGAATGCATAGATTCTGCACAAATTATCCACGGGAGAAATGCAGTGCCACTGAAGAATTTCAGCCGAGCAGTTTCCACAGTTTATTTGAAGATAACTATTCAACGCAAGCATGCAGGCCCAGGGTACCCAGATTACCAAAAAGAGTTAACGTGCGACATCACGGCGTGAGACACATTGATACAGAGGGGAAAACAGCGGCTCTGTCAGCATAAAGGATGCCAAAAAAGCCCAAAGCATATTGCGGCATGTGTAATATAACCATCAGCCGCACGTGCTTTGAGCCATATCATAACACAAAGTGTTATCGTTTGGACTATGAATCTCCTTATACTTGGTCCTTTCATGTAAGGTTATAATTATGAGCAATACATGGCCATGTTCTCATATTGTGCAAAGATGTTCTTTTCTCTCAAGTCCTCCTAGTGTCCTCTTTAGAGGACAGGCTGTATCTACACACGCAAAAATAAAAAAAATCACTAACATTTTTTGTGTTCCGGGGAATTAACACAACTTTTACAACGGAAACAAAATTACTCAAAACGTTCTGGGGGGAGACAACGGGTTCAATATGTTTCTAATGTAATAGGTTGCTGCCAAGTATTTCATTTTGAAATTTATGAATAAACAGTATTAATGAACCAGTGCTGTGGCTTTTCTTTGATAGCAGTACTAATTGCTGTACTCTTTGTCCTCGCATAACGCCCATCGGACGCCTGGATCTCAAACTAAAAACGTACTTTCAGAAGAACCAGCAGGGCCACCGAGAGGCAGCACGGACCCCGAGGCAGACAAATTCTCCGGGCCCCTTGTAATTGTAACCGTAAATTATTTTCCCAGTAATATTCTTACAATTCGATTATCAATATCTACATTTCATTCAGTAACGTAAAATAGACTGCAAACATCAAGAAAAATGCACTAGGATCTACATCTCTACTTCAACATAGAGCTGTTTGCATGTGAGGGGTTAGTAAATGAGAAAAAATGACGTTAAAAAATCTTGTAGTATCCCGTTCCATAGAAAAAATGCCCAGAGTGAGGAATGCACATCATCATCTAATTTAACGAAAACAATATTCTGTCAAATAAAACGTATGAAGTCTACAGAAGGACTTTTTTTTTACATTGAAAGTTTTGTTCTTCCTTTTTCTTTACAACTCTTTTTTTCTTCCCTCTCTCTCTTTCTCTCTCACACACACTTTTTATCTCTGTCACAAACCTGCTGTTTATTTGTTTAATGTTCTTTAAATAAGAATGGATAACGAGGGCTGATGGCCAGTGTTTTGCGTGGGAATGGTGTGGGTGAGTGAGAGAGAGAGAGAGAGCGTGGATGTGAGGGTCTAATGACGGCCGCTTATCAGTAATACAGTGAATTTGAATGACTTTTATCATGTAAAGGGGAGGAATTTACTGTTTAGGTGTTTTAATCTATGGCGAATTATGTTATTCATTTTGTTTGTTGATTATTTCTTTAATATTACATTTATTTCCTGAATTCAGATTTATGTTGGTGTATTTGATCTCGTTCAATCATAACTGTAGAGCTGTAAGTGTTTCTTCATCTCTCTCCCTTCTCTCTCTCTCTCTTTAGGCCTCAGGACCAGCTAACTGCCACTTGAAACCACGTCACACAATTGAATAATATATAAAAAAAAGTAAGAAATGCCCACATGAAAGCGTAAAACTATCTGGCCCATATAAACTCTGGATTTTTGAACTAACATTTCATTTACAAAGCCAGTAGCCATAGCTATGAATAAATAATAGGTAAACTGACGGCTGCGAATTTTGACGATGAAGTATTTTCATGATAGAGTTCACAGGTTCATCATTCATTACTTCAGTCAGTCAGTCAGTCAGTCAGTCAGTCAGTCAGTCAGTCAGTCAGTCAGTCAGTCAGTCAGTCAGTCAGTCAGTCAGTCAGTCAGTCAGTCAGTCCCTTGCCTGGCATCTGGCGTTGGGGGAGCACATGGATAGACGCGGCAGCTGACAGGGCCCGCCACTCTTGCCTATTTTGAGCGATAGTCAGCAGGTCCTTCATCATTCATTACTTCATTCATCCCTTAACTGGTACCAGCTGATGCTGGTCCGCGGGTAGTGGGCGTCGGGGGTGGTGGTGTAAGAAGTGGACAGACAGCGGTTGTAAAGACTCGACAGTTAGCCCTGTCTTGGACAATGATAAACAGGTCCTGCCTTGAATGACCAGTCCGCTCCTTCACGTTTGCCAACCAGTGTTTTTCTGTCCATCTTAGCGTGAATTTACCTCTAACGCACCATTAAACGGCCTCGGATAGAGTGTTGTGCAGTCTCATATCCGAACTAGACCAGCTTGCGTCACTTCACTGTTACGAAGCAGTGTGGGGACCGTACAAAAACACAGACAATACATTATCGAGTTCATTAATACAGATTAGTGTCGCAGTGACGGTAGTGACAGTGTTGCCTTTAATGTGCTCAAGTAGCTAAGCCACTAATTAATTCTTGTTTTACTCATCGGTGTCCTACTCGTGGCTCCATTACATTTGGCTTTTTGTAGTACTTCAAGATTGAGTGAACAATAAACCTGATTTGAATCTTCTGTTACCTGAAAAGGGTTAAAGGCCCTGTACCTTGGTGGTGGATGCAACAGCATAGTTAAGAAAAGGAAAATGAACAGGCAAGAATCGGGGAAGTAGAGTGTGATACAGGAATTAAAAACAAAACCACAATGTGACAAGTCTACAAAACATATAAAATGTACGACAACGAGCTATTTCTCGTACGCACAGATGCAAGCAGAAGTATGTGTGCTCATGTGTGATAGATGCTATTAAGCTGTACTAGGAGTCTACTCGGCAACTAGCGGTCTCTCCATGCATACTGGCTGTAGGGGTGTAAAGGTACGCTAGGTACTTGGTTTCCTTTCCGGAATCGTGGGTACAGGTTCTAGGCAGGACCGATTTTCTGGGGCAAATGTTAGTTGCACACTTAGGGCTCTCACTGTAATATGATGAGATGGTCATGGTCCGCATAAAAAGTGCCCTAGAGATCTTTGACACACAAAGTGAAGGCAAAATAAGTCAAAATCAAAGCATTCACCGTGTGGTTGTGAATCAATAAGTTTTTGTTCTACCAGGAAATGCGAACCTTCACCTTGGAAACTCCTGTGATATCTCGCAATGTGACAGCAACACATATAAATTATTGACAGATAGATAAGCGGTATTTTACATTTTGTATTTTTATGTCTAATGGTTGTAACACATCATAGCAGATATAGTTTGTGCATAACAAAAAAGAGAGATCTAGTGGAAAAACGCAAATTTAGCCTCTAACCTCACATCCTGAAAGTTTCCAAAGGTCCGGAGAATTTCAAAAGTCTGCAAAATCCAAGAAGATATCACGTCCGATTTCTGGGGCTGGGCGTGACTCAGCAGTGCACTGTCACGTGATCTGAGGGAGAAGACTTAACCGGGAAGTCTAAACCAGAGGTTTTCAAACTGTGGTACGCGTACCACTACTGGTACGCGAAGGTATGACGGGTGGTACGCGAGCACCATGCGCCAAAATAAAAGAATATATATATTAAGGAGGCTGTATATAGGGTTGGGAGGTGGTACTCGATCAATTCGAATTTTCGAAAGTGGTACTCGCCTGAAAAAGTTTGAAAACCTCTGGTCTAAACGACACAAAATGTGTGTGCGACACTTACCTCAGCCTAAGCTTTAGTAAGGTGTTCGCAGGTAATTGTATCCTTATTTTACTGATATAAAAAAAATAAAATTGAGTAATATAGGTAAAAGATTAAAGGTAACCACAAAACACGCCCTCACCTCATCAACCTTCTGTGTCAGTATTAGCAAGATCTGACCTTCACACACCATGATAGTAATGGCAAGATCTTATCTCTACACGCCATGATTGAAGCTGCTAATGCATGCAGTGTAGTTGGGCGAACAAGTTGGTGGTGAAAAGACCACAAGACGTTTTGAAATAACACTGTGCCTGCATTACTGGACTTACTTGGGAAAACTCGCGTGTTGTCTACGTTGACAGGACGTATGGAGATACGCAGGTGTCACGATTCAACGTGAATTCTGTATCACCACAGTAATGAACGCAAACGCGCAAAAATGTACGACGGACTGTGGCTTCTTAAAATTATAAATTCCTCTTCTTAATCCTGTTTTTGTTTCTTGTAATGCATTGTTATTTTTAAGACAGCGATGTAACGTTCTTTTTTTCAATTCAGGGTTAACATCTTTTACAAACTAACCAAACAGTGGCATTTGTCTGTGTAACAAAGCACGTAAACGATAGCTCAAAAACGCCATTCACTCATGTATTGTTCAGAAAAGGGGAAAAGGTAAAAGCATCTACCGGTGGTCTGTGATGTGGAGATTTGCTAAACAAAGAATAGTGAGAGGTAATTAAACGTTGTTGTTTAAACAATAGCCTGCAATTTGTAACTTTCATTAACTCGGAAGGAAAACAAAGAAAACACACAGTGCCAGCCTGCGAGTGCACACAGCATGCAAAGCAATTGTTTACTTTTGCTCTTTCGTATGAATATGAAAAAGGGCAATATATGCAACCACCTACTCAAAATAAAGTGAACAGAAATATCAGCTTCACATGAGTATTTTTCATTTTCTTTTATTCCCTTTGTACATCAAACTACTTACTTTCTCCATACGCCGTATGGGCCTACAGTTATGTATGTTGTTGATACAGCGGCTGGCGTCTGGCCTCTGCAAATGAACTGAAATGTGTGCCATCCTCTATTACTTTTAATTTCTCTGAGGTAAGCGTCTCTCTTTTCAGACCTTCAGGAATACACGCATCCTTGATTACAAGATCACTAAGCTGTGCTACCGTTGTCTTCACTGCCTCTCCTCAGCATACCTGTCAGAGCTACTGACGGCTTAGCACCTGAGTCAGTCTCTTTGGTCTGCTTGCGTTGCTCTCCTCTCTGTCACACTGCAAACGGGAGAAATTCGGTGGTCGTTCCTTCTCCTTCTCTTACTCTTCAAACTGTGTCTATCTCAAAAGCCACCTAATTCATAAACAACTCGCAAAAGCACATAACTCCACCAGTTCCTTGGTTCTTCTTCTCCATTCATACACTTTCTTAGTTTTGCCAGTGTCAACCGCTTGCTGACACTGGTGTTCCTTTGTTGTCTGTGATCAAATATCAACAAGCAGTTTATATTAAAAGTCTGTTTTTCTCCAAGTTCTCTCACATACACACTCTTCCTCGATGACGGGACATACTCACTCTTCCTTGTTGACGGGTCCTATACGACTTGCTGTTGTTAGAGGAGGGGTTGACACTGCAGACAGTTCCACTCATACAGTCTTGTTCAGTGGCGTTGATCACACAGACAGCACGACACAACTCCAAAAGCCTTATCGGCAGACGAGTGTCCAAGTCAAAAATAATTCACACAGTAGGTAAGCATAATCCAGACAGTTATAAAATCTTCCCAGGAGAACACACAGCAGCTGGGAATTTCGTAAAGCGAGGAACCACACAGCCGCTTATCAATAACAATCCACGCAGTTAATAGTATTCCACACAGTTAATAATATTCCACACAGTTATAAACAACTTCAGAATCTTTCAGAAGACCACACAGTCACTTTCCCTTCTCTTACGTCAACGATGGCGATACTCCTTGACTCGTACTTCAAAACTCCAAAATAAATCTTTCCTTAAAGATCTTTTACCACACAGAAAATGTCAGCAAAACCTTGTCTATGTAAGGGTAGTGCTTACTTCTCTACTAACTGGTACCTAGAAAATATTCAACTTCTCCTTCCGCAATTGAAGTGCAACTTAAAAAAAAACAATTCTTACCTATTTTAATTTTTTCCAAGCACGACACTCTCACTTTTGCTACTCTTCCACTTCTTAATCAGCGCCCTCTATGTAAACATCAAATTCAGGGGTGACAATCTCTACTAATACAAAAATCACTCAAGGGCGACAGCCTCGTTACACCAAACATTCAGGGGTGGTAACCCATGATTCTAACACTGCCTAGCCGTGATATAGCCTTAGTTGCTGGCTCTGGGTAAAACAATAATTACCCCTACCCACCCCCGCCTCCTTTGTCGTGTTGGACTGTCGTTTCTTTTGTAGTCTTTTGTCTGTTGTTCACAGAGCATGAAGCTCACCTCCACACGGAGAAATGAGGTCTACAAGTTCTTCTTCCGTTATATATATATGTTTTAGTATTTTCGTCTTATTTTGTGTTGACACTAGTGCAGTTTGTCCCTAAAACAATGGAAAAAACGGAAAGAGAGCCTTTTCAGGAAAAAGCATAGAAACGTAGACTCTGGAAAATGAAAATGATGGAGGAGAAAAGTCACTGCAATAGGGATGATAGGATACTAACAAGGCAAAAAATGTTAAGATCTTGTCTGTATTTCTAGCTGGAAATAAATTGTCTATAACAAAATTCGTCCAAAATGTTAGCAAATACTATTCTTCGTTCTATAACGAACAAGCATTTAAAGATATGTTTGATATATCGTATATCTTCCAAAATATTTTACATAAGCTTAAAATCATTTCTACTAAAGTGCGTTTATTTACACTGTAAAAGTTGTATCCCATTAAACATTTCACGATTACACATCTCCATTTTTCACGTCTTCCTTATTTTATCTGCAGCATGTTGTTTTTCAGTATCCCTGTCACTGTTTAGATTTGTATTTGTAGGCTTATATTTTTGCGTCTGCTTTGTGTCTTTAAGCGTTGCACATAACACATGCATTTCTTTTGAATAAATTTTTGTTAATATGTATATACAATCAACTGGCGTTTCATTTAACAGACATGAAATGATGACGGAATTAACTGCCTCGCCGGTTAATAAAGTTGTATTACACATTAAAAGCAGTCAGTCAGTCAGTCAAGTAACCATTGTATATCATGTATATGTATCTATTACTGCTAGTAGAAGCACTGTCTGGAATTGCAGAGGTGGATAAATAAAGTTGTATTGTTCACGCTTGTGAAAATATGATTCTATATTTGCGTTTATGCAAATATATTTATGCACAATAGTCGTATTAAGCAAGTTTTTACGCTTTGGTCTTCAAGCGTTGCACGTAACAGATGCATTTCTTTTGATTAAATTTTTGGCGTTTCATTTAACAGACATCTAATGATGCCGGAATCAATGCCACTTAATTGCCTTGCGGGGTAATAAAATTGTATCATACATCAAAAGCAAACAGTCAGTATTCCTAATAGAAAACCTTTCTGTCACACGAAAAGCAAGAGTCGTAAGGGAGGTGCTGCTTGATGCAGAACAAAAAGAGACGCAATAGTTTAGCTTCTTTTCCCACAATATTTTAAAACCTGTAGATATTTTAATCTTACAAATCTAAAATGCTATCTAATACAAATCACAGCTCTGACCATCCCTGTGCCACTAATTCTTTTGTCAAGATAAACGTATCTGGATATATTTGTTACTGTGGGGTTTAGACAGGTATTTTTGGCAACCCATTAAAAGATAGGACATGTGGATGAAGACACATGAAGACATACCTTTTTGCAAATTCGGTTCTTGGCATCCTTTTTCAGTCAGGTTCATGTTATCCCGGCTGCACATTATCTCAGTTATATCAGTAATTATTTACACGGCAAATCTGCCGTTTTAAAGACATTATTTAGTTTTTGGGGTGCTTACTACATCATCGCATAAAAATAAACAAGTATTGCTTTTATTTGATTTGACGTTACAGACTGTCAAAAATAGCAGTGTTTAGATAGCGAGTGGGGAGATGGAACATCTGCGACAGGTACTTCATTTAGATTCCTGAAAAAAGAGCGCAGTTGGAAAACCTAAACAAGCAAATACACTTTTTATATTGAAAATGAAAAAAATGTCAAATGACAATCATAATTAGGTTCTATTCAATCTATAAATACAGGCGTTCTAAACATCTCACCCATACCCTTCGCTGGACCCCAAACAAGGTGAGACTACAGGTGTTTTGTTTGCTGTTGCGCTTCTTTGTCTGCTCAGGCAGATGTTGCATGTGGATCTTTCTTTGCCTTTTTTACTTTGTGTCTACCAATTTCACAAAACGAGGTAAAACTAGAAAAATTAAAACCTTTTAATACTAGTAAGTAAGAACCGAACAAATAACACCAAAAGAGAAAATAAATCATATTTTTGTTTTAATATTTGTGCCATTTCTTGCATAAAATTGTTATCGTAAGATAAGATAAGATAATACTTTATTTGTCCCAGAGGGCAATAGGGTGGCAGCTCGATACAATTTAACACAAAAAACCAACAGCTTAACACAAAAAACATACACGTATACACACAGGACACACACATACACACAACCCACCCACTCCATACAACACACACCACACAACACCCACCCACACACACACATTCATATGCACCAGACAGGCTTCCCCATTCATGTTTCATTCATTCACACAGCACCATTCAAGAGACGCACGGCCGAAACAACGAATGACAGCCGCAGTCTGCTAGTCCTGCATGCAGGTACACAAAATCGGCGGCCCGATGGGAGCTGGACAAACTCTCTCGATAGGACATGCCTGTCATCACAGAGGATTGCAGACGCCTTCAGAAATGTCTGCCTGTCATACAGAGTCTGAAGAGTAGTTTTGGCTGTCCCAATGACTTTTGAGCAGATGGATACCACACGATGTAGGCTGCTCTTGTCCTTCACTGATAAACTGTTGTAGAAACAGATAGACGAGAAGGACAGCACGCTCTCTATGTGTGATCTGTAAAAAAAAGCTGAAGAAATTGGTGGGAGACAGAGAAAGACTTCAGCTTCCGGAGAAGGAAGAGGCGCTGCTGAGCTTTCTTCACGATGGCTTGGGTGTTGACATCCCAGCAAAGTCGCCTGTCGAAGATGGTGCCCAGGTATTTAAAAACAGTTACCATTTCCACCTCCTTGTCGTGAATGACACTGACAGGACTTGGTGGAGAATTCCGACGGAAATCGAAAACCATCTCTTTGGTCTTACTCACATTAAGGTCTACGAAATTGTCATCGCACCAGGCAATAAAATCTTAAAAGGCTGCACCGTGGGTATCTGCTGGCCCGCTAAGGAGAGAGAGCAGTGCCGTGTCATCAGAGAATTTGACGAGGTATTGACCCTCATGGTTACTGCGACAACTGTTGGTATACAGAATAAACAGAAGCGGGGATAAAACACAGCCTTGAGGTGAGCCGGTGCACGTTGCGATTAAGTCGGAAAAAGTACCATTGACAAGTACTCCCTGCTGCCTGTCAACCAAAAAGTGGATGATTCATGACACTAGCTGATGATCAAAGGAAAACTCGTCAAAGAGTCTTCTAGCTAGGATATGTGGTTGGATGGTGTTGAAGGCTGATGAGAAGTAGGACATGTCACATACTGGTCATAGGTCTTAAGGACCGATGTCAGGTCACAGTGATTAAAATCTCCTAAAATAAATTTAGGAGCATCGGGACAAATCGAGTCGAGTTTGTGAGTCACATCTGCAATGCACTGTACCGCATTGGAGACATTAGCCCTGGGATGAATGTACACAAGGGTGAAAAACAACTGGGGGAATTCTCTTGGGAGGTAAAATGGGCGAAGCGAAATTGTGAGTAGTTCAAGGTCGCAGGTACACATCCTTTCACGAAGAATTACTGTATTACAGTACTTGTTGTTGACATAGAAACAGACTCCTCCGCCACGCGCTTTGCCGGTAATTGTAGCAGATCTGTCTGATCTAAACGGGCCAGAGAAGCCAGTAATGTCCAGATCAGGATCACTGTCATGGAGCCATGTTTCGGTAAACGCCAACAAACAAGTATCCCTGTATAGTCAAAAGTTGTGTACCCACGCCTCAAGCTCATCAGTCTTGCCACGAATCGACTGGACGTTGGAAAGCAGGACAGAAGGAAGAGGTGGATTTCTACGTCGATCGTCCAGACGAAACTTCTTGAGTCTTCGCTTCACGCCGCCTCTGCGTCCTCTCTTTCTTGATCTGCGAGGTGGAGAGAGCAGTGGAATGTTGATCTGCAGCGCAGTAAAACTCCGGATAACAGAGGGAGAGGAGCGAAGATGAAGCAAGAGCTCACGGGAGTAGTTAAGCCGGGGGCCAGCCCTACATAATGATCTGTCCGCCATCTTGTCATCTAGTGCTAACGGTCACAGCCATCCAAAATGAGGCCTAGCAAAGACCGTGCACAAGAGCACAGTCACAATACACAGCGACAACGCTCCAAGTCTATCACACGACGATTACACAGTACAGAAGCAGATGAAAAAACGAAGAAAATGTAGAAAACTGTGTAGATAGTGTCGAGAGCTGCAGACCTCGCACAACTAGGAGCGGCCATCTTGGATCTTATCTTATAGTGATTAGTTATGTTAAAAGAAACTGATAAAGTTTAGATTCCAAAGTTTGACAAATATGTAGGGTAAAGGAAAGGTTATGGGTAAGGTAGAGAGACGTGTAAAGTGGACCCCAAACGTCTAACTCACATGATAAATGTCATACCCATTTCTGCAAAGCAGATGTCTGTTAGCTAGGTACAATTTTTAGCCACAGGACCGAGCAGACGCAACCAGGGACATTGTGCTTATCGGTGGAGTTATGGAGCTAACAGGGTTTTCTTCTGACATTTCCAGGCGTATTTGACGTCGGTGCTAGTCACAATGAGAAAATTTTCCAGCCCTTCCAGTAGCGCCTCTTTTTTGAAAAGAGCAGTGCAACAACATGGCTGCAAGATTACTTTTCCCAGGAACAGAAAATACATGTAAAGAATAATGAGAATATGTTTGATCTTTTACTGCTAGCCCCAAACTTGCAGTGTGCTGCTTACTTACTCCAGTAATTAAACAGTTAATTTTATGGATATTGTAATAACCAGCTCTTAAGAATAATCTGAGCTCATTGAATATTCTATTACGCTTGTAGTTTGAAAAATGCAATGCTATCTTTTACTCAGAAATAAAGACGTCAGACCTGGATTCTTTCTTTCCGGGAAAATTAATTAAAACATTATTTACTTAGCCTGCATTACGTTTGCAGTATGCTTCCTTCATCGTCTTGTCAGATTTCGCACTGTAAAATGTCTACAGCATTAAAGAGAAAAGTGTACAGTCCAACATCGAAAATCTCTCGCTGTAATAGCCATAATACATTTTGACTGTCGCCGGCCACTGACTAATCCTTCTAGAACCTTCTCTTTCCGTTGTCTATTATTGTACGTATTTTTCACCACTCAAGATTTACGTCATAATTATAATGACGTCGGAGCAGTCAGCAAAAAAAGGCGTCGAAATGCAACATCAAAGTACTTCATTATCTTCTTCGTAATTATAGTTACGTTTGTCTGGCAAATGACACAAATTGAACATTTTGGCGCTGCCTCTTTTCATATAATCATCAGTTCCTCGTACATTAGACCGCGATAAAAGCATAAAAAGCTGTGGATGGTTGCCGTAACATTTGATCTTTACAAGAGATTAGTTAGTGATACTTTGAATTCACATCTGATCAAAAGATATGACTTTAGCGCGTCTTTGAGTGATATTGAAGAGGAAGGTGTGTATTATATATATATATATATATGTCTACGCACATATATGCATGGTTTCAGGTATTTCAGATTTCACCATCTTTGTGGCTGGCTATGGCCGCACTAGTGGTGACGTGTGTCAGAGCAGAGTTGTCTGCCAGCTCTACAGTGATGCCGGAAGAGGAAGCGTTTGTACTTAAGGTCATTGAGGACACCCCCGATGAAGCCGTGTTCTTCATATTTGATATCAAGGGTTCACAACTCTCTAGTGATGATGTTCACAAAGCTTTTGAAGGATATCCCGTGCTCTACGAGTTCATGGTACAGTAACTCATTGTCTTCAGTCTTTAGAATTCTTGATGCACCATTCAATATTGTGATTTTCCCTTTGTGCAGAAAGTGTGCTTTGGTCATGGTCGTTATTAAAACTTTCTCTGCGGTAGACTGAACGTCTGGAAGGCCAAGTAAATGACGGTCAGTTGTTGGCTGGCTAACAGAAAGACAGATAGGATGGCAAGTTGTGTGGTTAACTGTATAGCTAGTTGACCAGCTGACGGAATGCCTGCTTTGTTGATTGAGATCAACCAGTAATATTTGTTCTGAGCTGATAAGGCTTGCTTCCAGAGACTAATGCTTAGTAAAACGATGGCGAGGGATCTTGAATGAAATGTTACAGATGTATAAAATCTTTTCTCTTTCTTGTTTTTTTGAAGGTGTTAGGAGGTCAGCGCTGTATTGTCAGTAAGTAGACATTACTAACTCATTTAAAACACACAAACACACACACACACGCGCGCGCTCATAGGGTTATGTAAATATACACGTGTACACATACACATACACTCAGTCAGACGCACACAGCTCATAGATAGAGAACTGGAGCGTAGAAGATGGAGAAAAGGAAAGAGATAAAACAGGAAGCTGAGATGGCGGGAAGGTTCGGGTTAGGGTATAGGGGGAAGAGAAAGAGCTAGCGAGAGAGAGAGAGAGAGAGCATAAGCAGAAAAGGTGACTGGTAACACAGAAGACTAAACAAAGACTAGCTTACATTTCATTGCATGCGACAGTTCATCTCGTTTCTCCGCGTAAGCCCGTACCTTATCGACAGAGCCCTGCTAGAAATCTCAAGCTTTGTTGGCGGACCTTACCAGATAAACATGAGGACACGACCCATCGTTAACATCTGAAGTCTTCAAACCTACGATTTCTCAAAAATGAGTTATAGCCGACTTAACATGTGGTAATCAGATGCTTCAGAATAAAAAAAAAGTCAGACTGCCATCGTCTGCTTATTGCTAGCAACCCCACCCCATAAAACAATCCCTGCTACAGAGCTGCAGCAGCATCGCTAACATAACGAGAGCCTGGACGGGAAGACCCTTTTTCGGAGGGGCCTATGTCGCGTGTTGGTCATCGAGAATGAGGTCGTTTCATAATGCGCTAGTTTCCGCATCGCAGAGATACGCTCAATGCGCAGTGATCCCAACAGCCACCAGACTGCAGGTAAAATGATCAAGTTCAAACAACAAAATGCAGATGAAAAAAAAACCCTAGTCCATTTGAAACAAGTGGGTCTTCAGTTTTTTCTTAAAAGTTGCAAGACTATCAGACTCCTTTTTCGAGAAGGGAAGCGAATTCCACAGAAGCGGGGCTACATTTGAAAATATCTGAAACCCATTGTCTTTTTGTTTGTAAGCCAGCTTACCGACACATTTCCTCACGGCCAAGTCAAAAACTCTCTATGGGAGTAGGAAATCAGCGCGGGTACAGTTCATGAGATGAAGAGAAATGGCATCAAGCTCCCCTGCCTGTGAGAAACCAGGTGGAATGGCAGCGGTCAGACAACATTTGCATCAGGGAAGACCATAATCTACTCTTGACATGAAGACCCAGACCATGACTACACACAAGGAGTAGCAGTACAAACGACACCGGAGGCTGCAAGGGCACTGATAGCATGGCAACCCGTTACCCCACGACTCATGTCAGCTCGGTTCAACTCCAAAGGAAAAAGATCCCCATCATCCAGCGCTACGCACCTACCAACGCAGCAAAAGAAGAGGAGAAAAAGGACTTTTACAACTCCCTACAAGCGCTGGTTGATCGCACACCAGACACAACCTGAAGATCACCATGGGTGACATGTATACTTAAGTAAGAGATTACAACACCGACAAAGAAAACATAATGGGAAATCACGGTGTGAGTAATTGTAAGTAACCAGTATATACTCTTTTATATACCTTACATTACAGAGTCGCTATCATTAATAAACTAGCAATAACGTTTGCTTCTGTTTTATTTCAACCTTTACAAGTGCAAGACATTGACTGGTTATGACAACCTTGAGGCACAAATCCTATGGTAATTCAAGTTGTAATGTCTGTTGTATATCCTAAAGACCTCTATCTTCAGGTACGTTTATTGTCTAATTTTATCCAGTATTTTCCATGTGTACTAATCATCAACTTAGACATGTTTAAAAACCATCTTAGGAAGTTCTTCACAAGTAAACTCGAAGCGAACATGTATGATATCCACCAGTTTCATCACACGGGATTCTCTCCCTTTACAATAATTGTTTTAAAAGCTTTTTATTCCTATAAAATGTAGTTCGTATAAAATTTCGAGGTCTTTTTGTAATTTCACGATTTCTAAAACTTTCACTGAGAGCACACTAAAGTGTCGGCATGATCAACTCTAATCAAACGTTTTGATAAGATGAGCGGCAAAATTAAATTTGCTTTGGCGCGTGAGGTGTGTCATCTATTCCCCTTTATGCCAGCTAGTATATAGCAATCTAGGTATTATTTATTAATAACCCCTGAACATTTGAGATCACAAAGACAATCGGAAATATGTTTCAGTGTTAATATTTATCATTTAACTGCAGAAAAAATTAGTTAAGAGCAGATATAGGTATAGATGGCAGCGGCTGGGAGACTGGATGCTTGCTGAGAAAATGTTGACTTAATTGAACTGAAAGATTTCTGAAAGATGTATGTATATAAATTTGTCTGTATGTATACATGGTTGTGTTTCAGATTTTACCATGGCTGTCTGTTCATCTTTGTGGCTGGCTATGGCCGCACTAGTGGTGACGTGTGTCAGGGGAGAGATGTCTGCCAGCTCTACAGTGATGCCGGAAGAGAAAGCGTTTGTACTTGAGGTCATGAAGGACGCTCCCAAGGAAGACGTGTTCTTCATATTTGATATCAAGGGTTCACAACTCACTAGCGATGACGTTAACAATGCTTTTGCAAATCACCCACCAATTCAAGGTACAGTAGCCTCCAGCATTAGGCACAACACATTTAGAATTCTTGATGCGGGGATCATTGTTGCGATTTTCTGACAGACAGTATAACTAGTAGGCTGGGTGACAGTACAGCTAGTTGACAGAATTGCTGTTTCAATAACTGAGATCAACCAATACTATGTATTTTATGTATAATTAGGCTTATTTGCAGAGTCTAAAACATAGGTAAGCGGTACTGAGTGATCTTGAAAGAAATTTTACAGATGTTTTAACGTTTTTTTCCTTTCTTTCCTCCTTTGGAGGTGTTAGGAGCGCAACGCTTTATCGTCGGTAAGAAGACATTACTCACTCACTGAAACATGCATACCACACTCGCATCCATAGATAAAAAGATATATATATATACACACACACACATGCACGCGAACAAATGCATACAGGACCTAGAGGTGGAACTCGAGCGGAGGAGATGGGAAAAGAAGAGGAGGAAATAGAAACAGGGAACAGAGATGGATAGAGGGATTGAGTAGGGAAGCGAGAGAGAGAGAGAGAGAGAGATCGCACCTACACGGAAAAAAATGACTGCTAAAAGTACGCCCATGAACAAATTTTCTTTTGTACTTTGGGGCTAGTTCAATGAAACATGAATGCCCTTGGTTGCTGGCAGTCTTGAAAAGCGTGTCTGGTGACCTCGTCATCGCTCAGGCCATGGACGTGCAAGTGTACACGGCTGAATACTTCAGCGAGTTCCTTGGTTACAACGATGTGCCGGGGCTACAGGACAAAGAGCCTCTACGCCTGCAGGATGAGAACCTGTACATGTGTGAAATCACCATACGGAAAGAGGGTCAGCTGACACGCTTACGCTGTTTTATGAATTATTTAGTTAATGATGGTCAGCTTCTTATTAGCTTCTGCTGCTGTTCTGTTTATCCGTACCTTAAGGAGCCATTTTCTAGAAATGCATGAAATGACGCCCTTAATAAGGCATCAGTTTTTCCCCTGAAAACACAGTATGAATCAGTACAGAAAGAGAACTGCAAGTGGTTCACTGTATTTAGAATGGCATGTAGAAGCTCCTCCCACCACCTCTTGTATCCTCCTTGATAGAATCCTAATGCTGGATGTGTAGGATGGTTTTCCACTTACAGGCTCATGAGCCTCGAACCGTCGATCTTTTTTTCTTGAAGTCAAGCTCAATAACCGGCAGGACTCAGAGCTTTCGACATAAGGAATACATCAGCAGTTGAAATCTAAGATATTGTAGGTAGTTGCCAAATTAGCAAGGCCTCGTCTCAAAATGCTAACATAGAAGGTTATTGCAACAATATGCATAATAAGTGAATCTAAAATAATGAAAAAATTAATTAATAATCTGTATATATTTTTATTACGCAGCTAACCATACATAAAGCCAGCTATTAATAACAAATTAGTAGTAAAGTTTTCATCATTTGACTTGACAGACAAAGCCATTAGTATTTCAGGCTGAATTCCTCATTCTCTCCCTCTTTCTTGGAGTATGTTTATTGTCTAATTTCATCCTGTATTTTCCATGTCTACTAGGTATAAACTTAACCATGTTTAAAAACAAGCTCAAGGAGTTCTTCAAATTGGCACTCGCAGGTAACTTTGTCGATTTGAACGAGTTTCATCTCACTGGGTTCTTTCCCTTCACGTAAGTTAATGAAAAACTACTTATTCCTTTCAAATCCCTTTGCAAATGTTATGGGTTTATGGTCGTATAAATTAATTGATTGCTCTGCTCTTGTATTACTCAAATTCATTTTTAAATATTTGCCGTAAGACACAAGGACATGTAAAAATACTAGGACCCACAAATCAACACCATAAGAACACTTTTTACGTCGACAAATTTACTCTCTACACATTATCTGACCCAGTTATGTGAGAAACACTCGAAGAATAGCTGTATGAAATCATAATTAATTGCCCTTCATTCGTTGCTAACTTCTGATGAAGACTACTTTTATTCGAAAAGCATACATATTGATCAAACAGTGTCTTAGTTATAATATAGCCAACAGAAGCTAAAAGAAGAATTGAGAAGTAAATGACATGATTAACATGAATAGGATTACTTAAATTCAAACCCAATTGTTTTGTTTTGCCTTTGCTTATGAATATAAAAGGACAATATATGCAACCAGCTACTCACAATAAAGTGAACAGAAATATCAGTTTCATATGACTATTTTTCATTTTCTTTTATTCCCTTTGTACATCCAACTACATAGCTCCTCCATACACCGTGATTGCTTACAGTTATGTATGTTGTTACACAGCTGCTGGCTCTAGTGGCGCAACGGTCAGCGCCAGTCACCAATACAGTGAAGGTTGGCTGTCCTGGGTTCAGCTCTCGTCTCGGGCACGCTGTTCTTTCTCTGTCCGTGACATCTGTTTACAAGGCTGGCTGCCTTGCCATGATAGAGCCTTAGTTGCTGGCTTTGGGTAAAACACCAATTACCCTCCCCTCCGCTTCCTTTGTCGTGTTGGACTGTCGGTTCCTTTGTAGTCATTCGTCTTTTGTTCACAGAGCATGGAACTCGCCTCATCACGAAGAAATGAGGTCTACAAGTTCTTCTTCTTCTTCCTTTATATAAATATATATATATATATATATGTTTTAGTATATTTTTCGTCTTTTTGTATTGAAACGTGCAGTTTCTGTCTAGAAAATGGAAAAGAACGAAAAAAGTCTTTTCAGGCCAAAGCCTAGAAACGTAGACTCTGGAAAATGAAATTGATGGCAGAGAAAAGTCACTGCGATAGAGATGATAGGACATTACCAAGGCAAAAGGTTAGGATCTAGTTAGAAATAAATTATCTATAACAAAATCCGTCCAAAATGTTAGCAAATACTATTCTTCGTTCTATAACGAACAGACACTTACAGATATGTGTCATATATCGTATATAGTCCAAAATATTTTACATAAGGTTAAAATCATTTCTACTAAAATGCGTTTATTTACATTGTACAAGTTGTCTCCCATTAAACATTTCACGATTATACATCTCCATTTTTTCACGTCTTCCTTATTTTATCTGCAGCATGTTGTTTTACAGTATCCCTATCACCATTTAGATTTGTATTTGTAGGCATATACTTTGTGTTAATGTCTATTCCCGTTCGGATGAATGATCCTGAGGCAGTCATCATTTCTATCCATGTTGATTCCATCGAGGTAGCCGACTTACAAATATTTAGGTACAATGTTCGATAACAAGCTTAAAATGGACATCAGCACTGATAGGATCCTCCGTAAGAGCCAACAACGCCTGTAACTCCTAC
Source organism: Marisa cornuarietis (assembly GCA_004794655.1). Lineage (NCBI taxonomy): Eukaryota > Metazoa > Mollusca > Gastropoda > Architaenioglossa > Ampullariidae > Marisa > Marisa cornuarietis. Next base: position 1,341,974 of record SMMW01000147.1, read on the forward strand.
GGAAACTCAGATCTTTCTCTTTCAGCTCTGTCATAGTCACTCGGTTCTATCAGTCCTTCATTGAAAGTCTCATCACGTTTTCTTTCATCTCCTAGTTCCACATCCTCTCCCTAGGGAACAGGAATAGTCTGGTTTCCCTTGTTAGTATATGTTCTAAGATCATCAGAATCAGGCAGATGGACTTGGCAGCCTTCTTTCATCAGCAACTCCTTAGGAAGGCCTCCCGTATCCTCTTTGTGATCATGTGTTGACATGCGAGTTTTCACTCTTAATAATAATAATAATAATGATGATTGATGATGATTGATGATTGATGATTGATTGATGATTGATGATGATGATGATGATTTCTATAGCATCTTTCTCCACCATGAAGATGAACTCAAAGTGCTTTACACAAAGAACACCACACATACATGATAAATGCTAGCGGCCTACAGTCGTCAATTTTGGAATCGAGGACGTAGGAGGACAAGTGTTTTCCTATTTTTCAGGCTGATCATGATAACTTACACATTGAACACATCGCTATTTTTTTCTTATGAGGCCACCCACCAATCACATGGATGTGCTTACAGTTGCATGGGTTAGTTTCAGAATCATTGAAACATAGACGAAATTTTGTAGTACGATCATCAGGTTAGTTTTACAATCACCAGAAAAGCCAGATTCTGTTCAAGAATTTCTGGATTGAACCACAGGAGGCAATCAACAGCATGTTGGGGGTAGTCATAGTCTGTTCACTTCCACCATTGTAGTTCCATTGGACACGTTTCTGGTAGCGACTTTAATCAAATCAACGTCTGTTGTCTCCCGTTGAAAACACATCGTCATTAAATTATCCGGAAAGCAGTTTCTGATCAAGTTCAGCAGAGCGTCCAGCGATTTGGTGTTCTTAGAGGCGCCACTGCGTGGAATGGTGTTAATGTCACGTGGGTCTCCGGGATGGATGGACAGGACAAGAATGATGCCAAGAATGACGGCTGACAGCGTTGTGGTCATGTAGTAGATCATGGCCCCCAGCCCCAGTTTGCCGGAAGCTTTCTTATTCAGCGTGGCCATCGCTGTCACCAGGCTGGACAGGATCAAGGGCAGGATGAGCAGCTTGAGCATGTTGAGCAACCAATCGCCAGGAAACCTTAGATAGAAGACCTTGCGCTTGTCATTGGGAGTCCAAGGTCCTGGGAGGTATTTTAGTCCCAAACCAAGTCCAATACCAAAGATTACACCTAAGACGAGAAAGAGGATAAACACCAAGTGACCTAAGGTCACCAACTGTGTCTACTGTAAGGCCTGACGAGAGAGAGAGAGAGAGAGAGGGGGGGAGACAGGTGGGTCTGGTGTACCTAGACCCGTGGCTGTGAAGGGGGCCCGGCTTTGGTCAGTGGAATTTTTCCTACTTCTTTTCACTTTTCCTTTCTTTTAAGGAAAGGTTAAAGTAACATTCCTCTCTCTGGGGATTGTTTCTATGAAGCGGGGTTCTACAAGTTTGATTCTTTAATGTCACGTTTCCGTATTTACTAACCACTCACGTGTAAACAGCTCTATGTTCAAGTAATGATGTAGATCCTAGTGCACTTGTCCTAACGTTTGCAGTCTATATTACCTTACTGAATGAATTGTTGATATTGACAATCAAATTGTAAGCATATATTATACACTGGGAAAATAATTTACGATTACAATGGGCCCGGAGAGGTCATATGCCCCGGGGCCCGTGCTGCCTCTTGGCAGCCCTGTCTACTGTTACTGGCAATTTGTGTGTGTGTGTGTGAGTGTGTGTGAGTGTGTGTGAGAGAGAGAAATTATTTCAACGTGTATAGGTATGTTTTGTCTCTTGTATATCATATATATATATATATAACTGCTAGTACGAGCACTATCTGGAATTGCCTTGTGAATAAATAAAGTTGTATTGTATTGTGCACTCTTGTGAAAATATGATTCTATATTTGCGTTTATGCACAATAGACATATTAGCAAGTTTTTACGCTCTGCTTTGTGTCTTCAAGCGTTGCGGGTAACATTCGTTTCTTTTGATGACATTTTTGGTGTTTCATTTAACAGACATGTAATGATGCCGGAATCAATGCCATTTAATTGCCTCGCAGGTTAATAAAGTTGTATTATACATTAAAAGCAGTCAATCAGTCAGTCAATCAATATTCCTAATAGAAAAACTTCTGTCACCTGAAAAGCAAGAGAGGCGTAAGGGAGGCGCTACTTAATGTAGAACACAAAGTGACAGAAAGGTGCAGCTACTTTTTCCACAATACTTTGAAAACTGTAGATATTTTAATCTTACAAATCTAAAATGCTATCTAATGCAAATCACAGCTCTGACCATCCCTGTGCGACTCATTCTTTTGTAAAGATAAACGTATCTGGATATATTTGTCTTTGTCGGGACTCGACAGGTATTTTGGCAACCCATTAAAAGGATATGACAAGTGCATGAAGACAAATGAAGACATACCTTGTTGCGCTCCATGGACTAAACTCATTATGTGATAAAAATTAAAAAGGAAAAGCCCTCTGTATTTTTTCTCTCTCTTTTGTAGCTTTCTTTAAAACGTTATTCTTCTTAGCCCTGTTTGCCCATTGGAGCATAGGCCCACAACCACCACACCACACCACACCACACCACACCAGCGAATCTGGTTCTGGGCATCATTCTTAAGTCGGGGTCTATGTCATCCTGGCTGCCTCCGCCTCGCCGTGAACCGAACTCCTCCACGTCTGTCTGGGTCTCTTCTCGGGCCACCTGATGAGGATGTGGGGCAGATATCTGTTGACGAATGTCTGAATCCTGTTGGTGATGGTGACTGTCCCACACCATGTCTCGGATCCGTACAGACGGACTTTGGTGTGAAAGATGCGAATCTTGCGAAGAGATAATGCCTTGGAGTTCCAGGTGTGTTGCAGGGTGTGGAATGTAAGCCTGGCTTTATTTATTCGGTTTCTGACGTCTTTACCTGTAACTCCATCTTTGATGGGTGTGCTACCAAGCTAAGTGAATCGGATAATCCCAGGCAGGTAACTGCTGTGGGAGTGGTTCCAGAAGAAAGGGGAGTGAGGACACTCTGCCTCAATCCTTCCCCCAGCCATATTTCGCATAACCGCACACTGGTCAGGTGGCCAAGAGAGAATAGCGGGAAGCAAGTATCCCATACCCAACAGCTTGTGACCTGTGTCCTTCTGTCGCTCACAGAAGACACAGAAAACAGTACCGTGGCAAACTAAACAAAACCCGTTCCACGCGCAGTGTCCTCGACACTTTCGGATTTTCTCGCCAGTTGCCCAACTCCAACCCTCCGTCACCGCACGCGACAACGACGTAAAAGAAAACAATTACGTAAAAATTCCCCCTCCGGCTGCCTCCTCCCGCCCCCGCTCCTAGACCTGTGCTAAGGCAGCATGCGACACGCGACACCCGTATTGCTGTCAGATGCTGTTCTTCTAATGATCCAGTCTATGACGATCATGGCGATTGTCGGCGAGAGCATGCATCTTTGCCTCACTCCAGTCCTCACTGCGAAAGGGGAAAACACTAAAGTGGATGCAATTGTAAAAAAAAACCAACTATTAGTCTACTAATTGCTCTCAGTTCCATCAATAACTATTTACACGGCTTAAACAAAGATCTGCCGTTCAGAGATTATTTACATTGTATGGGGCTTACTATATCACTGCATAAAAAATAAAAAAGTATTGCTTTTCTTTAATTTGTCGCTATAGACTGTCATAAATAACAGTGTATAGAAATCGAGTGGGGAGATAGAACATCTGCGACAGGTACTTCATTTAGATTCCTGATCAAAAAGAGCGCCATTGGATAACCTAATCAAGCGAAAACAACTTTTATATTGTAAATAAAAGAAAATGTCATATGACAATCACAACTGGGCTCTATTCAACCTATAAATACAGCTGTTCTAGACATCTCAGCCATACCCTTCGCTGGACCCCAAACAAGGTGAGACTACAGGTGTTTTGGACGCTAAACACAGACCCTTCGTGTGACCGCTGACAAGGTGAGACCATATAGTCGCTTTTCATCATTGCTCTTGTTCTTATGTTTGTTGTTCCTGCTCAGGCAGATGCTGCATGTGGATCTTTCTTTGCCTTTCCCGCTTGGTGTCTGCCAATTTCAAAAACACGAGGTAAAACTAGAAAGATTGAAACCTTTTTAATACTAGAAATCAAGGACCAAACAAATAACATCAAAAGAGAGGAGAAATCGCATATTTTGTTTTAATATTTGTGCCCTTTCTTTCTTAAATTGTTACCAAAGTTAGTTAAGTATGTTTTCAGAAATTGAAAAATTTCAGATTCCAAAGTTTGACAAACATGTAGGGTAAAGTGAAGGTTATAGGTAAGGTAGAGACACGTGTAAAGTGGACCCAAAACGTCTTACTCACATGATAAATCAGACACCCATTTCTGCAAAACAGATGTCTGTTATGTAGGTAAAATTTCTAGTCACAGGTCCGAGCAGACGTAACCAGGAATATTGTACGTATCGGTGAAATTACGGAGCTAACAGGGTTTTCTTCTAACCTCTTCAGGCGTATTTGACGTCGGTGCTAGTCACAATGAGAAATTCTGGAATATTTTCCAGCCTTTCCAGTTGCGCCTCTATTTTGAAAAAAAGCAGTGCAACAACATGGCTGCAAGATTACTTTTCCCAGGAACACAAAATACAATAATGAAAATTTGTTTGATCTTTTAACAACTGTCAATAAATAATGATAACCATACTGAATAAAGCTGTACCGTTCCAAATTAGCAAGAATAATCCGGAAATATCAGTGAAAACCTAAAATATAGACATATAGGCTTTATGGCACGTATTATAAAACTTTTACTTTGAGACGAAAACTTCTTGCTTTACAAATTTATAGATTTTTACATAAATGGCATAAATACAACATTTTTTTTAATCTTCTACCGTTTCTTGACATTTTTTAGGGGCAGAAAAACTTGAGAACATTTTGCAACATGTTTCCTGTTATTGTGTATCCTTCTTGTTTGATATATGTAGGCAGGAAAGCAATAACCAAAAACATTTTCAAGACTTTTTAATATCAGTTAGTTAAACGATTCAATAATAAAATCAAAAGATGGTGACTTTCATTACAACTGACATGTTCCAGATGAACGATTTCATCCAATGATAAAGAAAATAATTCGCGTCTGTAGAAAATATTTTATTTCGAGGCCTTTTTTGTAATTTCATGTTTTTGTTAAAAATTTCACTAAGAGCACACTTAAGTGTCGGCATGATCAACTCTAATCAAAAGTTTTGATAAGATGAGCGGCAAAGTGAAATTTGTTATGGCGCGTGAGGTGTGTCATCTATTCCTCTTTATGCCAGCTAGTATATAGCAATCTAGGTATTCTTTATTAACCCCAGAACATCCCAGGTCACAAAAGCAATCGGTAATATGTTTCAGAGTTGATATTCATCATTTAATTGCAGAAAAAATTTATTAAGTGCAGTATTCATATAGATGGCAGCGGCTCAGTGACTGGATGTTTGCTGAGAAACATGTTAGCTAAATTGAACAGAACGATTTATGTAAAACAGTAATTAAAAGCAAACATACTTTCACATTGTGATTGGAGACTGAAATCGCCTGTCACCAGGCTCCTTATAGTCTGTTTGGTATATAAGTACAGGGGTTTCATACTTTAGCCACATCTCTTGTGGACACGAAAATAAGGTATGAGCGCATTGCTGTCTGCTTAATTTTGAGATTATTTTGATTAATTTTAGTACAATAATGGCCGTGATCTTACGTTATTTCTTTTTTTCTATTAAGCTTCCTTCGGATCTTTATTAACCATACCATTCAAATAACATTTTGAGAAAAATGCATAGACCTGATTGACTCTTTCACTGTATTTAAGATGCATGTATATAAATTTTTGTATGTATGTATAGTTGTGTTTCAGATTTTACCATGGCTGTCTATTCATCTTTGTGGTTGGCTATGGCCGCACTAGTGGTGACGTGTGTCAGAGCAGAGTTGTCTGCCAGCTCTACAGTGATGCCGGAAGAAGAAGCGTCTGTACTTGAGGTCATCATTGACGCCCCCAAGGAAGACGTGTTCTTCATATTTGATATCAAGGGTTCACAACTCACTAGCGATGACGTTAACAATGCTTTTGCAAAGCGCCCAGTGGTCCACCAATTCAAGGTACAGTAACGCCAAGTTTTCGGCACAACACCTTTAGAATTCTTGATGCGTGGATCATTGTTGCAATCTTCTGACAGACCACGGACCTTCATTCACCTGATAAGTGTCTGTCATTCGTTGCCTCTTTGCTCTGTCATAGGAGTGATCAATCGTAACAAACCCTAAAGACGAAGGGCTTTCGCTTCCGTTTTCTGTCAAAATGGCGGATATTCCTAACGTAGAAGAAATTTTACAAGTAATTAAGCTTTTCTGCTATCAGAACCTTGTTAAAAAAGATTGATTGCAAAATAAACAGTATTTTCTGTAAAATGTATTGTTTGTTTATAGAAAACGCATTTAGATTTTTCGACAATTTTATAATATAAAAACATCGTCACAACAGATGCTATTGACTTGTTTCACTACTAAAAATTAAAAAAAACATTGTCTTTGATTTTTTGGAAACAATTGTATAGATTGTTCTGTTACGAAAACAAAACATCTACTTTTTTAAAAGAATTTACGCAAACAAGGAACTGGAAACACGAGGCCTGTCTAAAGGAAAGCCGAGACTTACACCGGGCATGAATCTGAGTCGGTTATCCAATAATGAAGGTCCCTGTGACAGACAGTATAACTAGTAGACTGGGTGACAGTACAGCTTGTTGAATGGCTGACAAAATTGCTGTTTCAATAACTGAGATCAACCAATACTATGTATTCTATGTATGATTAGGCTTTTTTGCAGAAGCTAAAACAGAGGTTAGCGATACTGAGTGATCTTGAAAGAAATGTTACAAATGTATTAACTTTTTTCCTTTCTTTTGTCCTTCGGAGGTGATAGGAGCGCAACGCTTTATCGTCGGTAAGTAGACATTACTCACTCACTGAAACATGCATAGAACACTCGCGTGTATAGATAAACATTTATATATAAATGCACGCAAACAGATGCATACGGGACCTAAAGAGAGAACTCAAGCGGAAGAGATGGAGGACGAGGAGGAGGAAATAGAAACAGGGAACAGAGATGGATAGGGGGATTGAGTAGGGAAAGGAGAGGGTGCGCGCCTACACAGAAAGAGTGACTGCTGAAAGAACGCGCATGAACACATTTTCTTTTGTACTCTGGGGCTAGTTAAATGAATACATGAATGTCCTTGGTTGCTGGCAGTCTTGAAAAGCGTGCCTGGTGACCGCGCTTCACTGCGGGACCTCGTCATCGGTCAGGCCACGGACGTGCAAGTGTACACGGCTGAACGCTTCAGCGAGTTCATGGCTTACGACGATGTGCCGGGGCTACAGGACAAAGAGCCTCTACGCCTGCAGGATGAGAACCTGTACATGTGTAAAATCACCATAAGGGAAGAAGGTCTGACGACACGCTTATGCTGTTTTATGAATTGTTTAATTAATGATGATCATCTTGTGAGCTTTTGCTGCTGTTCTGATTATTCGTACTTCATGGTGAAATTCTCTAGATATGCATAAAAATGAGGTCTTTGATAAGGCATCAGTTTTTCTCTCTAAAAAAAAAAACCAGGTTGAAGCAGTAGAGAAAGAGAACTACAAGTGGTTCACTGGATCTAGGATTGCATGTGTAAGCTCCTCCCACCACCTCTTGTATCCTCCTTGATAGAAATCCTAATGCTGGGTTTGTAGGATGGTTTTCCACTTTAAGGCTCATGAGCCTCGAACTGTCGATCCTTTCTCTTGAAGTCAAGCTCAATAACCACCAGGACAGCTCCTTCGACGTAAGGAATACAGTAGCAGTCAAAATCTTAGACAATGTAGGTAGTTGCCATATTAGCATGGCTTCGTCTCAAAATGCTGATATAGAAGGTTATTTCAATAATATGTATAATAAGTAAATCTAAAATAATGAACAAATTAATTAATAGTCAGTATATATTCTTCTTGCTCAGCTAACCACACATAAGCCCAGCTGTTTAAAACAAATTAGTAGTAACGTTTGCATCATTTACCGTGAGAAAAAGCCATTAGTATTTCAGGCTGCATTTGTTGCTCGTATATCATATAGATACTTTCTCATTCTCTCCCTCTTTCTTAGAGTATATTTAGTGTCTAATTTTATCCAGTATTTTAATGTGTACTAGGTATGAACTTAACTACGTTTAAAAACGACCTCAAGGAGTTCTTCGAATCGTCACTCGGAGTGAACTTTGTCGATGTGCGCGATTTTCGCCTCACAGCGTTCTTTCCCTTTACGGTAAGTTAACGCAAAAAGTATTCATTACTATCAAATCTTTTTGTAAAATTTCATATGTTCATGATTGCATAAATTAATTGATTGCTCTGCTCTTGTATCACTCAAACTCATTTTAAAATTTTTGCCGTCAGACACAAGCACATGTAAAAATACTAGGACCCACAAATCAACACCCTAAGAACACTCTTTTTGCATCGACAAATTTACTCTCTACACATTATCTGACCCAGTTATGCGAGAAACACTCTAAGAATAGCTGTATGAAATCATAATTAATTGCCCTTTATTCGTTGCTAGATTCTGATGAAAACTACTTTTATTCGAAAAGTATATAGTGTGTTAGATTCTGCATAGAAGCTTGTAGAAAAAAGTCTTGAATAATGTATTTGTACTGTGAAGATAATTCTTTAAATTTTTCTCTGTTACACACGTTTTTCTTGCTATGCCTTTTGTTTTCTTAATTGCAGCCATTGTTTAAATGCTGTATTTTATTTTATACTTTTCTTAAAGATTGTAGAAGAAGTCTTCAATAATGTATTTATCCTCTAAAGATACATGTTTCTCATCACACATTTCTTTACTGCTCCACGTTTGTTTTCATAATTAATTTATCAATTTCTTGATCTCTCCGGTCGCAAAATTAGAACAGCTTCTAATAACTTCATAAAATCACCAATTAACATTGTAATGAAGTCTTCTGTCTGCGACAGCTCATCTCGTTTATACGTCTTAGCCCGTACCGCATTGACAGAGCCCTGCTAGCAATGTCAGACTTCGTTGGCGGACCTTACCAGCTGGACACAAAGATACGACCCATCGTCAACATCTAAAGTCTTCTTCATCAAAACTACTTCTAAAAAAATCTTGTTATGGCTGACATCACAGGTGTTATGAATAGCCATACATTAAAATGAAAGCGCGCTTGGACTCCCATTGTCGAGCTATTGCTTCATTCTTTGTCATTTAGATGTCTCGTCCCATTAAAGAAACTACAAAAATCAAACTAGAAGTAAAGATGTTCAACAATGCCGCAGTCATCTCCTCACAGATGAAATAGCTGCTTATAGAAAGCTGGATTCTGATGTGGATTGCAATATTGTAACACGTCGCAGCTTAAATAAAAGAAGCCCGCAATCTGTGAAAAGGTATATTTGATTTTTGATTTGGATTGAAAAGCAGAGGGTTATTTTGGTTATCATTTATAAAATATATATTTCACAGGTATTGGGCACATTTTCTCGGTTATGCACACCATTTAGAAAACAAAGGATAACCCACTATTTAGTGTCACAGCACCGCAACGTGTGACTGTCACTCTTTTTTCCAGACACACTCACAGGGCCAGACAAAAACGTGTTCTTTCACACAAATAAAAAAATGACTTGCCTTAGCAGCAAAAGTACATATTCAAAAAGTCCTAACTACGATCTGTAACCTTTCTTGATACAGATATTCCAGTCTAAACAATCCTCCGATCACCACCAGCAAAACTCGATACGCTTCACTCTTCTTTCACGATGTCCACGCATAAGTAATTATCCAATTGCTCCCCACACATATAATCCATTGCGAAACTGGGATTTAGAATATCCTCACGGTATTACAACGGTCGCAGACGTAACGGCTAGGCGTTGATGCCTTGCTCTCAAATTAACATTACTACCCACAGCAAAGCGTTCTTCTACAAATAAATACAATACCACTTTTATCCCCAAGTGCAATGACTCGGCATTGGCACTTTAATTCACAAAAATATTACGATGTAAATGTCTTGGCGTTCAGTATCCCGGTTAAGTTTCAGAAAAAATCCTTCACTCACAATCAAACGTCCAGCTTTCGGTCCTCTCCTGCTTTTCTCCTCAACGAATAAACACTAGCACAATGACTCGGCATTGGCTCTTAAATTCACAAGAATATTACGATGTTTAACGTCTCGGCGTTTAGCATTCAAGTTAAACTTCGGAAAATAGCCTTCACTCACAATCAAACGTGCAGCCTTCAGTTCCTTTGCGTTTACTCTCCTCAACAATTAAATACTGGCACAAGAACACGGCATTGACTATCGAATTCACACTAAAAAATATTGCTATGTAATATCTAGCGTGGCGTGGAGCTGCCGTCCTTGGAGAGGGTGGCTCTTGGCTCTTAATACGTTTCTATGGGAGATTCTAAGGCTGAGAACTAAGTGTTAAACACGTAGCGCATTACTCACCACCCCCTCCCCCGCCAACCAGTAGACTCAGTTGGCGGAAAAGGGTACCTGACTTCAAAGAGGATTGGGGAAGGTAAGGCAGCGAGGGAGAGGAGATGGGCCCGGCCCTCACATAAGGGTGGCCCCGAGAAAAGTGAAGTCTCTAACACCTCACTCCCTAACGACCTGACAAAGGTCACAGGACGGGCTTTACATATTTTCCTTTTTACATGGTCATAGAAACTTGCATGGTATAGGTTTTAGAGGCATCCCGGGTTTCTGTAACGTTCAACACTGTTTACTGTGTTGTATTATTTTCTATACTCCGAAAACCAGCTTTAACACACATTCAATAGGTCATAGGACAGAAACGTTGTAGTTTTAGCTGAATCCTCCTCGTTTCTTTAATCTGTCGAGTTTGTGGCGTCTACTGCCGAGATAACAGGGCTCTGTCACTCTGGGGACTTTTTGATAGAAAAGATACGACAAGCTTGATCCTAATACATTATTTGTTGTCGTTTACTGACCACTCAAGTTGCAAAAAACTCTAAAACATGATTATGTCTCCCTCTACAGTCACATCCTTGTTTCACGTAATATATAAATTTTGAGCAACTGTTGAAATAATATTGTTGAGTTAAAAGCATTCGGGTTCTTTCTAAAAAGGAAAGGAAAAAGGAGATGATGATGAATAATATTAATTACGAAATTTGAGAATAATAAGACAACAGTAACACAAGAAAAACAAGAACCGCGTCTATCATCTTCCTAAATAACACACTTTTCGGTGCAAATGCCCAGTTAATAAGCACATCTTTAACGAAGACACACAACAGACCACAGCTCAGTTTCCACCGAACATTAACTATTTGTTGTTTCTCAGATATTAAGCTGACGATAGGCTGGACTAGGCCACAAGACCGTAAATTGACATCCACGATTGGTTAGTTGGTTGGTTTACTTGGTAGGAAAGTTCTTCCAACTTGCGGCGATTTCGTACCATGGAAGGGGGGGGGAAGGAAGGGGGAAGGAAACCAAAGTAGCGGGTGAAAACCTCCGGCGCCCAGCATGTTTATTTGGTAAATGTTCCTAACATGATTCTAACGTTTCTTCTAAAACTTTAACATTATTACAGCCGTGCTAGCGCTTTTGAAACGTTTATAAAATGCTTCAATGCTATCTGGGTTATAACTGTCCACTCTTGTTACTCCTCCTTTGATACGTATTTAAACAATTATATGATGATTATTTAGAATTAAAAAATGTTTTTAATTCTAAATAATCATCATCACACCATGCCACATCAGTCTGTAGTGTAAGAAGTCATGATAAATCGCTGTTTCTCGGGAGCAATCCTTGCATTAAAATTTCTTCTTGATTTAATCAATTGTGATCGCAGAAGGTGGAAGACACCAACGTGGAAGAAAAGCTTACTCTATTCCTCGATTCTGACAGTGAGGTTGGCGAAAAGATACCATATTAAGACACATACATGAAAGTAAGTGCAGTTGAAAATAAGTTAAATCAGTATAATATTATACCCAGGCAAGTAATGGGTCAGATAAGGTTGTTACTCCAAATATGATTTCTTGCAGCCATGTTGCTAGAGGCCTGTAACATAAAATTTGATTGGAAATTATATTAACACACATACAAGAATGATAATTGCGTACGTCCACTAAAATATGCAAGAGATCATGACATTGCTAGCCATTCTTTGAGTATCCGCGAGTTGCACCGCTTCTAAATTGCTTAGACTGATCCGTTTTAAGTGGGACTTGAGTTAGAAAGAGATAATCCTCACATTGTGTATCTATAATGAGCAAAATGTTTTGGGGGACAATTTTATAAGATCTTTTCAAAGCTGCAACACAAAATATGGACACCTTACAAAACACACACACACACACACGCGCGCGCACACACACGCATGCACGTACGCTCGCTTAATATCTTGTATCAAAACAATAGTTGAAAACAGTCTCAGGAACTTTATGTTTATTAATTTCAGTTTCCCAACAGCTGATCTGAAAGAGTGCAGATGTACACAAATATGCCCACAGATGTGTGAGTGAAAGTGGTGTAGCAGTCTACATATATTCATCTACACATGCATGTGTTTGCTTTTTTTCCTTTTTTCAGTATTAAAAACAGATGACAGTTTATTTTCAACCAAATTTCATTTCAGCTTTATGTAAAAAGGGATATAAATACAGGCAGTTCAAAAATATTTTGCAGTAATTCTATGTACACAAAGCATTAAAATACTAAACTGATCAGCATGCACATACACTTAGATTTGCACCGTTGTCACGGACCAGTCCATGTGGCACGACCAGTCCGTGTCATAGTTTTTCTCTGAGACTGTTTTAACCCCTTATCGACTTATGACGTACACGTGTGGATAGAGTGTATGGGGGAATGAACGTGATCGATAGAGAAGCAAGGGTTAAGTTTGGTGAACACTGTTCAGGAGGAATATAGAAGAGGGGTGAGACGTGTTTAATCACGCGAGAACGGAGAGAGGGGTAAGACGTGCCTGAGACGCGGGACAGAAGGAGACTGACGGAGAAAGCAGGAGGGTGTCGAGCGACGCTGGATGCGACGCGACAGGGATCCTGTATGAAAAACCTCGTCGAGAGGTGATTTAAATGGTGAGGGCGACAGTATCAGAAGCCTACCTGACCCAGCAGCGTACTACCGTCGAGGACAGGCGACGTTGTCTGGAAACTGACCGGACAACACAGCGTATGGATAACTGACGACTACTGAGGACTGGCGAGCTGGCCAGTTGGGCATTCTCGACCCCGTTACGTCTGCAAGGATTATCTACGCTGCTAACCCCGTGACCCCCCCCCTCGTCGACACGGCCTGTGTGTGCGTCGTCGAGTGTTGAAAAGAATTGTGTTGTTCAGAGCAGTCAAAGTGTTAATTTTTCACACACACACCCCCTGGGGAAGGTTGATCGAAGCGATCTTGGATTATGAGTCATTAGTGTTCTTTACGTGTATGAGTAGTCATACTTGAGTTAATGGATTCTGGGAGGTTGGAGGTAGAAAGGGCGACTACCCGAATATAGCTGACTGCTGAACTGTAAGTACTGTCATTGATGACAGTTATTTTGGGAGAGAACAGCACGAGGATCTAAATTGTATGATTATATATTGAGAACTCTAACTGTGGGGAAGGATTGATTAAGCAACTAAGATTGAAAGCCTGAATTGTATGGTTTAAAGGTGACATTTTGAGAACTCTAACTGTGGGGAAGAATTGCTCAAGACGTTGACAGTGCGCCTGAAAGAAGAGAGCGTATGACCTCCGGGTGAAGGAGTGAGGACTGGTGTTGTGACGATTTTACTTTTGTTTTAACAATTGCTAGTGGCGGGGTATTAAGAATTTATGTGTTTATATTTTATGGCGTCAAGTCCTGGGTCACATGATGACTGAAGTAATATGATTTGGACAGCCTCAGGCAATCGTTTTGTGTTGTGTTGAAAGAACGCGCAATTGCAAAATAATGAAGGCTTGTACATATTTACTCAATAGTCTTGTGACTTGTCAGTTGTAGTGGTGGTAGCAGAAATGGTTATGATGAAGGATTCTTTATTTAAATTTTTCTTTCTTTAGTGTGAAACACTACAAAAGTAAAATTCGTTCCTTCCTATCTTTACCATTTTCAATAATGAAACATCTATAGGATTACATAACATATCAATGAAGTCTCAATTTGGCATATATAACATACACATATTAAACCCTCTAAATATGTGCTGACACCCCAGGAAAACAATCGTGACAAGCTGATATGCAATTTACACCAAACAACATACATCAGTTATGCACAGGTAAATCAACTTGAACGAAAAAACTAGAGAAAGGCAAAAAGACAGTACCCTCATGTACCATTACAAAAAGCTGCAACTTATTACATTGTGTGCTTGTGTATCACAGTCATATTACCAATGTACAACTGTTCCTGATCCACAGGATTCTGTATACATTTTTAGTGACTGTGTGAATAAAGATTTTAGAAATTTTTGAAAATTTTTGTAAAGGGAACAAGAAAGTGTATCATTGAAAGATCCTTGGCTGTCATATGATTGGCTGTCTTAAAATAAAAACCTTGTTTTATTGTGAATACAAGTTATTGTGTCATTTAAAACATGAATTTTATGCCACAACTAAAATAAACACAGAGACGGCTACAAATGAGGGATGGGGTCCTTTATCGCAAAGTTGAAGAAGACGGTGGTGTTAGAGGGCAGTTAGTAGTACCAGTTTTGTAGCGAGGGCAAGAATTAGCAGGAATACATGAAGATCTGTTTCACACGCACTTTGACAACGCCATAAGTCAACTCCCTATGAGGTTTTTCTGGTCCTACATGGCGAGAGATTTGGAGAGGAAGATTAAAAGGTGTCCCTGGTGTATCCTGAGAGGAGAATTGCCTCAGAAAGCGCCTATGGAAAAGATTCTAACAACGTTTCCCATAGCGCTGTTATCCATCGACCACCTAACAATTGAAATCAACAATCGGAAACAGAACGTACTGGTAGTGATGGACCACTTTACGAAGTTCACAGCTGCTTTCTACACAGAGGATGAAACAGCAGGACAGTTGCCAGGACCCTGTGGAATAACTTTTATGGTATATTGATTTCCCAAGACCATTCTTTCGGATCAGGGGCGTGACTGAGTCGCAACTTATCAAGGTTGCTGGTATAGAAAAAGTCAGAACTAGTCCCTTCCACCCAAGCTCCAATCCTGTAGAAAGATGGTACGTAGTGAAAGGATGAGAAGAGGGCGACCTGGAAACGAAGCCTAGCAGCAATGGTACATGCTTACAACCTTTGTATCCACCAGAGCAGTGGGTATATGTCACGGATCGACCCGTGACAGTGTAGGAACTGGAGTTAGTTCCCTGCTAGGTTCTAAGGCGCAGAGCTAGCTTCCCCTTTATGCGAAAGCATGATAGTGAGTATGGCTTACGAAAGAACGAGTAAGCGAAATAGTCACAGTAAGACGCGCCAGTGGATTTTGATTATTCCCCTATCAAACGTAGAAGGTGAGAGACGATGGTGTCAAGTTTGTGTGAAAGCCAGGGGAATCAGTCTAATTCCTTGCAGAGTCAAGGTAGGAATTTAGTTTTTTTTTTTTATTGATAAATGGTATACTGGTTAGCGAGAGAATGTTGTGCTTTGATTTTCGGTTGAGAGTTTTGGGAGAAGTGCAAGATAACCTTCGACATATGGAGCATCGCCGTCAGAAGTACTGAGTGTACAACGGCCAGGATTATCGTTGTTGCGTGTCTGGAGTATATGGTCTCACACGACTAGAGTGAGTCACGGCTAGGATTATCGTCGTTACGTGTATGGAGTATATTACCTCGACTGCCTGTGTGTGGTGACCCGGGGTATATCAGTGAGGACTTGATTTAGTGCCGGACGTTGACAGTGAGTTTTGATTATTCCTAAGTTAAATAAGAACTTCCTCGGGGACTTTGGTATGCCCAGTTGGAAATACGGATGGAGAACTGTCGGACGTGAACATTTGCGGAGTTGGGACAACGAGTAAGAAGAGTGGTTTACTGGAAACGGGTGATTGAAGATTTGAGAGAAAGTGACGTATATATACGATGTACCTTATTGTACTATGGTGATTCATGCTTGATACTTATAGGGGGAGAGTGACATATATATATATATATATGATGTATTTTTGGATTGTTGTACTATGGTGATTCATGTTTGATGATAGTTATAGGGGGAGAGTACCCGATGTTGTTTTATCTGTGGTGTGAATTTATAGAGAATAGGAACAGCTTTGTATTTGATATATTGTGTAGCTGATCTCTCTCTATATATATATTTATAATAGCTTGAAACCCCGTGATTACACTGAGAGTAACCCACGTACAGATATTTGTGAATTGTGGTGGGAAGGAACACGTGAGGAACGCCGAGCGGGTCAGTGTTGTGTATGTGTCCTGGCCGGCGCGTTCTATATATTATAGCGCATATCACCTTTTCTTTGGGCGTCATCCACCATTACAAGCAGACATAGTTTTTGGGACGGAATTAAACTGCAGGCATAAGGGGGGAACAATAGGGTGCATATCAGGAACTTTTAAGGAACAACTCGCCACTGCGTACCACAACGCAGTTGCGACTATGGAGATGGGGTTGTGCAACAAAGTGCGTTATGACAAGTCCGTTGACAGACGTTTTTCAAACTTTTTGATGCTGTAGTACAACCAACTCTTCTATATGCATCAGAAGTATGGGGACTTCTCCATTATAATATCCCTGTCAAAAAGGTCATCTTTGCGCATGTAAGTTTTCGAATGTTCCAATACATACACAATCAGATATGATATATGGGGAACTTGGACGGTATATACTCTTAGCTGCTATATGAGAACTATCAAATTCTGGCTCCGATTGACAAAAGTGTCGATTGACCGTATACCTAAGCGAGCATATCAATTATTATTTAATCTTGATGCACAAGGAAAACAAACTGGGCAACGAAAGTGAAAGTAGCCCTAGGATTTATGGGTTAAATGGTATGGATAAATCAAGGAGTAGAAGACCATAAAATGTTTCTCGCTTCCAACTTAGATGTCATTCAGCAAACGTGGATGGTGAACATGAGGCATAGTGGACGTTTTCAATTATACCGATCCCATAAATCCACCCTCATGCCAAAAATGTACTTTATGTAAAAGTAAAAAAATTCAGGGATGTTTTAAAATATCTTCGTCTAGAAGTGAGTGATATAAATACAAAAATCGTTTTGTACAAGATGCGCAGAGAACACAAATAAATGTCCTTTATGCATAAATTTTATAGAGGATTAAGCCCATGTTCTTTTCCATTGTCCTAGGTATGTAGACTTTCGGCAAAAATATCTAAAACATGTCACACCACACAATGAAGAACAATATCTAGTTCAATTACGATCATGTGATGATGCAGGAGGAACAAGACATCTCGCATGGTTTATTCATAAATGTTTTAAGATAAGAAGGGAGACAAGCAAAGCTGATGTATGCGAAGTGTGATTGAAACCCCCTATTACATGTATAATGCTGCTGCTCTTCATCGAAATGTTTTTTTGATCCATAATATCGACATTAGGAAGTTGTCCAAATGTGCGCGTACAGACTTATATGTATCTATGTAAGATAGGGATGAGAGGGGTATAGTGAGAGGACTGCTATACAGTGAATATCTACAAATTGTATGTATGTATGACGGGACGGGTATGAATGGATAGGTGATTGGATCTCTATATGCTCACCACTGTAAAAGTGACGATGGCTGAAATGGCCTTAAGTCAATAAAATGTTCGAGTCCCTTCAGATAGGGCTGCTCGTCTTCTTTGCTCCCACCCTTTGTTTAGCAAGATAGCTTTTGCTGCCAGGGTTACTCTGGGCAAGACTATCACTATTTAGATTAGTGTGATAGTGATCAGGATCAACCTATAAAGATTTGTATGAAAATGTAACATGAAGTTGCTTCTGCAACCATTTAATGTTGCCTTGTTGGACATGTTTGCAGTGGGCTGGTGTTTATTTTGCTTTCTTTCTTCTTCCCTTGCACTGTTGCAGCACACGCCGGCCACAATCTACCTCTCTGTCAGGGAGACAACTTTTCAATTGTTTAAGAGCTAGTGTAACCCTTTATTTCCTATAGTCATGGCATTTAGCAAGTCTCAAAGAAAGAAAATTTAGTCTCAAAATTATATTTTTATTCATTTTAAGTGTCACACCAAATTAAATTAAACATTTTTTGTCCTCTTCAGCATATCCAGCAGTTAAAAAATGTTTACTTTTGCCAGTTTTTTTCACTTTCAGGACCCCCCGTGGGCCTGGCTCCCAGTGCCGGGGGTGGACACCCAACCCCTTTCTGGATGGGTGACGAAGTGGCCTGCCTCTTTCCTCCTCACTGTATTTGTTTCTGTCTCACAGGTCCTTTCACCTTTATTCCTTTTTCGTCAAAACACTTATCTCCTTCACTGCCGTTTTTCTATTCTATCCTCTGCCTTTTGGTCTTTTCCCCCTTTTTCAATGCTTCCCAAAATATCTCTTTCTCTTCCATTTTTTGCTTTCTCAGTGGCCTTCTTTAGGCCCCCTGCGTTTGCCGTGCAGGGCGACCTGTGTCGGGGGAGGATGGGATCCCGGAGGTTGAGGTCACTGATGGGTTGCGGCCCATCATACCAACATTCCTCTTTGGCCCAAACTTCTCCTAGACAGGAAGTTGGTGCTGGCCCGCACCAATCAATCGGCTGGTCGTGCAATGCCCTAGTTTTGCTAGAAGGCTGCGGCCTGGGTAAATCTGTTTCACATCCTTGTGGGTCAGAGTATACTTCTCCTGTAGCCCTGGTGCAGCCCTGCTGGATATACCCATGTGGTACCGCTCGGCTGCACCCCCTAGTTGGACTCCGTGGTGGGTGGGGAACAGGAGAAATTAACCTTCATCTTTTCTCATGGCTAAAAAATTTTCACATCCTGGAAAACGCTCTCGACCTTTTGATGACAATTCCTCAGACAGTGAGGAGGAAGCACGTGATGATTTGATAAAGTTTGTAGAAGGGGCATGGCCACGTTATTTGATTGTGGAGAGTGGGGATCCGGAGAAACCTATCTCGGGACTGTCCCCCTTTGCCATCCAGAAAGGTTTACAAAACATATCTTCTAACTTTTTGTCAGTAAAGCGGCTAAGATCTGGACAACTCCTAGTTCAATGCAAAAATAAAAAAGCATCAGAAGCTTTAAGAAAATGGGACAGAAAACAATTTGTGGACCACCCCATAAAAGTGACACCTCATACAACTTGAAACTTATCTAGAGGAGTAATCAGGTGTAGAGATCTTGCTGGATTGTCAGAAGTAGACATACGTGCTGAATTGTCTCAGCAGGAGGTATCCCATGTACATAGGGTCACCCTTAAGAAAGATGGCAAGTTGATTCCCACCAATACATATTTCCTCACCTTCTCTTTTCCAAACCTTCCAAAATCCATTGAAATTGGTTATCTTCGGGTGAAGGCGGCACATTTTATCCCCTCACCTTTACGTTGTTTCAAGTGCCAAAGATATGGACATGGATCATCTGCATCTAAATCAGAAGCAAGCTGTGTAAAGTGCAGGTAATCTCACTCCCCAAATGATTGTCATGGAACAATCAAATGTGCAAATTGTGCTGAATGTCACCCAGCCTCTTCCCGAGACTGTCCTCGTTGGAAGGAGGAAGATAAAATCCAGCGGATAAAAGCAGAGCAGGGTTTGTCGTACCCAGAGGCACGTCGCCGTGTGTTGGGAAACCTTCAAGTCTCCACGCAAACAGCCGGAAACACCTCTTTTGCAGGGGTGGTTTCCAGGCACTCGGTAAAATCTACATCATGCCAAACAGACATCACATGGATACACACAGAACCCCCCCCCCATCCGACACACACACTCATGACACCTCCACCTACAGAACAAACGCAACAGCCCAAACCTTCCACACCTCAACCAATTCCAGCATACACCTCAACCAGATCATCAGCACGTGCTCATCAAAAAACTGCACCAACAAAGTCCCAAGCGACAATTACCACCACTCCCTAAAAGTCCCCTCTTAAACCCTCACAAACCTCCCGGCGCCCTGGGTCAAAAACATTTAGCCCCCGCACACGACGACACCCTCCATCACCTACCTCAAATAGGTTTGCACCCCATTTAGATAGCTTGATGGGCATGGGGGAACGAAGGGTTCTTTCACCCTCACCCCCAGGTCGCACAAACACCTCCTGTACAAGACATTCCAGGTCGTCATCTCATACTTAATTTATAAATGACAAATCTGTTACAGTGGAACTGCCGAGGAATTAGGGCAAATTTTGAAGAACTAAGAGTTGTTTTGCATCAAACAGATACTAAAGTGATTGCCCTCCAAGAGACCTTTTTACAGGACACAGATACTTTTACCTGCAAAGGTTTTCAGATACTCCGAAAGGCATCCGCAAGTGATTCTCATGCTGGTGGAGTAGCTCTTTTAAGTCATTCAGATATTCTTTTCAGCCCCATCCCCCTTTCCACCCATTACAAGCTGTGGCAGCCAGAATATCCATCAAGAAAACCATCACAGTATGTAGTGTATATCTCCCCCTTCAATTAACATTTCTCGTCAACACCTGGAGGATCTTCTTCAACAGCTTCCTTCCCCTGTACTCCTCTTGGAGGATTTTAATGGACATCATCCCCTGTGGGGTGCCCCCGTGTGCCCGGCTTCTCGTGCCGGGGGTGAACACCCAACCTCTCTCTGGCTGGGTGACCAAGCAGGCCCACACCTTTCCCTTAGGCTTTTCTCTTTTCTCCCTCACTGGCCCTTTCACCTTTATTCTTTTTCTAAACAAACCTCTCTATCACACTACAGTTTTGTCTTCTCTATCTTCTGCCTACACTGGCCTTTTCCTGTCTTCTACAATCATGCCTTTCTTTGAATGCACCTCTTTTCTCTGTGGCCTCCTTCAGGCCCCCTGCGTTTGCCGTTCAGGACTTCTCCTAGACGGGAGGTTGGTGTGGCCCACACCAATCAAGCGGCTGGTCGTGCCTTGCCCTAGCTTTGCTAGAAGGCTGCGGCCGGGGTCAATCTGGTCTGCACACTCTGTAGGCCAGAGTATATTCCTTATGTATCCCTGGTGCGACCCTGCTGGAAATGCCCTAAGTGGTACCGCTCGGTCGCATCTCCTTGTTGGACTCCGTGGTGGGTGGGGAGCATAAGAAACGAACCCATTTCATTTCATTATGGCAAAAAAAATTTCAAAACTGGGGAAAAGTAGAGAGAATGTTTTTTCGTCTGATAGCGAGGATAAAGTGCGTGAGATTGTGAATGTTCGTAAGGCTGTAGAGGGGGCTTGGCCCCGTTTTCTTGTTGTGGAGGGCCACTCTCGTCCCTCTCCCCGTTAGCTATTGACAAAGGCTTTAAATATATCTCCAAGACTGGTTTTGTTTCTATAAAGAAACTTCGCACTGGACAATTTCTGGTCCAGTGCAACACTCAGAAGGCATCAGAGGCTCTTCGCCGATGGGACTCTAAACAATTTGTTGACCGCCCCATCAAAGCGACTGTCCATAGATCCCTCAACTCCTCCAGGGGGGTCATTAGGTGTCCCGACCTTGCTGGGATGTCGGAACTTGACATCAAGTGAGAACTGGCATCCCAGAGGGTTACAGCAGTGCAGAGGGTCCACCTCAAGAGGGATGGAAACTCGATACCACTCTTTCTGACTTTCAGCCTTCCCAAATTACCCGAATCTATCCTGGTCGGGTATCTACGGGTCAAGGTCTCTCTTTTCATTCCGTCTCCCTTGCGCTGTTTCAACTGTCAGCGTTATGGCCATGGGGCAAGCTCTTGCAAGTCCCAAGCCCGCTGCTTCCGCTGCGGTGAGGTTGGCCACGCTGCAGCTGACTGTTCCAAAAGCGCACACTGTGCTAACTGTGACGGTGCGCACACTGCCTCTTCAAAAGACTGCCCGAAATGGAGGGAGGAGGCAACCATCCAACGTGTACGCGCGGAATCTGGCATTTCGTATGCCGATGCACGCCGTCGCGTGGTGGGTGACCCTCGTACACCAGGTCCCACCTCTTTTTCAGCAGTTGTTGCAAATCGATCGTTAGTTTCTGTATCTATCCAGACGGACATGACATGGGTCTCTTCTGAGGGCCCAGTCCGTCAAACTATGCCTCCTCCTCCTGCAAACAGTGTTGGCACCCAGTCAACACAAGCATCTCAAACATCACAGCTCAAACAAGCTTCACCAGCCAGGAACACTACACGCCAACAAACACGTAACACAAAATCACCAAAGAACAAGAACACCACACCGCAAACAGACAAGAACACAAAATCAAAAGCAAAATCACCAGAAAAACCCATCACTCAGCAAAAAACATCTGGGCCCACCACAGCTCAAATTTCAGTCCCTGTTTCCAATCGTTATGCCTCTCTTGGCGAGCAGGGGATGGATGTGGATGAACGACGCTTAGCGTCGCCTTCTCCGTCCCCTGCCCTCTCCCTCTCCTGTTGCTCCTGTGAGGCGCTCTGCGTCTTTCCCTCACAGAAAGAATGTCAACAATCCTTCAGTGGAACTGTCGAGGGATCCGGGCCAACTTTGAAGAACTTCGAGTCTTAGCATCTCGTCTCTATCTTGAGATCATAGCTCTTCAAGAGACTCTTCTACTACCTACTACCCCTTTTACCTTCAAAGGCTTTCACATTTTACGTCGGGACTCGCAGAATGACGTCCCTTCAGGTGGGACTGCTCTTCTCCTTCGTTCCCACCTTCTGTATAGCCAGATATCACTTTCTTCAAGCTGTTACTGCCAGGGTTACTCTGGGAAAACTTTCACTGTCTGCAGTATCTATCTTCCTCCATCGGTTCGGATCTCCCGACAAGACATTTAGGGTCTTCTGACCCAACTTCCTCCTCCCATCCTTCTTTTGGGGGACTTCAACGGACACCATCCCCTGTGGGGTGGGGCATCGGGTGACACCAGGGGGAAGTTGCTAGAATCCATTTTTATGGAAAGGGATCTATGCCTTCTAAACGACGGCTCAAACACCTTTTGCCGTCCTTCCTGTGGCACTGTCTCTGCTGTGGATCTGTCGGTCGTCAGCCCCACACTACTACTCGATTTGAACTGGACAGTATATGACGACCTGTGTGGCAGCGACCACTTCCCAATAGTTTTACAGCTCTTAACTCCTCTAGAGCAGGAAGGTACTTTCCGCGAGGGCGGGTGGAACCTGTCTAGAGCAGACTGGCCTGCTTTTCAGGCCCTCTGTAACACCCGGCTTTTCTCAGGCTCTAGTTTTAACTTAGATGTAGAGGACTCTAGGGACGATCCTAAATTACATACTATTAACCAGTTTACCTCTACTTTAACTGAGATAGCTTCAGAAACAATCCCTAGACGAGGACTTCAAAATCGTCGACCACGCGTACGTGGTTTACTGAGGAGTGCAGGGTGGCCCAGCATGCTTGGAAGAAGGCCCAGCGCCTTGCCTTCCGCCACCCAACTCCTGAAAATGTGATAAGTTTTAAACATTGCAGAGCTTAGGCTCGTTTTACATTTAAACAGGCAAGGAAACTTGTGTGGCAAAGGTATGTGTCCTCATTGTCCTCCGTACCACTTCCCAGGCGGTGTGGGCGGCCATTAGGAAAATAAAGGGAAGGTTTCAGGCTGGCTCAATAGGCCACCTGCGGGTTGGAAACTCTGTTCTCACAGAACCACGGGATGTTGCCAATTCGCTGGCATCCAACATTGCCCAAAACTCCTCCTTTTCAAATTACTCTCCTGATTTTCAGCGAATGAAACTTTTTCAGGAATCTCTTCCCTGTGACTTTTCCTCAGATAACTCAGAACAGTATAACCTACCTTTCTCTCTTAACGAGCTGCAGCAGGCCCTTGAAAAGTGCAAGGACTCTGTACCTGGCCTAGACAACATTCCATATCAGCTGCTGACTCATCTTCCACAGGCCTCTCTAACTTTTCTTTTAAACATCTTTAACTTTATCTGGGTGTCCGGCTGTTTTCCTCCCTCGTGGAGAGAGGCAGTCGTGGTGCCTATCCCAAAACCGGGAAAGGATCCTTCTGATCCCAACTCTTACCGGCCCATTGCTCTCACTAGTTGTCTATGCAAAACCTCAGAACGAATGGTGAATGCCCGGCTCACCTGGCAGTTGGAATCTCGTGGTCTCGTCTCCAACCTGCAGTGTGGCTTTAGACAATACCGCAGTACCCTAGACCATCTGATCCGTTTTGAAACTTTTGTTAGGGATGCGTTTGTCAACAAGGAACACGTCTTAGGAGTTTTCTTTGACTTGGAGAAGACGTACGACACTACCTGGAAGCAAGGTATTCTGTTAGACCTTCACGCCCTTGCCTTCCGGGGTCGTATGCCTCTCTTCATTAAGAACTTTCTCTCTCAACGGCTCGTGTGGGATCTGTCCTTTCTGATTCTCAGGAACAGGAAATTGGTGTCCCGCAGGGCAGCATACTATCACCTACCCTTTTTAACATCCAAATAGATTCCATCTTGAAATTTGTCTGTCCAGGTTTGGCGGCTTCGCTGTATGTGGATGATTTTGCTCTCTGCATCCGAGGCCGATCCCTACCGAGTCTCGAACGCCGGCTTCAGCTGTGCGTAAATGGTGTACAGAAGTGAGTGACAGAAAATGGCTTCAAATTTTCTTCTACAGTCAGTATGCATCCACTTTTGTAAACTACGAGGCATGTTTCCAAACCCATCTATCTCTGTCAACGGCATGGTGCTCAAAGTGGTCCAGGAAGTAAAATTTCTTGGGGTCATCTTTGACCGAAAGCTTTCCTTCCTTCCTCATATCAAATCTTTACGTCTATCATGTCAGAAAGCCTTGGACGTTCTTCGAGTAGTTGGCCATGTCAGTTCGGGGGCGGACTGCACGGTCCTGCTTCGCCTGTATCGTGCCCTGGTCCGCTCCAAGCTAGACTATGGATCCATTATCTAAGGCTCTGCTCGAGAGTCCTATCTCAAAATTCTTGATCCTATTTACTATCAAGAGCTCCGCATCTGTTTGGGTGCCTCCCGCACCACTCCTGTACAAAGTTAGTACGCAGAAGCTGGTGAGCCTCCACTTTCTCTCCGTCGTCTGAAATTCATGCTTAAAAGCTCATCCTGGAAACCCTGCTTACCGTGCTGTTTTCGGACCTCAGCGTGCTGCCGTGTATGCCATTCGTACCAAGGAGCTAAAACCAGTATCACTCCGTGTTGAACCTCACTTACAAGCAGCCGGAGTAGATATTCAGCAGGTAGAGACTCTCCCTCTCTTACTAGCTCCTCCTTGGACTCTTCCTGTTCCAGAGATCCGTCATGATCTTTGCGCCTTCAAGAAAGGTGACGCATGTGATCTCATCTTTTTTTCAGCGTTTTCAAGAACTGCTTTCTGACTATCCTGGTTTCTGTTCTGTCTTTACAGATGGCTCCAAAGTCCCGAACGGTGGCCCTGTGGCTGCAGCAGCAGTTCCATCCTGCCACCCGCAACAGGCCTCTTCTGCCCGACTTGTGGATGGCTGCTCTATCTTCTCTGCAGAACTTAAAGCCATCTTGCTAGCCTTGCAGCATGTTCACCGTTCCTCGGAGCAAAACTTTCTGATAATTTCAGACTCACTATCGGCTCTCCAAGCTCTTTCTCAACGTTTCGACCATCCCCTGGTGGTCCAGATTCATACAATCCATGCAGCCTTACTCCGACGGAAGAAAGACATTGTTTTCATCTGGGCTCCTGGCCATGCAGGTATCCCAGGCAATGTTCTAGCAGACCAGGCCGCCAAGGCTGCATGTTAGTCTCCTGGTAAACTACTTTCGATAGTATCAGCAGACTGTAAATCTGTCCTCTCGGCCTATGTTCAGTCCCTGTGGCAACGCCATTGGGGCACTCTGGGCCAAAATAAGTTACACGCCACCCTTCCCTCTCTTTCAGAACGCCTGCCTTCATGCCGTCCTGTGCGGCGGGAGGAGGTAGTTCTTGCTAGATTAAGGGTAGGACACACCTATGCCACGCAGTCACACCTCTTGAAAGGTGAACCACCGCCAGTTTGTTCCTGGTGCCGGGGAGTTTTGAGTGTCGAACATGTCTTGATTGCTTGTCCGGGACTCCAGAGTGTCCGACAGCAGTTTTTTTTTTTTACTGTAGACTCTGTTTTCTTTGTTTAGGTCCATCCCACCGGCAGCTATCTTTACATTTTTAAGGAGGATAGGGCTTTATCACAAGATTTAAGGTTTTATAAGTTCATTGTTTTTGGTTTGTTGGTGGCTTTTTGGGCCACAATACCCATTTTTATATGTTACTCCCTCTTTTATTTTGTTCCTGCGCCTTGTGTTGGTTTTTAAGATGTTGTGGTTATTATACTTAGGGCTTGGTCCTTAAACTTAGCTCAGTAACTGTTCCCGCCGTGATATAGCCCTAGTTGCTGACACGGCGTTAAACACAAACAAACAAACAAACGACGGGAGGAGGTGGTCTTAACTAGACTGAGGTTAGGACACACCTATGCCACGCAATCGTATCTCTTACGAGGTGAACCACAACCTGTTTGCCCGTGGTGTACAGAAGTTTTAAATGTTAAACATGTATTAATTACTTGCCCTGAGTTCCAGAGTACCCGTCAGAATTTTTTCACAGCAGTTTCTGTGTCTGCTTTGTTTAGGTCCGTCCCATCGGCAGCAATTTTGCATTTTTAAGAGGGATTGGATTCTTTCATAAAATCTAAGTTTTAAATTCCTGTTTTTGGCTTATGGTTTTGGTTTGTTGACGGCCTTTTTGCCACAACAACCACTTTTATACTAGACCCACTCTTTTAAAAGCTCTTGTTTGTGTTGTTTTTATTGGAATGACGCTGTTATATCTTTTGAAGATTTTTCTGATTCCTGGACCTTTGGTTATAAATTTCTTTCATACCCGTGATATAGCTTTAGTTGCTGGTACGGCGTTGAACACTAGCAAACAATCGTCCTGGGTCCCTCTTCCCTCCTATCCTCTTTCCAGTGTCAAAAAGATACTTAAAACTTATATATATATATATACATGCAAGATGAAGGCATATTAGTAAATGCACACACACAAACCTTTCTCTACAGGTGTGTGGTGGAACTTTATAAATAAGTTGGTTGGCTTGGTGACGCGTCGGCTTGCCACCAGTGGCGTGCTTTGCGGTAATGTAGACTAACTCGTGAATTGGTGTAAATCCCTTTCTTACTAATGTGTTTGCTCGTATTACCTACAGGTTTTTTTCTAATATTTTGGAATCAGTGTCTCATTGATGTGTCACTTTTAACTTTCTTGTTTTTCTTTTGGACTCTAGATATAAAGTATTCAGAGGAACACCTTCATTCATAATTATTCCTATGGATTCGATGTTCCAGCAAGAGTTCAAGAAATATAAGTTTGCAAAACCTTAACATAGTTTATTACTACATGTGTTACGAAATACGAGTATGGAGGCAAAATAAAGATAATACTTATTCTAAAAGTGTGTTATGCATGATTGCATTGTAGATTACAAGCAGCTGTAACTGGCATGATCAAGGTGTCCCTTTATTACTCTCTCCAGTATGAATGTATATGAGCACAGAGTTTTGCAAATATACGTAAACAAACTGTTTGCTCTCTTCAGTAGCTCTCACCACAGATCGGTATCTCTAATGGACTACCTGCAGAAAAATTTTCTACATTCTAGAACGAGGCCAAAGCACAAATTTGTTTCTGGCTTAACTATCAACATCAAGAAAAAGAGCGGACACCACTCAAGGTGTTAATGTAGGTGCAAAAACTCAAGCTCATGTCTGTTGTGTTTTCAGTTTATTGGCCCTAAGTCATGGGACACGGAGGTCGAGGATTTTTTGCCCCCCCCAAAAAAAAACAAAAAACAAAAACAAAAACAAAAAACAAAAAGTAATTTAGTAACAAATTTACAATTCAAGAATTTTATCACTTTCCGGATATTAAGCTAAATGGTTTGCTGAGACCTGATAGCCTTCAACTTAAGTTTGTGCAAATGTTACACATAGAACTTACAGTAAAAGTTTTGACCTGCACTGTGAACGCTGTGCATGAAGGTGAGCACTTGATGTCATTTCTGCAGATTTCCAGAAAGGAAAAGCATACGAGACAAGGAGATGGATGTATAAAAGTTAATCTCGACAAACAGGCAGCTGTGCAAAACTATATGCCTGCACTCTCATGTAATCTAATGCTAATATCTTTCACTCTCAGACTGGTAGAAATGTTCTTATAGACATTAATGCTCCATAGTTTGGTGTTTAATGTGCTCATCTGTGGAACAGAAAGTTGCTGGTTTGAGGCTTGCTCATGCCCAAAGCCCTAAAACTCTTCCTGCCTACCCAGCAAAAATGGTTACATTATCAGGGAAAGTAAAAGCAGTGGAAAGAGTCGGTTGGGCTGTTTCTTTCAAAAATTATACAAATACAGTTAACAAGATTTTAAAACTTTTCAGGATCATCCAAAAATGTTATGTCCAGTCATTTACTGTCTGCATTTTCATTGGAAGATGTAATTCAAGTACCGTTTATTTTGAATCCCCTGAATAAGCACTTAAAACATTAATATTGCTTCAAAATATTAAAGCATTAGTTAAACCACAGACGTGTACAAGTTTGTCGTTAAGTATACAATTTCTTAGTCATTGGCAAGCCTCCCAGATCAGCAGGAAAAAGGGTCACCGGTTATTTCGCCCCAGCCATCTCGTCCCACAGCTTTTATGTGTGTCAAATCACGGACACGTCCGTGGTCAAATCGTCCCAGCTATGTCCACTTCATCCCAAGTAAGACCATTTCATCATAAGTCTGAAAAGTCAAATAGTCCCAGGCCCATAAGACAAATCGATCACCATGACACAAGTAGCTATTAACATCAAATATTACCAAAAGAGTCATACATATGTTGTTCAAACAATATGGATACGAAAGCTCAGCTGTACAACTTAAAAATGAGTCGTGCGTATAAGTTTGGCCATCATTTAATTATGGCCGCTTAATTAGTGTATGCAGGAACATATCTTACAATGGCGAATAAACGTATTATTTTCTTTAAACAATCTTTTAAATTAAAGGTTTTTCATCATTTTATTTGTATTTTGACTTTTTTCTTGCCTATAATCAGGGCCATATGCTTACGGGCAGGCGGACGAGGCATCTGCCTAGGGTCCTGCGCTTCTATGGGGCCCCGCGCCTTTGATTAATATGGTAACTAGGCTCCAAATTAATGACGTATTGCATGCTCTATCTTTTAAGCAGGATTTTACGAGAGTCGTATATCTAGCCCTTTCCCTGAAGCTTTTGAGGAAGGAAAATAACATTAGTTGGGGTTGCTTAAGTATTTTCAATCCATCAAAAAATAGTCAAGCTTTTGTTCACCCTCCAACAAACGGAATCGAGAGAGGAGGAGAACAGACGGGTCTGGTGTAGCCGGGCCCGCGGTTGCGAAGGGGTTCCAGCCTTGGTCAGTGGATTTTTTTCCTTCTTTTCCTTTTCTTTGTCTTTAGAGGAAAGGTCTACACGAGAGACCACGACACCCCTTCTGACGTCGACGATTACCTGGCAGCAACCACACAGCCACCAAACGTACAGACCAACAGAAACCAACAGTACTCCAAACACCTCATCTATACCTATACGTCAGAATGCATCAATGTCTCAAGCACGTCAACTGGGTGGCAGCACTCATCGCAGCCAGTCTACCCGAACCAGTGCTCAGCCCTTAAATTCGCGACCCCGAGGTTGAATTCACCCTCGTAGCGCGGTCCACGCTTGGGATCCACGAGGGCAAATTCACCCTCGGCTTTTTTCTATTCCTTTACGTTTTAAAATGGGTTGTTTTGGATAAAAAAATTAATGAATTCGATAGTTGATTCATTTTTCTATCGATTGATCTTTTTATGTCGTAGTTTTTACGTCTGACAGTAATTTTCTGCGTTTTCCCACGGTACCTGTCTTTCTGTTTAGAAAATGGCTAGCAAATTCCCGGGGTAGAAAGTTCGACCAGCAGCTTTGAAAATTTATATTTATTAACCTACAGTAAAGACAACCATCTGTAATACACCGTTTTAAAGAATATTTTTAAAACATTCACTTGGTATAAATTTTAAGATACATAGGTTTTGTCTTCGAGTATTAAAATCAAATGAAAGATTACGTCTGTACACGCTTTAGAACTTTTGGAAATCGCCGGTCGGATATAAACAAAAAAATTATTTACACAATATATATAGACATAATGTTCCAAACAAACATTATTTATTAGAATATACATTAGAATGTTAATATTACTTACTATTTTCTTCTCCTTTGCGGTTGTTGAAGTAAAAATCCATGTCAAAGTGAGACAACGTGCTTCAAAAATTACCTATGTTGACATATGGTGCTGAGGTTTGGGGATTAGGGGTGGACTTAAAACATTGTTGAAAGTGTTCATTTATTTGCTCTAAAGCCTTTTTTAAGTGTCAGTTCTCGCACACCTAATGTTATGATATATGGAGAAACTAGGAGATACCCTCTTAGTATTAATGTGTATACTCAATGCATCCTCTACTGGCTCCAGATTCTTAGAATGCCTGCAGATCGAATTCCGCACAAAACATATGTTGTTGAGTATACATCTGCAAAACATAAGAACGTGGGTGTCTGATGTATTCTTTTTACTGTATAAATATGGTTTTGGAAAATCAGGGCGTGGATGATGTGAAACTGTTTATGAGAATGTTCAAACAAAAGCTTTTGGATAATTGGTATCAAGACTGGCATGGAAGTATTATGAAGAATGCAGCTGTAGATCGCTTTTCTTTTTATAAAACTTTTAAATCAGATTTTTCTTTATGTACATATTTGACTGATGTACAACATATAAGAATCCGTAGTGCTGTAATACTTTTTAGATGTGGGGTTTCATGCCTAAAGCCGCATCGCTTGCGCTTTGAAATCGTCCTAAGTGATAATCCCAACATACTGTCATGTCCCTTTTGTCTAGGTATCATAGAGTCTGAAATACTTGTTATGTTTTTTATGTCCAAGATATAGTCCACTGTAAAAATATATACCTAAAAACGACTACCAATATCCATCTGACTTTCGTCTATCCCTGCTATTAGCAAACACCAGCAGTTATATAGTTAACAAGGTCGCAAACTACACATATGAGGCATTCAAAATACGTAATTTAACTCATATTTTATTATTTGTATCAATATACTGTGTGTTCTATATATATATTGCATTGTACAATTTATTATGCCTGGATTCCCCCTTGAAATGGGCCGAAGTCCTCTTCAATAATAAATAAATCAATCAATAGAGGAAAGGTCTGAGGAAAGGTCTGAGGAAAGGTTGCTAAAAATTGAAGGATGGAATTTCCGAGAGACCGTGCAACAAAACGCAGGTTTTCAATAAACTACCGGAAGAGAAGCTTAACAAATGGACAAATTGGTAATCGTCAATGGCTGGTGTACTCCAAATTGAAGGACTATCTTCTGTTTCTGCTTCAAGCTGTTTGTAAACATGAATTCCGCTTTAGCGTCTGATGTATTCCGTGATTGGAAAAATGCAAGCGTGCGTCTTTCTGAGGATGAAAGATCAGAATCTCAAATGAAAGCAATTTAAAGAGTGGCTGGAACTTGAATTACGACTGGATAAGAAATGCACAGTGGACAAAATTAACCAGCAAATAAATAACGAAGAGAGGTCTCGATGGAGAAACGTTTTTGAACCTCTGCTTGCTATTGTGCAGTTCCTAGCAGAAAACATGGCATTCCGTGGATCAGTATGGATGAAACTGTATGAGCCACACAATGGTAACTTTCTTGGCCTAGTTCAGTTGACTGCTCGATTTGATCCGATCATGCAAGAGCACGAAATTCACGATCACTACTTGGGAAATCGAATTCAGAATGAACTGATTTCTCTCATGGGAAACAAGGTGCAATCGACTATCATCAAAAAAATAAAATTTGCAAAGTACTTTAGTGTGATACTAGACTGAACACCTGACATCAGCCACGAAGAGCAAATGTCACTAACAGTACAGAACGTTTCAGACGGTTCCGTCGATGACGTTCCTCTAGGAGTCTATGAACATTTCATTGATTTTGTTTATCAAAGCACGGGAGGTATCAGACTGATGTCCTTCTAGAAGAGCTAGAAAACCTGGGGCTAGATTTTACCGATATACGTGGCCAAGGTTATGACAACGGCACCAACATGAAAGGAGAAAAGTCTGGAGTCCAAGCGCGTCTTAGGGAAATAAATCCACGCGCCTTATTTTCCCCCTGTGCCTGTCACAGCTACGGCGGATGCAAACCCTCAAACTCAACCTCAATCACGACTACAGACTCTAGGGCTCCCTTAGTTGTAGCCTATTGACGAATGTTGCAAACAAATTAATCGTAGGCTTATGCTGTAATGTGCATGCAGCGTGCTGTCAGTGATAAAAGACGGGATGTGCCTGAAGAAAAAAGTGTCTTTAGAATTTAGATCCCAATAAAAACCGTGCGATCCTGGCGTTGCGGGCCCCGCACATGGCCTTAGCCTCGGGCCCCGTGGGGGCTGAGAACGGGACTGGCTACAGGTATACTGGTAAGTTTGGTAGTAGTGTAGCTGATTTTTTAAATGTCAGGTGATTTTTTTTGCAAGAATCTTGTATCTTGGAAAACCTTACCCTTACTGCTAATGAGCATGAGTCGGCTGTAGAAAATGAATACATTGATAAATACATAAGAGATCAGGTAAAAGCTGAGCAGTTTAAAAATTCCTCAGACACGCAAAACATGCAAGAGATTAGAAAAAGCTATAGAACTAATAAATCAGTATGTTGATAGGGCTTTGTAAATGCTTAATGACCATGTGAAAGAAGCTGCCTGGTGTCTGAGAAAACAGGTGTATATAAAAGAACACAGAAGACAAGAATGGTCTGATGTGGCGTGCAAACACCACAGGATACTAGTTCATAAATACTGCGGAAATTTTATACCTCCTTAAAAAGATCAGCTAGCCCCTTTAGAGTATAAAAAAACTTAATTATAACAAGACAATATGAACATAAATATGTATCATCGATCCATGATCAACATGATTTGGGGGATATGGTACACAATATTCTACCAAGAAGAAATAATGTTATGAACCAGACCCAACTGAAGCATGGTACAGACATTTTTAAAGTTGTTGGAAACACCAAATGAGCATACAGATGAAAACAGAGCTCTCAATGACAACAATGACCAACCAGAAGTGCTATTAGCACTATGAAAGCTGAAAGGAAAGAACATCAGGTCCCAATGCTGTGATGGGACGGGGGGTGGAACTGGTGTTTTACGCCGAGCCAGCAACTAAGGCTATATCACGGCAAGGCAGCCAGCCCTGTAAACAGATGTCACATGCAGAGAAAGAACAGCGTGCCCGAGACGAGAGCCGAACCCAGGACAGCAAACCTTCACTATATTGGTTACAGGCGCGAACCATTGCGCTACCGGACCACCCCCAATGGTGTGATAGGTAAAATGCTAAAAAAGTTTATATTGTGTCAGTAGCAAGTATAAATTATCATTATTAATAAGCGTATTGAAAAATGGGTAGAAGAAAATAACACTAAAGGAGAATGTCAGGTAGGATTTAAAAAGAAGTTACTCCCTTGATGACCACATGTACACAATAATGGCATGTGTACAGTAGTAATTTAACTTCAACCAAAAACTATTTCACTTTTATTGATTTCAAGAAAGGCTTCACACCATTAAGAGAAATATGGAATGGACTATCCTGTTAAAAATGGCACTAAGGGTAAACTACTCCACCATATTAAATGTATCTATGATATCAGGCTCCTGTCCTGACTATTTTTCTGAACTTCTCATCCCTTACTCTCCGTCCAGACAACTACGCTCTTCGTCTGACGACCGTATCCTAACTGTTCCTGTCACCAAAACAACAACAACATATGGTCACAGGACTTTTGGCTACTATGCTGCAAAACAATGGAACTCTCTTCCTTTCCATATCCGCCACCTTCCTACAATTGAATCTTTCAAATCTGCACTGAAAACGCACCACTTTCTTGAGCAATACTCCTAATATAGTCCACAATGCTAGTCCTTCTTACCCCCCTTCCCTCTTGCTACTTTACCCATCTTTCTCGCAGAATCACTATATTTCTCTGTTCCTGTTACTTGATGCCTTTTGTTTTCTGTTTCGTCGTCAGTACTGTCGTTTTCTTTCGTCCCCTTTGTTCTGTATCTACTTAGCGCTTAAAACGAAGAAGAGACGTGGACTAAGAGCATGCTCCTATGAGTGTGAATATGCGCTATAAAAATCTTCATTATTATTATTATATCGCAAAGGCCTGTACGTGTTAAAAATGGCATTAACCAGAACATTAAGTGCTCTTTTGGTGTCAGTGAGATGCACGCAGCCCTGTTTTCTGCTCTCTTATCAATGAACTTGCACACTATGTGGTAACAGAAGATATGGTGCCAATTTTGCAATGAACACATACGAGTTTTGTTTTTGGGAGATGACCTAGCACTCATCTATGAAGCCGTTGTAGGTCTGCAGATACAGCTAACCAGCCTAGTGCAGCCTTAACCTCGTGCTTAAATGTAAATATGGATAAAAGTAATGTTTTTAGGAAAGGTGGATATTTAAGTGACAGGTGGATGTATGTGGGATTGAGTTTACCCACTGTGAATGCATATAAATACTTCGGTATATATTTTGCTACTAGATTCAGCTTTATAACGGCATGCAGAGATATCAGCTAAAGGAAAAAATGCTTTATCATGCATAATACAAAGACTATGTGCTTATTATAACTACTCTGTTAACGTGTTCTTCGGATTGTTTGACGCTCAGATACACCCAGTTATACAGCATGGATCAGAAATATGGCGATTGGAAAAAGCTGCGCAGCATTGTGAAAGAGTTTCCCTATTTGCACTAAAGACATTTCTTGCTGTAGCTATTTATACACCAAATGATCTCACACATACAGATACCCAACCCCGATAAATTCAACTGGGAATTACATCCAGTACTGGCTGAGGGTGTGGCAGATGGATAACCAAAGACTGCTAAAACAACAATGTTTCTCCTTGACATAAGGGGCAAAGTTAACTGGGTCACAAATGTTTGTGATGTGGTTATGTCAGTATGGATTCAGGTTTGTTTGGCAGAACCAAGGGTGGGGTAGGAGTGAAAGAATTGTTTGCATGCTTTCAAGGAGAGACTTGTAGATGGCAAAACTGGACTCCGCATTGAGTAATAGTGATCGATGTATGTATAGAGTGTTTAGTAATTCTGTAGGTATTCCTACATATGTGCATTTAGGCTTAAATAGGTATTTAACATTTGTGATGACGATTTGGCATTACTGATTTGGCAACACATTCTAAAGATAAAGGTATCACTCGATGCCATTATGTGGAAATGCTATGGAAGATAAAATTCATTTTGTGCTTGTCTGCCCATCCCTAGGTATCATGAGAATGAAATTTATTTACCGTAAATATTAATGCCATAGTATCCAGACTTTCGTTGATTTTTGTCTTCCAAAACTGAAGTTACATGCAGAAAATTTTATTTTCCTCTACTATGCATTTAACGCCAGAGAAAGAGCAATGTTATAAATGGTTTAGTGAACACGGTTATAGGAATATTTGTCTCATCAGCAAAAGTGTCCGACTGTGGTAAACAGATGACAGATTAAGCAGAGTGATGCCACAGTATCTGACAGCTCTGCTTGCTGGATCGCCATTTTTCGTAATGGCCGTCCACTGTTACTCTATAAGAAAACTATGCCCAAAGTGCTAATGTTTTCAAATTCTGTTATTTAAGTATTTGCTTAGATGTTTGCCTTTGTACAAAAGCATAAAGTGAAAACTTCACACAATTAAAACTAATTAAAATAAAAATGTTAGCTTCAGAATACATACATCCACCCACCTTCACTAATGCTGAGTCATGGCATATGGAGAAATGGTCCGAGGATGACCACACTCAGAAGACAGTTCCAGAACTCTTAGACACGGCATGTTTCAACGAAAATCTGGTGTTGCAGTTGTCACTTATGGAACACATCCCTCCCTCCTTCAGGTCACAAGAGGTCGTGTGGGACACTTAGTGGTCTGCTACAGATGCCACTCACATCAACAGTTACACTGAAGCCATTGAAAGAACGAGAGAGATTCATGAGATGCCACAGCAACAACTGCTCAACAGCACCCAGCATCGAGCAACCATCAAAAATGATGCATGTTAGTATTTACTCCTCCTCAGTAGCTAGTCGCAGTCTCCACCAGGATATCTGTGTACAACGTCGGTCTCCATTCTCCACAGCTACCTTCTTAGTTTTTGTTTCAGAATGAGAGCAGAGAGCACAGCTGTCGCTCCTGCTTTGCCTGAAGATCCATCCCTTCCAGCACATGACACCTTTCTCTCGGCCCCTGTCCGACATGGTAGATTTATCATTTATCTATGATGTAAAGGTTTTTTGACACCAGTGGTAATGTAGTGACCCAGATCATCAACTTCTCCTTTTCTCTGAAAGCATTAATAAAGATGCAGTAGTTAGCAATCTTATCCGAGCAGTTCTGGAATTTAGGATCTGACCAAATCTGAAAGCTGTAACAGATACAGCAGCATTCCACACCTGTGTGCATGGGTGTTTAGATGTGTTCTTTTCTCTTAATCTTTATCTTATGAAGAGTAGATGTCCCTTACCCCAGATATCCCAAATCCAATTGGGAACTTCCCGCCTTAGCAAAGTTTATGGTGTTAAATAATTACCCAAAGTAACAACAAGAAAACAGTTGGAATCGACAAAACGGGTACAGAATTTATGGATTCCACAGTCTGAGGTGTAAAACAAAACTGTTGATGGACATGTACTCACAAGGTATCCGCTGTCGCTGGCGGGGGTTTAAAAACGCCGCTCTGCTGACTACGTGAAGACGTTTACTGCAGTCACGCCTCGAAGCTTTGATGTCGCCGCCGTAGCATTGTCGTCACACATTCCACAAAAAAGGACCGGAAACGCCGTATCTGCGGGCTGATATGTTTGAAGCTGCTCAACACAACAGGCACCATCTTTGAAGATAAGCGACTTTGCAGCGCCGACCCTGGGGCCAGCGGTCCCTTTCATTAGCTGTCGCAGCTTTGAGCCTCCGCTCTCCTCGACATAACTGTACCTAAGTAGTAAAAATACCAAAAAGTATATGTATCACAATCTCGCTTACAAGTTTTCTTGAATTATTAGTTATCAAAAAAGTTCTCATCAACCAAACATGCACAGGTCACAACGTTCATACCGAGTGTGGCAGACAGCTTCCATCTCACCTCGCGTTGCTCCACGTGGCGGCCACTGCGTCTCATTGGAAACTGAAAACTTGCCGTCACTTGACGACTTAAGCCTCACCCTACCCCTTCTAGAACTTTCTAAAAAATCCCTTCCCTTATTTGTTTTTTCTTGCCCTGCATGAGCAGCCCGAGATGTCCGCAAGCTTAAAATTGCACGTAATTCACCCCAAACAATATAGCTCCCGACCTTCACATTTCTCCCCCTCCCCCGAAAGAATAATTGTTTTTTTTACTTAACTGCTTGGTAACTTGTGCTCCTAGACAGTCATCAGCCAATCAGTTAATGGAGTTCAATACAGAAACATTATTCTTGAAGAGCGTAATCCTCTAAGTTTTGTCTTTTGACGATAATAGAAGTCACCGATGTCCGATCAGACTATTCCCTATGTATGACGTCAGCACTACCCTCCCCCCCCGCCTGTTCATGAACTGCACGTGCCAGTAAGCAGTTTGACAGGTGAAAAAAGAACGAGCGCCACCCTGCCATAAACACCAGAAATTTTCACAGGACACTTATTTTTATATTGCATGAAGACAGAACGATATCGTTTTTCGAAGTGTTCATATTTGAATCAATTATATTTACATCCAATGTCAAAGTTCAAGCGTACAGCCAAATCTAAAAGATGGTGGATGCCAAGAGCTCATAAAACCACTTACCGCTCATAATTTTTCAAATTTATGCAAAGGCGAAAATATTTTCATTAAATTATGATCATCCACGTAAAATAAGTACGCATGACTTCAATCGAATGGAGGGTGGAAAAGGGATGAAGATAGAAAGCAAAACAATGTGTGTGTGTGTGTGTGCGCGGTGGGTGGTGGTGTGTGGACTGTACAATGGGAGGCAATTGCAAAACTCCGATACTTTCACTTTCAGCCCAGTTGCACAGCTGACTGGGACAAACACCAAGCAAAAAATGTATAACCATCAGTATGATAGCAACACACACACACACACACACACTCACTCACACACACACACACACACACACACACACACACACACACACACACACACACACACACACACACACATGGAGTGAACCAGATATGTTAAGAAATAGAAAACAAACCAGCCCATAATCAGACACAAAAAGGGATAGAGAAAACGGATAGACACGACAGTCTTTTTATATTTCAATATATTTCAAGAGAAATTCATTTTTTAATTTGTTGGCTAAAACGTCTAGTTGAAAAGACTCGTGTACCACGTTGAGGACACTCGTTGCTAAAAGTGAAATGTGATGCTGACGATAACTGTATTTTGTATGGAAATAAAGACACTTTACAAAGCTACGAGAATGAAAGAAAAACTCACTAAAGTGCAGAACAAGTAAGACTAAATCGTCCTTAACAAGTAAAAGAGCTCAAGAGAAATATTTCCAGTCATCGAAGATTTTATTAACGTTAGATAAAACTAATTTTAAAGCTATTTTTCCTATTTTATAATTATAATACTTTGATGCTCGTAAGGGCATTACAAAAAGTAAAATTGCAAAAATGTTAGAGAAGATGAGTGGCACAGAGAGAGAGAGGCAAAGAGAAAGAGAGAACTGGAATCAGGTACGTTGCTGAGAATGTGGGAGGGGTAGATGGTAAAAGCCCACCACTAAATACCTCAGTCTAGTGTACTTGTTTGTGATAGATACTCTCCCAGTCTGTAATCAGTCGTCACAGACTGAAAAGTATACATCTATAACAGTTTTAACTAGTCGATTTCACAAAAGCACTCTCCCAGCCTCCCCCCACTCCACACACACACACACACACACACACACACACACACACACACACACACACACACACACACACACACGTACAAGCCCAGTCATACTCATAGGCATCAGTAGCTTGCGCATGTCTACAGTTAAAAAAAACACAAATTGACAAAGACAAGTTTTTGTGGGCGGCAACAAAGACAATGATAAAGCTTATTGAAAGTTTATTAACATATATTTAAAAAGCATTTATCTACAATACATACTTTTGAGGCTATTAACATATGGGCTTAGTATTGTTTGGGAATGGTTAATGGTTTAATAATTAGCCTTAATGGTTAGAGCAATTTAATCCAAACATAAAGATGCGATTACTACCTATTTCTGTATTTGTGTAACGCGGTGTATTTCCAACAGCTGATTCAACTGTGAAGGTGGATAATAGGTATGTCAAGGGAGACGAGATGGGTATCACTCTCATAAAAGCCGGCCCCAAACTAAGTGGGGGCTTTAGCACTTCATTCACCTGCAACTGTTAAAATCATGAGAGTGCTTTACAGTACCTTAGTGTTGTTAACATGCTAATCACAGGCTATGGTACGGACAGTACGTCGGTACTTCGTCTAGTCTTCTGTCCCCTCACCCACCATGTCGCCATCTCTGTTCTTTGGCTGTCTTCTGACCATCGTAAAACATCCCCCATCAGATCGTTGTCACGACCTCTACTTTCTAGAACTCAAACATATTCTGCTATCACTTACATTCTAAAGTCTACACACAAGTATGTATTAGAGTGAATTGGCTACATTGATTTATAAGATCTTTTCTTTTCTAAGCTATTACATAAAATCAACACACATTAATTTTAGGGGAACACACACACACACACACACACACACACACACACACACACACACACACACACACACTTGTATAATATACATCAAAGCGTAATCTGATAACTTTTTTAATTGCTGACTTTTCTTTTATTTGTCTCAAACAGATGGCAGTGATGAAGTCCTCTGTCATTTAATTCAACGCAGCTATTCACAGAACTACTTCCGGGGATGGATAATTATCTGATGAAGACAGCGGGTATAAGAATGAGTGGACGACCATACCCCCATCTTCTCGTTGAAGCAGAAGGTATAGTTCAGTACATGGTTATTAGAATGGGTGGCCCAGCACCTAATCCAAGATCTGCATGCACAATGCCCACCTCCAGAGCAGGCCTTCACCGGTCCACAAGATACACAAGATTTTCTCTCGCCAGCAAGAGTCGTGCAGGCGAGCCTGACTTTTTGAAATTACACAGTAAAAAGTTGTTTTGCTCGTCGCAGCACCACTTTCTGTTATCACCACTATACGGTTTGTTCAACCTGCCACGCTTCAATGATTTTCATGGCAATCAGTAGCGTGTGACAGAGTCAAACTAAATTCTGAAATTTGTTGAAAATATTCCAGCGAACACTGTGGATCTACAGACGGATGTATACATTATAGAATCTACCGTGTTCACCTATTATAGAAGTGTACAGTCTATAAGTATTGTAGACGTGTACAGTCTAAGTTATTATGG
Source organism: Marisa cornuarietis (assembly GCA_004794655.1). NCBI lineage: Eukaryota > Metazoa > Mollusca > Gastropoda > Architaenioglossa > Ampullariidae > Marisa > Marisa cornuarietis. The sequence continues at coordinate 1,382,823 of SMMW01000147.1, forward strand.
AAGTGTACAGTCTTCATGTAATGTAGAAAGAAACATGTACCCGCTTGAGTTCATGCATGCTTCAAGCATGTGTCTTGAGAAAAACCCTAAACCCTAATAGAAAAGATTTTGAAGTTCATGTTTATTTTAGAATGAGTATTTGCTAAGAGAAATCCAACATTTTAAGTTTAAAACATTTTTTGAGAAGATATCAGTTGATTTGGTTTTAAAAATACCTAAAGACAGCGCATTAAGAACTATATATCTGTAGGTCACATGCTTTTTTCTTAGATCACCATACCTATAAAAAGAAAACAGAAGCGTGTGTAACACGTCAAGCATAAAAACCCAACCGTCGTAAAAGAGCATTGTGAGATACCCAGTTAATATTGCACCACTGTACATTTGATTCAGCTGCAGAAAGTTTTTCTGGTCTCTTCTGATATATTTAGTAAATCACAGTAAATACTCGGGATATAATGTCCCCCTAGATGACAGTGCACTGTTATTCGAAATCAAAATTGAGCTTCTGAGTATCTTATGTAGAAGATGATCAAGATGACGATGACGAGGAAGTTGATGATGATGATGACGACGACGACGATGATGATATTTAGAAAAACACAAGTATATTCTAGTAAAATATATTTTGTTTGGAACTTTATTTTTTTATATATTTTGTAATTTTTTTGTGTGACCTACTTCCTGAGCGTGAGCTCTTGGTTCCATACAGTTACCATCTTTCATTTGAATTTAGTACAAGAAAACAACAACAAAAAAAAACTATATTTCTTAAAAGTCACACCACGTAAATGTTTAAAATAAATGCTCCTTCAGACGGTGCGTCACCGACGGTTGTCTTTATTGGAGGTTAATAGGTATAAATATTAAAACACTACTAGTCGAAATGTTCAATCGCGGGCGCGACACGTTAAAGACCAACCTGAATGGTTTCCGTCTTTTGCAGATATCGGTAGATACAGGCGATATAAATCTAAAGTCTGCTTTTCTCGTGCTAAAGTAGCAGTTTTTCAAAACCACGAGAAATGCAGACTTTCAGCGTCCGAAGAACCCGAGCTATCGCTCATTATCTCTCTCTCTGTTTGGTGTTGACTGCTGCCAGTGTTGTAAATGGTGCACTTGTGTGACGTAGTACACTGTTAGCGACTCTTTTTGATCGTAAGTACGAAGCGGATTATTAATTAACGGATGGGTTTTGGAGGCTGAAATTTAGAGGTTAGTTTTATATCGCCTGTATCTACCGATTTATGAAAACTTCGAAAACCATTCAGGTTGGTCTTTAATATGCTTAAAAGGTTAATAAAACACCAATATTATAAAGACCATTCGTCTCTGAGGAAGAGTTTTCAGACACATTCATGCTGCAAAATCAGTTAAAAATCTAGAACATTGCCACTTCTGGTTTCAAATGTAGTATTACATATTTTTACGAATAGAGCCGGTAAAGATCTTGAATAAATTAGTTTGTTAAATAAATGCTGGCCAAAAACGAAACAAACATCAGCACGCTTACCTATGGCTTATGCCACAAGAAATGAACTACAATAAAACTTTCTGGATCCTCGTTTTAGTGTTGGAATTAGTCACTTGAACCGGAAAGGAAGATATATTTGAAAGGCTCTCATTACGTCTTTTAAAACCAGAATTATTACAAGTAAGGAATGTCTTAAATTCCATTCTAAATTTGCTGCCACTCAGGCAATACAAATAAAAATTAATGGCACTGTTAGAATACCACATTAAACTAATAATGGCATGGAAAAAACGACGAACCGCCTCATTTTCATAATTTGTACTGACATCATCAAAGACGTAGGGCTTCATTAGTAGGTAGGCGCAGATGGGGCCGGTCAGTATTAGGAAAGTGAAAGAGAGGGCCAGCAGGGTGGTAGTCATCGACGAGGCCGCCTTCTTACGAGATGTCATCTGCTGGGTATCCCCCAAATCAAGGCGGCGACGGAGTTTACTCACTGACGACATTACTGTCCTGAGAAGGACGATGTTGGACACCAACAAAATGGTGAAGGGGACCAACGAAAAGACCAAAAAGTCAATAAACGACCAGATTCGATCCATGAAGTTGCTGTAGTCTTGTGAAAGCTTCGAACATTCTTTAAACACCGTGCCATTCGGTTCTCTGCTGACAGTTATTTCCCATCCAAACAAGAAATGCCCATTTAGGACCATCAACGTGCATGTCAGACACATTAAAACAGTCAACATCTTTCTAGGCGTGATAAGGGAACGTACACGATGTGGTAATACAACCGACATCGCTCTCTGCAACGTAACAGCAACAAGCAGCCAGGCAGACAAAGCACCACTCGTGTTTATCAACCACTTAAAGCTCCTGCACATGAAGTCATTCGTTCTTAGTATGTCGTAGTTAAACTGACTTACTATCCAACGTCGAAGAAGGCCAGAATACAACAGCGCGAGGTCAGCTATTGCTAGGGTTATGAGGTAGAAGTAGACGGTAGACTGTCCGTCTTTTTTGCTCAGCCGGGAGAGGACTGCAATGGCCATAACATTACCGAACGTACCAAATAATAGAATCAACGGAGACATCACCATCCAGGCCATATTGGCTGCTCTTGAGAGTGGTAAATCATCAACACTGATATGTATTGTTTCCGACATAATTGTTGAGTTCATTTTGTTGATGTTGTTAGGGGTTTTATTTTTTTCTTATCTGTTTCACTGACAGCGTAATGGCTTTGTAAGTTTAGTTTTGTTCTGCATCACGAAGACATCACTAAATGTTTTTATCTTGGGTTTACGATTAGCTTTTGGGTCCGTCTGTGTTTCAACACTTTGTAGGTCCTCTCTGAAAATTCCTTGCGTGTTGTCTGTCTGTAGAATTTTCTACGATTTGCTGTAAGTAACAAACATATTCTCTAAAAAAAGTTCCTATACATGGCGATGATGCGTTTCACAACGATGGTAGTAGTTGAATGGATATCATCATACATCATGCCAACGAAGGGATCACTACTACAACGTATTCTCTGTAATGTGCAAATACATTGGAATAGCCCTTGGAGATAAATAAAGTGGTATTGCTTTGTGTTTTATGCATTTGTAAATGAAAAGTAATACCCCAACCAGCGTTGAGGGTTTATCCTTCAATGCAAATAAAGTGAACTATCTGATTGGGAAGTTAAGGTTCCCAAACTATTTAACATTTTAAACGCAATTTGAAGCGTGTCTCTTTCTCAGGATCAACGGCAGCACCATCACCAAGAAAATACATAAAAAGATGATGTTGATGACACGGAGAATAAGATGGACTACAAAGAGTTAATACTTACATACTTATCACATCGCTGAAATCTGCCCTGTCGGTATATAGACTGTATATTCTGTTACAGGAGAATTTCAATATAAAGCATACTTTGATTACAAAATTAAAAAAAAATCAAGAAAATTTGCTGTTTCTGTTGTTAGTTTAACTTGACTGCTGCAGCCAGTACTCAACTGATCCGTCTTGCGCGGTCAAATCTATAGTCAGTTCTTCCATTAGATACATTTGTAAATGATGTTAAATTCTAGTAAAAGACTTCCTAAAACTTCAACGACGAGACGCTAATTATTCTCAGCTAGTCATTATTGTCACAAACGCTGTCTTTTATATTTGAAGGTGCTTTTCCACAAGCGGCAGAATCACTTGATTTCTCTCTCTGTCTCCTGAGATTAGACTTTAGTTGCAGCTGCGCGGATGCCTGTAGTTATCTTAAGTGGCTTTCATGCAGATGGAGGCAGAGATGTCCATCATCGACGATATGTGATATTGTGGCGTGGACATTATATCTCCGGGCTTTGAAGTAGTTATAGAGTTCTTACGATCGTTCGGACCCAGACAGATGTGGAAAAAGAACCAATGTAGTAAATGCTATTTATTAAAACGGACAGCAAAAGCAGAGCATTCTGATTTTAATGTTTGATTTGTCATATAAAATTCCGTCTTATAATGTTTCTAAAAACATGCCCCGAATATCAAGATAAATATGGTGATTATTTATATTTTTGTCATGAAAAAAAATTCAGCATATGCAAAAATAAGTGATAAATGGTCTTACACTAAGCAGCTGGAATTTTTTTCCCCAAGAAAAATGTCTAGCAATTTATTATTTCCTCCCGGCTCCTTTGTGGGTTGTAATTATCGCAACAAAGATCGTTAATGTCGCACGTACTTCAGCATCTTGTTCATCCAGTTATGCCTTAGTGCAGATTTTAATCGTTTTGTGCAAAGAGTACACGAGCCAATGTGAGCTTCGGAAATGTCGCGGGCTCATAATAAAAGAGGCATTTATGTAAACACTTTTTTTCTTGTGTTCCCTCAAATATAAATATAAATCGTGATTCATTAATTTGAAAAAAACGATATTAATTCAGAGCAGTACTAAGCCACTGGTGTGACAGGCAATTAAAAAATACAAAATCTTTTACTTACATACAACATTTACTGGGCGTGGTTTCCAAACGGAAGAGTGTAATGACTTAGGAAACATTTATTTTGTCAGTCTCATAAAATAAGCAGCATAAGAAAGGGATTGGTTATGAGAATGAAGCTTTCGACTTAATTTGATGCGTGGCAGATGTGTGTACAATTGTTCCACGTCATACAGGTACCGTGTCTTTCTTTCCAAATGTGTAGTTGAAGAACGTTTCCTTTTGTATAAAGTGACCATGTAATATCAGGCTACGGACCAAATTATTTATAACAAATAAACTCAGATAATATGCTAAAAGAATGCCATGGCTAAAGACTAAATTCTTTTTGTTAGCTGCGTGGCGAGTGACAGTCAGCATAGTTTAGTTTGGAAGGAGATCCCGCATATCGACTTGATTTGACATCACCATACATCACATCTATCTCACCTCATCAGTTTTACACCTCTGGTTGTGTCAGTGTCACTTGGAACGTTAAGTGTTGAGACTTTGTGTAAGTCACGTAGAAAGGCTCTTCACAGTCGTGCGCACGCGCGCGCGCGCACACACACGCACGCACGCACACGCACACACAAAGAACCAGAAGGTCAAAGTAAAAGAGAAGTTCAAAGAATCATGGTAATTAATTGTTGTAAACTCTTTTCAGCTATTTTATAACATCAGTGAAGACATATCATGCATACATAAAATAACAGTTCATATCAAGATTTTTTTATTTTACATGTATACAGTTACATAATATTGACAGTTATTACGTCAGCGAGACAATAAAAAAAGGTAGAGCGAAAACGTGTTAAATAGCTTTCGTCACGGAAATTGTTGACGTAACGAAATTGATGGTTGGATGGTTGCGATATGGATGTTGATATACCAGCATAACTGTATTCAAAGGGAGCAAACTGTGGTGAACACATACTGCAAGCTGCCTCGTTTAGTTACAGCCCCTTTATTCTAAAAAAACCTGTCGTTCCCCCCATCCCTCCCAACTGGTAAAACCCCCTTAGCAGACGCAAATATTCCTGAATCACGTATGACATTTCCTTTATCAACACGTGTCTTTTCAAACTAAAGGACGTACTAAAGAAGCGAGCGTTTTGTCACCAGTGACAGACACGTGCGCTGGTGGATTTCTTATGCACAGCCACGTGCAGCCCGAGACAGTAAAGACCACAGGCTGGGGTGCTCTGGAGCCACCTTTACAGGCTGCCATAACCACGTGTTTATTTTTCTAAATAGTTAAACGGGGCTCTTTATAACAGACGTTCTTGGTTTTTTCCTCTTTCACTGGAAATAGAGCATAAAGCATCAACTAAAGAGATACCGGTAGTACTCATGACAAATTAAAGAAGCACTCCAATTTTTAATTTTGTTTTCTAAAATACACCTTGATTTGTCATGACTAAAGACTAAATTCTACCATGTTACATGCTACATGCGTGTTTGTCGTCGAATTTTACCTGTTTATCGGTTAAAAATTAAAAGATAATACAATGGTCAAATAAAGTCACCCCATGTATGGCTAAACCTAGGGTGAAACTACGATACTGCTCATATGATGCACACAGCAAACCGTGAAAGAATCATTAAGCGTTCGCTCTGTGTGCTAGAAAAACAAGTAGCCATCTGCCAATGACTGAGTAAACCAAACGCTGGGGCAGCACGATACAGAATCTAGATGGCTAAGTAGTCACAATGGGTGGCCCAAACCCTAATTCAAGATTTGTATGAGCTACCCCCATCTTCAGAGCAGGCGCCCACCTCTCCACAAGATGAGTTTCTCTCACCAGAGAGGGTGGTGCAGGGAAGCCATGCGGCACGTCTTTCTGCTCTCGCCACTTTACGGTCTGTTTAACCTGCCACGCTGCAATGATTTTCATCGCGATCAATAGTGTGTGACAGAGGCAAACCAAACTCTGAAACTGACTGAAAATATTCCAGCGAGCTATGGATTTACACACGGATGTGTGCACTTGCATTATACATATTCAAGTGCTTAAGTTGTACAATTGGTTTTTGGATGCCAATCTCTTTCCATCTCTTAAAAAGGAGGTTGATGTTAAACAAAAGGTACTCAGTAAGATCGACCTAATGTACAATTATAGCAGCATGTACCATGTATATTGTTAATCATGCTCTGAGCGTGTTTCAGATGAATTGTTAATCAAAAACTGCGAGAGAGACTGTAAGTGTCATCATTACTTTATAGGATGTAGTCAGTTTATGTTCTTTTCATAGCTTGCGTTCAAGTTCTATATCATGCGATGTTCTCGTGTTACTGTTGGCAGATCAGACAATGTCCTCAAAAGGATTAATAAAGATATTTAATTAATGGCACTGTTAGATGAGGTAGAAGTAGACGGTAGATTGCCTTCCTGTTCTACTCAGCCGGGAGAGGACTGCAATGGCCATAACATTACCGAACGTACCAAACAACAGAATCAATGGAGATATAACCACCCAGGCCATATTGGCTGCTCTTGAGAGTGGTAAATCGTCAACACTGATATGTACTGTTTCCGTCATTACTGAAGGGTAAAAAGAAGCTTAAACTAAACGAGGATTAAACGGGAGCCCTCCTATGCTCTAAAAGAAGTCAACCTTCGCTCGTCAGTCTGCCCATTCACATCAAGGTGGGCGAAAGCAACATCACCTTTACCTCATCTGTCAGGAATGTGGGATTGTCACTGCATACATGATCCTTGATAAACATGTTACAGCTGTCTGTCAGTTTGTCTATTATGAGCGTAAGATTAGCACAATCCATCACTTTCTCTCTACGCGCGCTACTAACATTCTTATTTGTGCGTTTGTTCTTTCTCGGCTTGATTATTGCAACTCCTTGCTGGCAGGCTGCCCCTCATCCCTCATTCAGAGACTCCAGAAAGTACAGAACTCCGCTTCAACTCTGGTGCTTAGAGCCAGGAAGCGGGACCATGTCACTCCTCTCCTTTGTGTTATGCACTGGCTACCCATCTGTTCTCTCATCCAGTACAAACTGTCTGTGCTGTGTTTTAATTTCTTTGTAGGCTTCTGCCCTGACTATTTCTCTGAACTTCTCCTTCCCTACGTCTCAGCCAGAGAACTACGCTCTTCGTCTGATGACCGTATCCTAACTATTCCTGTCACCAGAACAACAACATATGATCACAGGATTTGTTGTTACTGTGCAGCAAAACAATGGAACTCCCTCCCTTTCCATATCCGCCACCTTCCTACAACTGACTTCTTCAAATCTGCACTGAAAACGCACCTCTTCCTTGAGCATTACACAGTCCACACAATGCTAGTCTTTTGTCAGACCCCACCCTTCTTTTCCACTTATTGCTACTTTCCTACTAGTCTTCCTTTGCAGAATCACGATATTCTTAGTTCTTGTTACTTTGTTCCTCTTTTTCTATCTTCTGTAAGTCGTCAGTACTGTTGTTTATTCGTCTATCCATCGTATACTGTCCATGTCTCATTCTTGTTTTAAGCGCTAAGAGCATGCTTCTTACAAATGTGAGTATGCGCTATGATCTAACATTTATTATTATCATGCACACTCCCTACCAGTGGATGACATCTTCGTTACTGGTGGCGCACCTCAACGCTGCTGTCCGCCGGTATGTTCTGGCGGTAGACCCATTAACATGACACATTTTATGGTTCATATTTTTTAAGTAGGGGTGATCAGCATACGGTGGAGGTTTTGTCAGTTGTTAAAAGGTGACCCATAATATCTTTAGTTAGAAAACATGCAATTTCGGAAACAAGTTACACGTAACTGTCGCTCTTGCTCTGACACTTACGGGACAAACACACAATTCCTTGTTTGGATAAAGGTTTTTGAGAAGCATCCGTCAGCACAAGACGGCTATATAATGTCATACGCACACCTAGCCCCTCATACGTACGATGGATACAAACACATAACACGTTGATGAGCGCCCGAAGATGAAGGTAAAGGAAAGTGAAGACTGTTGTAACTAAGATGAACAATGGAGACGTTTGACCTTCAGCTGAAGTCACAGAGAGGGAGGATGAAGACAGTTGATGTCAGAAGGGAAGAAGTCAGGAGAAAGCACACTGTTTTAGCAGCTGCACGAAGACGTCAACATCACAGTTCGTCCATTGGATGGTAGAACCAGAATGTTATTTTTTGTTGCTCACAGATAGTTTTTGATCGCTCTTCTTTTTGCAGCTTTACGCAGACATGTTCAACTGCCTCTCTGTGACGTCTATTTTTCTTAAAAAATGACAGCATACGAATGACGTAAACACAGATGTAAGACACAGCACACCAATCATACACGAAACAATATGAGACCTTCTACAACTCATTAGAGCTACAACCTTTAAGTTGTTAGCACTTTTTGTGTTTTTGTGCTTGAATATATGTTTCCCAGATTTTTACTAGCAAGTATGACTCTTTGGCTGGACGTTCATGACTAGAAAGCTATATACTTCTCTATAGCTGCTACTTCTATTTTCAAAAAGTGCTTGCTACCTTCATTCAGGGTCCAATTCGCAAGAAAATATCACAGGATTTAATACACATTAGTATGCATGACACGTTCTTTCTCTGATGTTGTTACACAATTGTTGTTATATTTTAATTATCAAGTACTTTTATTTTTAGTTTAATGTGCAGTCTATAAGGATAGAAAACGTGCTGACTTCAAAATCTGGCCCGTACATACATCCGATTTCATAAAGATTTTGTAGAAAAGTAGTTTTCTTTAAAGGTTTACTTAATATGGTTCTGGCGAATGCTTGCACGATGTTTAGAAGGGATTTCTTAAAGTTAATTAACATATATCGGGGCTCACTTGTCTAGTTCATGTGACCTATGTGCTTTAATGATTTTTCACTGATAAAAGTGATTCTGATTTCAGACAAAGCCATGTTGTAAAATAAGTTTTAAAAAAATCACAAAACATTGCCACTTCTGAATTTAAATGAAGTGTTAGTTTGCCAGGAGAAGAAACAGGATCTTTTTTTGTTAAATGATCGCTGTTCAAAGACGAAGAAGAAAATGACGCCGACCTATCCAGCCGGACACTAGAAATAGATTAGAACAAGACTTTCCGCACATGCTTTCAGTATTGATATTAATAGCCTTAACAGGGAAAAAGACTTGTTATGTTTCAACACTAGAATTATTACAAGCGAGGAGTTTCATAAATTCCATCTTGAATTTGCAGCCACTCAGACAATACAAATAAAAATTAATGGCACTGTTAGAATACCACATTAAACTAATGATGGCATAAAAAAGCGACGAGCCGCTTCCTTTTCATAATTTTTGCTGACATCATCAAAGACGTAAGGCTTCATTAGCAGGTAGGCACAGATGGGGCCGGTCAGTATTAGGAAAGTGAAAGCCAGCAGGGTGGTAGTCATGGACGAGGCCGCCTTCTTGCGGGAGGTCATCTGCTGGGCATCCCCCAAATCAAGACGGCGGCGGAGTTTACTTACTGACATCATTACTGTCCTGAGAAGGATGATGTTGGACGCCAACAAGATGGTGAAGGGGACCAACGAAAAGATCAGAAAGTCAATAGACGACCAGATTCGATCCATGAAGTTGCTGTAGTCTTGTGAAAGCTTCCAACATTCTTTAAACACCGTGCCATTCGGTTCTTCGCTGACCAATATTCCCCATCCAAACAAGAAATGCCCATTTAGGACCATCAACGTGCATGTCAGACACATTAAAACAGTCAACATCTTTCTAGGCGTGATAAGGGAACGTACACGATGTGGTAATACAACCGACATCGCTCTCTGCAACGTAACAGCAACAAGCAGCCAGGCAGACAAAGCACCACTCGTGTTTATCAACCACTTAAAGCTCCTGCACATGAAGTCATTCGACGCCAGGATGTCGACGCTAAACTGACTTATTACCCAACGTCGAAGAAGGCCAGAATACAACAGCGTGGTGTCGGCTATTGCTAGGGTTATGAGGTAGAAGTAGATTGTAGATTGTCCCCCTGTTCTGCTCAGCCGGGAGAGGACTGCAATGGCCATAACATTACCAAACGTACCAAACAAGAGAATCAACGGCGATATAACCACCCAAGCCATATTGGCTGCTCTTGAGAGCGGTAAATCGTCAACACTGATATATATGTTTTCCAACATAATTGTTGAGTTCATTTTTTTGATGCTATGGCTTTTATTTTTTATTACCTGTTTCCCCAACAACGCGATGGTTTTGTAAGTTCAGTCTCGCTCTGCATCATGAAGATATCACTAAATGTTTGTATTTTGGGTTCACGTATAGCTTGTGTGTCCGTCTGTGTTTCAACACTTTGTAAGTCCTCTAAGATCTCTGCGCTTTGAGTTAGTTTCAAAGTTCTTACCGTCTTTTGCACCCTGACACACGTGGAAAAAAATCACTTACTGCAGTAAATGCTATTTATTAAAACGGACAGCAAAATCAGAGCATTTTACTGTTTAATTTGCCACACAGAATTCTGTCTTATAATAATTTTTAAAGTATTTAATTTACTTGCATGCTTTCAATGTCAAGACAAACAGGGACATTAATAACATTTTTTACCATGAAAGTAGAGTCTTTGATTATTTCCAATAAATAAGGATTTAAAACGAGGTTTTAGTTTATGCAAAAAAATCCGTGCTAAACGTTCTCACAGTAAACAGCTGGAATATATTTTTTCCGGAGAAAAAGGTCTAGCAATTTGTTATTATTTCCTCGTGGTTCTTTTTCAACAAAGATCGTTTATGTCGAACACTTTTCAGCATCTTGTTCATACCCAGTTACACTTTAGCGCAGATTTTAATATTTTGAACAAACAGTACACTAGCCAATCAAGCTCCATTTGTAAACATTAAACTGAGCTTCGGAAATGCCGGTGGGCTCATAATAATGGAGACATTTATGTAAATCTTTTTTTCTTTAGTTCCCTTACAATGGAATACAAATTTTGATTCATTAATATGAAAATAACTGGTATTAATTCAGACAGTACTAGGCCACTCGTGTAACAGGAAAATTACAAAATCGTTTACTTGCATACATACAGCATTTACTGGGCGTGGTTTCCAAACGGCAAAAAGTATTATGACTTAGGAATATTTATTTTCTCAGTCTCATGAAATGAGTAACATAAGACAGGTTTTGAGACTGAAGCTTACGACTTAATTTGATGCGTGGCAGACTTGTGTAAAACCGTCACACAGCAATCAGATACCGTGTCTTTTTTCGGAAATGTGTAGTTGAAAAACTTGTCCTTTTGTATCAAAGAAATATGTCATATCAGGCTACGGACCAATTTATTGAAAACAAATAGTGTTATGTAATGTGCTAGAAGAGTCCCATGGCTAAAGACTAAATTCTTCATCGTAGTTCCGTGATGAGTGACAGGTATCGTAGTTTTATTTTAGAAGAGGATCCCGCACATCGACTTGACCATTTGACACCACCATACACCACAATTATCTAAATTCAAAGTTTTGCGACACCACTGGATGTGTCAGTGTTTCCATGCACACACACACACACACACACACACACACACACACACACACACACACACACACACACACACACAACAGAAGGGAGAAAGTAAAAGAAGTTTAATCATGGTAATTAATTAGGGTAAAACTCTTTTCAGCTCTTAAATAACATATCAGTGAAAGATAAAGCATGCATACATAAAAAGCAAAACGCTCTTATCAAAAGTGTTTTATTTTAGATGTATACAGTTATATTATGTAGACAGTTATTACGTTATTGAAGCAATGACAAAAGAGCTCTTTGTTACAGACGTTCTCGATTCTTTTTTTCTCTTCCATAAGCGCTGAAAATAGACAGTGGCGTAGGAAGATGCTCGGCTTTGGGGGTGGGGCAAACTTCATGTTGACAGTTAACGACGTTGACATTCTTGCCTCTTCAGCATCATTTTGAAAGGGCGGCTGTTCCACCCACCCACTTGCCCCTCCTACCGGATCCTACACCACTGATAGAGCATAAAACATTAAAATAAATATATACCGGTAGTAGTTATGACAAAGAAGCACACTATTTTGTGTCTAAAATACACCTTGATTTGTCATGGCTAGAGACTAATTTCTGAAGACAGAAAGAATACTTTAAAAAGTCAGGTAACATGTTATCGGTTAAAATTAAAAGATAATACAATGGAGCAAATAAAGTCACCCCATGTATGGCTAAACCTGCAGTGAATCTACGATACCGCTAATATGATGTATGCAGCAAACATTCGAAGAATCATTATGCGCTCGCTCTGTATGTTAGAACAAATAAAACAAGTAGCCATCAGCCAATGACAGTAAACCAAACTCTGAGGCAGAAGATCTAGTACAGCATCATCTAGATCAGGGGCGGCAACCACTTTTCCTCCGAGGGACATGATGATCTTTATAACATCATTCGCAAGCCATAAAAAAATTATCTGCTTAAAAATTAGCTTGCTCTCTTTGGTCAAGCTGTAGTTTCGCAACTATGTGCTAACATTTTGCAATGAGTACATTCCCAGACTAGCTTGGCACTACTGTCCTCTGAGTCGTCACAATCCACTTTTTCGTAATTAATTAGGTGCGCGAAAGTTATTCTCTGCTGCTCCTATGAAAAGCATAGAGAAACCACTGCAGTCTGTAAAATAATGTAATAATTTAGAATTTAGAATTAGAAAGTTCCTAGAGGAGACAGGGTATATCGTAACAAAACATTTTTCTTTCGTAATAACACTTTTCTGTTTGTGGTTGTGTAGGGAAAATAGATTAATAATAATAATTACAGTCATGAATAGTACACACATACCTTCTCCTGATGTAGGAGTTCTTGGCATTTACAAATTGTCTACAGATACGCTATTTACACATAGATGGTTGCACATCCACAAATAAACTCATAAACTCATACACATTTTTAGCAGCTAAAGCTTATGCATTTGTTTATTCTGTAGAAATCCACAATAAGGATAACGTTCGACACTTGTAGGCAAACTGTATATTAAAGTACACAGCATTATTGTCTGAGACATGATCGAAGAACGCTTTACCCTAAGCTTGGGGGTTGAAGATCGCATGCATGCATAATGAAGGTCTTTAACAAAGAGATCGGTGTCTTATGGCAAGTCAATCAGAATTTAGCAGTTTTTTTTTTAGTGCCGTGCGCAAACCGAAAAATTAGTGGCGTGCGCAAACCAGAAAACTAGTGCCGTGCGCAGACCAGAAAAGGTGAGAATGGTGGTGGCTTGTGCCTGACTTGGCTTATAGACAGAAGGGATGGAGCGTTTTTAGAAAATGTAGTCGTTTTCACTCATTTCAGCCAAAGATGCACAGTAACTTACCCATGAGCAGCATATTACTGATCAGCACAACATTTAATAATGATGCAGACTTTTCTAAATAGTAAGTTTAAAACAGCAATGATTCTTTCTGTGTATTTTGCACAATACTTTTTTATGTCAACTGGCTTCTCTTAATGCTAGGAAAATTGTCTTTCCCCTTTGTGTGTGTGTGTGTGTGGGGGGGGGGGTTAGGTGTGCATCGGGGTGGGGGAGGGCCGTTTGTAACAAACTGTAACGAAAAGTATTATTCTTTATTTATTGCTCTCTTTCTCTCTTTTTACATGCATATATATATATATATATAGGCGATATGGAATGCATATCACGAGAACTTTAAAGGCGATAGGCAAAACATCACTCCGCACATTTTATCTGTTTCTGGAACAAAGCAAAAGTAACTGTGTGAAAGCTTTATGGATATTTATTAATTTAATCTCTCAACAGTGCTGATCTTCACATTTATAAGGTTCTCTCCGCCAGCTGTTATTTTGGAATCAATGCCTGACGCTGCAGCACGCATGTTGTCCGCTACTTTTCTCTGAGCCTGGCAAAGAAGTTGGAGGTGACACTGTAAACAGTTGTTTTGCTTGTCGCGGTGACTCTTGTGTGTTCTCACTTTTATACCGGACCCACGATGTAATATTGGGAACGAGCTGATCAGACACGGGTCATTTATATGAAAATCCCAATAAGATATGTCGACCGCATACTGTTGAGTTTGCTGCAAGCACGAAGTTCTCTCTTCGTATCACTAATAACAATAAAAATTGTAGTCTTTTCGAGCTTTTTAGGCATTTACCATATCGAAAGCAGATAATAGTGACTTTTTTCCTACACTTTTTTAATTTACTGTTGCGGCAATTTATAACACAGCAATGATCTTGCTCAGCCTTTCTCTTTATGTGCTTTACGTCTCAGCACGGACTTGTATTACTGGACTGCTTGCAGACGATTTTTTTCAGTGAAGTCATAGAACGAGGCTGGTTACGAAATAGCTTCCGGTTTAGTCACGTTTCAGTTGAACTACTAGAAGAGGCTGGTTACAAAGTAGCTTCTGGTTTATTCACATTCATTGTTAAGGCTCGCCGAGACTAACAGCGGAGAACTTCGCAAGAGGCTCAGCGTTGGTCTCGGCAGACAGACAGCAATCCACCTATACACGTCCGTGGTCCCAGTAAAGGCAACTGAATGGCAAACACTAACTCGCGCGTGCGCTGAATAATTCACGAAATACCCTCATTCTCCAAAATCGTCCCTATAGGCTGCGGGTAGCCGACGAGAAGCATGCGTGTCTGTCCCGTCATTTGTACTCGTATATGTACTTTAGTTGGCTTCCCGCAGCCTGTATGGACGATCTTGGAGAATTAATGCGCAAATAAGACCGTCACCTCAAGCCTCAGGGGTAGAACACTTACGGTTTGATGTCGATGTAATTTGCTCAGAAATCCCCTTGTCTCAGAAATCCGCTTTTATAAAGCGCATGCCTGGAAATCTACCTTGTACATATTAAAACCACAAAAGTCGAAAGCTTCTTATATCTGAAATCGCGCAAGTGCACAGTATTAAGGGTTTTCGGGCCCAATTTCTGGGGAGAAGTCCAAGTCTAGAACTATACACTCGTGATTTTAATATGTGCAAGGCAGATTGCGAGGTATACGACTCCGACCTAAATATATTTAACTATGACGCATGCGCAGTATAGAGGCGGAGGTCTGAGGCAGGGGGATTCCTCAGTAGATGACATGGGCGGTTGATGCGTGTAGCATTCTTTGACCCCGTCGGCTCATACAATAAATGAGATGATATACAGCCAACCCTGGTATGTAGTGTACAGTTCACCTACAAGTGTCCAAAATTATGAAAAAGCTTTGGCTGGTAAAAATTCGTTGGACTTATGGGAGTATTTCTGCATATTCAAGCATGCCTGTGTGTGTAGTATCGGTGTACACACTTTGTAAATGCCGAGAACTCCTCCATGAGGAGGAGGTATGTGTGTACTAAATAGTAATGATTTTAGTATTATTAAAGTACTTTCATTGCACAACCACAAACAGAAAATTGTTCGCAAGAAAATGTCACAGGATTAAATACACATAATCATGCATTACGCGTCCTCTCTCTGCTGCTGTTACTCACTTATTATTATATTTTCATTGTAGAGTGCTTCATTGTTAATTAAATTTGCAGTGTATAGTGATAGAGAACGTGCTGTCTTCAAACTCTGAGCAGTACGTATTAAGCACATTTCATAAAAAGTTTGTAGAAAAGTATTTTTCTTTAAAGTATTACTTTATGTGGCTCTGACGAATATTTATAATGTTTAGAAGGGATTTCTTAAAGTTTATTAATATATATCGTGGTCATTTGTTTTGTTTGTGTGATCTTCGTGCTTCTTTGATTTTTCGCTCATGAAGTGATTCTGATTTTAGACAAAGCCATGCTGTAAAATAAGTTTTAGAAAGTCACAAAACATCGCACTTCAGGCTTCAAATGAAATGTTATACAGTTTGTCACGTGAAAAAACAGTCAGGATCTTATTTTGTTAAGTAAACGTTGGTCTAAAACGAAGAAGAACAGGACGCTAAAATGTACAATCGGACACAGAACTAGATTTTCCGCCACGTGCTTTCAGTGTTGACATTAGTAAATTGAACCGGGAAAAAAGACATATGCTCTTGTAATGTTTTAACACCAGAATTATTACAAGTGAGGAATTTAATGAATTCCATCCTGAATATATGCTGCCACACAGATAATACAAATAAAAATTAATTATAAGGTAAATCAAACGCCGGTATCAAAACGATATGGAAACAATTCTTTAAATTATCTCAATCGTTGCTGATGACACATTCATGCTGCAAATTCAGTTAAAAATCCAGAACATTGCTACTTCTGAATTCAAATGAAGTATTATAGATCTTCACGACTAGAGCCGGTAAAGATCTTAAATAAATTTGTTAAATAAATGCTGGCCAAAGACGAAACAAGAACCAGCACGCTGACCTATGCCTTATGGTACAAGAAATGAACTAAAACTTGACATTCTGGATCCTGGTTTCAGTGTTGGAATTAGTAACCTCAACTGGGAAGGAAGATAATTTCGAAAGGCTCTTTTTATGTCTTCTAACACCAGAATTATTACAAGTTAGAGTTCTCTTAAATTCCGTTCTAAATTTGCTGCCACTCAGACAATACAAATAAAAATTAATAGCGCTGTTAGAATACCACATTAAATTAACGATGGCGTACAGAAAGCGACGAGTCGCCTCCTTTGCATATTTTTTGCTGACATCATCAAAGACGTAGGGCTTCATTAGCAGGTAGGCGCAGAAGGGGCCGGTCAGTATTAGGAAAGTGAAAGAGAGGGCCAGCAGGGTGGTAGTCATGGACGAGGCCGCCTTCTTGCGGGAGGTCATCTGCTGGGTATCCCCCAAATTAAGGCGGCGATGTAGTTCCCTGACTGACGTCATTACTGTCCTGAGAAGAACGATGTTGGACACCAATAAAATGGTGAAGGGGACCAGCGAAAAGATCAGAAAGTCAACAAACGACCAGATTTCATCCATGAACTTAAGATAGTCTTGCGTGAGCTTCCAACATTCCTTAAACACCGTGCCATTCGGTTCTTCGCTGACCAATATTCCCCATCCAAATAAAAAATGCCCATGTAGGACCATCAACGTGCATGTCAGACAGACCAAAACGGTCAGCAATCTTCTAGGCGTGATAAGAGAATTTATACGATGTGGTAATACAACCGACACCGCTCTCTGCAACGTAACAGCAACAAGCAGCCAGGCAGACAAAGCACCACTCGTGTAAATCAGCCACTTAAAGCTCTTGCACATGAAGTCATTCGTCGCAAGGATGTCATATCTGAACTGACTTATTACCCAACGTCGAAGAAGGCCAGAGTACAACGTGGCGATGTCAGCTATTGCTAGGGTTATGAGGTAGAAGTAGACGGTAGATTGCCTTCCTGTTCTACTCAGCCGGGAGAGGACTGCAATGGCCATAACATTACCGAACGTACCAAACAACAGAATCAATGGAGATATAACCACCCAGGCCATATTGGCTGCTCTTGAGAGTGGTAAATCGTCAACACTGATATGTACTGTTTCCGTCATTACTGTTGAGTTCATTTTGTTGATGTTGTGATGGCTTTTTTTTGTTATCTGTTTCACCGCCCTTGTCAGTTTAGTCTCCTTCTGCATCACAAAGACACTACTTAATGTTTGGATTTTGAGTTCACGCTTAGGTTTTGGGTCCGTCTTTGTATCAACACATTGTAAGTCCTCGTTGAAAAATTTTTGCGTGTTTTCTATAGAATTTACTAAATTTTGCTGAAAGGGAAAATAAGGGTGGACTATGAAGTGTTAATACTTACATTTGCTACACAAAAGACGAACACTGCTATTTCGGTAAATGCACTGCATGTTGTGCTACAAGAAAAATAGAAAATAAAGCACACTTTGATATAAACAAAAAGAAATTTCCTGATTTATAGTAAAAGACTCTCTAAAACTGCCACGACGATAGGCGAATTATTCTTATCTGATAATTGATGTCCCGAACACTGTCTTTTGAAATGCTTCTTTCTACAAGCTGGAAAATCACTTGATCTCTCTCCCTGTCTGCTGAGATTCGACTGTAGTTTTAGCTGCGTATATGACCGTAGTTATCTTGTGGTTTTCATGTAGATGAAAACCCAGTGATATGCCTATCATCGACGATGTGTGATATTCTAGTCGGGTACTATAATATAAGGGCGTAAAGGCGTGGCCAGATCTCTTATTTTCAAGTAGTTATAGTGTTCTGACTGTTTGTCTTTCGGATCCCGATACCCGATGACATTTCTGTCATTAACAAAAAGGTTATGATGATTTCCGACAAATAAGGTTTTAAAACGAATTTCGGCTCACGCAGAAATTAGAATCAAATTGGCTCATACTAAACAACTGAAATATATTTTTCCCGAGAAAATCTCTGCCAATTTAATTTATTATCATCGCAATGAAGATCTTGGATGTCGAGCGCCTTCCAGCATCATTTTCATCCCAAGTTGCACATTCGCGCAAATGTTAATGTTTTTGTGCAAACAGAACACGAGTCAATTATGCTCTATTTGTAAACGCGAAAAGCTTCGACAATAGCGATTGATTTAATAAAAGTGATAGTTGTTTAAAGAAATATATTTTCCTTTGTTTCCACTGAAGAGAAAAAATAAAATGTGATTCGTCAATATGGAAAAGGACATTATTTTTTATTCTATTAATTCAGAGTGGTACTAAGAACTGGTGTGGCAGGAGTATTTACAAAATCTTTTAATTGCATACGACATTTACTGGGTGTGGTCTCCAAACGGCAAAATAGCTTAGGAAACATTTATTTTGTTAGTCTCATAAAACGAGTAATAAAAGAATAGGACTTATATTTTACTCTTAATTTGATGCGATGCAGACTTGTTGAAATTGTTACACTTACAACATGCAGGTACTGTGCTTTCTTTTGTGTAGTTAAAAAACGTTTATTGTACATGTATATGGAAAATAACTGTGTGAAGCATTTGATGTCACCTTACCTGGCCACCACCTCAGAAACTTGAGAATGATCTTGCGGCGGTTCAAAACCATGCTCGGAGCCAATCCAACGCTGAAAGCAGAATCACCATCAAGAAAATGCATAAACAGATGATAGTGATGACGACACGGATAAAAAGAGTTGGATTTAAAGAGTTAATACTTAACATTTGCTTCAAAAGAGCTGTCATGTCGGTAATTGCACTGCATATTCTGTTACAGGAAAAATTAAAAATAACGCACACTTTGATTTAAAAAAGAATAAAATTTCCTGTTTCCGTTAGTTTATATTGACGGCTGCTGCTAGTAGTCAACTGATACGTTCTTTGCCAGTCAAAACTATACTCAATCCTTTTTGTCAGATACATTTCTTCAATAATTCTTTCCCTAAGCTGGATAATCACATGATCCCTCTGTCACGGACACACAATCAGAGACAAGCGGCACACAAGCACACATCGTGTTCACACGTGTTCTTTCACTCAACATAATACAAAGACCTGTCTATTGGTTTCTCGTCTTCCATCATCTAGTTTGAGGAATGATTTTTAGGGAATTCAGCATAAAACTTCATGAACAAACATAAATGCTTCTCCAAAGCCCACCGATCCAACTGGAAATATTTACTTGACATACGTAATTCTCCAACATCTAGAGACATAAAATATCTAAACACTATAAGTAATTGGTACTGTGTTATTTAGAAGTTGTGAGCTTATGTGATTAATGATCAAGGTGGTGTTTGGCATTAAGTAAATTTTGACTCAAATGATATTTTACCGTCAGTTGCAATAATAATAATAATAATAGTGATGGAAAGAATAACTTTTTCGATACCTTGTCTCGGCAAGGAATCACATTCATTCATTCCCTTCTCTCTTGCACACATAGCAAATCTTCTCAGCGTCTTACTCCTTAATGCCAAACACCAATGCTCAGTTCACAATCCCAACAGCGTTCCCGGTGAACATTTCATTCACTCACCCTCTTCCATATCTTGTATTCCTCCACCTTCATACAATACAACCAAGGGTAACAGCTCGTGTTTACTACAAAAAAATCATGGGTAAGAAGCTGTGTCCCCGACACCATCCTTCTCTCTCTGCTGAGATTAAACTTTAGTTTTAGCTTCGCAAATGGCTGTAGTTATCTTAAATTGCTTGCATGCCGATGGAAGTCCAGTGAGACGTCCAGCATCGACGATGTGTGATATTGTGATTGATTACTAGCATGTCAGGGCGTAAAGGCGTGGACAGATATTTGGATTTTCAAGTAGTTATCGAGTTCTTACTGTCTGACTTCAGACCTGGACACGTGTGGAGAAAGAATCACAATAAAGAAAAATGCTATTTATTAAAACGGACAGCATAGCATACTATGTAATTTGCCATACACGTTCCATCTTATAATGTTTTAAAAACAACTTAATTTACTTTCAGGTTCTCAAGGTCATTGCAAATATGGACATAAATAAAATTTTCGTCGTAAAAAAGAGGGTTATGATTATTTCCAATAAATAAGGCTTTGAAACAAGGTCTTAGTTTGTGCAAAAAGTAATATGAAATGTGCTCACACTAAACAGCTGGAATATCCCCCACTTCCCGAAAAAAACTGTCTGATTTTACTGTGATTTGTGAAAGAGGATTTAGGCTTAAACGTTTTTAAAATTCACTTAATTTTCTTGCAGGTCCTTAATGTCAAGACAAATATAGACAGCAGTAACATTTTTTCAATAAAAAAGAGTTTATAATTAATTGCAATAAACAAATATTGTTGTTAAATGGGCTCACATTAAACCGCTGGAAAATGTTGTTTGCCCTAAAAAAATGTCTAGCAATTTGTTATTATTCTCGCGCGGCTCCTTTGTAGGTTGCAATTATCGCAACAAAGTTAATGTAGAACCTACTTCAGAACTAGTGTGACAGGCAATTAAAATTACAAAATCTTTTACTTACATACAACATTTACTGGTTGTGGTTTCTAAACGGAAGAGTGTAATGACTTAGGAAACATTTATTTTGTCAGTCTCATAAAATGAGCAACATAAGAAAAGGATTGATTATGAGAGTGAAGCTTTCGACTTAATTTTATGCGTGGCAGATGTGTGTACAATTGTTCCACATCATACAGGTACCGTGTCTTTCTTCCGACATGTGTAGTTGAAAAACTTTTCCTTTTTCTATAAAAGAAATATGTCATATCAGGCTACGGACCGACTTATCTAAAAAAATAGTCTAAATAAAGTTTGCTAGAAGAGTGTCATGGTTAAAGACTCAATTATTTATGCTAGTTGTCGATGGAAGTGTTGGAGCTAAGTACAGTATGTGCGCTAGGTTATTGTCTGTGCGAAAGTCTCTGGAGGCACAGAGAGAAAGAGAGAAAACCAAAGGTAAAAAGTGAAAAAGAAGTTAGAATAATCACGGTAATTTATTGTTGTAAAATTATTTTGAGCTCTTTTATAGCATATCAATGAAGACATAGAATGCATCCATAAAAACAAATAATTCATGTCAAAAGTCTTTTATTTTAGATGTATACATTTACATTATGTGCCCCCGTGGGCCCGGCTCCTAGTGCCGGGGGTGGACACCCAACCTCTCTCTGGATGGGTGACGAAGTGGCCTGCCTCTTTCCTCCTCACTGTACTTGTTTCTGTCTCACAAATCCTTTCACCTTTATTCCTTTTTCGTCAAAACACTTATCTCCTTCACTGCCGTTTTTCCTATTCTATCCTCTGCCTTTTGGTCCTTCCCCTTTTTCAATGCTTCCCAAAATATCTCTTTCTCTTCCATGTTTTTGCTTATTCAGTGGCCTTCTTTAGGCCCCCTGCGTTTGCCGTGCAGGGCGACCTGTGTCGGGGGAGGATGGGAACCTGGAGGCTGACACTGATGGGTTGCGGCCCATCTTACCAACATTCCTCTTTGGCCCAAACTTCTCTTAGACAGGAGGCTGGTGCTGGCCCGCACCAATCAATCGGCTGGTCGTGCAATGCCCTAGTTTTGCTAGAAGGCTGCAGCCTGGGTCAGTCTGTTTCACATCCTTGTGGCTCAGAGTATACTTCTCCTGCAGCCCTGGTGAAGCCCTGCTGGATATACCCACGCTCTCGACCTTTTGATGACAATTCCTCAGACAGTGAGGAGGAGGCACGTGATGATTTGACAAAGTTTCTAGAAGAGGCATGACCACGTTATTTGATTGTGGAGAGTGGGGATCCCGAGAAACCTATCTCGGGACTGTCCCCCTTTGCCGTCCAGAAAGGTTTACAAAACATATCTTCTAACTTTTTGTCAGTAAAGCAGCTAAGATCTGGACAACTCCTAGTCCAATACAAAAATCAAAAAGCATCAGAAGCTTTAAGAAAATAGGACGGAAAACTATTTGTGGACCACCCCATAAAAGTGACACCTCATAAAACTTTAAACTCATCTAGAAGAGCAATCAGGTGTAGAGATCTTGCTAGATTGTCAGAAGTAGACATACGTGCTGAATTGTCTCAGCAGGGTGTAACCCATGTACATAGGGTCACCCTTAAGAAAGATGGAAAGTTGATTCCCACAAATACCTATTTCCTCACCTTCTGTTTTCCAAACCTTCCAATCTCCATTGACAATGGCTATCTTCGGGTGAAGGTGGCACTTTTTATCCCCTCACCTTTACGTTGTTTCAAGTGTCAAAGATATGGACATGGATCATCTGCATCTAAATCAGAAGCACGCTGTGTAAAGTGCAGCGAATCTTACTCCCCAAATGATTGTCATGGAACAATCAAATGTGCAAACTGTGCTGGATGTCACCCAGCCTCCTCCCGAGACTGTCCTCGTTGGAAGGAGGAAGATAAAATCCAGCGTATAAAAGCAGAGCAAGGTTTGTCGTACCCAGAGGCATGTCGCCGTGTGTTGGGAAACCTTCAAGTCTCCACGCAAACAGCCGGTAACCCCTCTTTTGCAGGGGTGGTTTCCCGGCACTTGATAAAATCTACATCATGCCAAACAGACATCACATGGATACACACAGAAAACCCCAAACCCACACACACTCATGCAACCTCCACCTACAGAACAAACGCAGCAGCCCAAACCTTCCACACCTCAACCAATTCCAGCTACGGCTGGGCCGATTTCGTCAACTTCCCTGCTCTACACGAGTATCGAACCGGGTAGTGTACTCGCCTCCTACTTCAATGGTCAGTGTTCTAATCATTTGACGTGCCAAATTCTATATCATAATGATATAATCTTGCAAAATTATACAAAATTTGTTCTCCTTGTTTTTACTGCGAATGACTGTATAATGCATCCTCCTCCAATATTTTCTTGAGTAACACTAAAGCACAACTGACCAAAATATCCGTTTAGAGCCCTTAAAAGTGATGTCTACTGTAATAGTACCAGCAGCAGCAGCAGCAGCAGCAGCAGCAGCAGCAGCAGCAGCAGCAGCAGCAGCAGCAGCAGCAGCAGCAATAGAGAACTAAGGGAGAAAAGAGGGTCGTAAAAAAGAGTCTGAAGCAAAGTACTTGCAGTAAAAAAGGAAACCTGTTGAAAGAAAATTGATAGTGGATACTGTTTGGATTAAGAAACGCGTTCAGGCTGTTGACTTTTTTCCCTGAAACAGTCCTTCACCTTGGAAGAGTTTATGCCAGTCTTTGTATGCGACATCAACTTCTTGGACAGTAAAAAGTGTGGCGTCGCCTAGCGACCGAGTCAGTGTTTCACCACTACCCCCCACTTTTATGGTGCACCAAAAACAATATATATATACTTACCTTAACTATTAGAGACCTTTGAGCAATTAACGCATTTTCATGACGCCCACAGTAAGAGCACGTACATTGAATAATAAT
Organism: Marisa cornuarietis; assembly: GCA_004794655.1. Classification (NCBI taxonomy): domain Eukaryota; kingdom Metazoa; phylum Mollusca; class Gastropoda; order Architaenioglossa; family Ampullariidae; genus Marisa; species Marisa cornuarietis. The sequence continues at coordinate 1,407,023 of SMMW01000147.1, forward strand.
AATGCTTATAATAATAATAATAATAATAGCTTTTATACAAGTACACTCATGAACCATAGCACGATAGAGGTCAGTGGGATGCTTGACTCAGGCATAGCTAAAACACTAATGATATCCAATAATGAGTTTTAGTTTATGAGACTGCATTTAGAATCACAATATTATTGATTCAAACAAGTGTCATGATAATTTCATTTATTGGTTACTGATCAGTGTCATTCTGACGTGTGATATGATGGACCAACTATGGAATCAGCTTAACAGCTAAATAATTTTTTGGTTTTTAGCAGGCACTTTTTTCCTTAACCTCTAACGGTTACAGTGGATACATGAATTGCAGGTTTTTGCAACAACAGCTGCGTGGATCAATTTCTGACAGCTTACAAGTTCAGCCATAAAAAAGTCGTGAATATTGTCGCGCGTTACGTTGCTTCGTGATACGCATCACATTTTTAATGATTCTATTATTTAAAAGCCAGACAAGTGACACGCGGAGACTTCCATCACTATATCCTTTGACGACTGAATAACATGCATTTAATTAATGTCATAAATTCAGACCTGAATTTACTTCCACTGAGACTATACAGGTAAAAATTGACGGCACTGTTGGAGTACCACATTAGATTCAAAACAGCGAACACAAATCGTCGCACAGATTCCTTTTCGTATTCTACATTGACATTATCAAAGATGAACGGCGCCACGAGAAGGTAGATACAGACGGGACCCGTGAGTGTAACGAAAGTGAACGATAGGACCATCAAGGTCAGGGTCATCGATGAGGCGGCCTTCTCACGGGAAGTAACTTGCTGGGTGTCACCGATAGCCAGCCTAAGACGCGCCACCCTCACTGACGTCACAACCGTCTTCACAAGAAACGTGTTGGACGCGAGCAAGATGGCAAAAGGGAGTATCGATGAGAGAAAGAGATCGGCCCAGGACCAAATGCGATCCACGAAGTTGAGATACCCTTCAGTAAGCTTCCAGCACTCTTGTGGGAGAGTAGCATTGGTGTTTGTGTTGACTTTGATACCCCAGCCAAACACGAAGTGCAGGTGTATTACAATCAACACACAAATAAGACACATCGCAATAGTGAGCGACCTTCTGAAAGTTAACAGCGAATTAACACGATGAGGCCAGACAACCGACACCGCTCTCTGCAACGTAACAGCAACGAGCAGCCAGGCAGACAAAGCACCACTCGTGTAAATCAGCCACTTAAGGCCCTTGCACATGAAGTCATTCGTCGCCAAGATGTCGTAGTTAAACTGACTTATTACCCAACGTCGAAGAAGGCCAGAGTACAACAACATAAGGTCAGAAATTGCGAGGGCTATTAAGTACATTGAGACTGTAGACTGTCCCCCTCTTCTGCTCAGCCGGGAGAGAACTGCAATGGCCATAACGTTACCAAACGTTCCGAAAGAAAGAATCAATGGGGAGACAATAATCCAGGCCAGATGAGCCGCTATTGAAAATGGCAGGTCGCCAACATCAATTTCTTTTACCGTTAACATTTCTGTTGAGTTCATTTAGGCTCATTTATATTTATTTATTAATTTACTTTGTTCGTGAGTAGTTGTTATTTACAAGTTTATTGCCACTGAAGTTCGTATGGTACGCAGCAAGAGTTAAAGTAGCCCAGAGGATGACCACCAAAACTTTGTCAAAGGTCCAGATGTTCTCGTCTGAAAATTCAAAGTGTACAGCCAGCCCGCATTCGTAGAATGATCAATTATAAATTTTCAGTTTCTCTGTACTTTCTGCTCCCACTTCTAAATATGTTACACGTTTACATGCAGGATGTAGTCTGCGCACTCAGAATTTGTGTGATCACTCGCACAATGCCATTTCTCTCCTGTTTGTGCATCTTGTGTTCACAACCAAATCTTGTTTCAGCGAAGATAAAGCCGATGATGGCATTTGAATAATCGATACTCACATCTACTATTGGATGAATTAAAGGCCAAGATAATCTAAAAATTGTTTGCCTTGTACGTGAATATATAAGCGCTTCTAGAAATTTGATATTTTATGTACTTTCATTTTTCGGTTAGTAAATATTGGTTTTCAAATAATTTCTTTTGTTTGAAAGAAATCGTTGCCATTTTCTCGAGCTCCACAAAAACTATTTTCCGAGCAATTTGTGAAAAATCCTCCAATACAGTAATATCTATCAGCTGGATATATTTCAAAATCAGCTTTCTTTTATCATATTACCACTGCTATCGTTTTGACTACTCTCATGTGCCTTATCACCTGCATCGATAAAAACTGGATAAATATTGTGTAGCTGTTAACTGATAGCTGGCTGAGATCTGCCCTCCGTACTCACGCTCGTGCATGGTGCAATTGGTGCAGTGCGTGTGACATCGTGGCAGACAAAATGAAACTCAGCCGATGGGTTATTTCGATGTAGGCTCTCTGTGGTTAGAGACAGACATATCCAGCCCCGAGGAACAGATTCTATGCTAAAGTAGTAGCCTCCGCTGTAGCACGAGTTAGGACTGTCAAATGAGTCTCCTAAGTCGCCGTGGGGAGTGTGTGTATGGTGCAAGTGTGTGCGTCCATGCAAGCGTGCCTGCGTGCTCGAATGTGTGTTTGGGTATGTCTGTGCGTGCAGTCAGTGAGGAAACTGATATGTGAGGGTGGTGAAAGGTGTATGGGAAGTTGCGTATGCGTGGTGTGTGTGTGTGTGTGTGTGTGTGTGTGTGTCCGGGGGGGGGTGTAGGTACTGTGTTGTAACCTGGAACACTATGTATTACTTTCCAATGCCAGTCCTTTAAACGGACCTGGGCACTGAGATACACTTCTCCGAGGTTTAAACGTGCTTGACGTCCGATTTTTATGTCAGGTGCCTGAATAATAAATAATAATAATAATAATAATAATAATAATAATAATAATAATAAAGTGAACTTAAACAGCGCCATATCCAGGTCCTATGGGCAGCCTCATGGCACTTAACAGGAAAAAGACACACCCAGACATACACGAATGCCCGCAGATAGATGAAATGAAATATTTGTAGCCAGAAGCTTCTCCCAGCGGCACATAATTCATTTGAAAAACTGTTCTCCAGACTGCATATGATCCTTTACCCACCACAGAGCGGAGCTGATAGGTAGATGTCATTTTTTGATGCTAATTGGGTTGCCTGTAGAATGGCGGCGAACTGCAGGAAGAAACCGTTATGGCGAGATGAAGGTGGCAGGTGGTCGATGGCGGGAAGTCGCTGTAAACTGGTAGGTAGGAAAACGGTCTAATGCATACAAAGAAAAAAATCAAGATGAGTGGTAAATGTACAGGCATTCTGATTTTACTGTGTGATTTGCTTTTCAGGATTCCGCTTTAGAAGCGTTTTTAAATTCACTGAATTTACTTGCAAGTCCTCAATGTCAAGATACATCTAGACAGCAATAAAATTTTTGTCGTGATAAGAGAGGTTATGATAGTTTACGAGAAATAAGGTTTTAAAACAAGTCTTCGACTCACGCAAAAATTAAAATAAAATTTTCCCACACTAAACTGCTGACTGACTAGAACAACCAAAACAAAGTTTGAACAGGGAAAGGCGTCTATGCATACAAATTAACTAATGCAATTAAATGAGAAATAAGAAAGCATGTATTTTTGAGATAAACTTTAACTCCATCTGGAAGCATCTTGTGCTATGCCAGAAGACAAATCATCACACAGACTGTGATCTGTGACGGAGGGGGGTCAAAGCTGTGATAGTGGCCTTTATGTCACGTAAATGACTCTTGACCTGTATAATCCAAGAACACTAGAATTCAACTAAATCGTTTAGAAGCGTTTGCTGTTAGTGTTAGTTTGTTATCATTGAAGGAGGTCCAATTTTCCGTTCGTGTAGGTAAATATGGCGTACGATGACTCATATCATATAAATAATCTTTTCCCGTCTTAATTATTGATTTGTTTCAACTTAGGACAAACATGTTTGTGAAAGCAGTCTTTGGAGAGAAAAAGGATCTTAACTTCCAGAAAAGTCGATGTGTATGTAGAGAAGTATTTTCAGTGGGTTTCCTCCTGGGAAAAAAGAGAATTGTCAGCTTGACCATTTTCTCTGTCCCGAAACAGGTTTATAGCTAATGAGTAATGCTCGAACATTTTATATATTATATTATACCGACATTATCCGCTTTGACACGGCTTTAATAGAAGGCTTTATTTAGAAACTGTATAAAAACGTCAGATCTAGGCGCATTTATTGCATTAGCCTTGTGAAGGACCAAAGAATGTGTAGACAGGTTACACCATACACATGGACTACACGGCACGCTTCACGTGTTCTTTCAATCAACACAAAACACTAAGATCTGCACATGGGTTTCTCGAGCTGTGTACTTGAGGTGGGGTTGCTAACTAAGTTGTATAGGGATCAAGATACATCAGTAATCCTTCAATAAATTCCTAAACATAAATCAATATATCAATAAGAGAACATGAATCACTATAGACATCACTATCAATCCATCATTACAATCAAAACCAACTCTTACAACTACTGAACCGATTCTCTACAGTTCCAAGTCATTAGGTATCCGACCGAAAAAGACGTATAAACCAATCGTCCCGCCACGAGAGTCTTTTGTCAACTATGAAGAGATCAACTTACATACAGTTTCCAGTCCTCTTCGCATTCATTCCGTCTCTAGCACATATATATATATAGAATTATCTCCCTTGCCCCGGTTGGCGCGCAGAATCCTTCAACGGAGGGTCGTATTCCCTGGGGTCAGGCACACAGCAAATTTGAAGGTGATCCTTCCAGGTCGTAGGGCACTCAGCTCCTGACGACTATGAATTCTAGATCGTAGGGCACACAGCTCACTGGCGATATTACATTCCTGATCGCAGGGCACACAGCTCACTGACGATATTATATTCCTTATCGTAGGGCACACAGCTCACTGATGATATTATATACTTCTGGTCGCAGGGCACTCGGCTCACTGACGACAATCTTCATCCAGCCTTCTCGACCCCCTACCTAATTCCTGAAAATACTTATGTTTTCATGAGTACTCACACCACTGCATTGTCACATTATATTCTACCTTCATAGCAATCGCACTTATTTCTTAAAACCATCAAATCTCATAAACGCACATCATTCTCTCCAAGCCAAGCATTAAAGAAAAAAACTATCACAAAGATTAATCAACAAAACAAAACATCCCATACCTTGGCTATGCAAGGAATTAGTTCTGCTCCCCTCTCACTTTCACACAGTACAATCTCCTACGTCCTTACACTAGGACGTTAGGTCGGGGACTAAAAATCCAATCAACTCAGTTGCCTTACAGGAAATCGGTGACTACTTTACTCAGTCGCACTATGAACCATACTCACATTCATCAAATCTCATTCAAGGGGGACTAGTATTGCTTCTTAATACCTAAGGGGGACTAACTCTCATTCTCTCATTCATATTTTCGCGTAAAGGGGAAACTAGCCCTGCCTTACAACCTAGCAGGGAACTACCTCTAGTTTCTCCCTTACTATCACGGGTCGATCCGTGACAAGCCTTATAAAATAAAATAAAATAAAAGAAGGAGAGTAAAACAGCGTTTGTAGTTCAGCGGCTCTCAATGGGGCAAGATGGCAAAACTAAGTTTTTGTTATAGATAATAATTACTACGGTGGTGGTTGCATGACTCAATCATACCTTGATTGTCTAAAGATGTAAGAGTCAATAAACTTCTGTGATTTTGATAGTTTGGTATGTTTAAGCTGCAGCGCACAATACCCCGATGAATGAAGCATGCTTTGGGTAGAAAACTGAAATGCATACACTTAGAACTACCCGCTTTATTGACGCCTCATCATGAGTTGCCTTCGACCCTAGAACTTTCCCGTGCAGATACAAGTAGTAGTTCAAGGCAGTTTGCATCAACGATAAAGAGGGAATGTCACAGAAACAGTAAGAGAGAGAGAGAGAGGAAGCGAGGGAGAAAGATGTGACACCTGACATATCTACTATACAATCGATAACTGAATAGTTGTTGAGAGTGCAGGAAAGTCAAGGATAATATTTAAAATATAAATGGAACGTATATATATATATATTATATTATTTCTATACAAATATACGAATCGAGAGGTCAGAAAACTACAAAACAACTTATAATATATGCTTCTTCTATCACATGATAAAAAAAAATCATAAAGTCTCAGAAGGGAATTAAACATATGTTCGTTCATCACCGTTCATGATTTTCCCTGACGTAGACAGGAAAGGCTATTAATCTTGATTTCCCAGGCCTGCATATCTCATGCAAAACTAGCCTATATAATACGTTGACGTGTAACACTCAAATGGATGTGCGTACTCAGCTGGCTTGCTGACAATAAACTTACATTTCTGATCCACAGCCCGCGGAAATATTAAGGCGAGGCACAGAGTGCAACTCCTTGTACACGGGGTTACATATCTGCTGACGTGCTTTTTGTCTGTTGTTTGTTTGTTTTTGAATCTTTTCTTTGCCGAGAATTTAAGCTTAAAGAATCTAGGATCTGTTATTGCATATCTACGTCCACCCTTACCTTACTTTCATTTCTTATTGCTTTTTCTTGTGGTTTCTGTCCAGCCACTGACCCTCTCTGTTAACAAATAACACTTTCATGGTCATTCATATTTAGCAAGGCTATTTACATATCTGTGTCCAGTTTTGAGGAAAAGCTTGACACCCGTTTTTTATGCCTAGGATAGCACATTTAAATTTCAGAAGGTGGTTTCAAAGTTATTTCGGCTCTCGTGATGGGGTGTCTGCTAGAAAACCTGTCTCTACTTGTTAAGTAAGCTTACAAAAATCATTTTTGTAGCAGGTACTCAGCCCTGAAAACTTATCAGTCTTGATTGCCCCATACTTTCTAGTTTTGTTGCTTTTCTCCACCCACACCCACTTTGTCCTTGGCTCAACATGACAGGACATTAAAATAAGTTATCTGAGGTAAAAAAAAAAAAAAGAAAAACAGGATGAACTGCCAGTCTAGAGCTTTGTCTCCTTAAGAAAAGTAATGTAACTCTCTCTTCTCTCTCTTCTCCTCGGCCTCCACCCCGTCTCCAGTCTGCGTTGAAGTGCACACCAGTTACACTCTTCTGATCCAGAGTGTTAAAACGGTGTTGGAATTATAGTGGATGCCATTAATGACTGTCTAAAGCTCGATAGAAGATACTGTTTCTCAAAATGTGAATACCCACTTCTGTTTTCATTATGCACAGGAAGAGGCTAAGCTTGTGACGTCACGTTTGCACTCAGACACCCCTAATTAACATATATTCTCAGTTCTCCCACTTGTTGTAGCCTTCACAACTTAGGCACATCCGAGCACAATCCTGACGTCTGTATGGATGAGATGTTGGTAGGCGTATATTTGAAGATCAGGTGGGTATTTTCACATACTTAGAGAAAAAGTACTTGAGAAAAGCGCTTAAAATGTGGTTTACCGTTAGAAAATAAAATTTCACCCCATCAGGCGATAACAAGTACAACCGGAGTTAGATTTGAGGTCAGGTCTGGTGATTGATTGTGCCTACCTCATGAAATGACAGTTGTTACGTTCGTTTGACCTCCGAACGTTATGCAGAGTGATCTCTTCGGGCGACTGAAATACACCCACAGTCCATCTCACTCTGGTCGAGTATAAAATTAGAGTTGTCTTTCTCTTAGACCGATCTTTTCTTTTAGACTGATGGTTTTCGAGTGCATTTTTACCTCTTGTAAAGACATAAATAGAGGAGCGTTACAGCTGTCACCCCCAGTTCAGTGTCAACTCACCTGCTCGTCGACAGACAGACAGACAGACAGACAGACAGACAGACAGACAGACAGACAGACAGACAGACAGACAGACAGACAGACAGACAGACAGACAGACAGACAGAGTTGACTGATCGACTCCGTGTTTTCCTGGAGGCAGCAATTCGAAAGTCAATGATGCGCGCTTTCACTTGGCCTACGATCACCTAGCAACCACCACCACTATCTGTACAGGAAACCCTTGAGTAGATCTGGTCTCAAGCACTGCTTATACATGAATAAGTCTACCTTAAATGTGCCCTCAGAACGGCCATATTTTTTTTATTCGTTTCTTCCTATTTAATAATCGGTAATCTTAATCTTGGTCAGCATAGACAAAATGTAGCTCAAAACACAACGGCTGTTTTGTCTTTTAACCCCAAACAAAAGTTCACGAAACTTTCTTTAATTGCTTTCTTCTCGGGTCCTTGATAATATTATAGTAAAGGTTTCAAGTTCAAAGTTTAGTGTCTTTCGTGTTTTATTAAAACAGCCCAGTAGGCTTTCTGTAGCATCACCTTGCCATACCTTCTACACTATCTACGTGTAAAATATAAGTAAATGCAATACAGGTGTATTAAACATGACTGTGTGGCTTAGGATTTTAGTTTGATCACACGGCGCTATTTATTTGTGACTTGTGAATGAGGATGAAGCGTGTTAAAATAAATTTGGCAAAACGTGTTTTTACAATTGTCATGTAAAGTATTTTTGCAATAGTTTAAAGTATTTCTTAAAGTATTACTGTCATGTAAAGTATTTATACAAGTGTTTCTGCGACCGTCATATAAAGATTTTTCCAAAGTTGGTCGAATATTCATCAATATTTGTCTGGTTCAGAAAGGTGATGCGTTGCAGACTTTGTTTAGCTGTGGATTTACAGAAAGAAATAATTTTATCTCTTCTTTCCTTTCTTTCTTCCTTCCTTTCTTAAGCTAATGTTAAACACAAATGAACTCGATACACCGGGTTTGTTGTTTTAGCTTTTTTCCCTCTCACATGGTTGTACATTGGGCAAAACGTCTTGTTCATAGCCATAGTGAATGAACAAAATACATAGTTAACGTTTGTAGTAACAGCAATAGATCCGTCTAGCTCAAGCGCAAACCTTGTTGTTTGACATCCCATTTGCAGTAGGGGTCCAGAATATTCTGAAATAAACATACTATGTCTTTTATTCAGGCATTGGAAATTCTTTCTCTTTTGTCAGAAGACATAAACAATATGTAGGTGTAAAGGTGGCAGTCACCGATCTTCAGACACATAGTTTGGAATCAAATATCACGAAGGAAGATTATTATAACATACTCGTACATTTTTTCACAGAAGGACATTTACATTTAAACTCCCCAAAAAAGAAAAAACGTGCTCAGTCCTTTCCCCGCCATGAAGACTTTTTTTCTTTTCCACGACGGATAACAAATTTGTATGGAAAGAGGACTATAATGTTTTGGCTGACACTAGACTGAAATGTTTTTCCTCACTTCTTGAGTACAAAGGGAATAACGGTTTGACTGAAGTATAGAACAAAGAGATAATCACACGTTGCATAAAAAATATTTTGTGGAAAAAAACAACAAAACTCGAAATTTTCTGCTAAAACACTCTCTATCCAATATTCATTTCGCACGGCTTGAGAGAAAGAACAATATCTAGGCCTTAAAAATACATATATTACAAAGCGAACTACTTGCTGAAGTGGACGTTCTTCGCTGCGACTCCAGAATAACTGGTTCTCGAACGAACTCGTCACTTCGTACAGACCTACAAACACAGTTTAGTGCTCTTCTCCATAACTCACTGCATTCAGATACACAAACACTTCTGTCGAAAGGACCACAAAGACAGCATCCATAGTGAAATAGTTATTTTCACATTTGTAGCAGTACCATGACCAAAAGTGTTAGGAATGCATACTCTAATTGATAAAGTTAAAAACTCTTTATATCTGATTCAAAAACATGAAACCACATTGCAAGTAGACATGTCCTCGAAACAGTACAAACATAATTTAATCAAAAATAGAAATCGATGAGAAGAAGTGGACAAGTAAACTTATGACTTTGATAATCACAGACTTATGTCTCTGGACAAACATTTTAGAAGGAAGATGAAAACTGGAGACCCTGTAGCCATGGTAACGAGATGTACCCCATGCTGTATTTCACAAAAGATGCCATTACATGGAAGAGGAAGAACAATGGTCTCAATCTAACATTGCTTTCCCAGATAAAACGATCCAACTCATGACTAAATCTCTGTCTAAATGAGTAAAAGGAAAATGATTTACTACTTAAATGATCCAACAGAAACAGCTTATTGTTGTAATCTACGAATTCTAACAGAAAACAGAGGTGAAATTATTCACCAAACTTTAAAAACAATTTAATACAAATAAGCATGATAACAGACCTTTTTAGTACGACAGAGTGTACTCTAATAACGTGTCAATGAAAAAGCGTTTGATTATGCGGACAATGTTGAAAGACAATGGTGGCGATGTGTTGGTCGTTGTTGTTTCACACCTTTGTACAATAGACACACACAAGCACCAACACAGACACACGCGTGCAAGCGCACAAAAATACGTGATATGAATATACAAGGGATGTGGAGCAATTACATTCATCAAAGAATAGTGACAATCGTCGAGATGGCTAGAAAAAAATTAAAGGTTTTCCGTTCTGAATTCCCGCAAATTGCACAACATCTTGAAACTGTCAAATCTTATCTGCCTTCTGCTATGTCAGTCACAGAAGATCGTGACGCGCCTTTTAAAAACAGTAAATCAATCGTTGGTTACTTACAATTTTTTTAAATGTTGCAAATATAGATCCTATATTTTTTGAAAATGTACGAGCGTTACAAGGCAGAATCTTCACACCAGCCTTTAACACAAAAATGCTGTAGACACCTATAAAATTTCTTTAAACAGTTATTTTTTGTAATTTTCTTTTCCTTAAAGCAGACAAAACATGTCAACGATTGCCACAGTTGATGACAACGAGATAAAAGGAAGAAAACACCTTTAAATTTTATAAGTGGCGTTCTCCTCAAATCGCTTTCCCATTTATGACATATACACTTCAGAAACTTTGCGCGAAACATCTTCAAACGCAAAGAACACAGAAGCACTGGTCAGAAACAAAGCAAAATTCAGAAAAAGAGGCTATTGCAGACAAGATATTACCGACAAGTTATCACAAGGAACTTGAGTAAGAGTTCGCGTCCTTTAGAGGTATGTCGTTACCCTAAAACGCGCGGTTATCAGAATATCCTCATAGGTCGGTTAACCTTTAAAAGTCCCAAAATACATCAAAAGTCAATGACACATTAGTCTTCTTGCAAACGATCTTTAAACTCCAGAACATACCTTTTGAAATCAACGAAACAAGTAATATTTGAAATTTGCCGTACGAAAGCAGTTTCTGGAGTCTGGAATAATGCGGAACCTTCAATCACATTTGAGATTGCTTTCAATTGTTGTTGGGGATGGATGTGATCAGAGTCTTGGCACTCAAGTGATCAGATACAGGAAGGTGCAGGCTCCCCTCAAAAGTCATCTCTAGTTCAACATAGTTTTCTTTCTCTCTCAGTACATGTGGGCCTGCTTGAACGAATGTGCATTATCTACTTCAGATCAGGATATAATATATTATAAAAATGAGGCCTCAAATGGAACTCAGATCATTCCGCTACGATAGTTACACGTTCAAGTGACCCAGCAACTCGCATTCATACCTTTGTGGCATGCTTCACCATAACCATTTATTTTGACGAACTAAGCAGAATTTTTAGTCACGAACCTTACATGTGTGTGTGTGTGTGTGTGTGTGCGTGCGTGCGTGCGTGCGTGCGTGCACCACTTACTTTTTGCTTTGTTCCTGACGTTTTATCGAAAGTCAGAGTATTTAATATTTAAGCAATCGTGGACACCTTAATAATGAAACTTGTTTAAATAAGGCTGATAAATATTGAAGATATTTTTCTGTGCACAGCTGTAATCAACTGGTAATTGTTCTTATTTAAATTTATTTCCCTTTGTGCACAATTGCAGTATAATGAGCATTGTTCTTACAATGTCTTTATTGAGACACGTACAGTCAAATATTTATTGTTCTCGTACTTGTCCCTGGATACAACTGTGAATGATCAAGGTGTCAAAATGTGGAGATGAGAATGTTCGCAGAATGAGCATTTGTCACGCAACCATCTACAGTATGACTGTTAAGGCCCCAAGATAAATAAACAGCCAGTGAACACAACCTGTATAAAGTTTTGCGTCTCCCGTTTAGTCGTTTTATCAGGTCGTGTAAGGGCCTGGTTGCACGAAGTGGCCATAAAAATGGATTCCATGATTTTATTCAGTATGATCACGCTGTCATCTCAGCGACAGAAGCCGCTGCTGAGACTGTTCAGGCTTCTGGGGCTGCTGCAGGCTGAGACAAGAGGACTGTGGTCTGAGTAAGAGTGCGAGCTTCGCGCGCTGTTTGCTGTGTTGCAGCAGCGGTCGTCGTTGTTCGTTGTTGTCATCGTCGTCGTCGTGGTTCCGCAGTCTGCTGCCGTCTCGCCCGCAGACCCTACACTGCCACCGCTGCCCCTTCGGTTGGTTCTGACGTCAGTAGCCTGGCACTGGGAATGAACGAGGATGGTCGCCGGCCTGCTCATCTCTTCCTCTCCATCGTAGTGGCAGTTGTTGATATTGGAGGAAGAAGAGGCGCGTCGCGCTGCCACCTCCTGCTGGCGCTCGTTGAAATGGTTCTCGCGGTGTTCCCGCAGGGTGGCGAGAGACGGCTTCCGGCTCTCGCTGCTCCCACTCCCGCCCCTCTCTACCCAGCATACGCCCACCCCGCTTTCCATCTCGATGGTGACGTCATCAGATCGCTCATTGTCCTCGCACTCTTCTCGGATGTCGGTGTGTGGAGAGGAGAAGAGCGGGTTGCACTTGGTCCGCGGCGATTCGAAAGGCTTGCTGTGGAGGCCCAGCACCAATCCGCTAGAAAACGGGGAGGTCACGCTGCTGCGCCGCGGGGGACACGAATTTTCGCTGGACCGCCGCTCAGGCTCCAGAAAGATGCTGCCGCGCCGTCCGGTCGGCTGAAGGCTGCAGCGTCGTTGCCAAGCAACAGGATTTCCTTTGCTATGGAGACTATCGTTATGGAACTCATCGTCTCCCTGCAAAAGTCAAGAAGGATAGGGGTGGGGTTGAGAAGGCTGGGGAAATGTCTATACACCTACTCGTTATCTCTCTTATTACCTCTTTAAACTACCCTCTTTTCGTCTATCTAGCTCTCTCTGTATTATTCTCTCAGGCACACACAGGAACAGCGACGATAAAATGTCGATAATAAACATGGTGAGCCATGTCACCGACAGAACTGTTTAGCAGTCTTTAATGAAATATGTTGCCATACTGTTTATTATTCAAATAGCTAGTATGAAGGAATGACACCAGTAACAAACAACTGGAGTTATTATTTGGTGGATCTTTCTCTTATCTAAAGCATAATCCATTTTACAGTCTGATTTTTACACGTGTAACACGAAATAAGAACCCAGAAAAAAATCTGTTGATGCATTGCCAGGCTTTTTTTTGGGTTATCCACTTACAACTTACAATCAATGCTCTTACAGGTATCTTTTCCTACTGTTTGGTATATTATTTATTCATGTCAGATATTCACAAGCCCTCGATAGAAACTGTGTCCAACCTGTGGTAAGACGGCCTTCTTAGGCATTTCGTTGTGCTCTTCCTCACAAAGATCCTCTAAATTAAAGAACTCAGCAACCGTGTCGTGGAACAAATGGTCAACGACAAACAGTAAAGCTCCAAGGGTCGTAGTCAGCAGTCCTGTACAAGATGTTTAAGGCACTCTTTACAAATAATCATAATTCTGTACAAGATATTTAAAGCACTCCGTATAAATAATCGTAATCCTGTAAAGATATTTTCAGCATTCTTTAGAAATAATCATAAGAAATGCGAGTGTCGATAAGCACTGAACCTACGTGACGTCGCATTCTTGGTGTAAGGAAGAAGAAAAGCTTCACAAACTAGATGAGCACAAGTGCAGTTGCTAATTTATAAATCTTGGCAGAGACCCCGACTTGGCAGCACTGAGATTCTGAGAATTTTAGGAAATTTTCCGTCTTTCATTTTTCTGTCTACCTTAGTCAAGATGAATCATTGAAAAAATGTAAATGGTTTGTGAAATGAAACACTTTGCCTAGACAAGTCTATTTGTATTCACTCAAAGTAAAATAAAACGAAGAAATGGAACCATGTTCCTGGGATTCTGAAAGGGCTGTCTTTAAATAAAGCAAACACGCTTATAGATGGATGAAGAAGATTTCTTAACTGCTCCTTCCGGCGAAAAATACAGCTATTTATCTAAAATAGTTATATTATTCCCAGAGTGATAAATGCCTTTCTACGAAATAGAAAGGAGAAAGAATTCCACTTCGATTTCCTTAAGGAGCAAACATTTGCAAACATTTATTGAAGGGAGTAGAAAGAGGAGGGGAGTGAAATAAAAAAAGAGGAGAGAAGAAAAAGATTAAAAGAGATGCCGCCATCAGCCTGCGAACAGGGTCCATGAAATTGTTATTTGCATTATTTACAGAGCAGTTTATGGATAACTTCGTGGGTAACGAGAGATGGGAAGACTTCGTGTCTCTGGCCTAGTCATTAAAGTGTCAAGCCCTATAGGTCTGAGACAGTCAGTAGATCCCAGGATCATTTCAAGGCATCGAAAGACGATTCAAACGCTCAAATCCAAAAATCTCGTTTCTTTATTTAGAAGTTACTAAAGACCTAAAGAACGAGAAAGTGAAAGAGAGAGAAAATTAGAAATGTAAATTTCTTGCGTTCAAAACCGTTCTGTAACATCTCTAAAGTTTTAGACAGGGTGTTATGTTGTTAACCTTACCGACTACCAAGGTCAGCCAGAAGCACCATCCATAGTGAACCCTCAGTAGAGCGTCTCCGAAATAGATGTGTAGGTCGTGCGGCGGCTGGCACACGTGGTACACCACACAAGCAAGTACCATGGCAACGCCCGTGAGGAAGAACATGAAGGCTCCGTACGAGACTACATTCAAGAGGAGAACATTTGCAACAATCCAGAAACAGAAAGCAGTCCTGCAAGAGAGCCAAGATACGCAAACTATAATACCAGAGTTTAAATACTATAATACAAGAATATTATAATGCAAGAGATTAACTACTAAAAGAGTGTAAACACTATAATACAAGAGTGTAAACACTATAATACAAGAGTGTAAATACTATAATACAAGAGTGTAAACACTATAATACAAGAGTGTAAATACTATAATACAAGAGTGTAAATACTATAATACAAGAAGTAAATCCCATCATGCAAGAATTTAAATATTTATTGAAACCTACAGCATCTAGCAGTGGGGATTAATAGCGAAGCGATTAAGAAATATGTGTGTGAAACAATCCGTTTAAAAAGAGAAAATGATCTCAGCTAGAACTTACCACAAGAGGGCGCCAGCAAAGTAACCTGCCCTATGGAAGCTGCGTCCCCAGCGCAGGCCTCCATCGTCTGCAGAAAGGAATTCCAGGACGGTCAGGAGAGGGTGGGGAAGACCCTTCTCCAGGTAGTAGTTGACTTGTTCCGGCTCTCTGCCGTCTGTCACAGAATCAGAAAAATCAGTGAAAGGGTGCGGAAATCTGTACATTGCTAGATTGATTTACAATCATCAGGTGATATATCATGTCTCTGGGAGTTCAAGAAAGCATACGAGCAGAAATGCCGCAAAATTTTACTAGTATGTACGCGACGACAAAACAGTTATACAGCTGTAAGTAAGCAGCCGCATGGAGGAGAAGAAATCAAGTATTTAAGGAATGCTTGACATGATAAAAACAGAAAAAAATAGAAAGAAATAAGGATAAAACGGCTGACACACTAGATGTCAAAGGTCAATAGTACTTACAATCCGTCCACTGCAAAGACTCTGCATAGTACACATAGCCTCCCTCTCCTGGGTGGCCATAGAAACCTGCAACGATTTGATGCAGGTACTGGGTCAGATTATAACAATTGTCTAGAAAGCTATGGTTTTAGTTTAGCATGTATTTCAACTAGATCTCTTGTAAGAATTTTGCTTGGAACACTTTATTTGCGACAACTCTGTATCGCAATACTGCTGAAATTTTTTAGTTAAAGTGTTCAGTAGAAAAAAACAAACAAAAAAAAACCAAAACAACAACAACAGATAAAGTATTAATACTAGACGCAAGATACGATAGAGAGACATATATACTTTTTGGAATCTTCAGTAGGACTTCTCAAAGCTTACCTTCTAAAGTGACATTGGTGCCATGCAAGGCCACACGAAGCCCGACCATTCCCCTGAAGTAATGGTTGGTCCTATAGATATATTTTGTCATCACTTCTGTAGAACCCTGAAGCCAGTTGTGGCCAACAATGCAGGCTGTAGACAGAAAAATAAAACAAGTTCTGAATGGCATGGAAGTGGACGATGTGATAAGACTTTAGACACAGGGGTATTTGTGTTAACAGCACTGCCAAAGAGCCAGGACTAAATCATACATTTTGTAGATATTCTCCGGTTCTTCTGGTCCCAAAATGCTTTTGCCTCAGTCCATCTTACACTACTCTTCGCTTTAAGATTTTACAACTGTCCAACCACCTGCCACTGTCATCTGTGGCGTATTTCATCGCTGACAAACATGTATCCAAAATACTGAAATACAGCGGGCACAAGTGGTTTTCCTAAAATTAATTATAGTCAAATAGTTGCCTGATTTCTTTATTAACACACTACACAGTTGCAGCAGTGGTAAAAATGTCATGGTCTTCCTGCAACATGTAAGCGCATGTCCACGTCACATCAGGGTTGGCCTTGCAGAGCTTAATAATTTTGGTCTAGCAAAATTAAAATTTGGACAAGTTGGGATACATTAAGGGCGTTTGTAATTGTATGAGCAATCATGTGAGGAAAACAACGAGCACATAAACGACACATGGGAAGCCTTACCCAATAAGATAGAGCCTACTCCCACTGCATACGAGGCTCTCAGAGTTGTTGCCCATCTCTGGAAAGAGAAACGCATAATTGTGGTCAGCTGGTTATAACGCATATTAAGCATCTTGTACCTTCTCTTACATAAAATGACCTCTTATTACTTTCGGATTTGACAAATAGGTCTACAAAATAACTTATGTTAGCAGCGTGACTAACCTCTCGTCCTCTGATGCCCAGGGTGGAGATGAGGGTGGCCACAGCGATGAGGATACAAAAGTAAGTAACGACGACCAGTGGGATGTCGACAGTGACCGCCGTCCTGTTGTTACCGTACCACGTAAAGCCATAGTGGTTCCTAAAAGCTCCAAACCACGACATCCTGTGCAAACATTAGCCACCCGCATTACGTGAACCGTTTCATTCTTTGAGTTACCAAGTAGTCGCATCCATAATTCTCTCTCTCCCTCCCACTCCATCCAACACCCTAAAAATGTTTTACACGCGTAGCACTGCTATTAATAACTCGGGGTAGTGCTAATAGGATATCATGATCGACAGGACAATTATCACTTTTCATTTTTCTCTAAAAAGAGAACCCCGCAACTCTGTTTAGGCCATTTCCCACCTGCATGATGTGTGATGTTTGATGCAAAACAAACGACTCAAGCAAGTTTCACTGAGTCAAACAAACAACAAACAGGTTAAGTTTCATTACAGAGGTTCATACGGAGGACTGGCAGCACGTCCATAAGAGTCTGCCTCACCAGTCTCTCCAGAAAGACAGAGATAATTCGTAGTAGAAGCGTTTACCGGATGGGTCTCGATAATTAAAGCTCCGCTCACTAACATCGGGAACTGATAAACCTCATCAGTCGAAATCAACTCATCCTCCCATGCCGAAGGGCCCGTCGCGAGCAAATCACAATGTCAACAGCAGTGATGAAACGAGGGTCGGAGAGGAAGGAGTCGTGCAAAGGAATATGGGGTGAGAAGGGAAGGGGTAGAAGTGCCTCTGTTGCATGACAAGCAGAGGCTCCGGGCCAAAGCGCCTACTTGTATTTAGCGGTATCAATTATAATTCTGGACATCAACTCAGGCTCCTGTCAACACTCGTTCTCAGGCATAAGCGAGGGAGGCATGAAAAGAAAGGTGAAGGGTCAAAAGGAGCACGGAGTGGGTGGGTGGGGGGAACGAAGGGATCGAGGGCAATTATTTGCAACTGGATTTTTCGCAGAGTGAGAACAAAGGGAACTACATGACATTAGATGTGTGAACCGACTGAAAGCTATACACACAGTGGAGAGAGGAACAGAGAGAAAGATAGACATGGTGGGAGGGGTGGGAATAACGATACAGTGCGACCGAAAGAGACGGATAGACTGACAGGACAAGCAGCTAGGGAGAGAGATCGTGACTAGCCAACGTGTAGTTTGTGAAGGTTTTATAGGTTTGCAAAAACTTCTTAATAATATACGAACACAATTAGAGATATTCACAGAAATGAAGTGCGGTAGGTAGAAGAAACTATGACATGGGGGATGAACACTCGTGAAGGCCGACAGATGATTGCAAGATTTTCTTTTTAAGGGAGTCAGGCAAAAGAAAAAAAAAGAAAAAGAAAAGAGAACATTTTTTGCATATTCCTAAGCGTTTACAGGTGGTGTTTATGTATCTGAGATGTGGAAAGTCACAAACATGTTCACTAAGCCGATGAATTGCAATAAAGACTTCGTATAAATTTTAATCATAGTGGTTACCACAGCAACGCCTTAAACCTGTCCTGGATTGAGGCTCTAATGGGTCTCCGACCATATGATTCAAAACAACATACGGGGTCATATTAGTTGGTGGTTGGTTGGGGGACTTGAGCTTGTGGATTCTGATCTCCTTCTTTCATCCCCCCCCCTTTCTTAATCTCCCCTTCTTTCTCTCTGCCTCTCAAGCATGCACACGCGCTAGCATGCACTCGTCACAAATACTACACACACATAAATAGACACATATCATACACACTAACAGACATCTCTCTCTCTCTCTCTGATTCACATAGGTATGAGAGATGCACTTATACAATTTAGACTAGGGGTTTCTAATTTAAGCTCTCACGGGCTTCGCTACAGCTGTGACAACAGTAGAAGCACTAAGTGCTCTTTCTGTATAGAGGAAGAAAAATAAATGCATTTCTTATTTATCTGTCCCATATATTTTGATTTATGACAAGATCACATTCCCAGAAAATTCTATTAATTTCACATTTTCGGTTCAGCCTTTTAATGTCAGATAACCATACTAGAATAACCACCAGCTCAGCCACATATATATCTGTAGAGCTTTAGATTTGTGAGAAAAACTTCTAAAGAGTTGATTTCACTCTCTTCACTCTTGTGAAAATTTTTGAAGTTATGAAGTGTATTAGTTTATGTTTTTTTTTGGTTTTTTTTCCAGTCTATGAAGATGTTAGATGATGTTTGCTGTTGTCCTTGTTCACTTTCCCCTTGAAATGGGCTCGAGCCTACTCAATACAAGTTCCAGTTCTCTCTCTCTCACACACTTTTACTCTTCCCCCTTCTTCCTTCCCTTCCTTTATTTTTTGCTGCGGACACAGCTGCTGCTACTAATTCCACACCTTGCTGTTGTTACTGGAAAGAGCAACAACCTTGATGAAGAAGAAGATATTGTGGCATCTTTGGTGTTGGGTTTGGTCTGTATAATATACATATACATATTGTGTACGGGCAGTACTTCTTTCCACTGTGAAGCCCTACTGGTGCCCTCGTGAGCGTCCTGTTTCAGGGTTAGAAACCTCAAAAATGGGAGACGAGTTATCCACAAAAGTTTCATCAGTCTTCTTTGTAACGTCATATGTGCCCCCCTCCCGCCAAAAACCGTTTTCAGATGGACAGTAGATAAAAGCTAAAGGGATGCAATAAAGCGGCTCAACACATTCAGGCCCGTATTCGCCTCAAAGGCACACAATGCGTCACCGCAAACTAAAAAAATAAAACTATTCCCATTGCTTGTCATAAAACAAAATCATAACCGCTACCGCCAGGACTGAACGTTTATAGTTCTTTCTCAGGTCTGCATATATGCATTGACAAAAAGAAGACAAAATCTTAACAGCAGGACTTGTTTCCATGGGAAGAAGAAGGGTGTGGTGATTATGTAAAGGAGGGAAACTAAATGTAAGAGTTGTCCGGCCTTGGAGGCGGTAGGGGGATAAAGATTCAGACAGACAGACAGACAGACAGACGGACGGAAATAGCATGGCTAGCAGGCGCATAAACAGATAAACGAATATACAGTCACGGTTGAACAAAGACGATCTGAAACAGATGAACAAAGAGATAGAGAAGAGGGAGAAAAAGAACAAAGCAAAACCAAAACAAAAATAGAAAGCGGGGAGAGACAAAGACTCTTTAAAGGAGAAGAGGCAAACATGAAAAATGACTCAACAGACAAGCAGACGGACAAGTAGACTTACCCATGAAAGAAACCGTGCTCCCTGATTACATCGCCACTCATTTTCTCCAAAACGAGGCTAACACACATGAACACGAGGCTCGCCTGAAAGTATTCTAGACACGCCTGTAACGTAATCCTCTCCAAAAGCACGAGCTCTACATGCGGAGTGGAACTGGCTGGCCAGGCTAGCAGCCACCAACAGGATGCACAACCAGCAGCATCCGCGATACCTTCCTATCAGACTGACGTCACTAGCCCCGCATGCCGGGAAACTGTCTTTCTCTGGGGGAAAACACATTCATTTTTTCCCCAACACGCTTTGGGGAGCAGCTATCATCTACGACGCTTGACTCGCTGCTTTCGAAGCAAATGTTTCGCATTTCTCGTCTGCTGAATCAGTTGTCAATAGATAAAAATACGCTCGTGAGCTGGAAACATTTCAACGGGCAGTCCCGAACAAGCTTTTCGAGTTCCTACAAAGCGAAAGTCTTTCAGTTCCTGTAGTCGAGCTGCCGTAGCTCGTTGTCGGTGTTCATTGAATACAGAAGGCGCACTTTACGGTCATGAAGCGCCTACAGAGGCGTCGCTGTGAAACCCACTTCCTCCGACAAAACACGTGTCGCTTGAAAAAGTGCTTTGATATTAACATGGCTGCACCCTGCGCGTGAAAAATGAGGCAGACAAACAAGAGCTTTCGTGTTACGGCATGCGGATGTCTTATCACTGGTTTCCAGTTGCTGGATGCCTTGCCTTGGCGCTTCCAAAACTAACAAACACTTGCTGTGTGCTTGCCCGAACTATCGTTTTACAGCGTCACTTTCACGAGTCCCCCCACCTTTCCAAAACTGATAATTGTTTAGAGTTGATGTAAAAAAAAAACCCCAGTTTTCTATGACTCTCTGGAACTATCAGGACGAGGTCCAATCTTTTTTCCGCTTTTTTCTCCACTGCCTTGTGTCTAGTTTTTTCACGAACCGGCTTGACACTTGAAAGGGTTTGCTGTTTATCTTAACTGGGGACAAGGTGAAAGTTCTGGAACAAGAGGAGCGGTGTTTGAACCAAACAAGCACCATGACACAAACCCCTTCTTCCTTTTAGTGCAGTATAGTCATCACCAGTTAGCAGACGTGAGTTCATGTCAGTTCATCCTAAATTAGGCGTAGGGTTTGACCTCACCACCTTGCAAAAAAAAAAAAAAAAAAAAACTAAAAGGGAATAATGCGTTATGCAAACATTAGAAGCAGAGAAAGCTTCTTGTAGCGAAATCTACACTTTTCGTAAGAATTATTGCTAATAACACTAGTTTGTCGTTTGAACACTCCAATAGTCATTGTTAGTATTGGTTCTGTTTTCTTCTATACTTTTCTTGCTTTCTTTTATCTTTCGTTTGCTCATTTTTTTTCTTTCCTCCGCTTGATTAGAGAACACTTCAATATTTTAGTTCAGACAAATTCATTAAGATTTGAAATCCCCTTTATTAGGGGCAATCACTTTCAGATTCAGTTGTATCCGATGTCTCATGCGATTTCAATTGTTTGTAATAGGCCCCGTTCAGAAGCTAATTTCTTCTTTGGCGTGGCTTACACATACTCTCCTAGATTAAGGGAAACTTCCTCCTGAGTTTTTATATACTGCACAGCTGGAGTAAATATCTTCATTTCAGGATGTTATTTCCTTCATCCAATTTGTAGTATCTTTCCTCCTACCCATTCACCTTCAGGCAAACAGAAGGGAAACTGCAGCAGATATGGCAATGTTCCAGCGTCACTCCTTGCTTTGACCCGGTGTTGACTCTAGAAGCTCAGAGGAGTGAGCGGTGCGCAGGGTTGAAGCCACCAGCCGTAAATACCATTTCCCACAGACATGCATCACGTGTCTGAAGGATGCCTATACCGCAGCAAGTTGCTCCTGGAATGTCCAGCACTTTTGTGGAATCATTGTGTGTGATTATTTGTGTCCTACACCATAAGCCATTTACATCAGTAATGACTTATAACACTACAAGCCACACACGTAGTTTTATGCGAGTGAAGGAGCATTGTTGTCTCCGTTATCAACAAACCTTTCAAATTTTTGTTTAACTCCTTTTCTTCGAGAACGGAATGAGGTTAATTAATGGCCGGTGTTTGGTTTTCAGTGATGATCGCATCCCATCTACAAACCGCAGCAGCAATTTCACGTCTCCTCTTTCCCGACACCAACAAGAAAGTGGAGACAAGACATGCTAGAAAGAAGTCACTACCTCGTCTTCTCTCTAACACAGTAGCAGCTGAACGGCTAGCTCCAAGCGAGAAGTTTGCTTGGGATATGACGATTCTTTTGCCTGAAAAATGTCGCATAAGCGTCATGTATTTGTCTTTCAGATGAGAATTGTGTGCTGTCGTTGTTTCTTAAGCCCTCGCCACACAGCGCGACCACTCCGCAAAAGGTCAGCGAGTCGATTTCATTGTTGGCGGAGACAACACAGTCGCAGCACGGCTGCACGTGGAAACATTCCAAACTCGTGTGTAACACCCCCTGCAAATGGTCCACAGCTCACGAAGCCCTCCACAGCCGACAGTCTTAGTCTCCGGCGCGTGTGCAGGACACGGGAGTTCAAATCCCTCGGCCGTTACATCATCGGCTGGCCGCCCATTGACCTGACGTTCGGTACACTTGCGTGCAGACACTGGCGACCCCTGGTGGTCACCTCCCGCTGACTTCTTGCTGACGTCATGACCGGTGCACGGCTAGGACCCTATCATCGGCTGTATAGGCAGAAATCCCATGACGTCTGTTAGATTCTTCATAGCAGCCATGACGCAAAGCTAAGACTGCGAAGTAAGGAAGCTCGTTTTTGTTTTTAACTGCGTGTTGTTTTAAAACCTGCATTAGCTTCTACAAGAAAGTTATCCGCGGTTGTTCACACACACACAGACGACGATAAAACCGGAAGTTCCCATATCTACTGATGAAAACATCGTTTGTTGGTGCGAACGGCTATGTAAAAGTCTGCCCCTGAAGTAAATCACTTTCGACTGAAGAGTTACTGACTCGGAAATAGATGGTTTTCCGCACGTGAACGAAGAAGGAGCAGAGATCTCTCCCGGCAGGCGAGGTTCGCACGTGCTTTCCTTTTGCTGACGACATCCTGCCACCCTGCTGACTCATCTGCTTTACTACTGCAAGAGGGAACACGAGATAAGGGGTGGGATGAGGAAGGAGATGGAGGGAGGAGGGAAGTCTGGGAGGTTTGAAGGCTCTGCGAGTACACATCACCTGGCATCATTGCTGCAGGCAGCACAGACACACATCCGGAGTCTGGGACACGGGGCTTCCCCCTCCATGCCAGCCAAACTTTTGATTCAGCGTGTGAACCGAGTGCCCCTGAAGCCGCAAGCACGCGCTGAAGCGCTTTCCTTTAACTAAGAGGAGCAGCAAAGGGTGAGGTCAGCTTGGTTCCGACAAAGTAAAGCTCGCATAGGAAAGCCTCCAAATCACTAGGAAAAGGGCCAGCGTTGTGCCTGTCTGTACACAGGAGACTGCCAAACAGGTATCCCCTGAAACTATTTTCTCTCCGCTAAGAAAACACTACACTCTCGTTACAGCTGCTGACAAAGCTTCCTAAATCATCATTCTTTTGAGATTTGTTAACATGTTCATGGTTAAAAACAAAAAAGGCATGTTTCTATGTATGTATGGATGAATTTGTGTGTGTGTGTGTGTGTGTGTGTGTGTGTTTATGTGTGTATACATATACACACACACACACACACGATAAAATTTAGCACTTCATTGCACCACACCATCATAGTTTGTTGGCTATACCTTTTTAGAACTAAAGACTAAATGTTGCATAGCTGTGAACAGCTCTTTGAGATGTGTGATTTCCCACTCACTTCACAACTAACTAGACAGTTTCGCTGGTAACACTTTACATCTGTCGACAAGTTAAAAGAAAAAGTGTTGATGAAGTGTCGTGCCGCCTCAGCCTCAGTACTGTTTCTACAATCATCTGAATGGTCCTTACATCAAACACACCTGTGCTCTGAATCATAACCTGTGTTAACGCTGACTGAATACCCGCAATTTTTTGTCACCTTTTTTTTTAAAGCACGTCGTAGGGCCTTGTATTCCGTTGTTTAATCCAAACATTGCTCGAAAATATAGGTACAAAGAGGTGAAACACGTGTATTGCGTCCAAAGGCTCGGCTCGGTTTTCATGCATTAACATAATAATGTTGAAATTAAAAGGTAGAAATACTTTTTAACGTCTTGTGTACTGTTACTGGCATTTAGGTTTAAACATTTCTCACGATTTGCTTTTTTTTTTGGTCTGTTTTCAGAGCTAAATGTGTTTCTAGTGTGAGGAGCCTTCTGCAGTCTGTTTGCGAAGAGACAACAGTTAGAGACGGTAAGTGGGGGTGTGATGGAGATGGGGTCGGGACACAGCAGAGACCTTAAGTGGCGTGCTTTTATTTTCGTGGGCATTATTTCTTGTTTGAGACTGAAGAAACACCTTAAACACAGGAGTTCATTTAATGGGCCAGGTCGCGGACAAGTGAGAGGTAAGGAAAGTTTGCTTGGCTCAGCGGTTAAGGGCACCTAATGAGTCAGATACAACAGGTAAATGGATCAGATTTACTGATGTAATCTGCTTGACGGTTCTATTGCAACAACAGCTATGAATAGGACTAGCATCAGTCTCTCTCTTTGGGTACATATCGAAGAGAGATAGAGAGAGATTTTATATGTTTAAGTTCAGAAATAATTGAGTTATATATCAAAGTCGGTGTTAAAATTCTCAGTAAGTAGTTGTTAGTCATTTATATTGACACGTCTCCTATGTTTTCATGTACTTATAACGTGTGATTATATTCAATGATTTAAAGAGCAGACTTTCTCTGCCCCCCCCTTCCCCCCATCTGTCTCTCCTATTTTGCTATTCTTACTTGTTTGCTGCACAATCGTGTTGCTTGATAATATCTACAACTTCTTCAAAGCAGGATTAATCTGTATCAATCGATTAGCAGCATCTCTGTTCTCCTGTCTCTCAGCTGGTCTACTGACGCGCAATGTTTCATCTCACATGCTGTTAGAGGGCGAGGCATTTCGCAGCGGCCACCGAGCACTTTCCTGGCGCCTGCTAGCACGTCCACCGCGTACTGACTGCTCTTCCTCGCCAGCTGACCTCAAGCACCGCGTTTTAACCCCAGTCACCCTCGGCTTCCGCTTTCCTGGGTCCTAGCGCGTGCACGGGTCGTGTTGGGACGGAGTCTGTATGCGTCGATGTCGCTACGGCGTTTGATCATTGCGAGTTGCCACCCTTCATGCATTTTGTGAGTTAAACGGGGAGTAAAGTGATCAGAAGGTGAATGTGTGGAACCACTTGATGATATGAAAGAATCTCTCAGCAACAATGACAGACCGTCGGTCATTCATGACCGTTGGCTAGACCTCGATAACTTGTTTCGACAAAGTGTGTTGAGACGAAAACAAATGTAGTCCTCGTTGTGGATACTTCTGGTTAATTTTTACCCAAAGTTGTGTTTGACTGTACGGTAGTTTCTTTAAACCGTCATCATTTTTTTTTCATTAACCTCATCATCATGGTCTTTTGTAGACAAAACGGTACAGTAGGAAGAGAGGTAATGTAGAAATAAGAAGGTTCTGTAGCTTCCAGCCACCTGCCATCTGTTTAAGTAAAGCTCTGATGAAAGTGAATCAAATTATAAATTTGTGTGGAAAAGTGAGAGTTGTAGGGAGCTCATTCGGCGTGCACTCCAAGCGAGCGTCCAGCTAAGGAACTGCTCTTGCTGCAGTTTATCTCGGTGTATCAATGGTGCAGCGATGTTGTTAGAACCCGTGCAGAATATTTGCTGTGGGTCAACAGACAAGACAACAGTGTTTGCCCACGCCTGACCCCATGAAAGTGAAGTGGGTGTGTTTATGCTGAAACAGAAACAAAAACAAGAGTGGAAACCGCCTACGGGAACAAAAAAAAAAAAAAAGCTCAACACGAAATTGTAACGCCCTTATTGCGGGGGCTTGTGGAGACTCGGCAATGGTCCTGGACACAAACACACAATTCGCTGAGCAGGCAACTCCCAGTGGTTTGAAAGGCCTAAAGAATTTTATGTGCGGGGCATGAAGAGCAAAAAAGCGACAGACAAGCCGGTCAGTCCAGTGAAACCCCTCGTCAGCAACTTGCAAAACGGCCACAACTTAAAGAAGCTCTTTTAGTAAGCGTCGCTATACTATAGGAAGGTACTGTGGAGATGTAGGTACAGTAGGAAGTGAGGTACTGTAGAAATAGGTAGGTGCTGTAGGAAAATAGATACTGCAGGAAGGGATAGAGTAAAGAGAAGCATTGTAAGAGGGTTGCAAGAACGGAGGCATTGCAGAGACTGGTACTGTAGGGAGGGAGGTGTTGTAGTTGGGTAGGTACTATAGAGAGAGATTGAGTGTAGAGAGGGAGGTATTGTCGGTAGTGTATCTCACATATGTAGGTACTGTAAAAGGAAAACGGACTGTTGTACAAAGGGAAGTGCCGAGGCTAATGGTTAGTACGCACAACTTTGTAGCAGAACATCTTTGTAACGGGACTGGACTATAGCTAGAAAACTGTCCCATGTCCACCCAGCATATGGCTTCATAATCTGGCAAGGGAGGTAAAGGACTGTGGAAGTAGAGAGCCCCGCCTTTCTAATGTCAATCTCTAGATATGTTGAACCACTTACAGCGCGCTGTGAAAAGACAAGTAGGCTATGGGACCCTTTTCTTAAATACTGTGCGGTGTTTTCGACCTACCAAACATCGAAAGATTCAAAACCAACAGACTTTAGTTTCACGTGCGACTGGGGGGGACCCTTACCTATATCAATTGATCACTTATACATCGCACATGTAACCCCCCCCCCAAAAAAAAAAAACAACAAAAAAAACCAAAAGAGAGTAGCGAGGTTTGCGCCAAACAGATTGCTTTCATGGTCGGGTATGTTCTAAACAGGAAGGAAATACCAGCTATCCATCTAAAAACCACCAACAGTAACTAGAAGAAACTCCGCAATTTGCACTTAACCATTTGTAACAAAATAGGTATTTCTGGGTAGCTCTTTTTCTTCCGCCATGTACTATCCTTTGACAGGGATCTGACTCGTGTTATGACAGAATGCGAGGTTGTATGAGGTTATCCTTCAGGGTAAAAAAAGTATTCATCAGTGTCATGAATCTCATGCCAACGTTCCTCGCCTCCCTTTTGCTACATTTCCAAAAGAAATTGTAATGGGGAGGAAGTAGAATTTTTTTCTTCTCAAAGTTTCTTCTTGTAGCCTCCCTTGTATCGATGACTGTACTGATGCCGTCTGGTCTTGTTATTGTTTGTTTTGTTTTTTCAAGCTTATTTTCGTGCAAGCAGGCCGAAGAGGGGTAGGATGCCGGTTGTCATAGATCCAGGACATTTTTCTAGAAGATAGAGTGACCACGTTCATTCATTCTAAAGTATTTTAATTTCATATTTTTATGCTATAGATTTTTGCTTTGTTTCGTTTTTAAAATAATTTAATTTCAATCGGAAAATTCTATCTGAGGCAGATTTATTTTTCAAAAGTAGTGTCTTACACTGGTTACCTCACACACCGCTTGCTATAAAGTTGATCTCGGCCAGTCTCTAGATCATTATTCACACCTGGCGTTATGTCACCTGGCAGTCTGCGATTCCACCTGTCAAGGGGCGGGCGTTGTGCCACCAAACGATCGTCGTAGGCCGCAGGTAAATTTCATCCTACCGTGACGTGGCAGGTAAATTTCAATTTCATCGTTAGCATCAAGGTAAACGCTGCCGAAGTCAGCAGGTCCTTTCTCGCCTCGCTAGTCGTTGATCCCTCTAATGAGACAACTGATGACATTTGGACAAGTCAGCGCTTTTAGCAATGGCTTGTCAATGGCGGCCCCTTTCTATCTGCACTTCTTTCTGTCTGTGTGCACGCACTCGTTTTTTCTCTTTCTCTCTTGCTCTCCTTTCTCTCTTTCTATGTAACGCATCTGTCGAGAACTCTCTTTCCGTCTAAATTAGACTTCGAAGATATAAATCGCGGGGATAAATTAAAAAGACTTTATAGCTTGAATGACCAGGCAGGACGTTCACAACTACTTTATCTATCTATCTATCTATCTATCTATCTATCTATCTATCTATCTATCTGATGATGATGATGATGATGATGATGATGATGATGATGATGATGATGATTAATGTAGCCAAATTACTTGTATATTTATAACGTATTAAGAATATATATATATATAGAGAGAGAAATTGCATCGAATGTGCACAATTCTGTCTAAAAGAACGCACAGTGAAATTACACTCATTAATTGTAAAGACAGAGCACGAGAAATTTAGCTTTGGGGTGAAGTTTTAATAAAGAGATAATTAGAAAAAAAAGTTTGCTTGCAGTTAAATCTCTCACGCCCAACGGTCCAGCCGGCTCCTAATTAATGACGTCAGCATCGACTGTACGTGAGCCATGAACGTGAACGTGAACTTCCTTCATCGCTCACGTCACTAAATAAGTCGCATTCTTACGGCAATTCACGTTAGATTAGAGAATATTAATAGTACGCCGACATTAATGATCTGAATGAATATATTTTCTTAATAGTAAGAAAAAATGCAACAAATATTAATTCCCAAAATAACACAATCAAAGGATAAGTGACAATTGTGCTGAACTACCCGTGAGTGGAAACGTGTCAAAGAATGTGACAAGACTCGTGACATGCAATCTCGGGTATAAACAAACCTAAAAGTCAATAAACACCTCAATGAAAGCATCAAACTAACCCGACCATCGAGCGAAAGGCCTTCAAGCCATAGAAACAGAAAACAACAAACGATTAACGTTTTGCTCCACTCACCTAAGAAATGAATGAGGGAAGAAAGGAGCAAATGAACAAACGAATAAGCGAGACCAGACAGATGGACAGGAGAATGAGATGGCAGCAAAAAAGAAACGAGAAATAAAAGATGACATGAGAAAACATTAGTGCTTCTATTTCAAAAGTCGGATTCTCTGATATTGTAGATTAACCTTTTTGTGTTTGATTTTTTTTATCGTTTAGCTTTTTCCTCACGAAGACAAGCGAAAGGGAATAAGCCTGAAGTGACAAACGGAAGACCGAGAGGTAGACCCACAGACAACCGAGAAGCGCAAAGACACGTTGAAAATTGAAATGACAAAATGCTAGGAAGTCAATTAATGTTAGAAATAGATCGTGATGTCGCATGCAAGCAAACGTACGACGTGTAAACAAACAAGCACCCGTGCCGACAAACATCAGACGATTATCACGTGACACGAAACCCTCGTGACCCGTCGCCTGGGGGGTCGCAATTACATTACATCTTGGGGTGTGTCCTCATATTTAAGAAGTCGATCGTCTGCTGTTACTGACGGATTGCGGAACATGTCATTCATCAATCAGTCGCTCCTGTGTCGAACAGGGAAATCCCTGATATCGCTGAGTTTAGCGAGCTCTGTGTGTGTGTGTGTGTGTGTGTGTGTGTGTGTGTGTGTCTATTTATTTGTCTGTCTGTTTGTCTTGGTTTTATGACTTCTTGGTGAGATCAGTCTTTAGGACAATGCTGACAATATCAAAGATGAAAAGAAAGATCCCACAGGTTTATGCAGGTCTGTGCATCTTAGAATCGCAAAACTTGATCATCAGGTTTAACATCAAGTTCAAAAAAGCGTTCATGCAATGACGGTGAATATTGCAAGGCACTCACCTGCCACTGCTACTATAGCGTACGTCTATGGGAGCTGGTCACTGAAAGGATGATGTCAGGTGTGCAGCCGAGTTCCTGTAGGATGAACTGCAGCAGATGGTGGATGTCGAATAGCAAAAAGATACCTGGGTCCGCTATGAAATCAACGGGTTTTTTTAATCTTCACCGACACTTGTAAAATTGTTCTCACCCGGTGTTTTTCTTCTCTTCTCACAAAGAGAGAGTGGAATACGTCTTTGGTGATCCTTTCTATAACTTTGCAAAATCGATTGTGAGTTCAAAGTTCTCTGTTTCTCTAAGTTCTTAAAGTGTACACAGCATGAAGAATGTGCAAATGCGACTATTTTCCCAATTGCTAAAAAACAGCCTGTGGTTCACGAAGGATGCGTCACATGACAGAATAAAATATTGCGAAAGACAGGACGGCACGGAGAGAGCCAAATGATGCTCAGGTCAGGTGTCAACTGCTCCTGATTCGATGGCTTCGCAGAGACTGTGAAATCTGGTGACACAGACTGTTGTGAGTTGGCGTTTGTTGGAACTAGGTAACGCTGTGTTTTGGAACTAGCAGACACCTACAGCCTGTAAGGTTTGCCAACTGTTTGGAGATAGATGAACGTGTTCGAGAAGATTCCACTTAAAAAAAACAAACTACTGTCCACATAATAACCAAGGCGCACGAGTCCTTGCTTTTAAACTGCACCCTTGCAGCTAAATGTGGCAAATAAAGTTTACTACAGAAGCTGCAGCTGTTTCCTGGTTCTCGTTTCAGGGGTTATGTCCCTTACGCCAGACGTCCAATCAAATCTTTGTGATCAGCAGACACCGTGCATCCGTATATATTTATAAGCAGCTCTGGTAGGTTACAATGCGTAGTTTCTTCAGACAGTGGTAGAAAGACACCCGAAACATCAAAATTTCAAGAAAAATAATCGGTAATAGTCATTCGACCTTCTTTGTATTTCTCAACACCGTTCTGTTGGAAGTCAGTCAAGCTGCTCAAAGTTTAAAAAGGTGACGTTGATGAAAACGATGAGAACATCGATAGCTTGCAGAAAGCTTGACGGAGAGGGGGAAGGTAGAGACAATCGTCGGCTCCCGACGCCAGCGCACCAGCTGCGACAACAACAGCAACAGCAGAAGCAGCAGCAGCGGCTCAAATTCCCCGGCGATGCAGCGCGGCGGCTGGCAAGAGATTACGTGCCGTACCTGACGCTCGAGCACGTAGATGTGACGTAGTCATCGGCGCGAGACCTTTCCCAAGGCTCGCAAGGATGGGCATCACGCTCTCACGGAGGGCAGATCGACGCGGGTTTGTTTTCAGGGCGGGAGAAAGGGAGGAGAGAAGGATCATGGCGGAGGCTGGGAGGGTGACGGAAAGTGGTGGAGGAGTGGGGAACAGTTGTTATGGCCGATGGAATGAGAAGTAGGGACCAAGCAAACGAAGACGCAAGAGGTGTGAGAGGGGGTTAGGGTCAGGAGAAGATGATGAAGGGAGGGTGGGCGCTCCAGAAGGAGCCTGGGATTGATACGGTGGACAGTTGGTGCAGGGAAGAGACAGGTGGTAAGAAAGCGATCTACATGCGAAACGAAAGACGCTCTAGTGTCATGGAGGGACAAAGGGTTTGAGCTTCAGACGCGAAGTGCGTGCAAACGACCCCGCGGCCAAAATTGTCGGAGGTTGGAAGGGGTGATGTGAGGGGGCGGAGGATATGGGGAATGAATTTTGGTGAAAGCGAGTGGGAAGGGGGGGGGTGATGTTGCGGTGCTCTTCAATGTACGCCAGTCGGTTAAATGAGATTTGTTCACAAAACGCATGGCGCGATGAGGCTGTCTTCTCAGACCCTTCTATTTGCTGATCTTCTGCAGGAACTGACTCCCCGTCGAAACACTTCCGCCTCCAGAGAGACCTCCAGGCAGCTCCCCCACCCACTTTTGACAGCTGACGACACCTTCGAGATTCGAGGACACCTTTACATCACATTTTCCGACTTGGCATTCGGTGGGCTAA
Organism: Marisa cornuarietis; assembly: GCA_004794655.1. Taxonomy (NCBI): domain Eukaryota; kingdom Metazoa; phylum Mollusca; class Gastropoda; order Architaenioglossa; family Ampullariidae; genus Marisa; species Marisa cornuarietis. The sequence continues at coordinate 1,439,124 of SMMW01000147.1, forward strand.
ATAACACCAGCTTTTGCGACAACTTTTGAGTCGGCCGAGGTAAGTATACAAGCTACTACCTTTCGCTGTTTTAAAAAACCTTATGTTTTCATTTTTTATCTTCTTTTTCGATCGTGCAATTTTGCCAGCATGAGCTCCTCAGTTTTAGACACACATGGGATCAGATTCATGCAGTTACGTATTCATTTCGGATGTGCGTCGGTGATAAAACTGGAAGGGAGACTATTAACTGACAACGGAGGATGACGAGGTGGCGGGGGGTAAGTACCGGGGAAGGGAGGGATGGAGACGTGTATGTAAAAGCAGAATGCAAAATAGCTTCTTCATCGTTTCGCTTACTGCCGCTTCCTCACCGCAATTGTGTGCAGGCTATCGTCTATAAACTGTCGGGGCAATAGACACATAGACCGATGGCTCCGCCCACCCCGCATTCTACATCTCCCACTTGGTTGCCCCCTTTCGCGCATGCGCAGTCACGTAAGAATTAACCGAGCTACCGATTCCCCCTCCCACCTACCCACCTCCATCTAACCTGCCAAACTCAGACATGAAACTGAAATCACATCCAGATTTGGAAAAGATTTTATCAAGTGTTATCGGGTACTGAAAGCCTATTCGACCCACACAAACCACCTCAGGCGTTAAAATAAAAATCCTATCGTTTTGAGCCTCGCTTAACGTTTCACAGTAATTGGCATGAAAGGAAAGCTGCTAGTTAGAATATCAGACTTTTTACTTTATTTTCTTTCAATGTGCACGATTTAATGATAATTTAATGAGTTAATTTTAATAATATTAGAGAAGGATGCACGATTCTGGAAAAAGCATAAAAATGCAAGGGAGTATGAGACAATTGAGAATATTCACAGAAGAATTAATACGGAAAAAGCTGATGATATCGCTGAGATCCAATTTCGCTAAGCCTAGCTTATTTGCATAAATCTACACACAGCATGTAGGTGCTCTTTGCTGTTCTTTAGATAGTGACTTCTAACCTTGCATGACGACACCTAGAGATGGTGCAGGGCAGGCACAAGAGAGAAAGAAACGGGACTCCGCAGCGAGCCAGAGAAATGGCGACCGTTAACTTGTCAGGCACATAATCTAAATGCCAGGTGTGTTTGTTGGGCAGCGATTCTCGTCAGACATCATGGGAAGCGTTTGGAAGGTTGACGGGCGGACGTGATTGTGAACACGCAAATCTTGTGAGCAGGGCTGCCTCGATGTTAATGCACATTGTACCACTAGGTTTGAAAGGTTTACAGTTAGCGTGTGACTTGTCCCTGCCTGGTGTAAGCAAACGCCTGCCTGATTGGGGCTGAGTGTTAGTCACGAGACACCACGTCGTATTTTGAGCAATAAAAGGCAATTAAAGGCAATTAACAAGTCACCCTAAGCGGTTCTGAAAGGCGTCAGCACTTATTTAAATGTAAAAGACTACAAATTGTATGTATATATATATATAAATAAAACTCGATCAACACCGCCAAGACATACATGTGTGAGGGAGGAGGTCAAAGAATCGGTCATATACAAGACATATATATGTTGTATTATGTAATAGTATGAAAAGTGGCCCTCTGAATGAGCGCATCTATATGCGTATCCCAGTAATAATTAATGTAACAACAGTTTCAAATTCATTTAAGTGTTATGTTAAAAACATAACACTCAAGAACTCAAAGAAAGAAAAAAAGAATAAAGCATGACTGATTGCTAAGTTCATTTTGCACGACCCTAAAAGCAAGTCATAATTTATGAGTTTATGCTGATGGTGGCATTTGAGTCACTGTTATAATCTCACGTAGAACTGTTAATAAAGAAAGTTCACTAATAATTTGTGTTTCTTTCCAAACCCCTACTTTAACATTGGTTTTTACTATCGTCATCGTATGATTGCAAGAAAATTTGAGAGCGACAGTAAGTTGAACGATGAAAGAAAAGAGTAGGCTCTAGTCGTGGTGAGTTGGGATTGGTGGGAGGGTAAGTGCTGAGAGCAGATTTATCGAAGTACTCATTACAAACTTAATGATTACTTATGCCCTTGCACAAAATGACTTTCAAAGCTGTTATTACTGTTATCATCTATTTGACTTAGGATTGTGTCACCTAAAGTTCATTTATCAGCTGCAGCGTAAATGACAAGCATGCATATTCTTAGCAGAAAAGGGCCAATGTCAGTTACAGAAGTTGAGTGGGTTTCTCATAACGTTTATACTTGAATTCTTAAACCTTAACTGTGAAAAAGGGAAAAGCGTTTACTCTTTGCAAATACTTAACAGTAAATAACATCAAATTCATATTCAACGTCCAATAAACCCGAAAGTCAAATGATGCACCAACCAATTTTACTGTCCACACAACAGCTGGATTCTTCAGCATAGCTCAAAACCATACAAATAATCTGTATTTGTCTCAGAATCAAGTTGGTCTGAGAGACCTAGGTGCAAAAGACAACGAAAGAACTGATAAAGGGGCGAGCGACTTGTCAACAGAACTGATGTAGTCATGCTCTTCATAGCATTATGGCCGCCAGGGTTGAGATCAGTTAGCTTTATTTACATAGTACTCGCATTTTGATTGCTTCTGGACTGCGGCTCTAAAATTTTCCAGTCCTCTTTTCTGATTTTGGCGAAAAAGCGGTCTTGTTGACCTCAGGTATGAGAAGACACTTGCAACATTTGGGTCCATTCTAGAATTTTCAAGTAAACGAGAGCGCCACTGGATGTGTAGACAGAGCTTCCAGAAACGAAATGTTTGGTGGGAATCATAAGATGACAGGTATAATATTACAACATATCATCAAGATGACAGTACTGCTACTGAAACCACTACTATTCTAATTTTTAAAGTAATTGCATTGAAGTACATGGTGAAAACTTTATTTCATAAACGAGTGACGAACGGAATAAAATCAATATTACAAAAATGAAAACGAGAAATGAAGGATAACAAGAAGGAGAACGAGAAATGACGAAGAAATTTTGAAACTAACTCGTAGAGAAAAGGGCCTAACATATAGACAAATACTTTGACATCAGGCAGCATTGTCTGGCGGGTGATTTGTCAATACTTTATGTGAGAGATAAAGTGGCCGCTTATAGATATCGGTCATTACTGACAGACAAGTGCCAATCTGAGCAAATCGAGGAAAAAAATCAAGAAGTAATATATGACATGCACGTCCGCACTTCAAGCGTGCAAAACATGCCAACTCCTATAAATCAAAACTGAATCTGGAATTTTCATCATAAAAACAATATTTTTATTACGCGAAATAAAGAGATTTTTAATGCAGACAGAGATGATTGTTCTATACATTATAATTCTAACTTCGCACAGATGGAGCAGATTATCTTTCATGCTCTTTGACCTATATAAAAATACTCTGAATAAAGTCTTCCTGTGCTTGAAGTAAACAGAGATGCTGGCTGTTTTGCACTTATTGAAAGATTATTTAAAGGCTACACAGAGTGCAAAATAATTGTGAAATGCGTGAGTAATTTATTAGAAGATACCCATTCCCCAAATCTCAGCAATGTATTCTTTTCGCGATGTATAAGCTTTTGGACATTGCTTCTGAATATTGCAGAGTTCTCAGCTGGATTTCATTAAAAGCGATGATCTCATTTCTCGTGATATGGCAAAAGAATGTCGGCTGACAGGGCATATGCATGTGAATATTTGCATATATTTGAAACTTTCTCCGCCCAACTTGGAGCTTAATTTCACATGTTACTGTCGTAGGCCTTTAAACATCCGTGTTAACACCGACAAATACATACAGCTATCGTGCGCATTAAGCGAAGATGCGCACATTTTTTTTAGGCACGATGTCTTTTTGGGAGGATCGCTGTGAAAGCAAAGTGACAAACAGAACAATACTTTTTCTTTTGCATGGGCCTTTCGTGCATGTGCAGAAGCTCACGTAGTCAATGCATGCGGCCTCCACGCTCCTCCCACTCCCACAATGTCCAGCTTTTGCTGTCGCCCGAGAGACGTTTTCTACATGTCAGCTTTGTCCGCCTGTACACTACACCCCGCCCCTACTCTCCACAACCCCCTTGCGCCCCCCCCCCCTTTGGTGTCAGAGACTTCCATGCGTTCTGTATCCTCTGCAGTTAATTAGACGTTTGCAACATGGAGGATAATAAAAGAAAGCATTTCCTAGTGTAAGCCATCATCATCGTGAAAACAAAGCGAAACTCTCCCCAATCTCATACAAGACTTTGACAAAGACATTGAACTTATTCCAACAAGAACCAGTGTATTGTTGTTGTCAGTGGCTGCGGGTAAATATTGTAGGCATCGTGTTTCTATTCGGTGAAATAACCTAGAGAACCGAACCGAGTATCTTTCATTAAGTCATGGCCGTCAGGGTGCACAGTATTTAGCAGCGACTCAAGAAGAGGAAGGCAGAAGCGGGGTAGAAAAAAAACGGAATTATATATATTAAAAATATATATATATATAATTATATATTATTTATAGTATCTGTATTTTTTGTAACACCAGTCACCGGTAATATGTTGGGCTAATATTATCCCGCACGACGCGAAGATTTTCTTCGGCAGGCGCTGATAAATGATGGCGGGGGAAAATATAATAATAATAATTTGCGGTTACCAGAGGGAGAACTAACAAACATTAACTCTCCTGTCAATGTGCGAGGTGGATGTATCTGCATCGGTCAAGTAATTAACAAGCGGTGGCCATTAAGGGGAATTAATCGGAGTGTAAGTGCGTCACGAGCAAGACGGAAGTGAGGTGTCATGGGAGCGCATTTGGTGCTTAGCTGCTGTGACAGATCGACATCAACCGGTTATTTCAGTGTAAGGAGGGCATTGCTCAACGTTGACGAAGAGAGAGAGGTGAGGAGGGGACAGTAAGATATGATTGGCTTTTGATGACAACAAGGAAACGCTGACGTTGCCGCGGGGCGGAGGTGGAGGGGGGTAGGCTCCTCCAGACCGTATCGCAACTTCAAGGCGTTAATTGTTACTTGTCAGTCTTAGACAACTGACCCTGAGTCCCGGGTCTCTAAAGGTGCAACACAGAGGTCAAGGAGGTAGTGATCGAGCGACTACCGGGAATGAGGGTGCATGAAAGGGGTATGTCAAACCAGCGACTGTAAAAAAAAAAAAAATTAATAAATAATAAAATAATCGTACTGTTTTCTGCCTTGTGTAGGTTTTGCAGATAAAGAACACTACCTTATAAAAGAAGTTTGATCAAACAATGTAATTATAATGAGCATTAGCAATCACCTCGCACATCACCACTGATAGTATCCCCGTGTCACACATTTAACTGCCAGCTTCACCCGGTGTATCGACACACAAGAGATTTGTCTAGACACAGTTTTTCATTTGGTCATAATTGTATTTGGGCTAATCTCAGACAACTTCGGTTTAGGACGACTCTTTACCAGCCTTCAGAATTATGAAAGAAAACTTTTTGTTTTTTCATCCAACCTTGTTATCTTTTCTTTCTTATACAATACAATATTGGCGCTGTCACTTTCCTACTACCATCTTAAACATTGCAAAAAGACATAATTAAAAGAAACTAAAGAAATAAATATGACAAAACACGCCATTGACTTCTATTTCAAAGTGAATGCAACATAAAGTCCTCACAATCCGCGAACATGTGCAATTGAAAGTTATATGAGGGTTGTCTCCCTTAGCCCAGTTACTGCAGTAGATTCCCGAAGCTGCACACATGGTATTGGAATGTCGTGAGTAGACCACTCCCATCACGCAGCTCACTCACACGAAGCGGTGTTGAAGGGTCAAAGGTGGGGAAGGGGGTTAGGAGCTGATGTCAGTGGAGGCAGGAGGGGTGTAAGTCAAAGTTGTGGGATTCAGCTACAGCATCAAAAGTTACTACTTGGCTTTGTCAGCACAGACAGAACATTCCAAACAGGATCGTGCACATTAACGTTGAAGAAAAGTAAGTGAGGGGACAACCAGAAGGTCAGAGTCATCGTTACCATTACTTCCTTCTTCCTGACGTCTGTGAGTGTAGGCGGCGACTGCGCCGAGAACACAGAAGGTGGTGACTAAGGATGAGTGAGGGGGGTGGAGGTCGATGTTACGAAGAAGACATAAAAGCAAGTGACAGAACAGTCAGCAGGCGATCTATGATTAAAGTGACAATCGCAGATAAAACTTTAATTTTAAAAAAATACAATCCCATTCTCTTTACCGGATAACAGCAACCGAAATCCCAGATAAATCCTTCTTAGCTTTCACACACACCGCCCTAGGTAAAAATAAACTCTTATTATAGCCCTTTTTTCTCAGTCCCAGCCTTTTCTAGGTAGCCTTGTTGTGGGTTTCCCTATGCTTATTTCCCAAAAATAAGGTTTCTATTAGGGGAGAGCACATCACTGCTCCTTGCATTACTGTCTCTAACAAAAGATTTCTCCCTGTAGATCTTTATGCTTACTCGTTTCTTCTTTTCGAGGAAACAAATTTAAGCGTCTTTTTATAGAACTTTTTTTTTTTTGGAAAGGAATATAAGGCCTTGTTAGAAGCTTTTCCAGCTTAAAGTCTCCAGTGATAAAAGAAGCGAAAGTACAGCGACAAAGCTATTGAGCATGCGTGGGTCACGTGGGTAGGGGCCTAGGGGGCACGTGTGGGAAGAACCGCGCCACGCGCCAATGGGAGGAGAAACCGTGAGTGGAGTGTGCTGGAAATAATGATGAATCAAATGACAAAGGGATGAAAATGACGCTTTAGACGCCTTTACACGTGGGTCATGTTTACCCATCGTGAGCTACCTGTATAAAAGAGACAAAATAAAAAAAAGAATAGTTAGAGTAGTTTGTTCTCTCTAGCTGTTTCTCACACTTGCGCTTTCATTCCTTTGTGTCAAAGGCAACCGGAGACAAGCGCTGGTTTCCTTTACCTCATAGTTTTGGATTATTTTTTTTTTGTCCCCTCGGCGAAGAGTGATTGATTTCCGCGAATCTGTTTATTTTGTCTCGGTTTTCATTACATATTTATTTATGGCCATGAATCTCTCTCTCTCTCTCTCTCTCTCACACACACACACACACACACACACACACACACACACACACACACACACACACACACACACACAAGGACACTCACTCTCACTCGTCTGTAAACGTGTTAAAGACATGCTGAAAGCTCGTTCAGAGAAAATGAAGGACACGGTAGAGGGTGAAGAAAAGAAGTGGATTGAAATAAGTAGAGTTAAAAGATATAAAATAACTGAGTGGATGAATAGAAGAAGCGAAAGAAAGAGAGAGAGAGAGAGAGAGGAATTTGCGGATCAAGTTGTTATTGCCTGTACACTAAGTATCCAGAAACACTTTGTCGGACACTTTATTCCTCCCCAGCCACCCACTTACCCTAAACATAGTTTGAACTGTCAAGGTCACGAAGTCTTGAGAACTGGGGGAGAATGGAGGCAGAAAGAAGGGAGGAAGCCGTGTGTGACCCAGGATATACACCAGACTACCAAAAATGTGCATCGGTGCCCGCCTGTATGTGTTTGGCGAACACTAGAAAAACAAACTGTTTTAACATCACGGAGCTCTTTTCTCGTAAACTACAAAACGAGAATTAAATCAGGAAATGCTACAGTCTCCTGGTAATCAGTGTGCTTACATTGTCAACCGAAACTGAAAGTCCCAAACTGTTTCATAGAAAAAAAAGCATGCGATAAATAGGATATGAAAATTTTGTCATGTCACTGCCCATTGTTGTCTTGTTTTTGTCTATTGTTGAAGCTCTATTTTTTATGCTTTATAATTATTTTTATTATGTCTTCTCTTTTTAGGTGCACGTAAGAGCAAAATTATTTAAGTGCAAGAACACCTTTACGTACATTGTGTGTGTGTGTGTGTGTGTGTGTGTGTGTGTGTGTGTGCTGGGGGGCGGGGGTGCGTGCGTGCATGTTTACTTTGTGGGGACAAGATGCCAAGTTCACCTACAGTGCCATTGCTCAGCCATTGTACAGGTTAATTAAGTGCGCGTCCTTTTCCTAAGCATACAGACGAGGTGTGTGCATCTATACACACGTATCCACATCTTTATACACATACATAACTATATACATTTATATTCACACACGTACATCATTTTTTACGAGGGTTTTCTATGACTCATACATAGCTGTGCAGAGTAGGAGCATTTAAGCCACGGAATTGAAATCAACCACAAACCGTTTCTACCAAATGTAAAGTATGAAAGACAAAGAGGGTGGAGGGGGAAGAGACAATGTCGAAATTCCTATAGTCCACTATCGGTAGTTGAATGACAGGTCAAAAGTGCTTTTGAAATATTTATAACTTTTATGTGATAGCGGTGGGGTCGTCAAAATTTGCAGTAAGTAGACCGTGACATCTTTCACATTAACGTTCCGGATGTAATTTTCTCGCACAAGACGCTGCACTTTTTCAAAGACATCTTGAACACACTCCGTTGCTTATGTTAGTGCTGTGACAATCCCATTATTGTACGTGACTATGGTGTGACTAAATGTACATTCTCTATATTAATTCATTGTTTGACATTTTTATAGCTGGATTTTCCAAAACACCCAAGTAATTTTATCGGTATTGTTAATCTTCCCTTAGCTGGCATTCCTGAAGGGTCAGCTCTAAGTATCAAGTCCCTGGGATTTTTATCAGTGTGATAACAACGGAGTAAGTTTGGAAACCGGAATGGCTCACAGGAAAACGTGTTTCCAATATCCGGGTAAACGTTTTCGCCAAGTATAAGCCCTACGTCAGAGCTTACTGCCCTTGTCTAGACTTGGTTCGCAGAGTTGTCTTCGCTTTTAACAAATGTGACATACAAGGAAGGTTTGGGAGAGGTAAGGGAGGAAGAATAGAAGAAAGCAAAGATAGAAAAACACAGATCATCAGCGACGATGAGAATGCAGACGAAAAGTGTTGTAGTTGACAGCTTGTTAGACTCTCTCTGCGCACTTGCATGTGTTCGTGTGTGCATGCGTGTGCTTGTGTGTATGTGTGTCTGGGCGAGTGTGTGCGAGTCGGTTACTGGAGCGTCGTGGGGAAAGGGAATAGCATGATATAGCAAAGCGCAGCAGACTCCAAATTGTGACGTTAATGAATATTAAAAAAAATTATTAAATTGCTGCTCACTCACTCACGTACTCACAGTGAAACATAAACACCTTCTCCCAATCCTCATCGTCGATATGACCAATAGTTTGTAATCGCAAAATGGGGAAAAAGAGACTACCGTGCTGAAATACATTTGAAAGAAAGGACACATAACCGAATGAATGATAAATAATTTTAAAAAAGAGAGAGAAAGAGAGAGTGAGAGATAAGTGGACGGAGAAGGGTGACGAGGTTAGGAGGAAAGAAGGGAAAAAAGAAGGAAATAAGTAACTAGAATAAAAGAAAGAGGAAAGAAAAAGGAAGCAAAGAAAGAAAGAAAAAAGTAGTGCAAAATGAAATTTTTAAAAGTTACTGAAAAATAGAAAAGAGAGAAGTCATAAATGATAAAGGGTAAATAAAGAAAGCGAGCGTGACAAAAAGGAAAAAGTAGTTAAAATAAACATACCCATGAGCAGCTTCTTCTGATTTTGGCTGGCTGCCGAGATGTGAGTGGTTGTGCATTTTTCTTCTGTGATCTTTCTGTCGTCTCTTGATGATTCACCCACCTGTCTTCGCTGTAAGTCGCGTTCTGGACCCTGGATTGCAGACCTTACGCTTTTTGTTAGGAGTGATAACACTTACAATTCCTGAAAGAGGATGGAAAGGCCTTTTACTTTGACCGCGAGCGTCCATGAGATCAACACTGGCCCCAGCGATTTGATTGGCTGTTGTGGGAGACCATGTTAACGAGCACTCCATAAGGATCCTGTTACAGTCAATCCATGATAAGACAGCCCACGTTTCCAAAGGTTCGTGACGAAAATCTAATATTAGTGGCCCCGCCTCTTCGGCACAACCTGGTTATTTCATTTGTGGTCGAGAACTGTAAGGAGTTTCCTTTGGTTATACGAAGGATAGCTCTCACGGCGCTAGTGTTAGGTATATACAGATAAAGGTTAGCTGTCATGCCGTGAATATTAAGTGTATACAGCTGAAAGTAAGTTGTCATGATGTCAATGTTAGGTGTATACTGATAAAGGTTAGCTCTCATGGCGCTAGTGTTAGGTGGATACCGATAAAGGTTAGCTGTCATGATGTGAATGTTAAGTGTATACAGCTGAAAGTAAACTGTCACGATGCGAGTGTTAAGTGCAGACAGATAAAGGTTAGCTGTCATTATGTTACTGTTAGGTGTATACAGATAAAGGTTAGCTGTCATGATGTTACTGTTAGATGTATACAGATACAGGTTAGCTGTCATGATGTGAATGTTAGGTGTATGCAGATAAAGGTTAGCTGTCATGATGTTACTGTTAGGTGTATACAGATACAGGTTAGCTGTCATGATGTTACTGTTAGGTGTATACAGATAAAGGTTAGCTGTCATGATGTTACTGTTAGGTGTATACAGATACAGGTTAGCTGTCATGATGTGAATGTTAGGTGCATACAGCTGAAGCTGTGAAACTTGAGCCAGTGCTTTTTTCTACCTGCTTATGGGACTAGTGGAGCAGCTGAACAAGCCCGGGCTGTATTCGTAGAGGTGTCGATGATGAGGAAGGTGACGATGATCCCCCCCCCCACAAAAAAAAAGAGATGATGGTGTTGGTATTGCGCTGTCGTAGTTTTCTCATCTAGTTGGTTGGTTGGTTGGTTGGTTGGTTGGTTTAGCATAAAGTGCTTCCACCTTGGAGTGAATTCGCGGGAAAGGGAGAGGGGAGGAAACCGGAGTACCCGGAGAAAACCCTCGGCGCCCAGCCCTGCAAACAGTTGTCACGTAAAGAGAGTCTCCCGATACGAGATCTGAACCCTGAACCTCTCACTGCAGTGGTGACAAGCGTTTTAATCACTACACTACCGGGTGCCCTGACTTCTCATCTAGTACTGGAAGATTGCCCATTAGAGAATTTTCCAAAATATCAATCTGACAGGTGTACAGGAATGCTTGTCATATTTTGACATTATGTATTTGTTGTATTTTGGCAATAGATCGGTGTTATATTTCGACGATATCTATTAGTTCTATTTTGACAATATATAAAATATAGAATTCAAGGAAAAAGAGGGGATGGGAAAAAGAAGGACAGAAACAGTGAGAAGAGTTATTTCCGCGTTGACGATATCCAGGAGTGTCGAGACTATTCTAGGGAACAAGGTGTATCTCCGGTACTGGCCTATTACTCGTTTATGTCCCCATCTGGTGCAACTGTTGCTTTTCACTTTTCTAGGAATAGTAAGTACGCTTTCTGGACTCTTGGACTAAAACCTACATTTTCTAGATTCAGTAGAGTGATCAAGCAAACAGGCAAAGATCTTTCGTCTGTTGTCCTTTTGTATGTCTGTCTGCTTGACTTTCTTTCTTTCTTTCTTTCTTTCTTTCTTTCTTTCTTTCTTTCTTTCTTTCTTTCTTTCTTTCTTTCTTTCTTTCTTTCTTTCTTTCTTTCTCATATTTTCGTTTGACATCATTAGTCGTTCGTGGTCCCTCGAAAGACCTATAGCTACGTCGTTCTCAAACGCAGGTGAGGGAAAATACCTTCCTAGCCATAAGAATTACTTTTATTTTTGTAACACGGCCTTTGTATAAGACTATAAGACTTAAATAAATAGCTATACCAAATTTTGAACAACAACCACAACAAACAAGCAAAAAAGGAATAGATGTTTAGATACATAACTGAACGCAGTGTGTACATGCAAAGCTACACTCTTTAATTGCAGTCCGAGTAGTCGGTTGTGGACAGGCCGATGGATCCGTAAGACAAGAGGTATAGTGACAGGCAGATGTTTGATCGTGGTTCATTGTCAACCATTACCCAGGACGCAGTAATTTATTGTCATAATACTGGGTACCCACAGGTCCTTGTAACACTGCAAATATTGTCGTCCCAGCGAGTCTCTTTTGTCCGAAAACTGGGTGTCCTCTGTGGTGTCCTTTGTGATGACAATATGACTGTTTAATTTTAAAAACTTACAAACGAATCTCACATAAACCAAACGCATGCTCTCAACTGTTGAAGGCACCTGGTGCGTACGCATTGTGGTGACATTCATTTTTTGTGTTTGTCTGTAGACCTGTTTACGCCTCTAAACAAACAGGCGTTTGCTTGTACATCTGTATGCGCGTGCTTGAGTAGTGTTTAGTGTACATTCTTCAGAACGCCTGAATTTTGTTTTTGTTTCTACATCTGTATACCCCATTAACCATACACACGTGGAGTGCGTGCGACGTTATTTTTTGTGCTCATGTGAAAACCCTCGTCTGATTTCCATTGTCGAAAAATATCGTGGCGTCCACTTCTGCATGTCAGCTTGCAATAGGTTAACCGGATGACTTTTTTTTTAACGGGCAAGAATCCTGTTTCACTCTGAGACTCTGAGATAAACATGAAGATACAAAAAGGAGAGACAAATCCAGAAAGGCAGACATTTACATTCGGGCGTCACTCAACGGTTGAGAAACATGAGGACATCACGCATCGTTAAACAATTTCGTCGTTGTACAAACATCACAGTCTACAGGATTGCGCTCCATCGTTGACTAAATCGTTGTTACGCAGCGCATGGTATGAGCAACCGATCGGGGATTAAGAAACAGATAAAGAAAGAATGAACGAAAAAAAAGCAACAACCAACAAAATAATAATCATACAAAAATCAGATGAGCATGGAGACATATAGCAAGAAAGGATGAAGGCGAGTACATGTGATGACGAAGACGGAAATTCCATAGACAGTCCAATGACAAAACAAAAAGAAAGAAAAAGAAGGAAAAACAGGAACAAAGAAAGAAAACAATACGAAGAAAAACATCAACAAAAATATCAAGCAGCAAGACGGATGTGGTTTTTGTCCTGACTCCTCTTCCTGGTGTCTAGGAAGGTCGGACTCGCAAGAGAGCCGCTGTGTCAGCGGGACCCAGGGACTGAGTCTCCCTCTTCACATGCGCACTGAGACGGTGACAGCAATGTTGACAATTTTCTTTGTTGCAGCAAGTCAGGGTCAGTTTGATTTACTCGCAGACGACACGCAGCCTGCTCTTCCTGGTACGTCACTCAGCCAACCCGCTGGGCATATCGAGTGACCTCTCTTCTGGGATCATTAGGTGCTGGTCGGGTAGAAACTCTCAGGTCTTGACGGGTTTACAGTAGCTTTGTGATTAATGCTGTAGCTCCGGCGTGGCGATTGGGAATCGACTGTGCACTCCAACTTTATCACGTTGTTGCTGCGATTTGGGGAGGGATTGTTTGTTCATACCGAGCTAGCATTAAGACTATATCACGACAGGTGCTACATGCAGAGAAAGACCATAGTGCGCGAGCAGAGATTCGAATCCCGGACACCCAGACTCTCACTGCACTGATCCAAGCACAGGACTGCTGCTTCACCGAATCGCGCTTGGCCGCGAGTTGGGAGACAGTACAATGCACATGGCTGTTGATACACCTTTAGTTTTGTTATTTCTATAGTTTTGTCTTATGTATGTATGTACATAGGTATGTATGTCTTCCGTCATATCTCACGTGGTTTCTTTTCGTCGTGTTTGCTGTTCAACGGTTAGACGTGTCGCTGAGAATCATAATACGGAGTTACTACTTGGAAAATACAATCATTATCTTTTAAACATCACTTCTCGACATCCTGGTCACAGAATGACCAGTTGAGCCATATGACCGTTGGTGTCAACGATTTTGTAGTTTTTAAAATGATTTCAAGACTCTTGCAACAGTGCAATGGTTAACATGGTTTTATGTGCAATTTATCCAGTTAAAAAAAAAGGATTCTTCGTTTTTCATTAATACTCTTACCCTCAAAACAGAGTTTTGCTTTTAATCTGTATTCATTATGAAAACATTTAAGCTTCTTACACCACTGGTTCCAGCAACACTGTAGCGTGGCGAAAAATTAAAAAAAAAAAAACCTGCATTCAGGGTATGTTGTGTTTAAAAATCTGTACGCACCTTTATTAAGTGAGTTATTCTAGACAAAGAAAAGCCATAAAATTAGAATGCATTTTGGGATTGTGTCATGTTTTGATTCAAAAGCCTAGTGACATGCAAGAATTTATCTTCGTTTTACTGAAAAACAATGATCTTAGACAAGTCAAGTTTTCACCTGAAAAAAGTCCTTTACAGAAACTGTCAGAATGGCGGATATTGTAGACAGCCTGCAGGCTCGTTAATATATATTATCATACCTCTCCGCTGACCGGTCTCCCTCCATTGCATTGAAGCCAGAATTTGGAAACGTGTGCTCGAATTAATTTCAGGATATGCTTCAAGGATACCGATAAAGATTCAAAACGCGATTAAGGTTTGCGATGAAAAAAGATCATTTCAAACATTTCTGTTCCCGGATAGCAATTAGAATAGAGACGGTTGGTGTCATTTCTAACCAGGCCTATCGCACGTCAGGAAACAAAAGTATGTTAGAAACCACTTACTAAAGCCTTATTTTATCTTGCGTCAAGGGGCATAATCTTCTCTGGATCGAATGTTCTTTGAAGTCAAGCACTTCCTTATTGCACTCGCACACGAGATAAATAAAGAGAGGAACTTTGATAAAATCTTTCTTGAATTTTGTAGAGGTGTGTTTATACAGTGGGTAACGCGGTAGATTGTGGATGTCATCTCAGTATTTGTTATTCTTATGATGATTCAGAATAAAATTCAATGTCAAAGATATGCCAACCGTTTTTACTCTTTTTAGTCGGTAAAGGATTTTTAATATTCTTGTTACAATTCTTTCCACTTTGTTTCAATGAAAAATTCAAAGACCGTCCTGTTAAGGCACTTAGCTAAGGAGATTTAATTTCACAAGTAGACAAGAATCCTTCCCCACTATTTCTCCCTAAAGAACATTAAAGTTCAGTCTATGCCGAAACCACTAAGAAAGAAAGAACCTCATTAACTGTATTACACGTGAAAGCATCTTAATCTCGTCGACTCTTTACATGTGCGAATGCGTCTTAATCACGTTAACTGTGTTACAGTTGTGAATACATATTAATCTGTGCAGAAAAATTTTGTTTAAATTCTTTTCGTTGTTTTAATTTTTGTTTTGGATTTCCTGTGAAACAAGTAAAATCCCATTCTTCTGACATAAGACATTGACGATGCTTGAATCTATGTTTGTAGACTATACAGATGGTGCAGTTTGTGAATACAGTTGTGTTTTAATGTGTGGTGTTGCAGCCCTCTATTTTCATTTTCATGATTTGGTCTTTTTGTGACCCATTTACAATGGCTGTCTTGGCTAAGGGCCACGCCAGAAATATATTCTGATACCCATAGTTGATACGAGAGGCACGAACACATTTACAAACTGATATTAACGCGAATTTAAAGGCACCTCGCGGTTGTTCTTGAAGTGTGGCAGACATGCAGCTTTGCACGTGGCGACTTCTGGATGATCTTTGATGTGGTGTTGGGTGGCACCCACGGACGTCCCTGACCTGCAGAGGTCGAAGAGATGACGGATTGTAAAGTCAGGTCTAGCCAACCACAAGTTCGCACGTGTGCAGTGTCACTGCTAGAGTCTGCAGCATCCTGCTGTAAGAATACTCTCGCTTGTGTTGATATGCAAGATACACTAATCACACATATTGAGTTGATACAGCGTGTGTGTGTGTGTGTGTGTGTGTGTGTGTGTGTGTGTGTGTGTTGTGGGGGAGGAGTGGTGCGCGAAATCCCATTTATATAGATTTTAGCAGGAGTAGAGGGTAAGTAGAGTTCACATTTTAGTAATCTGGTTTTTTTTAACATATTAACTTTGTACGTAAAACATGATTTTGTGTGCATAAACACTGCCAGAGAGCGTGTGTAGGTTATGTGTGTGCGTGCCTTACAGGTTATAGCTAACCATTTCAAGATATTCCTACCTACAGGGCAAGAGTTTTACAAAGGGTATGGAGTAATTCGGAAGAATCGTACAAAAATTCACACAATTTCACACTTATTCTACGAGTGTGACTAGTTTTCCTCCCTCCTAAAATAGCGGGTAGGAGGTCATGTAGGTCAATTTCTCTTATTCCTCTTTTTCTAAAGATCTTCTGTTCTTATACCTGAGCGATATCTGCAAAATGGTGATCGCTTCTGTTTCCAGATGCTAGCTTGCACTTCCTGTTCCGAAATTTATTCTGCTAGTTCCCTTTATTTTTAAAGAGGTTCTGTGGAGTTGTGGTTGATGGGCTTGACTTCAGATTCGCATATTGTCGGCTGGTTCTAAATTTATCATGACAAATTAGTAACAGAGGCCAGATCACGGTCCTGCCATGCATGAGGGTGGCACATTCCCACCCCTATCAACACACAAATGCAAGTGCATACCTACATACACGATACAGTGTATTTTCGTGGCAATAATATTATGTATATATTAAAGACTATGAAAGGAACAAATCAATGCAAGAGAATTGCACATCAAAAAATAATTTCACGAGCTGGATTGCGTGCTTCTGCGCATGCGGATTGTTATCATGGGTGACGACACTGATGTTGGGGTAAACGTTGGGTAGTGAATGGCTGTCTTTATACACGCGAGGCCGTGATTGTAGATGTTCTTGTCGATTAACTGAGCATTCCCAGACTTGTCAATAGCTGTTACCAGTCACATACACCCCGTTATCATCAAGAAGCATCTCGAGCGAAACGTTTTGCGCGCGACGAAAGACCAAGCTCTCAAACCCTTGAAGATAATAACACAGCCTAAGGCAAACCCATTGTTCCGTGTGTGTGTGTGTGTGTGTGTGTGTGTGTGTGTGTGTGTGTGTGTGTGTGTGTGTGTGTGTGTGTGTGTGTGTGTGTGTGTTTATATATACAGTGTCCTCCTTCGACCCAGCCTTCTATTCCAATCCTGCCAGCACTACCTCAGTGTTATCACTCCTAATCATTCACTGGCGATAAAACTTTGCATTTTTTAATTTTAAACATTAAGTGTATTTGAATCTGAAGTAATAAACATGGCAGTGAGAGTCCTCTCCTTCGTTGTTTGCTGTCAAAAGAAGACGATTTTTATAGTTGCGAGTGTTTATTTTCAACCAGTCTGAGCCGTTGATTATGCATCCTCATAACAACCCGCATTTTTCTAGCAGGAAGCATTCGCACTGGTTAACTACAACCCAGCCGATTGGCTGTTAACATACGTACCCGGATAGACAACAGCTGTGGCAAGCCTAGAAATGACCCTATGTTCATAGTAAGCATTTTACAACCGTCAAATAACTCACATTTCTTCCCTGTTTCTAGATCTCATGAGTCAAATGCGGTTTTATATCTAGATCTCGGGTTTCGAACCATACTTGGCCAGTTTTACCCTTGCAATATCCGTTTTCGTGACAGAAAAAAGTCCTAATTGAGACAGATGAACTTGTTTTTATTTGTTTCTCTGTTTTATAATGATAGGGAGTGTAATGGATGGCTCAGTGTTAACTTACATCCTTTTGTCTTTTTGTCTTGTGGCAAAGATTACTAGCAGTTTATTGGTCATCTCTCATAGCTAATTCTGGGGACAGTGGCAGTGCTTCAAGTACTTGTGTTTAGCCAGATACAAGACTTGTTTACTACAGCAGCTCCATTTGTTCATAGGTCTCACATTTTATTGTTCGGTGGCCTTTGTGTTATGACCTTCACTGTCAAAACAAACTTTTTTCATGCTGTTGTTTAGCTCTTGGTGTTGCTGTGTGCTCTCCGGCCTAGGTTGTTATTTTTTAAACTCGACAGTGTGTTTTATGTTTGTTCGCTGTGTAGAAATTAATTGTCTTTATAAGATATAACTTTATTATACATTAATTATACACCAGGGATGTAATATGACAGGGATGCTGTTGTGAAGGCTACACTTAATATTTGCTGTTTGCTGTGCATGATATTTACAGAAGGTGAATTCTCGAACCTTAAGGCAGTGTCCTTAAGCTGAAGAGGTCGCACCTCTACACTTCTTGCTTTTGTGTGACTTTTATATGGGGAAGGCGGGAGGAGCTGCACTTACAAGACGGTCTCTTTTTTCTAAAGAGGCCAAACGTTAAGCAGGAAGTAATGAGTAGTCATCAGTTACCAGCGCCGTCGTCTGATGTCAGCAGTAATGCTCACAGTCTGTTCATTCATCCCTCTATCCGTCGACTTTCTCCATTTTATAACAACTCACACCTGCCGCACCCATTTTCAATGTCTCTCAAATAAAAGGAGCCAATATCCAAGATTTAAAAAAAAGAAACTAACCCTTAACTACTGGGGTAAATGAAAGGAGTATGACCTTGGCTATACATGTACCTGACATCTTTTTTTATATTATCCCACAGGAAAATAGCAGCAGCACGATGGTAGTTCTCTTGAAAAAAACACTTCGATTTCTCAAAAACAAATGTCTTCAAAGCCTAGCAGTAACAAAGATACTAATTTTGCTAACACTTACTGGACATCCTAATCCCATTCTAGGAACAACTAAGCGTTTCTGCTAATATCAACTCTCATCGCCGTTAACCATCTCTGGCTAACGCCATCACAGTTTCTTCATTTTTACAAGTCGTCCCTGCCAAACAGTGACAAAAAGTCATGTGCTTCAACATTGTCCTGCAGTTTGTGCTTTGTGATCATCTGGATATTCTCCTGACGATTTAATCTACGTGGTTGATTATTGATACATTCTGCTCCAGTCTAATGACTGTACATCTGTCTCACCGACATCTTGGTCCGTGAATGTCATCCGGCAAAAGAATGATCTGGCATTCCCATTAACTTTACAGAACCACAGGAATTTTGTCTGTCTTGTGTTTTTGTGTTTGTAATGCGCGGATAGCCTGGCTTTGGCTGGGATACCGCGATAAAATCTCGCACCATTATTATTATTAGGTGAGAACAAGGCTATTCACAACATGGAAGGAACGACTTCTAAAACGTTTAAAATACGTTTGACATTAAGCTGTAAGCCAAGCTCTTTATCTTCAGCGACATTTAAGTTGCCGTGCACGTCCTGTTTGCCAAACATTAATTTTGCTCATTGAATTAATACACCTGCTCTTCTGACCTAACGGGCTCTTTTAGCCTTTCTGTTTCTGTCTCTCAAAGGTGGTTGTTTCAAAGAGGTGGTGTAGCCAGACCAAGAAGTTATTTCAGGAGACCAAAGGTTGCTGTGGTGCTGCTTTTGAGGGTTAACCAAGACACATCACGGACACACGGCCTAATTAATGAGAGAGAGAGTTCTCTGGAACGAATGACAATTGATTGCATGGCTTGTGTTTGTTTACAAATAATGATTTATTATTATTGTTGTTGTCCCTGTATTATTTATTTCCGTGTGTCTCATAGTTGTCGTCAGTTTATTGCTGTCAGTTTATTGCTGTCAGTTCTTTCTTTCTTTCTTTCTTTCTTTCTTTCTTTCTTTCTTTCTTTCTTTCTTTCTTTCTTTCTTTCTTTCAGGTCTCTAGCGCATATCTCTATCTTACAATTTCGAGCACAAATCCAATAAACATACTGTTTTAAAAAAGACGTTTTCATGTTAATGCTGCAGTTGTGTCTGTAGGATTCCTTATTAAACGAGATTTCAGATGCATAACACTCAACTTCGAAAGACCTTTAGAAGAAACAAATACAATCTTGTATGTTTAGATGTGGGTAATTTTCACAGAAAGGTATGAATATTAAACCCATTCCATAACAAAACAGAATGGTACTCAGGAACAGAAAATAAATGAGACAGGAAACACAGACAGGTCACTGTCCTGTAGCTACAAACTCGCCAACGGCATTCTTTGACTGTTGATATTAGCTAATTATTTTTGTTCTCTAGTTCTATAAGGTATCCAGAGATTAACATAAGAGAAAAAAAGGGGATCGCGTTAGAGAGCAATAAGTGCAGACTCTTTATGAATACATGTGTTTTAAGCCAGAAGCTTGCATTATCAGTGAAGATTATATAAATACATGTGCACCAATCTTGAACTATGAGTGATGATTATCGGTGATGCACTTTGTTTCTTTTTTCTATTTTTGTCTTGAATGCTACAGTCAATTTCAGCAACGATTTTTTTTTGGTAGCTGTTGTTGTTATTACGGTCGAACAGTTTCAGTTATAAAAGTATGAAGTCAGATCCGTGAACTTCCTGAAATGAAGTATGAAAGGTACTTTACCAAAACTCATTCCACTCATTGTGTAGCTGCCTTTGTCACATAACATGCAGTTGTTAACAGTGCTGTGTATCACGCTGCATGGTGCTGCTGGCAGCTCGTTACACGTGCTTGTACTAGAGTGGCTTTGTGTGCAGACGATGAGAGGGGATTGCCGGCGGGTGGACAGGAGGGTACGGCGAGACTCCAACGTCAGCAGCGAAAGCGTGGCCGTGTTTCGCACGCACGTGCTACTGAAATCATGAAAAGCATCTGAGACCTCCTCGCATGTTCAGATGTAAACAGGGAGGAAGGTTAATTAAATATTGACCCCAAGTTCCTGTTACACTAGGCTCCCATAAAAACGAGCCTGTTTGAGGCAAATCACTTCAAACAGGCTTTTCTTTCTTTCTTTTTACGCGATTTTGTCTGATGGAGTTTTTAGCTGTATCCGCTTCAGTAAATGGACAGATATATACATATAATAATATAAAGACCTGTTGTGAGATGTCAGCTGAACCATGAGAAATTACACCGAAATAACTTGTGGGTGCTAAGTAACACTGGACAAAAAGTGTGGATGAAAAAGTAAAGGACGTATTTGTTTAACGGATTTCAAGGATTTTGAGCGACCCCTAAGCAATTTTTGTTCACTATAAAAATAGCTTATGCAAAATACTTAAGCCGTACAGTAATTTGTATCAAACTACATGCATTCCGTGCTGCATAGTTGAGTAGGTCACAGAACAAGTGATGTTTTAGCCTTCTAAGTAAGGCTTTACTTGAAAAACTCTACATTTCAGTCACACATGAACAGTCTAAAAATTGATTGGATGAATGAGGAAGAAACTGCAAACTGTACCATTGCAGGTGCATCAATAGTGAGTGCAAGTCAAATTGGTTTTGCGTACCAAAATATTCTCTTATCACAAAGAAAATATCAGATGTATTAGAAATTAGAGAACATCCCGAGCACACACACACATTTCCTGATTTTCAAAAGTAGGCAAATTTATCAGCCCGGACCCCATGGAGTATCTTCATATCATACTCCTAGCTAGCATAATTCTGTTTCTGTTTGCTCTGCGCCATGTGTTTCATTTGTCAAGATCTCGAGCAGTCAAGAAGAGCAACTACTATGCAGACCAGGGACTAGTTGCACAACACGTTTCTAAACCTTAAACTGTTCTAAAGAAGCAAAATCTCTTCTTAGTCATTTTGATGCATTGCAGAAAAACATACACAAATTGTACTGACAGGACGGAAAGTCAGACTTAAACAACTTTATCTTACTTAAAGCAGTCTTAGTTTTAAAAAATCTAAAATTGTGGTGTGCACTTTAAACTGATTATCTAAATGGAGTTAAGGCCTAAAAGTGTTTAAAGTTAGAAATGTGTTGTGCAACTGGCCCCAGCAGACTAAAATGTATTTACTATGAAAAGTGTTATCGCTGTCGGTAAGACTGAGCAGAGCCTGCAAGGAAGTAAAGTGTTGGCATAATATCACAGTTTTGTGTCGTACAAAAATACCAAACGCTTGTGATTCAATGCTGCAGTATTTGCGTATGTTTGAAGCTTTCGAAACAACAACAACAAGAAGAAGAAGTAAACTAAGCCTAAGATTATTCCTCTTTCAGGCCTGTCAACAGGTCAACAGGTCAGAGAGTGCACTAAAGTGTCGCCGAGTCGTGTCGTGAGAAGCAGTGTTTGAAGTCGGGGAATTACCCGTTTGAAAGGCAAGCTTGGGGTATGAGCACCAGGCATGGGGAAGATGAGGGCAGGGATTGCTGGGGAGTGACGTGGCGTATCGGGTGGACGGTCTGCGCGATCCAGGAAGCTTAGCAGGGCAGGTCGACCTCGTCTTAACAAAAGCGGAGTGGAAGGGGGTGAACACGTAGGTCGTCTGGGAGACGCCGGTGCTGATCAAGAGCTAGGTTCCCGGCTAAAATGAAGCAGTCAGTTGATGTGCTTCTATGATAAGGCCGCTTGTAACCGCGCAAACCGGCACGTGTCAAGCCTCCGAAGTATTGGAGAATTTACTGGCAATATATTTTTAGACTTATAGTATGTTGACCAAAGTTCTCGGCAATATGTTTGTAAACAAGTCTGGACTTAGCATGTTAACCAAAGTTTCAATGTCCTGAACAAATTAGCATCAAACCCACTGGACTCCTGTGACCTTCACACGCAACTTTGCCAAACTTTTTTTCACCTTTTATTGTTCATAAATTCTCATCATCATCATCATCATCATCATCATCATCATCATCATCATCATCATCATCATCATCATCATCATCATCATCATCATCATCATCATCATCATCATCATCATCAAATAACTACATTGCAACTATAAACCATACATGTACAATGCCATTCAACCACATTTTTATGCAAACGTAAATTAATTCACCCCCCCCCCCAAATCTTTTCACAGGGCACAAATATCACTTAATTCTTCTTTTCCCCAAGCACTCACATATGTAACTTTGCCAAACTTCATCAAATGTTCGACGACACTTGGCAGGTTGAAAAAGGGCCTTGACAGGCGTGCAAGATGAGTGCTTCAACGCCTTCTAACCTCAGAAATATTCCGTTGACCTGGGCACCACACACCCGCGTGTCGGGGATAACCGAGTCCCGTGCAGGATGTGGCTTGCCTGGACGTCACTTCCTGATTCCATTCCGCCAGCTCAGCGCAAAAATACGATAAGACGCTTGATAAGAAACAGCTTATTGTGCAGGATTTATGATTCAGTGTGGTCACTTTTATGATGCAGATATTTGCACCATTATGGTGTTTGGTCACTTTTCTTATGCGAACGTTTAGACATTTTAGGGGGAAGCATTAGATTTCGTGCTAAAAATGACTTTGGCTGTTCCGGGTGCTACACTCAGACGAGAAAAATATTTTTACTGAATCCTTCTTAAGGAATGCTATTTACTGGCTGATCCGAGTCTATTTTTTTCCCCAGAGAGAAGGTTTTGTTCTTCCGGCCTGGAAGATAAGAAAACTCAGTCAGAGCGAATAATTCGAATCCATTTTAGAGAAATAGTTTTCTTTTTGTTCATCGCCCTGAGTTTTGTGAAGAAAAGTCAAGAATTTTTCCTGTGGCGTCACAAATGTAAAACTTAAAACTGAAGTTGAACTTCGTATGCTTTTATAAAAAAAAATTTTTTAAATTACTAATCATTTTCGTTGCAACCTGATGAAAAAATATGATCTATTAACATGTCATTAACACTTAGTTTCCTGTCATCTTTTATTCGGGCTAGCTCTCAGTCAGGACACGACACTGTGAGTCAATAATTGAAATGTACTGTTGTATAAAAGTAAGCATTACTTAATGTTAAATGGTAACCGTTACATAATAATAACAACGTTATCAGGAAGGTGTCTGCCTATTTGTGCATGCGTGTAACGATATATACATGCGAACATCAACATCTACAAGTATGCGTGCATGCATATACACAAACATTATTCCTTCTGTAAAAACATGTTTATCCCCGATGTCCTGGCTTCGGTCACCGCGACTCTTTCATTTCTGTTGTCGAATTTTGACTTCAAGTAGACTCTCCTGCCCCTGGGAAACCATGACACCAAGTGTCAAGGGCATCCGCATACCTGTCCGAAGACTGTATGTGCTTATAGCTAAATCCACAGGTAGGTAAACACAATCACATTAACCCTAGAGCGCGCGCTTGGTCTTTTCTTTGGTTTCTTCCTTCCTTCTTCTCTCTCTTCCTTCTGTCTACTCCTATCTTTTCCTATTCTTACCGTCAATATTTCCGAGGACGTGGACGTCAATACATTTTTTCAATACAGCCGGATCCTGTTACGGGTCTGATACGGGTTTACAAAGCATAGAGTGAAGTGGACGTACAGCCAGGCTAGACACAAATAAACATTTAATAGTGTGTGTGTGTGTGTGTGTGTGTGTGTGTGTGTGTGTGTGTGTGTGTTTTTTTTGGGGGGCGGGTAAATCAAGGGCAAGCTTTTGTCTCCGTAGTTGTCAAGTGGATTCCAGACTCCGCGTCTAGACTTACTCCTGGGGCTGTAGTTATTAATCAGAGACAAAGAACCGCTGGAATCTTGACAGTGTATCATAACTACGGAAACAATACTTTTTCTCTCATTTCCCAATGTTGCCCGCGTGTCACCGACTTATCGTAGTGGAGTAAATACGGCCCTCGCACTTCACTTACACGTACTGTACTCACCTGCTGCTCACCTGAGCAATTTACTAATAATCTGCTTTAATATGTTATAAGTGTTTATCTTTCTTGTGTGTCTGTATGTGTAAATTATTTGTGGATGGTTTAGTCTCGTGGCGATGGTCGACAGATCTTCCCTCTCTCCCTCCATCTCCTCCCAAGTGACTGAAGAGGGAGGAGACGGGGGGAGGGGCGGGTGATCAAATGAACTGACGCCCATGACCCACGCTACCCAGAAATAATTTTACATGTGCGTTGAATATCAAGACAAAGATTATTGGTTTATAGTAACTGATAATAATTAATATCAGAATTAATTGATCAGATAACCAGTTTTCATTTCTGCCTCCCTTTCTCCGCGGCACGCCCACCCACATACGCTTTCCAGTATATTCTCCCTTCTTCTCTTGTTCCGATCATTAGACTTCTTTTTTCGCTTCTGGCTAGTGCTTCCTCCGTAAGTGGTCGTCACACTAGACTGTTGATATTCTTTTCCCACCAGAAAATGTAGTCATTGTTCTCGCGTCCATGCATGTGTACCAGACCAAGACTTGAGGATAATATGTTTTTACGTAACGAGGGAGATGTTGGGCACGAAATTTCATACCTCACAGATCACAAATAGGCGTTAACTTGAGTGTGATGTACTCAAAGTAAAACTGATCCATAAAAACAGATAATGATCTCACCTTAAAGAAAGCTTAATTTCCGAAATGTATTTATAAAACAGGGCATGGAACAAAAGTAATATTATACCTTCCAATAGCCTAAGGGCAATGGTCACAAGTGGTACACCATATCTAGACCAGTCTTATGGAATGCAAAACTTAACCCTGTCCCTCTCCTCCGCGTTTACCTCCCATGGTATATCATGTACCCATTAGTGCAGCTCTTGGTATTCTACTGTCCAGGTTATTCTCGAAAGCGTGACGGTGTTCTAATATATCGCTGAATCACGGAGGGTCTCTAAGGAGAGTGAAGAGTGAGTTCACAAAAAGTGGCAGCCATGTACAGCTTGGTGTCTAAAACTTTATCTTCGGTAAGCAAATGGAGTAGTCATAACCAATGTTTTTTTTCTACGAAACTTCAAAGAACCGTATTTGCGTCGATGCTTCCCGCTAGGCTGATTTTGACTAATTTATATTTTTTACGGCTAAGCAAACACAATTTAATCCCATTCCTTTCGATAAATAGGAAGTTAAGGGTTAGAAACCGCACTTATCTAGGGGCGAGCTTTTCTGTTCGGGGGTTTTTGTTGCTCCTCTTCGTTACTGTCTTTCATCACCCACACCACCCGGGTGTTGAATCGAACATGCGCACGTCTGGTGGCTGACGCTCTCACCACCCGGCTATCAGCTTCACTTCAAAAGATTTCCTTGAGTCGATGTCTCCTGCAAAGCTGATTTTAAATGGTTTTCAATTTTTGGTCACTTTAGGGCTGGAAAATAACGAGCTACCCAGACGCACGCTGTCTAGCACTGGTTTTATCGTATTTTCATTTTTGTTAAGTGTCGGTACAGGACAATTATCTCCACTTTACACACTCAGCAATTTCTTCTTGAATATTCATCGTCACAGACGGTACTTCGAAATTAACAGTTGTGCTGTAAAGGTTTCTTTGTCACTTGAAGGATACCCGGGATAGCAAAAAGGGTGTGGGGGGGGGGTGGAACCTCAAAGTGGGATTGATGGAAGAAGCCCTTTATGTTGTTGTACCATTGGCCATTTTAAGGATTGCGGATGCAACAGATACAGTAGCTTTTTTTTATCAAGAATCCGCAAGACTTTCTCGGATAGTAAGAGGATATCCGAATTGTTCATTTGCTGCTTCACGCCACGGGCAACATTTGCTGAGTGGTACTACTTCTGAATCCTCTGAATGAGTGGGTGTATTTCATCCGTGTCTGTCTGTATTTCACAAGCAACACGCAAGTCTGATCAACTGTAATGTTGGTATCTCAGTTCATCACACTAGCTCCTGACAAAGATTTTGCAATCTAGAAAATGGTCCCGTAAAATTAAGGACACACATCCTGTAAAAGTCCAAAAGTCTTGGGGCAAAAATGGGCAACAATGAGGAGGAGGAAGGGGTTACGAATGACGTCACAGCCGTTAGAGATGGTCTTATGGAGCATTTGAAGTGGTTGGAAAGCTCGTAAAGCTGATAAGACACAAGCTAGGAACAATTTCGTGTCTGTGCGTTTCTGCGCTCTCTCTCTCTCTATATATATATATATATGTGTGTGTGGGGGGGGGGGAATTTCTATTTGTATTAAACATTTCTTTTCACGATTGCCCGGGCAAACATCGAGCACGACATTTAAAGAGAATGGATGAAGTAAGTGTTCTAAGAATAATCTTGCAGAGCGCGCACCCAGTAGGCAGTAGTCATCATATTATTCAAAACAGGACAAAGAGCTCACATACCACAGCAGTCAAGATGGTATAAGTGCTTGTTTAAATGACATATGGCAGCAGTCTAGATGATTGTACGGCTTTTTTGAAATCGATCTTGACACGGATGTGTTGAGGAAATGTGTATCCGTGTTGATGCGCTGCTTTGATCACTAGGCTGTGACGTATGTCAGATGAGGACCGGACCGGATCGCTCTTTCGACCTCACGCCCCCCCTCCCCCCACCTGCTAGCCCTCATGTCCAACAGTACTGGAGCCCAGGTCCGCCTTGGTTACACCCTGCAGCACAGGCGGACGTAGCCCTGAGACCGAGACACGAGCGACACCTGGCAGTTAACCTACTGCACCCTCACAACAGTCTTTGCGTCACGGCAATAAATCCGCATAGACTATAGCCTAGCGCCGCTTATCAAACAGCAGGACCACCTCCTGTTTCCGCCCGATCGCCAGTGGAAGGGCGAGTTGGGGTGTCGTGGTGTGTGTTGGCGGGGGCCGCTGGGTCAATCTGCGGCAGCCGGACTTAGATGGGTTGACAAATGAAGGACGTGGCAATCACGTTCAGTGAGCATAAATAAACTTACGTGTCGTTATCAGGTGAACCTTTGACTATTCAATCCGGGTATACAAGTGGATTAGTCAGCTCCTTGGCTATCAAGAAAATGGGTAGGGAGTGAGATTGAAGACAATTTTAGTCTAACGAAAAAAATTCTTTACCCTTTGGCCTCATTCGCTTGTGCTGACTCGAAGTTTCTCTGTGTGTGTGTGTGTGTGTGTAATAATAATAATAATAACTTTATTCAGTTTTTGAAAGGCTGGACCATAAGAACAACGCATACTGCTGTTTACATGCATGTTAATTAACAGTGGGTGGCTGTACAAGATCACCGTTCCATTGTGTTTAAATTAATAGTAAACACAATAGTAAACAATACAGTGACTGCACGATTATATGTATAGACTGTCATGCTGCTCTCATTGTCAGCCATTCTGTTATGTATATGGCAACATTAATAGGTACATTTCCCTTAAGGTTCCTACACAAAAGGTGAACCTTAGAGGGAAAGGGGAATATATGGTAAAAGAGTGGAATATATCTGTTACCTAGGACTGTATACTTAGGGCAAAAAATGTACAGGTCTTTCAAACTTCGGCTATCACACTGCCCACACTCAGGATTTCCGCTTATTTGGTGACAACGAGTGATCTCATTAAACGGTAAACAGCTGCTTCTTAAAAGACACCGGACACTTCAGTGTTCACCTCGTGATTAATACCTGATTTATGTATGTTGCTCTAATTAGGTCCGGGTGATAATCATAATAATCAGAAGTATACACTAAATCGTGCCTATTTTTCACGAAAACAGTCCTTGAATCTTTCTGAGTGTGTGTGTGTGTGTGTGTGTGTGTGTGTGTGTGTGAATGCTTCGTGTAAAACTAACATAATGTCAAACAACAATTTTTAGTTAACTTTTTATAACGTGTGTGTGCATGCGTCCGTGGTTATGCATGTGTGTGTTTGTGTGTGCGCGCGAGCGAGAAAGAAAGTTAACATTTGCGTCTGTGTTTGTATGTGTGTTTGTGTGTTTGCTTTGTGTCTGTGTGTGTATCTTTATATATATATATGTGTGTGTGTGTGTGTGTGTGTGTGTGTGTGTGTGTGTGTGTGTGTGTGTGTGTGTGAACGTGTGTATTTAGCAGAAACACATAGTAACATACATCGACACACAATTTGGCAGACAGACCAAATGAAACCGACATACAAAAAGGCAGGCAGGAAGACAGACAAACATACTTGCGGACAGACAAACAAACACATCCACAAAAGAACAAAACGTAACCGAAACTGACATACAAGCAAGAAGACGAGAAAACAAACACAACAGACACGAAAACTTAAATAAAGTGGTAGACTGAAAGTGCCCCAAATACTAATTAAATGGAACGCCTTTAATTTTACAACTCAAAACCTTTATTCGCTATTCATCCAAAATAATTTTCCTTGTTCGACTGGTTGGATAAACGTTCATTTGAATTTCTTTATGAGTGATGAGAGTATATATATATATATATATGTAGCCGAGCTGCTGTACGATCTTTGATCTACAGATCATCGACTATATAACGGCATAACCGACTCCGCTCGTCTACCTCCGTCAGTGTCCGTCAGCCAATGAACACGACATCCGCTTGTGTGCGCACACAAGGTGGTCTAGTAACACCTACAGTATGTCGACAAGAGCAAAACAGAATGGGACAGGCGGCTCTAGGTCAGCTACTCTTGGTGTGGTGATCGGGTTCGCGAGAAATTAAGACCTCGTACTTCTCGTGGTACAAGAGAGCTGAGAGATAAGTGAAAACAAACTGTACAGATCAGTAACAGTTAGGGGACATTGTGGCTGCTGTAGTTGACAGCTTACTACAGGTAAGAGAAACATTGCTCGATTCTTTATTACTTCGGTTTTGCTTTTAATATGTTATCTATCAATTTGTCACTACGTTTAAAATAATTTGCTCTGCTAAATTACGAGCCCTTTTGTACACATAGACATATATTATTATTATACATAGACAAGCAAAAGTGTTTTAGGATAAATATTTGAGTACGTGTTAGTCATGGTGGGGTTCAAAAAATAAATTGTAGATAATGTATTGTCAACACTGTTGTTACCAAGTCAGAAATTAGTTTAATTGCTGAACATTCAGCAAAGAGGCATCTATCTACTGACAGCTTTGTAAACACGTGTCACACCCAGAGCGAAGTGTGTCCAAGCCGAGATACGAACCACAACTGACTCTCATTGTCGTGCTGATAGGCGTTTATGCCAGTGCGCCACCAACCGCTGGTTTGTGTGTGTGTGTGTGTGTGTGTGTGTGTGTGTGTGTGTGTTTGTTTATTAGTTAGTTTGTTTGTTCCCTGTGTTCCTTGTGTTTTTTTGTGAGCGAAAGTACACGTGAATGAAGGAAAAGACGACTAGACAGGCAGACGTACAAGCAGTCAAGCAGACGAGTCGCGCGGAAGCTATCAATAGCAACATTATCCAAGTCATAACGGTTAATGTATCGCTTTAGAATTTTCCGGGAAAAGCCATCTTTTTACTGGTTTGTTTCTTTGTGAGTGTACCTTTTTTTGCCTCTCTTCCATTATTTCTTCCTTTTTCACCTCTTCTCCTTTCTTTTTTTTATTTCTTGCGTTTTTTTTCTTTTTCTTTCTGTCTCATTCTTTTTTATCAATCCGATAAGCTAACACTTGTACAGCTTTAGTTTTCTTTTTTAGTCTCAAAATCTTGTAGCTGAAATAAACACCCGGTTCTCATGTTTAACAATAATATTTTACGTCAGGTGTGTGTGTGTGTGTGTGTGTGTTTCAAAACTCTGTCTAGTAATGTTAAAAATTTATTGAATTAACATATTATCTTCACAGCTACGGTCTAAAACTCATTTACCCTTTACCGTAGAGGCCACGCACGTGGGTGTAGGTCCTATTCGTGCCTTGTGTGCGAGAAAAGCTCAGCCTTTCATACTTCAGCCTGCGATGCCATGTCATTACCCAGACTACAGCACATTGAACTATGACCTTATTTTCCCCACCATCGTCAGTAGACGCAATTTTCGCGTAGGAGGTGGGAGATACAGGCAAAAAAAAAAAAACATTCTCGAGAAACCAATATTACAGACTCACTCACTCACCCCGGCTTGCCGGACATACAGCGTCTGTTACGTGCTGTGTGATAAGTAAGGCAAAGATCGTGACGAGAAGGGGAATCCCCAACTTTTTTTTTTAAACCTATCTTGACAAGTGCTCAGTGCTCGCCTATGGAATATTTTTGGGCAGAACTTTGATATGGGAGAGCTAGTGACGTCATAGGCCGGTCTATGTTATTTTTCAGAGGTTTGGGGTTAGGGTTAGGTTTAGGTTTAGTTTATTAGGTACATTTGGGCAGTTGAGTGGAGCGAGCAGACGACAAATGCCGCGAGCCATTTTTTGTTATGGCCGTCGCGAGTTCCCCCATATGAAAGCTGTACCTATTTTTGTTTATCTTCAGGAAAGACAAAGGTATTGTAGCTTATGAAAAGAAAAGAGAGTTTGAGCAGTTCTTTTTCTCACAAACTAGGACGGGGGGAAAGCGGATGCCAAGAGACTAGAGCGCTGTCGTCCGACGTGAGAAGAGCGCTGGTTCGACACCCGAGTAGCGCCGCAAACCTCCCCCAGTCGAGCCAGCTGGAGGGAACGGGTACCTAACTCCATATAGGGTTGAGAAAGGTAAGGCAGCGAGGGAGAGGGGATAGGGACCACCCTCAAGTAAAGCTCACCCGAGAAAAGTGAGGTCTCTAAAATTTGACTCCCTGACGACCTTTACCTTTTTTCTAGAACTAGTTTTTTTTTAAAACTAGTACCTTTTGTCTTCTGCAGCTTCTTTTGATACATATACTCATATACACGTCTACAAACACAGACGCACACATGGTCACAGGGAACACACATACACAAACGGGATGCGTGCTTAGAATGAATCGAATAACCCATTCGGCTGAAATTTTATTTAGAGAAGGCCAGCAGCGGAAAACCGTGGTAGCAATGTTAGGCTGTGCTCTGGAAATGAGTCTGATGACGTTTGAATTGTACAAGTCACGTGATCGTGCCCGTCAAATGATTTTGTATTGTTATTTCAGATTGTTTTATTTTGGATGGATAATACAAAATGCGATGTTCGCGTCGAAAATGAAGTGTAGAAGTTATTGCAGTATATTGCAAAGAGAACGGGAATTTGCTGAGTAGTGAGCTACCTTCCGAAGGATTTACTTTGGATGAAAGTGCAACGAGATCATTTATTTTTGCTTGAGCTAGTTTTCGAGTTTCTTGATCGCAGCTAATTGATTAGAAACAGTAACCGCCAAAAATTATTAAGAGCAGTCACCCGTGCGATTTGTGAAGAGCTGAGATGATGACATTGCAGAAAAGCTGAAGTTTAGAAATTAGTTGCGTGAACAGAATTTTCTGGTATGATCGCATTGAACAGGGGGAGTGGAGATGAGCAACTCGAGCAGAAAGAAGGACGTGGAGTTGTGAGCCGTTATCGAGCTGCTTTAGATTGATAGGGATATTTTTCTATATTGTTGTTGTTGTGTGTTTTGTCTTTTCTTTTTGCTTCTGTTTTGTTTTGTTTATTATTTTTTCTGTTTGTTTGTTTGTTTGTTTTTGGTCGGTAAGAATAAGGTCTGGGCCTTGTAAAGTCGAATGACTAAATTTAAATCGTTTTCCCAGTTTTCATGCGGCACGTTAGCTGATTGAAGTGTCGACTGCTGCCTCCCTCTCCCCACATAAAATTTATTTCAAACATTCATTTGCTCAGCTTAGTAGTTATCCATGTTTTTCAAGCGGGTGTTCCTTACTGGGACAGTCGTAGACAGAATAGCAGTAAACGTTGCGACAATCGTTAAAAAATGCCATGCCTTTAATAGACCTGTGTTCGTAACGTACGGTCTTGCGAGCATCGCTACCTGCTGTCTGCCACCTGCCGCATGGCGGCGTCAGCACGCGCCTTCACAAGCTGCACGTGCATGATGGCTCGCGCAGGGGGTGCGAGCGGGGGGGCAGTCGTGTGAAATTTGCCGGAACAGACTCGAAACTAATTTAACGCTTATTCAACTGCGCGACATCGCCGTCGCTGCGTGAAACTAAGCTGCTCACACGGATGCACACATTTTTTTCTACATGTTTCACCTCTTCAGTCACTCTGTGCTTACCCCTAGCCTTTCCTGCCTCATCTCTCTAGAGATGCATGATGCATGATGCGGTACTGGCCACTGCACAGCACTGCCCAGAAACGTGCGTGACGTCACACTGTTTACATTTGATGAACATATTTTTACAGTATCAATGTATATTTGCAGTACTTAACTTTTGATAAGCGTGCTTTTGCGTCATTTAGTCTGATAAACGTTCCTTTAACGCAGACACGTTTAGTGAATTAAATAGCATGATACACAAGTTTTTACAGTAGTTTATTTGATAAAAAGGCGTTTCTCTCTATGGCAAGTACACGTTCTCGAGCAGTGCACTTAGTGTCATCATGCATGGTCCTAAGTTATCTCAGCTTGGAGAAAATTGCAACCTTTACCCTTATTCTCGTGGTTTTGTTTGAGAAAAGAAGTTTAAAATATGCCATTGTAAAGATGAGCGTCTTCCGCGTTGAAGAGCACGGGTGCGTGCACGTACGGTTTGTGTGGGTGTACGGGTGGATTGTCACTGTACCTATGGACTTTTCTGTCTGACGTCACGTGGACAATAGCAAATCGTGATGGCGATCTCGACAGACTTGATTTCAAAAGCAGGGTCCCAGCAAAGAGGGTGGCATTAAACAGGCCTGTGTTTTTCGGCCAAACATCCTGTTCTAGTCCGTCCCAGATCCCTGAAACAGAAAGAATAAAAAACTTTCGGTTCATTGCACATGGTACATGGCACGTAGGCCAGTCTACCCGAAAAAGCGACAGCAGGATTGCAGCTTCGGGTGCATCTTAATGTTAGCAAACGTTAGAATGTGTTTGTGACTTAAGGGAGTTTTCTAATCATTTGTCTTTTTAGACATTGTACATTTTTTTTTTGCTATAGTACGAAGATTGATAATCCTGGAGACATTGTAGAGACTTTCTGCCTAAACATTTAGGTAGATGCTTATATTTTGCCGTAGGGGATTGTTGATGTCTGATTATCATTTTACAGTTTTTTTTGTTAATGTAAACATTTTGTTCTTTTATTTATCCACATGTATGGATGTACCTGATGTGCTGTCATCTCGTCACCAGGAGGCTAGAGGAGTTCGCAAATGAGGTGGACAACTGTCGTCATCTTAGTATGGACTTTTCTTTGTACACTCTCGGGTGGCTTTTGGGGAGGTAAGAATTTTCTCTCTTTTAGTCAATATCTGTCTCTGTCGCCTTCTGTCACCATTTTCACCTCTACGTCATGGTCATCACCATTTTATGTAACCGTCTTCTTCATAGTTCCGACGATATGTATAAAAGAAAGGAACAATTTCTAATAACAGCGCATGCTAAACTGTGCAGATGCTGCCATGTCCGACCGCAACTGCACCTTCCAGAGGTTCGATGGTTTCCACAACAGCATCTTCAGACCTGAGCTAGGAGCCGCGGGTGAGTTGTGCGCAATGTGTTAATACATAATTAAGGAAATAAGTTAATTTTTAAATGTGCTTTCTATAAATAAAGTTTTCTCTCTGTCATAATGCAGATTATTACAATCTGGGAAATTATCAAAACACACAAATGTCTTTTAGAAGTAAGCGTTTTAAACGGAACTTTATAGTTTCTTTTTTTATTTAGTATGAAAAGTGTTCTCTTTGTATATGGAATAATAATAATACACTTTCCCTGTTATTTCCTTTATTGATTTTGTCAACAACAAAAAAACTTTAAATCTGTAGTTTCTTAAATTGTTTCTGAAGTTCTGGAGTTGGTATCTACATTGTGTGTGTGCGTGCGTCCGTGTGTTATATTTGTAGGTCGGCCCCTAGCTCGCAACATTACGTCTGCATATGGTGACAATACATACATGGCGTCGGGAGGTGATCGCCCCTGCCCCAGGAAGCTAAGTAATCTGGTGTTCAAAGGCAAGAGTGGGATCCGTAACCGGCGAAACCTGACAGCTTTGTTCGCTTTCTTCGGTGAGTCTCTCAAACACACCGATGGCACCCTCCGGGTGAGGGCGGTCCGGTGGCGCAACGGTTAGCGCCTGTCACCAATACAGTGAAGGTTGGCTGTCCTGGGTTCAGTTCTCGGCTCGGGCACTCTGTTCTTTCTCTGCATGTGGCATATGTTTACAGGGCTGGCTGCCTTGCCGTGATGTAGCCTTAGTTGCTGGCTCGGCGTAAAACACCAGTTAAAAAAAAGCCCTCCGGGTGTAAATGTGCTGCGCAATCCGTATAAGATTCTTTGGCTTCACTGGGAACAAAACAGTCTGAAAGCTTGGTACAGGATATTTTTCTACGTTTGAAAATTTTCTGAGAAGTTCGCTGTTTCTATTTTTAAAAGCTGAAAAGATATTGATGATTGACTGAGCAATGAGTGAGTCTCTGTCAGTGATGAATCAAGGAGTTTGTGACGGGTGAGTGGGAAGGTGAGTGAGAGAGAGAGAGAGAGAGAAATCGAGGTAACTCGTGAGAACAGGAAGAGAGCAGACGGACGTACAGGCAAGTAGACTTGCTGTTTCTTAATAATGCGACAATATATTTTAATCTTTCAGGTCAACTCGTGCAGCGAGAGCTGACGTCAACAGATGACACCTCGTGCCCGCCAGAGATTCTGGAGGTCAGCGTTCCACGCCATGACCCCGACTTTGACCCGGACGGACGCGGGGACCGCAAGATGCCGTATGAACGACGCGCATACGACAGAAAAACTGGGCAGTCGCCCAACAGCCCGCGTCGCCAAGTAACCAGCATCTTGAATTACTTTCGACACATCGTTTGCGACTCATCATGAGCATCGTTCATCGTGCATCATATCCCGTGCACCCTTCATGACACGTGACACATCACTTGCATGCCGTCATATGATAAAATCACATATCACGTACAACTGTTAGATCATAACAAATGTAGATCATAAAAATAGCAAGCATCGTTTATTGCAATTTCAACTGTATTTTTATAGCATTTCGTTAATATTGTTTTATCTTTGTGCCCGAAGTTACACTAATTCATATTTAACGTTTTTATCAAAAATCTGTGACAAAATTTTTCATTTGCACGGATTTGAGGAAATTTACTTTTTTCCCCTTATTTTGCATACACCTTAAAGAAGCTCGTCTACTTTGAAACCAGCTTTATTCTTTCCGTTGTTGGGTCTTTTCCTCTGTGGACATCTGTACTGATGCCTCGAATTTCATCCTTACTGACCGCGGGCATCCCCTGTGGCATCACTCATACCTTATATAGCATTATGTACTAGCTTTATCCATGTCCCATATCCCCTTTCATACTGAAGTCATGCAACATATTTAACATCAACGTTTTCCTTCGTTCAATCAAGCAGCATCAAAATGTACCGTGATCTGTACTGTTACTTATATTTCCACCTTACTGCCACGTGTTCTATCGTCGGTGCTGTCTATACTGTTGCTGTTGTTGCCTGTTGTATTTATTGTCGCATGTTCTGTCTGTATTTCTTTTTTCAGCTGAACAAGGCGTCAAGTTACATCGACGGCAGTTTTCTGTACGGTAACTCTATCGTGCGGACCGCCTACCTGCGGGATCCCAGCTCGGGAAAACTGGCGTGTCAGGACAAGCACTGCATGTACCCGCTCCTGAACGACGTCAGACTGCCCTTCCAGATGTACCCGACCCGCAACAAGACGATCCTCGTCCCGGAGACGCTTTGGCGTACGTACACATTGCATCGACTTCGGGTGCTTGCTGTAACACCCGGTCCCCCCTCCAAGTTTCTTCTTGTTTATGCTACAGGAAGCAATGAGGGAGGGGGAGGCACTGTGTGACCAGGGTTTCTTTTATGAAAAGAGCAAACACAAACATGTGCCTAAACTTTGAACAGCAAATAGTTGCGCTTTCTCTATGCTTATTCACATGTTTTTCCGTATCTATTTCAGCTTGTTTCACATAGGTATGTTTTACTTTGTGTCCATTTCACTATTTGTCTACCTTACTATACGACCTTTTTTCACTGGTCTTTTCATTGTAAATTTGTTTCGCTATTTGTACTTGTTGGTGTTTGTGTGTTTCATTGTATGTATTTGTCATTGTATAATATACCATATTATCGTCTTCCAATATAATGTAAAGCTAGATAGAAACACTTAAGATCGGAACACTTATCATTAAAGTTCTGTTTCTCTTTGTGTGAAATTTCTTTTCAAGAAGAATAATGCGGTCTTTCAGTCAACATTGAGATTCTCTTAACGTAAAGATCTTTTCATTTTCTATTTAGATAGCCGCTTCCTTTCTTTTTCATTCCTTCGCTCGCTCTCCCACTTAGTCGAGTTTTCTTTTTGATTGACAACCTCAGGGCTCGGCGACACCCACGTGTATGAGAACCCCTGGTTGCTGTCGCTGAACTTGTTGTTTTTCAAATACCACAACACCGTCGCCGAGAGCTTGGCCCAACAACACCAGAACTGGACTTCAGACGAGGTCTTTGACAAGACACGCCACTGGGTCATCGCCGTTTTACAGGTCTCTTAAGCTCGTTAGTCTGAGTACTCACGAAATTAAGCCTGAGCTCTTAAGACATTAACCATTTTAGGGGTATCTTGCTCTCACCAGGCAGGTCGCGTGATCTCGCGAAGGGGTAGCGTGATCTCACTGGGTGGATAGCGCGATCTCGCTCGGCGGAAGGGAGAGAATCGTAATCGTTAGGGGCCTCACTAAGGTAGCTAATATCGGCGCTAAAAGTGATCTCATTAGACAAGCAGGGCTGGCCTATCTGTGGTACTGTGAGTACACATTGGTAGCTCATGTTGTCTATCTGTTTTCAGAAAATCATCCTGTACGATTGGTTGCCACTTCTCGTCAATGAACCCATCAAACCATATCCAGGTAATATCTGTCAGCCACATGAGATGGAGATACATTCACATAAGCATGTTTAGTACTTATACGTGCAACAAAACGGTCTAATAGTATATTGAAGCCACTTTCTTCCCGAGTGATACACACTAGCAGATAACGCATACTTTCCCAGGTGACCAAGTTGTTGAACGAGTAACTGACTACTTGCAGAGTAGTGGAAAGGGGTGCAACGAGGGAGGGGAAATGGCACTTCTCTCACAAACAGCTGGGGCAGATAAGTCCGAAGACTGAAATACATTTCTAATGAGCTCACTTATCCTCTATTTTTCTTGAGGTTGCCTGCAACATGTGAGTAATTATTCTTATTTATTGCTTGATACTATTTATAAACCGTGGGTACCTGAAGTGTATGTCTTGTTTCTTTCTTGACGCAGGCTATAATCCGTCGATAATCAGTGAAATTACTGATTTATTTGATGCCGCTGCCATTAACTATATCATGACGCTTATCCCATCCGCATCATACAGTCTCAGCCTGTAAGTAACGAATCTTTCTTAACGGTTTTGGATAATGGCGTACTCTTTCATCTATCTTTTGCAGACATTTTAGATCTGTGAAGTGCATAAAAATCAACCATTTTATATGTTAAATTTCAATAATAATAATAATAATAATAATAATAATAATAAGAGGAGACCAATATCAGGAATAATAAGAAAACTTTCATTCATGTTACTATTTTCTTTAAAATAGAAGTGTAGGCAGTTAAAAGCAGAGGTCTGAACTTCCTGTAAGCCATTTAACAAACAAATGCACGCGCATTGCAACATATTCCTTTGTTCTGTACACATATCGTGTGGTCACTTTTTTTTCGTCGATGCAATAATTTTCTTTTGTAAACTCGTTGTCGCCCTTTAAGTTCACTTTCAGTGGCACCAGAGTATTTGTATTAGGAAAATAATAAATGAATATTAACCTTGTTCTCCCCTCTTCCTTCGTGCTATTCATCCTGATTACGTGATTCCTCATCTCGATAGAAAGAAGACAGAGGAAAACAAGTGCATATTGATGGGGCCTCATCGGTTATGCAACACGTACTGGAATTCCAAGGTAGGTCGTAGGGCACGTATACACTCTCAACTAAATCTCTTTCAGTCCCACATAATTTTTGTCAGCAAAACGGAACTGATGGGCGCGTTTTAGTGTTGAAACACGTTCTAATAAGGACATACAGTGCATCGAATTTGAAGATATGAACATTTCAATGTATTCAAATATACACCATATAACTATATCCTTATTGGAACCTATGGGTATTTTAAAACCAATTCTGGCATGTAAAAGAAAGTGACATTTGGGTACCAGAAAAGTTGTAATCCTAGTAGGGTCTGGAAAGAAAGAGGTTTTCTAATTTTGCTGAGCTTTAGATTCTTACCATGCATGAGATTTTCTTCTGATATGATAGGAAATTTTGGAAAACTCCATGCTGGGTACGAGTGAATTTTTGCTCGGACTGATAGCTCAATCTGCTGAAGCCGATGACACAATCATTGTAGAGGATCTGCGCAGTGAGTACTCTTGTGTCCAGCAGCTTAGTAAAGTGCACGCGTACATGAAAACATGCAAACGCATGTATAACCCCATACCACAAAAGCATATAGAAAAAATAGCGCGCGCAGACACACAGATACATACACAAAATAAGCACATGAAGACACATTCAAACACAAACGCAAATGTCAACTTTCTCTCTTGCTCACACACACACACACACACACACACACACACACAGAACTAGCGTTTGTGCATAGCATATGGTGAGCGCTGATGTATGTGAAGGTGTTTGTGCCTCTCACAGGTAAATTCTACGGGCCGCTGTTCTACTCTCGCCATGATGCCGTGGTGCTGACCATCATGAAAGGTCGTGACTACGGCCTTCCAGACTACAACACCGCCCGCCGCCACATGGGTCTGCCACCCATCGCCAACTTTTCCTGGCCAAACAGGACAGCGGAAGGTCAAAAGGTACACAAGACAAGATGTAGATTGAAGGCTTTCTACAGTAGACAATACTAATACTGAGGTAGATAGTAGGTAACCTAAAGTAGTCTAGAAAGTACCAAGAAGATTCATTCATTCATTCATTCATGTGAGATCTACTTCTCAGGTGTCGTGAGTTTTTGAATAACGCTTTAACATTGTGCACCAACTTCATGAACCCACACTTCGGCTTTTAACTTGATACACCAAAGAGAGGCAGAAAGAAGCCAAAAATAGTTCTGAGGTTTTGAAGAGGTACCCTTAGACTCGGAGGCTAGAGCAGTTGTGAGAATTAGTTATGATACGTGGTGTGTTTCCTATAATATTACAATATTGTCGTAAACTACAGCCATTTAACTAAACGCTGGCTTGTAACTTTGTGTGAGGTATTAAACATCTAGTCACGGATGCATATGGCGTTCTCGTCGCTCCTTCATACAAATTAGTGCCCTAAAAGTGCATGGACGATGAGATAGAACGCTGATGCAAA
The DNA here is from genome assembly GCA_004794655.1 of Marisa cornuarietis. Taxonomy (NCBI): domain Eukaryota; kingdom Metazoa; phylum Mollusca; class Gastropoda; order Architaenioglossa; family Ampullariidae; genus Marisa; species Marisa cornuarietis. The sequence goes on from SMMW01000147.1 coordinate 1,479,041, forward strand.
CCAGTCGTGACAAGTGTTTTTTTTTTCTAAATAGACAAAATATGGATGATATGTACAATTTGCGTACACAACTTTTTTCAGCTGTTTGAGTGTCACAACAGTATGGACACTGTCGACATCTTTGTCGGGGGTATGATGGAGACCACTGCCGAGGGACCGGGTCCACTCTTCAAATCGATCATCCTTGATCAAATGTACCGCGTGCGGGATGGCGACCGCTTCTGGTTTGAGAATACTGCCAATGGGTATGTCTATAGCCGTGTGTGCGTGCGTGCGTGTTAGTGTCTGTGCGTGCTTTGCTGGGTTTCAAAGCCTAAAATAAGTGCATTGAAAATGTAAACTTTATCTTTTTTCAAAACCCGAAATAATATATTCGAGTAGTCAAACCAGAGCTGACATCCTCCATCCCTGTGCTGTTACAGGCTGTTCAGTGAAGAAGAAGTCAGGATGATCATGAACACGACCCTGTCTGACGTCATCATGAACGCCACTGAAATCAAGCTGTCCATGCACATCAAGGGCGACGTCTTCTTGCTGCCCAACGGTAAGCCCGTTATCTACCAACGGCCGCTTTGACATCATTCACTTTTCTATAAGGTACAGACCGATGTATGAAGGTGCGTGACGCAATCAAACAGCAGTAAAAGGTGAGACGGTGGTGTGGTTTCTATTACATGTCAGTTAAAGATTTTGGTACTTTTCTTTTAAAGATCTCCCATGCAACGGGACGCTGGAAATAGACCAGGACAAGCTGGAGGTGTGCCCAGCCCACGAAGGCTACGATTACTTTGAAGGCAGTGAGATTCCATACATCATCATCTGGACCTGCGTGGGCTTACTACCTTTAGGTTTGTCTTCTAGTCTACCTCAAAAATTGCCTAGTTACGTACAGGACAGGGCTCATCCGAAGCATTCTTCAAGTATTTTTCCTTGCAGTTTGTATCGTCGTCGTATGATACCGCAAATTACATCACTTATTTTTCCTCCAAAACTGAAAATATGTTGCATTCTTGCCCAAGGTCTACATGCAAAATACTTTCTATAATTTCCCTTGAGCGAAGCCAATTTTTGTCGACACTTGTTTAACCTTTGCACGTGTGAGCTCAGTGCTCTAATCGTGCAGTTGTTTTAAACATTTGCCTTTTCTTGCTATGTGTTTGCAGTGGTGGTGTTGTTTGCGTACATCTTGTCCAAGTGCAAGCGCTGGCAGTACAACCGGCAACTGAACGAAGCGCGTACGGAGAGGGAGCGCCGTCGTCAGCTGCGCCGGACTCTATCCTGCAGCATATCAGGTTAACAGGATATATAGTTGTCTTAGTCACACATGAACAGCAAGTATCTCTATACCATAAAATGCTTTCTCGCGCGCACGCACACTCACACACAAAACACGCACACAAATAGATGTGAGGTGGGCACAAAGAAAAATGTTGAAAGAACCTTTGAGGATCATTACGTCACTTCCGTCTTGTTTGTTCCAGTGATTGACGCAAAGGAGTGGCGAGGGTTGGAGGCGCCGCGCGGGGTAGAGCTGCACCTGACGACCAAGGACACGTTGGAGGTCTTCACGACCATGGGCTCCCACCTGCGCTCCATCAAGCTGTCCACGTTGTCCTACGACAATGTCACGCTCAGTTCCAACAAGAAGCGGAACGTCATGCTGGTCCAGGTGCCCAAAGAGTACGACCTGGTGAGTGGACAGAAGGACGAGAACAGCAATGATTATAGTAACAATGATCTTGACTGTGGCGCTCATCATTATGATTAGGCTGATGAGGATGAGACGCACGATGACAACGAGACTACGGTAGCAATACGGTAACTGTGGAAACGAGAATGAGGAAGAAGCCCCAGGCAGTGAGATATTAGTAGCAGATGTCATGTTAGTGGAGCGTTAAATGTTGTGAATGTCGTTTTGTCAGCACTTTATGTTCCTGTGTTACTGTCCAAAGATGTAATTTGGCTGAGAGTAACTGGAAGATATACCTCCGTAGGTGGATGACTGTTCATTTTTGTTTTAAAGGTAGTGGTTTTCGCCAACGAAGAAGAAAGGAATCAGTTTGTGGAGCAGCTGGTCGAGTTCCTGGCCGACTACAATATCGACCAAGGTATTTTCCCAAACATTCCTGAGAAGGAGCTGTACAAAATGGCCGTCACCAAAGAAAAACGCAATGCCATGCTTGAAAAGTTCTTCAAGACCATTTTCAAAGAGGTAGGAGACAAAGACTCTAGATGCCTGAGTTTCAGTGTTCTTGTGTACTGTCATGTCCTTTTAGAATGTGATAGTGCGCCTGTTTTTTTTCTAGATACCAACAAGAAAAACTTGTACATTCAAGTGCATGCGGCCATGCTTAATCATGTGGTCAGCTACATACGTCTGTAGCTATGTGTGCTTCTGACTGCACGACAACTAGAGAAAATTTGTGTAGGTCATGTAGGTCAAAGCTACTAGCAGCAATATGGCAATATAATAGAGCTGTGTGTCCTTGATATGAGAAGAATAATTAGTAAAGTGGCTGTAACAATACATTTATGAGGTCTGCCCCCAGTTACGGTTGTACTGACAAGACCTACAGTGAAAAATATGCGATTCGAAACAACACGTAACCAATAATGTTTGTGCAGGCGTTCCAGATGGACTATGATCCAGCCCTGGACAGCGCCCAGATGGACGTCAAGAAACACACCAAAGAGATCCTGGAGGTCGAACTGTCCAAAGTAAGTTTCACTTTTAATGCTACTGTTGTTGTTGTTGATGATGATGAATTTATCTGCTGTGCTGAAAAAGACCTTAGAGGTTCGACAGGTTTAAGCCAAGCTGTTCTAATCAAAACGTGACATTTTGCGTCGCAGGAGGAGTTTGCGGAAGCCATCGGCTCAAAGGCTGGTTCCGACTTCGTGGAACATTTCTTCAGCCTCATTGATTCGGACAGGAACGGCTATATCTCCTTCCGTGAGTTCCTCAACGCTGTCGTCCTCTTCTCGAAAGGTGAGTGTGCCAGAAAACAGTAGGTGGTTCTCAAGACCAAGACAATGGTCTTAATTCTGGTCTCTCAGAATCTGGAGACCCTAAAAAACGATACAAGCCCTTAAATTTTACTCATACATCTTGAAGTTTTCTTCACAAATTGCACAGAAGAAGAAGAAGCAGCAACTGTCCGAATGTCTCTCATGTCTCCCAGCCTCTTAGGCAATGCAGTTTTGTTTGTTGTAAAAGCGGCAAACCTCTTTATCTGGACCTAATCCATTCTGTCTAGTCATAGAAAACGAATTAAATTTCTTGTTCTATTAACCAGTGTACCATGAATTCCGAGAGAAATAAATGCTAAAACATTTAGCAATTTTTATGTACCACTACTAAGTTAACACCTAAAAAATGACAGCATTATTATTACAAGGTCAATAGCAATATTTATTATACCATATTACGATGTATGCCGGTAGGGATGGGTTGTTCTTAAAATGCTGTATACATTTAACACGCTTGATTTTTTTCTGTTTTTATTCTTTGATCCTGTAGGTATAGGCTGATAACCTCGTAATAAGGGTTCTATTCAGATTCAGTGTTTTGTCTGCAAGGAATAAAACCCAATCAATGTAACTGGAATCATTAGATTGCAGAGGTTTCCTTTCCTTTCAAAGGTTGTTCCGGATTTTACACTAACTGAATGCCCAGTGCGTGGGTTACATACACTGTCTGCCTGTATTAGGGAGAGAAATCTGTTAACAAACTGCGTGGGGTGGGGAATCAGGCTTGCAAATCTGATTATTATACCACCTTCTTCACGATGTGTGGCCAGGATCGTGCCAAGACAAGCTGCAGACGATGTTCTACATGTACGACATCGAGGCCTCTGGCGTCATGAGCAAGACCGATATCGGCAAGATGTTCCGGTGAGTGATGGGAGTGGTGTCTCTCTCCACAGTCACATTCTCGCTAATATTTACCTCATCAGTGGAATAACTTGTAGGGACCAAACATTTTGTGCTGTTACAGTTCTAATCAAATAGACTGTATGTCTCAATCGATACAGAGCGGTGGCGTCTGCCCATGAAAGGGAAGGATTTGTCTGAACTCGAAACTTGTCCCATTTCACAGCTTCACATAAGTTGATACGAATGGCGCACACTTAGACATCACTTATTAGAGTGTACACTCTGCTTCAGATCCTTGCTGGAACTTGCCCAGAGCAAACCAGATTCACAGGAGGTAGAGAGGTTGGTGGAATCCTTGGTGTTGAAGGCGGGCCTTCAACATAAGACGGAATTCACATTCGACGACTTCTGTCAGATTCTGGCACCACAAATGGACAAGCTCTGGAATGCTTCCTTCGACTGGAAAGGTAAGATCTCTTGATTACATATGCTTGATATTATTAAACATGTGAGGTCGTTATGCTTTCGATTTTAAATGTGTGAGATGTCCTTTATTTCATTTTGATCGGAGTCAACTTAGTCTCTAAATTAACCGCTTACGCTCTTAAAATGTAAAATTGTTCTCTAGAACAGAAGCTCTCCCCAGCTGGTCTGTTTACTGGCAGTGATAACGTTTGAAACAAAAAGCATCTGTCAATGTCTAGGTTGTGTGGTCCGAACTGGATTTGAGCCAGGAAGAGTTAGCAGTCGAGTGGTGTAGTTGGTGCGTTCCTGTCACACTGTTTACACCGATCTAGGACAAAATTATCTAATGAAAGCTAGCAACGTGCGGGCTGGTTCCTGACATTTTTTACATATGTCACTATTTTTCTTTAAAGGTGTGCCAGAGCGGTCTAAGGTCATATCGAACAAGTCAAACAAATCTAGCAAAAAATCGTAAGTATCAGCAATCAAGAGCTCCGATCCCTTTGTCGAGCTGTTATGCTGACAGTAACTCTGAGTAGTTAGTTCCTTCTGTTCCATGTTACTGACAGGCAGGGTAACTTCTTGTATTTATATCCAGCTGGCTAGCTATGAAAGCAGAGATATAGTGATGTTAAGGGAAGAAAAGAGTATGGTGATAAAAGGAGTGAATGAGGAAAAAAATAAACATAGAGTAAAACAAAAGTTTAATGTAGATGTAAAAAAGTTTAGTAAATTAAATCTAGTAATAAAGATGTCTATTGTGTCGAATTCCCTGTTTATCATCATTATTTTCTATGGACTGCAGAGAGGGAGATAACTTGAGACAAAGATCCCCATCCCTGGGCAATGTTCTGGATGGTTCTGCGTCAACAAAGAGCGGGCGACTGCTGTTCGAGTCTGTCCGTGAGCACTACTCACCGCTGAAGGCGAGGGTCAAGCTCATTAAGCACTTCATCGAGAACTTCCGTCAACACATCTTCTTCTTGATCCTCTTCTACGGCATCGTGTTTGGGCTCTTTGCTGAGCGATTTTACTGTGAGTATGCTTACCAGCAGTCGTGTCGTATTAACTTAGTGTAAAATCATATTTTGAAGAGGTGCGCCAGGCTTACATGTGTAAAGTTGTAATCAGGTGCTACATAACAATTGTTTTTTATCCTCGTCTGCAGATGCAGCCAGAGACAAATGTGAGCATGCTGATATTGTCAGAAAAAGTTTATAACATTTTTTCAATAATACATTACTTTATCAAAGGCTCTTTTAACTATCATAATCTGACTTAATAAAAGAAAAAGAAATGGTAAAAATTAGTAAAGAGCGGAAAGAGAAAAAAACTAAAATGTCAACGTGATCTTGACGTATTTGTGACGTAGATTACACTATCGAGCGAGAGGAGAGCGGCCTGCGCCTGCTGATGAGTTACGGGATCAGCATAACTCGCGGGGCAGCAGCTGCTGTGTCCTTTACCTTCTGCTTCTTGCTGCTGACCATGTGCCGAAACTCCATCACCTACCTGCGCTCGACCGGCTTCAACCAGATCATACCTTTCGACTCGCACGTGTCTTTCCACAAGATCGTGGCCTGGACAGCGCTGTTCTTCACGGGTGAGTTTTTGTCCTCGGCTGGAGGCTAACGTTATTATCGCGTCGTGTGATGGGGCCCTAACTCTTGGGGGAATAGAACGATCATCCGCTAATATGGATGTATGAATTTTACAAAACTAATTAATTACGGGATCATTCTTTGCTTCTTTTGTTTTTGTAGCGTTGTTGTTTGTTTCTTTTACTTGCTTTTATTTGTTCTTGCTTTTGTGTTTTCATCTATGATGTTAATGATATCAATGATACCAAATCTTTAAAAATTTGTAGTTTTAATTTTAATAACCACAAATTAGTCAAGAAGTGAGGGAGTAAGAGGCAGAATAAATACACTTCTTGTCAGTTCAAGATTCAAATTCTGACTGAAAATAACCATCTGCATCTTCCTCTAGATTCATCTGCATTCCATGTCGATGTGTTCGTGCATATGCATATGAACGCGCGTGTGTCGTGCGAAACGTTCGCAAGTGTGCGCTGCCATATGTGTGCGTGGATGTGATTGGCTAGGTGTTTGGCTCATTGCTCACGATTTACGTGTATACGTGTCTAAAAATAGGTTCTTTCCGATGTTTGCGTGTCTCTTTCGCAGCGGCCTGTTTATTTCTTTCCGCTTCGCTGCAAGCCGATTGTAAACAAACGCACACGCACTGTGTACACGAAAACCCTCTTTTATCATGGTCAGTACAAAGCCCCCATTGCACGTAGCACAGCACTCACAAGTCTGGTCTTCATTCAACTTTTAAGTCTTCAGGTAAACCCCTTGTTTATTGTTGTCATCGACAACCAGGAACAGCCAAAGACGGTCAATCCCCCTTTCTTCTGTTTTTTTTTTTTTTTTTTTTTGCTGTTCATTAGTTTACAAACAGGGCTCTTTGTGACAAAGTAGGGGTAAGATCCTTAATAATGGTATGGAGCTTACTTAAAAACTGATTTTAAAGCCTACGAGACTTAAATACTATGTTGCTTCCCTGTCTTTTATCTCAAAAGATCTGTCGTGATGTAGAGTGAAATAAATCAGAGAAGGGGATTGTATCTTTGTCCTTGATATGATGAAGCTACTGGTCAAACTACCCAGCAAACCTCACCACAATTCAGCCTCCCCAGTGCGTCATCTACCCTCCCCCCAATCACCACCTGTTCTCTCGTTCTTTCTCGGTCTCTCTCTCTCTTTGAATTTTGAACTTTAAAAATACAGATTACTGTTCTTGCCTGAGAATTCCGTTATCTCGAAGTTCGACCACAACTCATTTAAGGTTCCAGTCTAATAAAGGAAATATGCAACACTTTCTGAATACCATGAGGGCAGGATGTCTCCGTGTCTCACTATTGCTCTTTGTGTCACAGTTTTAATCCTTAAGTGTCTATGTTGTTGCAAGTAATGTGGCAATAACTGAATGCGTATCACAAATACTGTTGTGAATGTAGCACTAACTGTATTAACAAACATGACGCATTCTGTCGCAGCGGTACATGTTCTTGGCTACAGCTTCAACTTCTACCACCTGGTCACCCAGCCCACATCGTTTCTGTGCATCTTTGACAGCATTATCTTTAGGGCGGAGTTCGTCCCGACCTTCCAGTGGTGGCTGTTTGGAACCTTGACAGGTAATGCTAACACACTTCCTCAACTTCTCGACATCTTTGTCCCCACCCACCCCTCACACAGACAATATCGTCCTTCAGTTCAAGATTATCATCGTGGTGGTCATAGGTCTTACTTTTCGATTGTCATCATCAGTCGACAGCACCCAGGTATACTAGCATTATCTCAAAGTAATAGAAACGAATTAAAAAAAGGAAAGAAATCTGTTTACTTGATATTATTTATTTTCCTTTTACATCAGTTGTTTAGAAATCGAACCAGTCGCTTAAGGTATTTTGAGGGTATGAGTGTAGTCATCTCTTTAGTCGGTAGTGTGATTATTTATCGTCATTATCTTTGCTGTAATCTTAGTTTTTTTGGTCTCTGAGAACTGCATTGTCTTTTCATTTGAATCTTTTTCCATCTGTTATTTTTAATAATTCACGTACTTTTTCGAATCGTTTCCTTGAGCATCATCGTCATCAATGGTAGACATATCATTGATTGTTGCAGGTTTTACTGGCGTCCTTCTCGTCCTGGTGATCGTCATCCTGTACGTGTTTGCCACCCAGACGGCCCGCCGCCACATCTTCAGCCTGTTCTGGATGACCCACAAGCTGTTCATTGCCCTGTACGTGCTGACCCTGATTCACGGCGCCTCAGTCATCGTGCAAAAGCCTTTATTCTTCGCCTACCTGGTCGGTCCTGCTGCCCTTTTTATGCTGGACAAGCTGGTCAGCCTCAGTCGCAAGAAGACTGAATTAAGCATCGTCAGGGCTCAGAATCTTCCATCCGGTAAGGAATAACTCTGCTTTATCAGAAAAACAGCGAACGATGAAAGTGAAAAAAAGTTTCTATGTAAGCATTATGAAAAGTCACTTTGGTAAGGAATGTTTATTATTTAAGAAAAAAAAGGTATACGTTCAGAGGTAGTCTGCCTTAAGACGTTATTTTACAATCAACAAATATATGCAGTCATCTTTTATAAACAGGTTTAAAAACTTGAGGAGATTAAACATCTGTTAATTATCAGTCGAAGCAGTAAGATCACATGTAGCCTTATAAATCATTCAACATCTTGTTGAAGTCGTTGCCTCACCATTTCAGACGTGACTATGATTGAGTTCAAACGTCCACCTCGTTTTGAATACAAGTCCGGTATGTGGGTCCGCATCGCCTGCCTTTCCCAGGGCAAGGACGAGTACCATCCTTTCACCTTGACCTCTGCCCCTCATGAGGACACGCTCAAGGTACACATCCGGGCTCTGGGTCCTTGGACTTGGAATATACGACAGACTTTCGACCCCGAAAATAGTGGACCTGGACGTTTTCCAAAGGTAGAGATAAAGCTTTTTTCTTTTCTTTCATTCTCTCTTTCTTTCCTTCTTTCTTTCTTAGAGAAAAAAGGAGTATAGTCCTAAAATCGCTGATAAAACGGAACACTTCTTCAAAAACAATGACGACGATAATGATGATGGCGACGACGATGATGATAATGATGATGATGCATTATTAATTATGCAAATGTAATCTTCGGAGTTTTAAGTGGATCTAAGTGGAAGATAAGTAGTCTTATTAGAATCATATTCCCGTCTTTATTTCTTATTGTTGAACTTTTTTTCTGGTTTCATCAGCTCTACCTAGATGGTCCATACGGCGCTGGTCAGCAGGATTGGTATCAGTACGAAGTGTCCGTGCTTGTAGGCGCTGGTATCGGTGTCACCCCATACGCCTCTATTCTTAAGGACTTTGTCCACATGTCCTCCATCAAGTGTACCTACAAGGTTAAATGTCAAAAGGTGAGCTGAGCTGCAACTTGGATGATAAGACTGAGTTTTTGAAAATGTTACTAGTTCCTTTCCAGACGATCTATTCTGTCTATTTTCAGGTGAGAATTTATCTTTAAAGATTACGCAGACTAAAAATGTTTCTTTTAGAGTATTCCGTCAGTTCTGCCTCTCTGTTTCTCTTTTTTTCATTCTTTGTGTGTGTGTGTGTTTGTGTGTGCGTGTGTGTGTGTGTGTGTGTGAAAGAGAGAGAGAGACCAATGTTGTGCAGTTCTTCGCTCATTTGACCTTTCGGTGGCCATGAGGGCCCTCTAGAATGACAATGTCTTTCGCTATCAGCACTTGGTGTGAGGTCCTCCCAAAAGTGTACATTAGCCCACCCTCACGAATACCACCCCTTGTTTCATCCTCGACGTGATAACTCCAGCTCTCTAGCAAGTGAAACAACTAACTATCACATCTGTAAGTGAATGCTCGAGAGCCCGAGTATTATTAACGATTATCAACTTCTGGTCACTGCCTCTTTCCAGTTGTACTTTATATGGATCACCGGAAGTCAGCGCCATTTCGAGTGGCTGCTGGACATTCTGCGGGAGGTGGAGGAGATTGACCAGCTCGGAATGGTAGACATCGACATCTTCATCACGCAGTTCTTTCAAAACTTCGACCTCCGTACAGCCTTGCTAGTGAGTACCGTTCACTTCAATGGGCTGAAAATTGTGGCAGCGAACGCACATTGAAATGATCAGCGAAGTGTTCTGAAATAAAATGAGTAGCAGATGAGTAGATGAAGATGTTATAGAGAGGGGATGGTAAAAGAGGAACAGCTTTAGAAGTAGAAAGACGAGGAGAATAAAAAAACTGCGAAGGGCGAATGTTATTTGTCAATGGTTTAGAGGTGCATCGGGGTGCAAAGAGAAGAAACAGTCATGTGTTAATAGTCTTGTTCTTCCTATTTATTTCTTTTTCTTTCGAATACTGCATTTTTTTCGTATCCTCTTTCAGTATATATTTGAGGAGCACTTTCAAAAGATGACAGGCGGGAAGAGCGTCTTCACGGGACTGAAAGCTACGACCCACTTCGGCCGCCCTCAGATGAACAAGATCATGACTGCTGTGCACAAAGCGCATCCACAGGTAAATTTCCACCATCTTGAAGCTACCTTCTAGCCATATAGGAGGTTATATTGTCACGCCTATGAATCATGTTTAATTGCCTGCATGCATGACAAACCAAGAACGATTTTGTTTGCTTTGTTGTTTTGAAAGTCGTCATGGTTGTTGCTCATGTTTTTGTCAAAACAACATCGTTAACACGAACAGCGTGCATGCAGAAGATGCTAAAAGCAAACAATCCTGACCTCACAGCGCATTATGATTCCTGGTTATTGATGCTTTACATTATCACATACACACACATGTATCTCTTTGATCTTTCAGGTCAGGAAAGTGGGCGTGTTCAGCTGTGGACCGAGGGGCGTGACCAAAGGCGTGGAGCGAGCATGCATGGAAGCAAGCAAGACCACAAAAGCTTTGTTTGAACATCACTTCGAAAACTTCTAACAGCCTGCGTTTGTCAGCCACGAGTGTCAGAATCCAGTATGTCTGCAGTGGTTAGCTGTCGGCATAAATGGCTACGCTCCTTCACAGCCTCCTTTCTCTAACAGAAAACAGACTGTTTCTGCGAACATACTCTTTAGTATAGAGATTAGTTAGTGACACAAATCACTGAATAACAGAAGAAACCATCCTGGATGAACAGCAAAGACCTACAGGTCAGGTGGTTCACAGCACTTTCTTGAGGCCATGACCATGAATAGGGATCGAGTTTGTGAACTAGAAAAAACTATTTTCGTTTTCCATCCATTTTTTCATCCGCCCGTGTTTTTTTTCTTCTTCTTTAACTGAGGTATTAGGCGGACATTTCTGTCAGGTTGTATCTCGATGGAGGTTAATTGCCCAAATATGACAAATGATGACAAGTGACCAATTTTATTAATCTCAATGGACAATTATAACTAGGGAAATGTGTTCAGTTACAAAAGCTGCGAAAAATATTATTATATAGTAACGCGTTATACTATAAATTACAAAGTAGTGATATTAATATATCAATAAAGTTGTGACGATGTTTAAGATAACATGAGTATTCGAATTAATGTAAATTTTTGTACATGACAAAAATAAGACAACTCCTGAAATTAATCCCTAATACCTTTTTTGGACCAATAATAATATAAGACCCGGTCTGATTTTTGGGGAAAACGGTATTACTTTAGAACAAATAACTTCATTTCCTGTTTGTGTAAATAATGGTTTTTTTTGTCACCAGATAGGCGTACTGTTCATCTGGATTTGACACTTTTTTTAATTAGCGACTGTTACAAAACAGTGAAATGGCGTTATTTTGTTAGTAGCTTGCTTTTCTTAGTATTTAGATTTTAGTTTACTAAGCTTTGTTTTACTTGCGTTTAATTTTTTTATTGTAAGAGCGCCAAGGTTTCGTTTTATTGGCGTTGTGCTTTTTCATTAGCGCTTACCTTTTAGTTTGTTACCACTTTGTTTTAGTTTATTAGCGTTTTGTTTTACTGGAATTTTACTTTCATGTTTTGATTTGTTGAGGTCCATACGAATGAGCTGCGTCTTTTTGCTATTTCCACCATGCGCACAACGCTATTCGGACTATGCAAATGTCTCCAATGTTTATAGATACATTTATATTTATATCCCAAATAAATAATCTCTCTGCAGATGAGGTCTAGGCGCTTAGCTATGACATTATGTGATCACAGCAAATAAACCACGGCTCTCTTTGTCTCGCTTACCTTTGATGCATGTTAAAGCGCCCTTTTGCCAGTTTTATATACCGTTTCATTTAAGAGACGACAACAAAAGACAGTACTGTGGTAGCCAGTGGAGGAAATGACGTTTGCTTATCCGCATTTCTTTTATTAATTTACGCAGTGGCCATATTTAATAATACTTCACTATCACAACTAGTTAAGTTTAATGTCTTTTCTAATATAGATTGGTAATCGGTTAGTGGTAGCTACGTTTCCGCCAGACCGAGTAAAGACATGCTCCCACCACCACCCCCCAACTTTCCCGCCCTCCGTATCAACCTTTATAGGGCGCTTTCTTTGACTATCGAAGGCAGGCTCAAAGCGCTGTGCATACATACACAAACAAAACAAGGCGCACAAACACATAACACAGACAGATATCAATTGTGCCTTACACTTACTCAAAACACACACACACACACACAGAGGGTGGGGAGGGTGGAGGAAATCAGAGTACCTGGGGAAAACCACTGACAGTCAGGTGTGACAAGCAGATACTTGAAGTTGTGTCGGAACCAAGATCCGAACTCTCGAAACCCGATTCCCACTGTTGCTGTGATGATGGCATTAGCCATTAGTTAGTCTGACGCACCGTGACTGAAGAAGTGAACTGGGACGAGTGATACCCACCCTGGAGATTGTCCTGCTTCGTACGAATGCGGGCTACGATAGTTGGGGGGGGGGGAGTGGGAGACAGCAAATCAGGACACAAAGCTGATGATCTAGAGATATCGGACAAACAGCACAAGTTTGGAATAAAACTCGGGCATCCGGATCTTCCTTGGATAGGTTCTCTGTCCCAGCTCTCGGCCACAAGGCGAAGCCCTGTCTTCACTCCTTTGTCTCTTCGCGAAAGAAAGATTTCCATGTAACTGTGTTAGATTGCTCCCCTCACAACGCTCGTACCTGTTTACAATTTAATATCAACTTTCAGCCTCGATGCTATACAGTGTCCTTTTAACATTTTCTCAGACTGAGACATACACACGCTCGCTATCTCTAAAGAAAAGCCAGCTACCGTGTACAGAATAGGATTTATCTCGCTGTTTATTTTCAAGGCATCACGTTCCTAGTCCACTCCCCGACCCTCGCAAGCTCTGATTGCTGGGTCTGTGTTATGAACAATTATTCTTTATCTGTATGACTCGCTGACTTAATACAAAGTCTGTCAGAATATTTACAACACTATTTCTTCTGTTATTATCGAACACTTCTATTATTATGACGATGGGGCACGTAAACATGTTTTTCTGCCGCAAAATTAATTTAAATTCTATGCTAATTCAAACTGTTTATAACTATAAACAAAGCTTTGTGGTGTTAACTCTCCCTTTCAAAGTGATCTAGGATGTTAAGGAATAAACGATTTTTTATTTGGCGACAACTTTACCTCAATCATGCGTTTGTACGGAGGTCATATATAATATCTTCAACCTCAAACATTTTAAAAAAGTTGTTGCCTCTAAGAACTCATTGTAAGAAGTAACTCACAACACATCGCACAAAAACTATGAGAACAGCTTCTGTCTTTGGTACTGGTGCATGGCTGTGAGCTCTCTAAGTAAGATGTAAGATGTAGCAACACTTTTGTGAGGCTGAACTTAAATATCAGTTTACAAGCTCTTTACTTATAAGCATTGTGCTTAAACAGCTCGGGTATTTTGTTGTTGTTGTTGTTTTTAGCAGTTTTAAGCTTCCAATTTTTCTTGACCGTTTTTCTCCTGTTTCCTGTTCACATTTGAGTACTTATACCTAACAAGCGCCATGCGATACATAACAACACCTGTGATTCCTCATCTGAAATTGCAAACTCTTCGCTTAAAGGTTTAGTGCCTAGCGGCTCAGCTCAAGATACTATTTACCAAAATATGTGCGGATAGCTCCCTTTCTCAGTAGTGGAATATGCTTTTTTGAGGTAAACAAAAAAGGTGGCGGCTGTGACGAGGGTTTCTTCTCTGTACAGACAAGAGGAAAGATTGATGTTTTCAAAGTTGTGGTGACGATTTTTAACATTCAAGGGCTTTTTGGAGTGCCATACAGATTAAGTATTATGTATGAGTTTGTGTGTAAATAAAATAAAACTGTTGACGATTTTGGCCCTCCATATAAATGCCTTCCATAGCGACTCATAGAGAAATTACACATACCGCTGGCCAGCTCCTATTTTCAGCGATCAGTAGTCGGTCTTCTTTTGTCAGTGAGTTGTGTATACCGTCACCCCATTCACCCTCCTTCCTCCACAACCAATGGGAAACTATTGCGAAGCATATAAATATTTTATCATTGTTTTAGCATTTGATTTAGGATATATTAACAAGAAATTAGCTCCTATGCTCTGATGTGTTGTTCACGTCAATAAACGCCATTTGTCAAAACAGTGATTCAAAGCCAGACGTCTTTAGGTTAGTTTCTATGAAAAGAAATATTTTTTGCATCAAAAAGAGCTTATTGTTAGAATTTTTAAAAATCTTTTACACATGTATTTTAGCAAATGAGTTTGTACAGTATATTGGAAATAAATTTTCTTTTAAAGTTACAGATTATTATTTTTTTAAGTTTTATTTCATGTCACAGTATAAGAACAATACAAATAGCAGTAACAAAGCTCACAACAAAATAAGAAACGAAAAAGCAAAGAAACAAACAACACACACACAATCAGTAAATTGCCACCACCAATACTCATTAGTTTATTATACAAACTTCACAGTAAGTCAAAAGAAGAAAGGCCTATATCTTTAAACATGCCCCATTATTATCATCTGGTTTTGCTCTGGTTCTAGAAATAAGAACCCATTTGTTGGTATTTAATCCCCTTTTTTCTTAACAGTAATATTTAATACATGATATACACAAGTTCATACATAAATACATTTTGGTGATAGATTAAATATTGGCATGTTAAGGACAGACTATGCAACATAGGGCATTGAATTTCCACCTTTTTACAATCTTATTTTTCCCTCTTTTTTTAATTTAGGTACGAGTTCCCATTAGTTACATTCTGCCATAATATGGAGTTACAAAGGTGTGAACAGTTTTATATAAGGTTTCCATTGTGAATCAAAGGTTGCCAATTCCATATTTCTAAGAGCTGTACATCTTTTCACTTTCATTTGTCTATATAAATCTTGTAGAAAGACCTGCTGGATTTATATATGTAAAACTTTGCCATCATTATTATGCGGTCCAGTACTTTATCAGTTAGGGTAGATAAGTATAGTAGTAAACTCAAAGTCATTTACGTTTTACATTTATTATTATCTTTTCTAATAATTTCTAAAATTCTTAAATATAGTTACATTTCAAAAATGTGTTCAATTGTTTCTTTTTCTTGGTTACAAAAGGCACATAAGTTATTACTTAAAATTTTCATCTCTTTTAAAATACTTGTGGCTAATACCCTATGCACTAGTTTAACCTGGAACACTTAATATTTAATTTCATAAATTTTACTTAAAAATAAAGTTAAAATAGATATGGCCGATAAGCTCTTAGCAGAACGTCTTTTTTATAATGCTGATATTAAGATTGATGGTAAGTCTTTTATTTATAAAGATTGGCTGACAATATATTTAGCATTAGAAATTTACTTGAAGAAAAGGGCAGATTCTATATATATGAATATTTAAAAAAAAACTCTGCCAGCTAAAAACAAACTTTTTAGAATTTTTAAGTTGTGTACTGAAAACATATTTAAAGCAAAAAATGTATCCATTGACAAAAGCATAAAAATTGAATTGCATTTTCCTTAATACTAATATTCCCCCCCAAAAAAGGCGCAAAGTTCTATTACAATATATTAAGTGATAATGAGTATTAACCAAATTGTTGTCAAACATGGACTAAAATGCTGCAGAGCAAATTTAACTGTAAAAGTTACAGATTAAAGAAGGAGCTTTTTTTTGCAAAGAACATGTTTAACTACTTTTTTGTTTTACATCACGGTCTCATCTGCACCACCATGCTCACACATTCTGCAATCAATTAAAAAAAGTTGGTAAACAAGAATGTGGTATGAATATTTATTCTACATATAAGAAAATAAAAATATATTTACATTTGAGATTTACACCTTTGACAAAAACTGGCTGCACTCAATGCTGCCAATGCTGGTGATGACTCAGGCAGTCCGTTTCATGAAGCTATCAAATGTATAACATCACTCACGTGAACAGCATTTTTCTCAACCTCCCCCAACCCCATACAGTTTTTTTTATTACAGGGAACCAAGAAACTATAATATGTATCGCTAGCTATACATAAAAATGAAGTCCCTGTTCACCTGTAATCTCTAGCTATAAACAACAATCAATAATTAAGAACATTAATTTTCTATAAAGAAATAAAAGTCTCCTGTCTGCATGGTTAATACAACCCAGAAACCTTCGAACCCTTAACTTAGTCCCAGCACTACAACCTCTATTAGCCTAGTTTCCCTGTTCCCAGTACACACATGCACCAGCACATACACACGAGAGATAATATACATTGTTAGTCAAGTATAAAAATATAGTTCTTAAAAATCTTTGTATGGTTAATGATTACCTGTAATGTAAACATAATTATTTTCAGCAACATCCCAATGTAAACTTTCAGATGCATTCTTAAAATCAAGGAGGGAAAAAAAAATCTCAAATGGAAAATCATTTTACCAGAACAGGTTGCCAGTAAAGGGGCACAACTCTTATTGCCCTACGTCAATTCTAGGACTAATTTATTTCCTCTGACTTTTTGAAGTAGTTGGTTTTGTTATAGTTCACACAGCTGTTATGTTTGAACACTGCTATGTTTATTTCAAGATGGGATCAAATATCTGGAAATACAATATTCTATCAACTTTGCAAAAAGCATAACTTAATCCACAACAAATCTCCACAAATGTCTGTTTAAAAAGTTTATAAAACTAGTCATCAAACCTGATACAAATAGCCAAACATCTTTATGGAATGATCAAGTCTTTTGTATCAGGAAAATATGGTCCAGTAAGTTCACAAAATTGGAATAAGCATTGAGGCTACTTCTGGATATATTCTGGAATAGTGTACATAACCACAAGAGAAACAGACAGACAGGAGATACATTTGTTTGATTACTATGTTCAGATTTCTATTTACAGACACTTTTTAAGCTTCTTTCAATTATATAACCATACTTAAAATCTGTGTGTCTAGAACTATGTTGAAGTATGGAGCTTTCCAAATGGAGAAACTTCCTAACCGCATCAAAAAGAATAATTTCAGTCAATATTAATTTCAGTGTTCCCAAATTATATTTTATGAGGGAATGGTTGAAATAAAGGATTGCATCATTTAAGAGTTTATTAACTTCTGATACTCATTTTGTTCATAATGTACTAACACATCCTCCTTGTAAACCACTTTTTAATGCCAGAGTTTTTACTGATATTAATGGTCTTAAAACAACCATCAGTTAATCCAGACATCGAATTTAGTTTTCAGCTATCTTCTGGACACATTACACGTCTGTACAAGAGAATTAATCAAAATGAATACATAAACCAAGACATAATGCATTATTCCAGGCCGTACCCAAAGACCATCTCTATAAGTAGCATTACATAAGGTAAAGATCATTCCGTAACCTTCTTATAGGTTATGAGGGAGTGAGGGACCAGCTTTATGTGGAATGATAATGATTATAACAATGAAATGATAAAAATGCAAAACAATTATAAAGCAATAAAAAACTTAATTATATCATGTGCAAGGCATCATCTAACATATCAACGAAGAGTCCTTTTTTTGGTCCAGTCAGAAGCAATGTTCAACAAAATTCCCCTGTCTGAAATGTGTGGATCAGTTATCCATGCAGACACAACTTATTGCAAATGGCAGAATGTTGCACCTTACAGCTCACCAGCCATAATAGCGGAAGGCATTCCAAAAGACAATCCCCAGGATCCAGCACAGAAGGATAAAAGAACTGTATATGCCACCAGCTGCTACCCCTTTGGCATAGACGCCATACTGGGAGGCTCGGATATAGTCACACTTGGCATAGTAGATCTTGGACTGTTCTGAAACACAAAGATACAAACATGCATATAGTGGCAGAATTTTACCAGAATCTGTGAACTGTTTTTAGTCACCCCATCTTTCATTTACAGAAGGAAATCTATGAAAGTACTAAACAGCTTTCTATAGTCTACCAGTCTTGGGACAGAGTGAGGCACTCATACCTAATCTGGGATATACCTAAAACATTGACACTTTCCCTTCATTACAAAGCTACAAAACAGAAAAATCTTCACACTTAGACTTTATTTTTACATAATGTACACTACTTAACATTATTAAGAAACGAAAAGGCATTAACCATTTGTTTCATTTTTATATATTTATTTTTCGGAATAAGGCAATAATCTAATTTTTTTAAATATATTTTTGTGTTACCTCACACAGCATGCCACCCCACTCCCTCCAACAACAAAAAAAGGCATACATGCATGCCCTTTTCTTTTCAATACTCCACAGCCTGGGCAACCAAGTCCTTTTCTTTAAATGCAGACAATGTTTACGTACCAGCAAGCAAGATGGCAAACACTCCAAAAAGAGGGTTGATGAAAAGAGAGCAGAAAGCTATGGGCCAGTTATCGCATGGGCGTCGCCATGGGTTAGGCTGTTTGGTCATAACAGGCAGAATGTATGACATGCCCGACACGGTGTATGTAGAATACAAGCTGCGTCTGCTGCCATACAGTAAGGAGCGAGAGCCCAGTGAGTGGCCACCAATGGATGGCTGGGACCCATATCGCTTCATCCCAACTTCACTCAGCTCAGACACACTCCCAGCTTTTGAGTCGCCATAGTAATAGGCTGGAAAGCCTGGCTGTGGCTGCACTGGTGTTGTCATTTCTGATCTTTAGCACCTGGAAGCCCACAAAACAATTCATGATAAGAAAGACTGACAAGAAAATCATACACTAATAACAGCAGATTAGCCTACAAGAATGTCATTAAACTGTCAACTACACAACTGCTTACCCTTCTAATAATTTTTAAACTGATACCTGCATCTATTATGGTGAAATAAATCTAAACAGTAAGTTCAAATGACCTGCAGCTGAAGCACTCTGAATAAAGACAAACCATAAAATGAAGTTTCCTACACTTTACTCAAGCACCTCCTTCCCTCCTTCAAAACAAAATGTCTATTTTCAGGTATAGTATTCGAACATGCACTAGAATCCTAGAATACTAAAGTCATACAATCTTTCTGGGCTTTTCATCATCCAGTTATAGAAAAAATGTAGAAATCAATGTACATGTATTAAAATAATGTCACAATCTTGATCCACAATGTCAAGAAGATACATTAATTAGGATGCATATAAAACAGTGTGACCATGTGACATTTGGTAACAGATAATGACAAAATATTGCCTTCAACATATATTGTTTATTTCAAAATGTCTTATGCAGTATGACCTCTGATTTACATTTCAAAATCAAGATGCCAAATGTAAATAGACCAAAGTCACTTATCATACATGCATTAGCTCAAAATAAGAATGCAACAGTGTAAACTGATAAACAGTTCAGATACAAACTAGTTAGACTATACAGTCTAACATCAGATCCTATCATAACTATAGAAGTTTCACATTTTCTATACCTATATAATATACACACGCACAACTGTACAACATCCTGAGTATTTTAATTACTAATGTTGACTACATGCAACTTTTTTTCCTCTTAAAATATTAAGTACAATCCCCTCATGTTTTTTCTGTTATATTCAACTGTATAAATCATCAATCTTACTTTTTGAAAACTTGCATGTTTCACAGCTTATAATTAAAATTTAAAATTTCCAAACTAATTAAGGAAGTTTAGATGATAATTGTCATAGGATAAAACAACTGTTTTTCATGATAAATTCTGAAATTATGACCGGCTACTTTTCGCATGTCTTTTGAATGAAGAGCAGTTTACTCCACAAAGGGATAGGTATACACAAATCCTGCATTTTAGGACATCCTCACCATAATTACCTTCCCCTTCCCTTTCAGAAAATAATTTTTTTTAAAGGCTGTATTTGAGGAAAAGGAGATGTATGAAGATTCAGTGTTTATGATATAGGATAAACTATTCAGTTTCTGTAAACCAAGACCAGTTGTACATTGAGTGCTTGTGTATTATAAGGTTGTATCCGTGAAAAAAGGATTAAAAAAAAAAATTGTGTTGCATACGTGCTGGCTTGTATTGTATTTATTTTGCATTGCACGTTCCAGTGTAGTTCGGTAAAATTGTTTGTAAAGGTATATGTGGACATGTGGACACTCTCCTCTCTTTTCTTTCTCTCCTTACCTCTATCTCTACTCTTGTCTCTTGAATTTAAGAATGAAGGGGATGCTTGATGCCAAGTTATGTGACTGTGAACTGTATCTTACGAATAAAAAGATTCCAGAAAAAAATTTAAAAAAATAAAACTTAAAAGTTCACACTGTGTCTATAAGAGAAGGATTTGTCATAAAGTCCACATGAAATGACTTGCTAATGGAAACACGACCTTTGATTTTATTGGTACTTTCTTTCTTTTTTAAAAAAAAAAAAAAAGAAGGTACAATGAAATGGTAAATACGCGAAAAATTCCAACTGTTTGTTTTAAAGCACTGTAATGTAAACGTGCTATATTACTCACTTCACCTGTCCAGGTGTTAGTAACTCTTTAAGTGACGTACACATCGTATGCTTTCTAAATGTAAATGATAATAACGATGGCAGTAGCTTGACTTGAACTTAACTTAAAATGCGTACCTTTCGGCTTGAGTTCTGTATATGTCCTCGATCAAAGAGGCGGAAATAGGAAGTCAAGATAAACAACTGCGCATGCCCAAGACAGGTGTCTAAAGGAAACGTAATCCACGCTGAACGAGCTCACGCTATTTGCGGTCACTTCCCTTGACAAAATTTCAAAGGTGGTAGAATGCACTATAAAATAAAATAATAAAACGAAGTAAAGTAACTAAGGCTTGTTGCATTTGAATAAATAAAAAAATAAGATTTGTAATCTTTTGTTTGATATGCTGATCCTCGAGGGCAAAGATTATGTATTGCATGGGTGATAATCCGTTCAATTCTGTCCATATATGGTCATTTATTCAATTATTTAAAAATAAATATATATATATACTTCTTTGCTTTATTACACTTTGCATATGTCACTATATGCCTAATACTGTGTCATTCGTTAGGTAAAAGTCCTATACTATTTACTACATAGACTATATATAGCTGCATATCAACCCCATTAGCAGTCCTGTTCACACTTCTTGTATTTTACATTGACACAAAGACATCCTGACGTATGCACCAACATGCACGAACACACACACACACACACACACACACACACACACACACACACACACACACACACACACACACACACACACACACAAATAAACATATTTACACAAATTCATCTCAACCCATGTACAGAGAAAGAGAGGTAGTGAGAGATTTTACGTTTGTTTAATTACAAAAAAACGTTACACCCACTTTTTTTCATCTTTGCGGAAATGGAGGAAGGCATACAGAGGAAGAGAGAGGCCGAACTGGAACAGAAGGAGAAGGCGAGAAAGAGGAAGGAAAACCAATTGTTCAATGCATTTTCCCGAGCCGTTGCTTTCATTATGTATTCAAGTTATCAACGAGCTTTAAAAAAATGGGTGGAAAATATAAAAAAAAAATAACAGACATGCAAAATCATTCCGCTAGAAACCGGAAATAGTTCTGACACAAAGACCTGGTGGCAGAACCACAACATTAGCGTTGATTGATGGCAGAACATCAGCCGTTAGGCCAAAGATGAAAACCGGCGACATTTGCATAGGTTACAGCAAGGACAGACATTTGAAGATTACTTGAAGATTAGGCGTTTTATCGGGTGTTAACTTGAGAATAAAGCGTATGCTTATGACTGGGAATGTTGCATTTAAGGATCAGGCTAGGCTACCCTGCCTTCTTTTTTTTTTAATTTTTCTTCGGCGATGACATATTGTCTATTAATATGGCAAATTAAAAGGCCCATGGTGGTGATCCCAGTCGAGATACATACATGAAGCAATTTTATAACTCATTCAACAATTAATTTATATTTTCTAGCCATCAAATTTAGGCTTAAAATCTTAGGCTTGAGAATCCTTCCCCTGCTGCGTGCGCGCGCGCGCGCGTGTGTGGTTTGTCAGCCTTGATACATTACTTAAATTTGAGATCTCATCTGAGAAAAGATAGCTAACCCTCCACGTATCATTATTTCAATATTTGTAAATAAATGGGTAGCATGAACATGTTCCTATGATTGACCAGAATAATATTTTCTCTAAACACCATTCGTTGCCTTAAAAAAAAAATCACAGTGTTCATGACCTAATCAGTCCACCGTGCAAGGGATCTTTCTCTTTTAACACCCCCCTTCTGAAAAAAAGGAAAAAACTTGAAGAAAGAAAGGGAAGGTAATATAGGGAAAATGCAAAACAAACCAAACTGAGAGAGATGACGACAGAACATCCCATCTTTGGTGTCTTTATAGCAGTAGTTAGAGAGAGAGACGAAGACTGGAGGTCCCGTCTTTGATGGTCAGCTGTCTTGACAGCAGTCGCTGAAAGTACGGTTCCCCACATCTGTTTTAATCACATCTTACGATCTCATTACTTACTCTGTCTGATACATTTCAAGATGGCATCTGAGGGCATATCAGCAACATAGTTTCTCTTATTTTAGAAAGGATCTTCAAGGTTTTGTTTTATTTCATATTAATGGGAATGTGAGTTGACATATTTCCACCATATTGAACATTATCTGATGATTTAGTGGCGCTACGCTCAGTGTGAAATTAACAAAATATTTAATCAGCTGTAATTTAAATTAATCATGTACACAAAGTCCTAACATCATCCTTTGCTTTGAAAAAAATTAGACCATCTCTGTGCACCCCTTCCTCACTGAGTGCTTTGCACTCTAGACGACTGTCTAGTTTGCCTAATGGTAGAACCGCTTCTGTAAGACAAAAATAGCTATTGACAGTGTTGGAACAATAGGTCCCTTCAAAGTACTCCCCTTAGTACTTCACACACTTATCCTAGTGTCTCTGTCATGTTTGAAAATAGTCTGCAAAGTATTCTTTCAGGATTGCCATTGACTTCATCACCACGCTTTCGTTAATATCGTCCGCACTCTCTGCTCTTTCAACACCGATTGAATCTTTGAAAACAAGACAGAAGTCGCAAGGAGCCTACTTCGAGCTGTAGGCAGTTGATTAATTGTTTTGCCAACTAAAACCGGCACGAGACGTGAAAAATGGGCAGGTGTATTGTAGGCTGCCAGTCAATCCCTATTTGCCCGCAGCTGTGGCCACCTACTTCTTTCTGCCAGAGAAGAAGTAGTAGTTTGGGTAGGAGAAACATGATTAACAACATCATGATCAGAAAAACAAAAACGTTCACATGGCCTTGACCAAGCTCCGACTTTGTTGCGGTTTTTTTGTGTTTTTTGGGGGGTTTTGTTTGGACGCGTGGAGTCTGGTGGTTTGTTTTGTGAAGACTGGGCTTTTAATTGCCATCGACCCATGATTATGACCCTCTTGAGGAAATCTGCCACATTCAGCGGGTTTGAGTAAGTTGTGCATCTTAAGCGTGAAATTTCGGATGGTCCTGTGACACGTTTCATGCCGAGATCTTCTGTTAAAACCTCTGAAACACTAGCTGGAAGAATACCCATATCTGCTTCTAATTGTCGCATTGCCAACCACCGAGTTTTGTTGATTGTGGGCCTCTACCCACTCCCCCCGAGTTCACCATTTCTGAATATTCTGCTTGTTGAAGAACGTACATCGCTTTCAACGTTGGTAACACAATTTTCTCTAGGCATTACTAACTGAATCATCATCGAAAGCCTTCTTAATTATCCGAATAGTCTCCGCTGAAGAGTATCCAACATCAAAGCAAAACTTGATGCAGATTTGCTAATCAACTAGTTCGGTTCCAGTGAATGCGTCGGTCACACAGTACACGAGGTCTCTCAACGGTGGCTCAGGGTCGAGTAGCTCCGCAGGAGATTGACGGCTCACGCATGCGCAGTAAGATCCCGTCTGACCGGCTGACAACGTACGTCCAGATCACGTGACCGGTTCTCTATATTTGCCTGAATACATAGACCTGACAGACCTTATTCTTCACCAGTACGATATACTTGTATTCGTATTTCTCCAGGTTTGACTTTCATCCGAGAAACTCTGATGTTCCCTAGCATTGCAATCACGTAAAATAGTTAATACTCAATGGGTAATAAGTCTCTCTAGCTTTCTCTATCTACCACCCCTCCACTTTTGTCTCCCTTTTGTTGTGTCTGCGACTGAGCAGTATTCGGTGAATATATGCGTCTTCCATCGATCTCTTCACCTTTTGCTAATAAAAGCAGTGCTGGTGTTCTTTTTTATCCGCACTGTGAAGTATAATTTTTTTTTTTTTACTCTTTGAGTGAGGATAAGGGGTCGAAGTTGTAAAGCGAGGGTAAGCCGTTGCCTTGGAGGTAACATGGGGCAAGCATCTTGTTTCGGTATACAGCCTTAAGGAGCCTTACCCCCGGAGCTACAGTTATCAAGCAGTGGCAAAGATGCCCTAGTTACCCTCACAATGTTTGTGGTGTCTGTAAACTGCTTCGGAAATTCGGAGACAAGACACATTATTTTTGGTTTACCTCCGGGCTCACGTTTCACCTTGCTTCATATGCCCCTAGAGAGTATGTTGTATAGATCAGTATGATGGGTTCGTTCTTATTGTCCAAGTAACTTTCTGTTTTTACTTCTGTCTCTCCCTGTCCGTCTCTCTCTCTCTCTTCCTTTCTGCTTCTGTCTATCGTATCTTTTTCTCTACCTCCACTACTTCTCTGTCAGCCTTTACAGGATTGGGTAAGTGAGCGGGGAGGGAAAAATTCAACTATTTCCTAGCATTTATCCGTATTTGCCTTTTTCATACATCATCTAGTGAGCTAGAAAATTGCCAGAATTGAAGATCTTTTATATTGTCCTCAAAACCAGCAAAAAGTGAAGTTCATCACTTCGCACAGAGGGCCGGAGCGTACGATTATTTTATACCCTACATGTATAGCAAGTGACAATAGAGTTTATCAACCCTCTTCATACCAGCTGTCTCCACCACATTTCATGTCACGTTGTCACCTTTGCAACAGTGCTCTGTCAGTTACTTCGTGAGTATAGATCCTTACATTCTTTCTTAGTTACATTCCACTGCACTGCGTGCATTCTCAGCCCTCACACGATCCCCCTTCTAGAACGTTGCCGGTCATTTGTCACTCACTGAACTACACATATAACCAGTATATCTTGCAGTGGACGTCCCAAGACTCATGTATGGGGCCACTCTTCAGCTGGACCCATTCAGTGCTCGGCTTAGCTTGTAATCGTAACAGCTGAGACTGTAAAAATGTGAAAGGATAATGTAGCCACACACCACCCTCAAGAATGCAGACACACAGCTGTGTCCATAAAAAAAATATGGTTCGACTCAGCAATCGACCCCATATAAGTATAAGGGACTTACAAATGTGGACTTTTCAGTCGACAATATTTAAAAAATAATATTCGAAGCTGCTCTAGTTCTAGTTCTTTTTGCATACAAAGATATGGAAGCTGCTCAGCCATCCAAACGATCCCATAGAAAGTGTGGAGGTTGTTCACCTTTTCATTCGACACCATATGAAGTGTCAGTGTTGCTGAATATTTCATCTAAACCTCATATAAAGTGTTTGAATATGTTTTACTTTCTAGTTGACAACCTCCACACTCCCACCTCCATGTTCTACTTTTCAGCTAACCTCCTTTATATCAACCCTAATGTTTGTACATATCATAATTTTTCTCTGTTTTTATTGCCTTGTTTTGAATTAGTGTAACGTTTTTATTTTTGCTACTTAATTCGAGGGCTAGATGTAAAAAAAGCATATTTTTATTTAAAAAAATTTAGGCTAGTAAATAAAGATTTATCATTTCTCGTTTGTCATATAATGATGACCCTAGGGGTAGTATTTACGAAGAAAAGGTAAATGTAAGGTAAGACAGTAATTAGGCTAATGACGACATTTACGGATACAGAGAGTTTGCTAGGGATGTAGGTACTGAGCAAAAATAATGCAAACACGGGTAGATGGTGGGGTAGATGCACCTCTGGTTCATCACTAAGGCCCTAAGAGAATCTGACTCTATTGTCCACTGTCCCGTAGCTGAGTGATAAAGCATGCGGTTAATCCATTAGACTGTCGACAATGGAGCCTCAGGGAGTACGAATCAATTCCGTACCTGTCAGACGTGAACCCTAATGACATCTCCGGCAGACAAAGTAAGCCATATTATTACCCTGCAGGGTCAAGGTTAACCATCGGCGTTATCATTATCGTCGTCGTTGGAGCTTATGTATGGGTGAACGCGTTTGTGAGACCGATTCTGTTTGCTCGCGATATTTTTCCTCCGAACACATGATGCAATGCTTCCAAGCACACATGCACACACACATACACACCACACACCACAAACACGCAGCACTCTCTCTCTCTCTCTCTGACACACACCACACACACTCTCTATCTTTTTGAGACTCATATATATATATACACACAAATACTCAGATTTCACCCATGCCGTCTCTTTCTCTCTCTCTCTCTCTCTTTCTCTCTCATACACGTCACATTCTCTTACACACATGCGGACATTATACACACATATTAAAATACATACATACAAGCCACAGTGATTCCATTCGCTAGACCGTAGCTCCTCGACAGACAGCTATATTATGCCTATAGCTAGTCGAAGACAGACAAAATCAGCAGCGAACGGCAGATGTCACCTCAGGAGCAGTTGACAAAAGGAGAAACAGAAAGACGTGCTGTGCTCGTGTGTTCGTAGGGGGCGTGAAGCGAACATAGTATTATCGGATGTCAACTCTGAACACACACACACACACACACACACACACACACACACACACACACACACACACACATTCTGATGATGGCTTTATTCTTAAATTGATCGATAAGGCACTTATCGTAGTTAGCACAGCGGAAATCACTTCTCAGCAGGATGGCCTACCGTGCTGTGTGTGTATTTGCGTGTACATGCGTGCGTTTGTCTACTTACTTGGGTATTTCGTTTTGTGCATTTGTACGATTGTGTATTTGCACGTGTATTCATGTGTTTACACGTGTATTCGTGCGTTTGCACGTGCATTCATGCGTGTATCTGTGTTGGGAGGGTGGGTAGCGTGCCTGTCCGCCGGTTTGACGGGAAGCTCGTGACACCCGTCCACACAAGCGGATGGACGCCGGCAGTCCAGCGCACCCAGAGGAGGCCAATCGAACATACACCACGACCTTTCCTTACAATAGCACAGCTGCAGCATCTTCGCATCCTGAGTGGAGCGGTTGAGGCTTATACGTCGCCAGCCGTTCGCCAGGCGCTCAGTGCTTCCTGCAGATTCCTTCTGCCTCGCGCGTAGCTCGAGAACAACACACTTGCCTCGCCTTATAGCAAACGCGTGCTCGGTGTGTCGGTGCCTTGCGCACAACTCTCCTTACGTTGTGGTAACTACTGCTGCACGGCCTGATTACCGTAATCAACGCACCTTGCGTCTCTGTGCCAATGATCTTTGCCAGAGAAAGCGGAGAGAAAGGTAGGAGAGTGCCGCGACTTCGGGTGTAAGAAGTACGTTTCCGTATTACTACTCAATGAAGAGACTGCACTCATAGCGATTTCATTCATTATTACATCGGTGTGGAGATCTATGCCCCTCCCATCTTACCCTCCTCTCCCACGTCTCAGCCGTGTCTGGCATTGTGTGTAGTCATCTTCCTCCTCTGATGCTGTTGTGTTGAAGGAGTGCCGTGCACGAGGAGGCGTCTGCCGTAGAGCCAGAGAGGTGCTGTGCAGTCGTGCTACGATTTCTTGCCAAAGTCGTGAGTGGCTTTCCCCCCCCCCCACTTGTTGATAGTATTTATAGATCTGGCCGTATTCTGCAGCAACCTTCACAAAGGTCGGCGCATTGCATTTTCTCTCGGGAGATGGCACGGAACACTCAGCCTCCGGCATGTGTCTTTCTTCCTCTCGTCAGAAAATGAAAGAGATCGAGAGAGGAGAGAAAGAGAGAGGGGACTCAATCAGTCGAAGAAGGAATGTGAACATGTCACAGCAGCAACTGCCATTGGATCAGGATGTAGTCACCGGAAACTTGAAAGTGCAAGGCAAGCGTAGAAAGTATTGAAAGTGACTTGTACACTGGTTCAGTACCGTCTCTCGTCAAAATATGGCTTCCTTTTCCTCGCTGATGTCGTCGTGCTTTTCTGGAGGGGAGAGAAGCAGGAGACGACGAAGGTCGTGGCTGCAGCGGGTGTGCTCTGGAAAGATAACCCTGGTTGTAGTGTTGCTGGTGTTATCTGTCCGGGCGACGTCAGAGCAAAATGACTACTCAAGTAAGTACATCTGCGCTCCTTCAGTCAGTACCTTGTGTCCCTGCAGTTACCATGACTACCTATAGACAACATGCATGCTTGCAAGCAATCGTGCACAAAAATGAAAAACCGCAATATTTTTAAAGTAAAAGTTAGAATTAAACATAGCATGGGTGTCTTTGCAGGCATTTCCTACTAACCTGAAATGGTGCGAGAATAATACTTCTCTTATTTTTATTCTGTGACGAGTGCTGGAAATATTTGTAAACTACAAAGATTCATCACAGATTTATTTTCTATAAAACACAAGTGGATGCGAAAACAAGATTATATTTGGTTAGGCATGCGTTCTGGGACATTGTGTTAATACAATGACATAAAGCTGGCTATGACACCGAAAAACTTTGCGACCTTCAATAAAGACTAACTAGAATATCAACACATGGCTCTTTGAATTATGAATGAATGGCGCCCAGGGACGAGGTTATTACGAGGGGCTTGAAAAACGGAACTCAATTACACTCACGGTCACAGATAATGAAGGGTCCGGCCCAACATTATGCTTGTTCTGTTGTAATTAGACTCTGTGCAAACAGTCCTAACACGGGGCTGAAATGTTATTATTGCCGACACAGGGTTTTATAGAATGTTTCGATGTCACCAGCAAAAGTGCCGCGCGTTATTCTCTTGCCCTCCATGCTGTTCATACAGAAAATGTACGAGAGCGGACAAAATAGAATTCTACCAAAACCATTTGGGAAGGATAAGGTAGGTGGTGAAAGCTAAAAGAAATCATTTAAAAGTTTACTTATGGATATTTAGTATCTTGACGAAGAGAGAGAGAGAAAATGTGTTTCTTTTTTTAAATACATCGTGACTAAAGAGCAAGGTCTACCGCATAATTATACATGAGGCTGAGGGTGTTATGACCAGAGTGCTAGGGCTAGCATGGTGAGTGTATGGTTATCTTAACATTTGCATTCTAGCAAAGCGAGCGGTGCGTGTGGTGAATGCCTGCTTCCAGAGAAAACGACCGAAATAACTGATAGACAGCACCGGAGGTCGTAGTACCTTGTAAACAGATATAAAAAGACTTGTGAAAGTGAGCAGCGGTCTCACTTTCTTCTCGTCACACACACACACGCACGTACGCACGCACGTATCTGCATCCAAGAGTTCTCACACTTACATGTGGACAAGAAAGAACAAATGGGAATGCAGCTCACCCAGTTAACTGTTTATCGCTTGTTGTTTTGATGATTGCTCATAACCAGCTAACAGGTGATTCTGTGCTGCTAGAACCTTCTGAGGCGTGTGATAGAATTTTAGCATACATAATTACCTACAAACCTGCCTGTGTACTGAAGGGATAGATAGGAGGCTATGCATGACTTGCCCGGCCCTCGTTGCCATGCAGCCAGTAAATGATATTTGCTTACTGGCAGGAGGTAAGAGGGTTTCCCCCCCAAGCCTTGACATTGTTGTAGGCGCTAAGCTGTTGGGAATGAATTACCTTGTCACTTTTGAATGGTTCTGCTGCAGCCAGACGAGGGACCACTCATTAGGATCACCGTCATTAAGACTTGGGCTGTTGATGCAGTTAATTGGCAGGGGACGTATTATCTGAGTGGCCAGGTGTTTCTTGTAGCTCCTGGACCGCAGTGTGAGCTGAGCAAGTGCACATATAGGTGTGTGTGTGTGTGTGCGTGCGTGCGTGCGTGCGTGCGCGCAAGCGTGTTGGTACATGTGCTTGTCCGTTTGTTTAAATGCCAGCGTACACAAGTGTGAGTTCGTGGATTCAAGTACACATGGCTTCTCATGGAACATTTTGTCTGAATGTCTTTGTGCGTGCATGATTATGTGTGCATGCTCGCGTGAGTTCGTTCGTGAATGCTGTTTTGCTGTTTGTTCTGAGTTTGAGCTGTTGTGTCTTGCGATCACTTGTTAGACTGCAGATAACCCAAGATTTTGGTCTTTAGTATACATGTACACTTAGCGGGAGCGACTTGGACTAAAACTAACAAACTTTTTGCAAGGCTGGAATTGAGGGAGGACACGTTTACAAGCGGTTGAACAAGGACACCACCCATTACCAAGCGCCTCTCTACTTCTGCCTACTGCGATCTGCGCTTGATCGCGTCCATCACTGTCGGCACACCCGCGGGATGCTTCTGGCATCTGCAACTTGCCTCTCCACCAAACTAAAGCCCTGACGAAAAGTGCCGAATCCTGACGTCCACTGAGAGAAAAAAAAAAGAGATAAGGTGTCGTAAGAATAAGACAATAACAATGAGCTTCCTTGTGTGTTAATACGAAAATATTTTGGTCTAGATAAATTATTCACAACGTTCTGCTAATTACAGAGAGAAAGCCACAACCGTCTATTGTTTAATCAGCAAAAGCAGAGGTAGGGTGATATGATAAACAGCAGGGGAGAAAAAGAGAGAGAGAGCGGGGGGGGGAATGAGGTAAGGATGTTAGTGTTAAGGTTTATGTTTGGACAACATAACAGACAAGCCACTATGTGGAGACGTGGAGAAAGTGTTAGCAGTGCTTGTCTCAGTCACAGATAGTTGCAAATCTCTACGTGGAACAACAGGATATGTATTTTAGTATTCTTTAGTATTATTTTAGTATATTTTAAGCAATGCAGGGGACGTAAATCACGATCAGTTCATAGTAGTGAAGAACACAGCTAGTGATGAGTGGCATCGCATACATATACACACAAACACGCACGCACGCACACATGCTAGCGCTCGCGCACACAAAACATGTTAGGATATAAATACGAGCGCGCGCTGATTTGCCTATGTGCACACTCATACACACACCCACACACACACACACTCGCTCGTTCGCTCGCTCGCTCGCACGCACGCACGCACTAAACTATTAACACACATTTAAGGTAGACATATGCATGTGCACACACCACGTACACATATATGTACATACACGCATACACACCTGCACATACACAAATTGGCACATTGACACAAACACACATACGCCCGCATCGAAACGAATTCACGTATACACATACGCACTTCATTTTAAAATATCAGTAGCGGAATGCACTTCCCTTTACACACAATTTTGTTTTGAAATGACCTATTTGTAGAACAGTCGTCCTTTTTCATTCTTATCTTCCTCGTCTGCTTCTCTCCTGTTTGTGTCCGTCCGTCCGTCCGTCCGTCCGTCATGGCTGTCTCTGGTTTTAACACAAAGGTTTGACAGCATGTTGTTTTCTTTTACGCAGAAAGCATGTTATGAAGTAGCATCGATGGCTAGCTGCTAACTTGAATGACGTGCTGTGAACAGTTAACTTTGCCAGACATAGTCAACCCCAAAAAGTACACTGCCTGGAAATTCGACTTTCACGCCTGAAGAACGCCGGGTGTTTCCGTGCATGTCGTGCACTTGTTGAAAACAAAATCACTTTCGCCTTGTGCTCCAAGCACAGTCCCAACAAACCTGGTGAGACGTGTAGCATGTAATCAAATGTCATCTGACCGGTAAACGCGCCTGAAGATGACGCACACTTCTTGACGACCGTAAATGTCAATAAAAAAAAAAAACTTCAGCGAATCTGGTCACGTTGGGGGGTGGGTATCATGGGGCGTGTGATGCATCAACTAATACAGAACACGGATGCATGTTGGCACATGATCACAGACACTCGTGTTCGTGTAGTCGCCTGGACGTTTGCACGTTCTTTTACTTCACAAAACAAGAGACTAAAACTACCTCTTTGCAGGCCCTTTATACATTTAATTATATTAAACAATTTATGTTACAGTAACTAATAAAAATACACGATAAATGCAGAAAATGATTTCTCAGTATACATACATCAGTCAATCCTTATTACTATCTTGTATTATTACTTATTAATTTCTCTAATTGTAAACACAGTCATAAAAAGTTCCTTTTCTCAGGTTAGTGGTTAACACAAGAATACTAAGATGTATAGTTTGTCATAAGGTCACTTTTTTACCGTTCACTTGATAATATTATTTTACTCTGTTAATTATTTGTTAATCATAGTACTGTGTAGAAAAAAATCATTGACGCCTCTTTGGAATAGACGTTAAAACCAATCGGCACTGCCTCTTGGGGACGAGCGACCACAACATTCATGGGCCGAATACTACAAGGTAAATTAACTCAAAATAACACACACACACACACACACACACACACACACACACACACACACACACACACACACATTCTAATACTCCATGACATCTGCCAGGCCCATTACTCCGTGGCATTAGCCAGGCCCAAACACTTGCGGCCCATCTCCTGG
The DNA here is from genome assembly GCA_004794655.1 of Marisa cornuarietis. Classification (NCBI taxonomy): domain Eukaryota; kingdom Metazoa; phylum Mollusca; class Gastropoda; order Architaenioglossa; family Ampullariidae; genus Marisa; species Marisa cornuarietis. Next base: position 1,511,999 of record SMMW01000147.1, read on the forward strand.
CCCTAAACTCCATGGCCCATCTACCGGCCCCGTAGACTGCGCCTATTGACAGTTACAACAAAAATAAGTTACTAATGCTATCTATACAAAGAGTACTTTTTGTGTAAGTTGAATTTTACCTGTACTTCCCTACACGTAGTGTCTCTCCACTTGCCTTCTCCTTGAGAAGTGAAACGCTGGTCGGCGACGGTTAATTATATGTTTTTTCCCTTTTCTTTTCCACTATCTAAAAATTTCTTTAAAAAACCTGTTACTCATGCAACAGGTGCGCGCGGCTCGGCCACCCACGCTGTGCTAGCTAATTAACCTTATGTCACACTTCTGTGACAGATATAACCTACAACTGTCTGGACCATACAGTTTGCTGAATGAGTGTAAACAATAGTTTATCTGATGTAATCCAAATTAACCTGTTTAACCTTGGCAATTATGAAGAGTCTGCGAAACTTGCCTTTCGAAGTTTTATCGTCTTGGAAACATTAACTGTTTACAACTCTTAGAACACAACTTTTCTAACATCAAATTACTGTTTAGTTTTTAGATGTAATGTATTTGGTGTCATTTGTTTATATCAAGATTTTCGTCTGAAACGAATGCGTTACGACCACCATCAAGCATCAACAACACAAGTCTTAAATTCAAATTGCAGGTGCTACTGAATAAGATAAACAAAGAGGAAATAATTTCTTTTACTGTTTACGTCATACACCTCTATTTTTGTTAATCGTGGGAAGGTTTACTCCAAGAGAAAACAAAAAAAAATATATATATATATAGAGAGAGAGGACTATAGCGATACATATTAACAGTGCCGTGGGACCATATAGTGAGGTCCAAATTCTAAGGAGTTGCAGGATTTAACAAATTATTTTTTGAAAATAATCAGCCTATGGCTGTGTTGTAAACATCATATATTGTTCAACACTACATTAAGATATTTTGTTACATTTTTATATTGAGCTCTTTATTCATTAAAAATTGAATCGGAAGTCAACATACCCAGTATCATTCAATGTCATGCCAGGGTCCCTTTAAAGGTTTTATTTCGCATGAAGCGAATATAGCAGTTTCTCTTCTTTCCTTGACAGATAACATGTTTCCTTCATTGCTTGTTCTAGACCTTACGTGTATGAAAATATGGCAAGTGTTTCAATAACGAAAGGATTTTCTTTTTTGTTTCCTCTTCATTCCATCCTTTCTTGAACTTCTTTGTTTCGTCTTGACCTTTGTATGAAATTTTACGAACAGCACTCCATTTTCCTTAGGCTCCTTCTGCAAAATGCTCTTTTCTCACAGTTCTATAATCTTCCGAAGAATGAGTTATCAAAGTGGCTTATGCGACTAACACCAAAGCTTTGAACATATACAACGAGCAGATAACGTGCAGAATAGACACACCTAAGTCTGAGGATGGCTATCGAGGAAAGACTCCTTAAAAGAGGAAAGAAGACACCGTTCGCCGGCAAAATTGTTTTCCTTTGCTAATCGGGTAAATTAGATAAGACAGAGCAAGCGAGAGAGAGAGAGAAGGAGGCGGAGAGAAATCTGATGCCCTTTTTTAATGAACAACTCAGCGAAGCAAAATATTGCGCAGTAGCCAGGTAAGACAGACGCAAAAAGAAAGTTTCAGGATCAACAGCGGAGGAAACATGGCAAACATCTTTGAGTCTTTTTGCACACTGTCCCATTAATGTTAGGGTAAGACAGTGCAGCTGAGAGCCCAGGGAATCGTTTCCGCAGAACAGCAGCAGTTTTGAGAGAATCTTAATGAATTTAACTGCTGCTTGGACAAGCAAGAGTTTTTTTTTGTGAAGCGCCATTTAAGAAGAAAGAAGCGGAATTAACATGAATGGACGCTGGTATCTAACCTTTGCCTTATAGACCAATGCTTACAGTCTGTACAGCCTACGACAGAATCAAAGCCGAAAGGATTTTCACACACGACCTTTAATGTAACAGTTACTGTTGATTTGTGTTCTACATAAAAAAGTAATAATCGCATGAGCTACTAATGGGAGGTAACGAAAGACGATAAAAGAAGGGAGAAATAGAAGAACGTAGATAGGAAGAAGGGAAAGAAAGAACCTACAATCGTCAGACAGACATTCAGACAAACGAACGAACCAAAAAATGCAAAAAGAAAAACAGAGAGAAAGGGAAAAAAAGGCAGCACCCGGAGCTAAATTTAACCACAAACCAGATGCGTTGTTCATCTACACCTATCATGCTGAAGAAAGAGTGGAATAAGAACTAAAACGATAACTACCCAAAAATGGCCGAAAAAAGATCGCGCAGACCAGCAGTTCCATGATGGAGGCTGCTAGTATCAGGCCAAGTCAGATTCAGACGAGCTGGAGAAGAAGTGAAAGGTGACCTCGCCGTTTACTTGCCAGCAGACGATCGGCTCCTTCTTAGACGCCGCCTGGAGATCAGGCGCGTGGAGCTAAGTGTCTTCATGCACGCGAAAGAATCCCGAAAGTTGTGGAATTCAGAGACCAGACAGTGTATAAGTAGACACGCACAACCAAGCACACACAGACACACGTGCGTACTCATTCATTCACTTACTAGCTCACTCATTCACACATCCACTCATCCGCTCACTTATTCGCTCACTGTGTTACCTACTCACTGATTCACTCATGCACTTACGCACCGTTGTATACAAGAGTCGTCTGTTTTTGCAAAACAAATATTTGACAATGACAATGACAATGACAATGACCAACTTTATTTATTCCAGTGGGCAATTTGAATGTGGGCATGTGCTCTAGTTCAACAGTGAGTGGCAAAAACAAAAACAAAACATGTATCTCTATATAGATTTAAAAAAAAAAAGAAGAAAAACTTACAGGGAAATCAAGTATACACTTGTTTCGTGAGTAGTTTATTAATCCTACGATCATCATTTTTAAGCTGATTCCATTTACTCAAAATTAAAAAAAGTTATTTTTACAATATTTTTACGCTCGAAGTTAAGAGAATAGACATCCAGAAGTCCACGAAAGAAGAGTGAGCAACTGGAAGGGACTTTTGACTTGGAAAACCTGACACACAATGACGATTTGAGCATGCGCAGCGGAAGTGGGTAGGAAATGCCAGGTTATTGTTTTAAGCAGACAGGGAGGCAGAAGGATGAAACAAGACATTTTGTAGAACTCATTTCCTCCCCTCACAATTCCCTTTGAAAACAAGCCACTTGCAGATGCTATAACCTCACTCTCTGTAGAGCCGTGAGAAAGCAGTAAAAAAGGAGAATTCATGAAGTCGTAGAAATTATTGTTTATGCGTTAACGACAGCAGCGCCTAATCACAGTATCCGGTTGCATTCTTCCTAGCCTAACAAGTTCTGTATATGTGGTTTACTCGTGGTCCCGGTGTGTTTACTTAGTTTGAAACACTTTGTTTCCGGCCGAACAATTGGCGAGACCGTGCTATTCCTCTCCCAACTCGGAAACGAGTTCTTGAGATTGGGAATTGAGAAGGGCAAGGGCAGAAAGTGCACCCGCAACTTTCGTAACATGGCGTTGTTTATTTTTTTTATTTCGTCTTTTCCACGTAAAGCAGCGGGAAAATGGTGCCTACAAGGGTCACACGCTAAACAATAGAAAAGTTTTAATGTCTAAAAATAAATAGTTTGAAGAGCGTTTATTTTAAAAGACAAATTCCCAAGTTGCATTAATAACCAAGGTTAATGTCAGGAGTTTTCTGCCTCCTGCAACTCTACAGACAAGAACTTCACGCCAGCCTGTCACTTGACCCTAGTGACGTCAGTGTAGTCTATTAGTAGCGCGAGCACGAGGAAGTGTATGAGTAATGTGGTCGAGCTTGCGTCTAGCGCCACACAGCCCCAAAAACATCGATAAACTGCACACACAAAACTGACGGGAGAGGGAACAAATATTTACCTCAGAATGCAATTTCCCCCGTTTCCAAGGGAGAAAGCTAATAAGGAGGATAAAACGATAGAACTGAACTCTTGCCTCCAGCACATAAATGAGAGCAAAAAGATGAAGTTATCCATCTGAGGATAAAAATGTCCTGTATCCTAATGCAGAAGCTGAACAAAAGAAGTGAAAGGGAAAGTGTCCCTGACGCGCAGGAGCTGATCCTGCTATGTAGACTGCTTGAGAGTGTGCCTTTCGTCTAAAAGAAACTAAAGTCTGAACAAGGCTGAACCGCGTGCTGACAAATCTAATCTAACAGTGGCTCCAGCGCTTAAGTATGGGAGTTGCCTGGGAATTGCACGTTTGGAGGTCACGTGATCATTAAATTTTTCACGACCAGTTCATCAGCGCTCCATCGCTTCTTCGCGCCGCCGGGTCTTTCATTCGCGAAAGTTATTTCCTCCTGAGCACGCTTCTGAAATGTCGATGTTATCGTGTGCCTGTCATCGTCTGGCGGTACGGCCTCGTGCGGTATCATCCATTATCGTGTCTTCTCCTGTCTTGTCTTTTTATCGTAAACTGTGGCAGTGCCTTATTTTCTATCTTTTCTTTTGATTGTATCCTCTTGGTATTATGCAAGCACTGTCGGGAAAATGTTGTTTACGTATGTAGAACTGAGCAACTCGCTGCTTTGACGTTTACGTACCATAAACACGTGTTTACTTGTTTCGTTCTGTGAATTTCACCTTTTTTCTCCTACTTTGAGATGACAGCAAACCACACACTAAGACATTCTCCCCCCCCCCCGACTTTGTTGTTTAGAGATGACAGTAAGCCATGCGCCAACATATTACTCCCCCTCCCCTCACCCCTTGTTGTTTCCCCCTTTATGTGATCTGTTCAAATTGTCCTTCGATAAGTCTACACACTTATTTACATTTCACGTGTTGTCTTGGGTCTGTTATTTGCACGTCCTTTCTTGCACTTTGTCCATTGTCGTGTGTCTATTATTTGCCCGCCATTGTTTGCGCTTCATCTATTGTGGTGTATCTTTTATCACTTCCCGTAGAGTGTTGTATTCCTTTCGCCTCAAACTGTACTTCATGTGTTATCGTGGATCTATTATTTGTACGCCCTTACCTTTTTGCTTATGTTTTCATAAGCATTTTTTCTTTATTACCAGTTCTTTACATCGTCTTACAGCTCCTTACACACATTTTGTTACGCTTTACTGTCCAGTATTGCAACTTCTTTATAGTTTGCTTTTTTTTAGCTGTCCCATGACTTCATCTCTCTCTCTCTCTCACACACACACACACACACACACACACACACACACACACACACACACACACACAGGGGTTGTTCTGAAGAACTGGTCAGTCGCCTATAGCATGCAGGGATGGAGAGAAGGACGATGACAGACGGCTGGCGGCAGAACATCAAGCACTTGTAAGTCAAATCCTGTTAGAGTGTTGTGCGATCAAAATTTACTGTATTGCACTATAAATAAGTGAATTGACTTTCAACTGGTTGCTGTGCAGCTGCTGTAGTGTAGTGCCAAAATCATGGTTTGCAATGCTCAAGAGCTGTGAGTTCAAATTTTCCCTTACTCCCCACTCCCTTTTTTTGAGGATTTGGTTGTTTTTTTTCTTTTCATGGTCTTTTATGTTGATATATTTTACGCTAATTTTTGTTGTAGTGTGCATGCAGGGTTACTTTATAAATAAGATTTAGGGTTTGAATTAGCAGTGAATTAAAAAAAAAAAGATGAAATGCTGTAAGTTCTTACGGAAGTCGCACCGCCGACAGCACGATATACGAATTTGACATAAAAGTACTTCATAGCTGCTACTACCTGTAAATCAGACAATGCAAGTCCACGATGCAAGGCAATGTTGAATGTAATATTGACGATATTTTCAGAACATTTCCGTGTTTAGTACGTATGTTCATTTTTCTAGTCTTTTACATAGCGAATAGTGCATGTCGCTGCTCAAGACTTTCGCGTGTCGAATATACCGCTCAATGTGCTTCCTGAAAAGATTGTTGCGGGATATTCAGTAAAAACAAACTCATTAAATTCACAGCTATAAATAGACAAATTACACCAACACGTGAATGAAGGTACTTATTTTTAACCTGGAAGTATCTGCGCGCGCAGAGAAATGAAACATGACAAAGCAGGCCTGTTAGTTCTGTTTAGGAGTCAGACTTTCTCCACTGTTTATGTCCGAATCATGAGATGGGTACATCCTCACATTCAAGCTGTTAGAGCCTGATGTTTATGATACAAAAGGGAAAGAAAGAAGAGAGAGTCTGCAATGACTGTGCTTTTGTATTGGCATTTTGCGTCAATTTTTATCAGGATGGACCAGCACATGCTCTTTACACCTCCTTGTCAAAAGACCCCTCTGTACCTCTATTACCTCACTTCTCTCTCATGCTTTTTCTCTTTATCTTTCTCTCTCTCTTCCTCTCCATCATTCTCTCAGTATTTTTCTCTGCTGGTTTCGCTCTTGCTCCTTCTGCTTCACGCCTCGCAATTTTGTCTGATTATAGTTTTCAACTGACATAGGGAAGAACAGACTAGCACGCATGCGATATTCTACACTCGTTCATAACTGTGCCGAGCCGCCACCGGTGTGACAGTCATCGATGTATTGACGGCATGGCACCTGTTAGTCATTGACTAACTTCCTCGAGGATTCAAAGGCAGGGGTGGATGAAAAATGACTCCCCATCCCAGAGATCCCTTTTGTGTGAACTCTAAATGAAGCATGTATGTTTAAAGCACAGCTTGCATTATTTTTGCAAATTGCAAAGATTTTAGTGTTTCGTTGTTTTCTGCTGCGCACACATGCACCTAATAATGGTAGTTTATTCTCATTTCAAGTTTGCAATTTTTCACCTCTTGCAAATCATATAGCATGTGTCGCCGGTCATATATTTCCTCTTTACTGGCCGTGACATTGCGTTACTAGTGAAGAAATACGAGACTGTCACATGAAAGGGGGTTGTTTTCAGTCGAGCGAACTCCGCCCGTTATTTTTTACACGTGGTTCTGTGTCAGCTCGAACTGTCGTATATTAGTGAAGAGGCATGTAAGTCGTTGTTTTCTTTCACGAAAGTCTAGCTGGTTTTTTTCTCTCTCTCATTCTTTCTTTTCCTCTATCCATTGCCTGTATTACATAATGAAAGAAGAGTGTTCGAGAAATAGAACGGAAAAAAGCAAAAATGCTATGTCAGCAGTATTTCCCAAACTTCACTAATGTTACTGATGGCGCTAAATGTCTTATTTTTTTATCATCGATGATATTCGATCTATATATTATATCGCGCCGAGAACTAATACAGCTGATACCTCAATGCCACTCAAACAAAATTAAAGCAGAAAATCGAAAAATAATTACAGAAATACATACACAAAGCACAACGGAAGGATCGAAGGTATAACAGGGCTGGGAAGAGTAGAAGTATAGTTTTTCTGGTAAGAGAATAGGATCACGTGACAGCAAGACTAGTTATTCAAGCCGTGTGGTGTGGGAACAATAACCTATGATCATTCCAATCAAGAATCCCACTCCCAACCCCCTCCCCACCGCCGGATGGGGAGACGGGCTTGTGCTTCGTGTGCAAGGAATGTGTGGATGCCACAAAAAAAAAGATGGAAAAGAATGCAGCCCACAATCTCGACGATGTTCCCAGCTGTGCTCAGTCTGATCATGGGAAGGGAGACCATTGCTGGAAGCAGGGACGTAAGTGAGGCCTTGGTGGCGAGAGTAATCACAACGCTGAGCGTTCATTGATTTCCCCCCCCCTTTCATGTCCCCTACTCTTTAGTTAAGAAGCACACTCTCCGACATTTCAGGGAATCACAGCTCCTGGCAGCAGTTTTTTCTCTAACCGTATGCTGACGTGAATTACATGAGTATGACAACAGAGCTGAAAACGGAAGGCAATTTATACGCCTGCCACATAAAAAGCGGAGATTAAGTCGGTGACAAACACCCATTCACACAGTTTTGTTAAACATTCGTGTTTGAAATGTATTTTTTTTTTGTTTCCACATGTCCTAAAACTGCATTTATAGCTTGCTGTGGCTAGGGTAAACATACTTCAATGGACTGATTGTTTGTGTGTGTGTGAGAGAGAGAAAGAGATCAAACAGCAAAACATCGCAACATACAAACGAATTACTCACTGTGACTTGATTTTATATCATAGCTTGTGTTCTGTTTTTGTTTCGATTCAGGTTTTCCTGTCAGTAATTTGTAAAAATTAAACAGTCCTGCACCCTTCCTGGATGATTCCAAGATGAGTTGCTAAAGTGAATTCGCAACACCCTTTTTGATGTCAGCTCTAGTCCTATTCCAAGAAGGAAATAAGGTGTTTCTATCCCATTTATAGCTTTTATTTTAATGCTAATATTTTTGTGGTTTTCGTTCTTTTCAAGTGCGGGATAAAGTGAGAACGTCCATTATCATGGCAGAAAAGAGCAGAGAAATATGATTTGTGCGGTCATTGCTTCCTCTGAAAATGGGTCATTAGACCTTGTTTTTTTTTTCTTTCTGGGCTAGTGGTGCAGTTAACTGCCATTTCTAGAAACGATTCGGCAAGAAAAGAAGCTGATCTCACACTTAATTTTTTTTAAAAGCGCAACTATCACACTGCTTCGAGTTGAAAATCGCAATGACAGCCGTTATTCAAGTTCGTTTTCGTGAAGACGTATGAGGTCCAATATTTTGTGTCCTTTGGTCTAAAGAAGTGTAACCCTTTATTTGATGTGCCGTTATCACAGTCGGTGCGTCGGTACAGTCGGTGCGTAAAGAGTCTGGCAAACATAACAAATAATTTGAAAGACATCATCATCATCATCATCATCATCATCATCATCATCATCATCATCATCATCATCATCATCATCATCATCATCACTGATTAGAGTGCATCTGACTCTCTTGTATTGCTTTGTAGACTACAGTCGACATAAAGGATAACGAGCAGACCTGTTTGGTTTATATTTTACGGTTTACTATGCTCTTGAATGGTCATTATCCCCCGCCGCCAGCCTTCCGCTCATCATTGTGACCAGACTCCAAATGGCTGCTACGTAGTTCAAACAACGGCCAGGTCGACAATCACTCTCTTTTCTTTCTCCCTCCATTCTCCACACTCTCTTTCCAGTGATTCTTTAACGTGCATTTGTTGCTTTTCTTTCTTTCTTTCTTTCTTTCTTTCTTTCTTTCTTTCTTTCTTTCTTTCTTAGAGAGGACCTTTCAGGCAGGCCATCATCAGTAGTAAAAGTATTCCTCCGTTTTTTTCCTTGTTATTCCCAGTAACGATGTGCGCCAGCTCTCCTCGTTGTCTGAAATCGATTAGTAGGCTGCAAGATGCCAAACACTCGGCGGTCTGCGAGTTGTACGTTTGCCAAGACTTTTTGGGACTCCAGCGAGAATCACTGTGTAGCTAGTAACGGCGAGTGCACCGATGCGGTCATTGACAACAGCGTTCGACATACCACTGCTCGGGGTGCCAGCTATTGGCCTCTTGCCATCCAGCCATTCGGATGCGACGAATCAAAAATCAAAACACACACACACACAAAAAAAGATCGGGTCCGCTCCCTTCACCTACTAAAACGTTTTCAGTTGGAAAAGGTTAAACGCAGTCTCTACTGGATTTGTCCCTGCAAAACTATAAACACATACAGTCAGCTAATTGTATTTTGTGTCTTTTTTGACGAAAAAATACTTTTAAGGTTATTGGAAGAAGTGACATCGGTCCAGAGGATCCAATTTCAGTATTATAATAAGATAAGAATCGGTTTATTAGCCAAGTAACGGTACTGCACTAAGAATTTGACTAATACCGATCACACTAACACCCATACTTGCAGACTCTACGGATTGCACTGTTGTTTAAACACACAGTGTACATAAAGTTATCGCAAACTTCGGGCACAGACCATATTATTAGAAAAAGCTGGAAAAAAGACAACACAGACAGACAGACACGGAGGCTAGCAACATAACATACAAACATTGTTGTCTAGAAAATCCCAGATAATGTGAATGATATCTAGCAAGAAGCTGCTCCAGCGTGCGCAAATCATTTGAAAAACTGTGATCCAGGCTACAAATGTTCCTGCCCACACCACAAGACTAGCCAGAGAACGAATATAATAGTTTTGTTTTGTTTTGTTTTTTGGCTGCTGATTGAATTTCCATTTGAAAACCCAAAATGAATACACAAGCTGTCGGGAGAGAAGCAGCGCAAATCCACTGATATATTAGTGTCAAGGAGTTCAACTGTTCGTCAGCTTTCGCAGATGTTCTTTTTCACAGAATAGGATGTGCAAGAGGTACAGATATAAACCTCCTAGTAGTTTAGATCTACAAAGTCAGTATTAAATTGGATTAAAGCAGATCAATATATATATATATATAACTGGAAATAGTTCTTGTCCGCAGAGCAAATCATCGTAGATAAGCTATGAGCTACCTCATCAAGTAGCAAAGGTAAAGTCTGTAGTTGTATATCAAACAGAATATCCGGGAACGAAAACGACGGAGTTGGAGAAAGATACAGTAAAACCAGAATAATTGTCACGTACAAAAAAGTCACTCATAATGAAAATAACTTCAGGCTAGCAAAATAGTCCAATAACAGGTTAATGTGGTTTCTGTACTTACGGAATGCTGAAAGCAAAAAAAGTAATGGCTGACACTGGCGATGAAACGTTGAAAATTAAAACTTTGCATGGTCGGTCACAAAAACACAGCAGAAGCTAAAGTTCAGTCAATGATGAACACACAGGCACAAACTGTACATAAACTGCAGTTACAGCCAAGTATATCAAGAAACAATAGTAAAGCACGAGAGCTGTCATGCCAATTAGGCACAGCCTCGTTCTCGTTATCTGCTATGCTTTAGATGTATTACTGAAATCGAAATTAATGGTACCATCACAAAAGTAAATATGAAATCACTAAATTTGCAGCCTTCGTTTGTTTTGCTGATTAATTCGCACGCACGAATGCACGCACAAACGGGTGTGCTAACCTAGACATTCACTTATTCCAACATACGCGCATGCATGCATGTGGGTGTTTATTTAAATGAAGAAAAAAGCAAATATGCAGACATTCAAGTATAATTTGATCTGTGCTCTTAAAATAACTTCGGTAAGAGAAATTATGTGACATGCTGTAACTTATGTAATGTTTCCTGAGAGGAATTACCTGAAAGTTAGGGCAACAATTAACCTGTCGGCAATACTTGTGGAAATGTAAAGTTAAAGGTGGTATCACAAAGTATAAATGTTACAAATCACCAAGAGAAACCACCACATGCAAACATACTTTCCACAAGCTTGAGCTTTGCCTTTAACTATTCGAATTTTCTAAGTGCGTGTATACCGTTAACATCCGCTTAGGAGTCTGTAAAGGGTGCATGTGTACTGACTTTAAGATAGCAGTAGCACATATGGTTCGAAACGAAGTTAGAGCGATGTAAACCCCGATCGTTCTCAAAATGCTGTGCGAAACGTGGACCCTGTCGACCGAAACCGAGAGGAAGATTCAGGCATTCAAGATGAAATGCTTCCGGAGACAGCTCCGAACCTCCTACAGGGAACAAAAAACAAATTTGTTCGCAACGCGATCACCGATCTGATCGGCCCCCAGAAACCTCTGCTCCCCTCCGTGAAGTGGCGAAAATTGGTTTGGTTCGGGCTTGTAGCTCGGTGCGACACAGTACTCCAGATAGTCCTCCATGGATGAGTAGAAGGAGAAAGTCGACCGGGTAGACAGAAAAAAAGGGTGGCCTACAAAAATAATGGAGTGGACTGGCCGCCAGATGTGTGACCTGCTTATAAGAGCGCAGGATATAGGTTCCTCTAGCGCACCTTCACCAGTCATGCGTCCCATCATCCCTCCCCCCACCCCCACAAACGACTGCTCGCAGTGAAGGGACAGAGAGACAGAGAGTATCACTGACTTATTTCTCTGGTGTTTGAATAGATCGCGTGAACCCTTGATATTGAAGATGAGTTTTCAAATGGTGTAAAGTATAACAAACTATCGAGTGTGTAAATAATGCCTATAACAGCAGCAATGTATATCAAGAAACCCTTGTTCTAAGGACTACAACACAAGGTTGAGCACATACCAGAACGAGGCACATGTTGCATTTTCTGGTTTCGTAAATTGAGGACATCCATCTGCACCCTTTGATGGCACGGTGCACGCTAGGACTGGAGCATGATTTACTTGAAACATTGAAGATGCTGGGCATTCTCTAAGTTATTATTTCCCCCATTTCTTTCCTTTACTTGACACTTCGTATCTCCTTGCCTTTTTCTTCTTTTCTCTTATCCCTTTCTAAGTCTTTTATCGAGTCCTATGCATGTCGTTATATTGAAGAGAACCAGTTTCTCTAATAATCCGTTATTTTTCACAGCATATTTGTTTCATTTATCTGATTCTTTTGTCTTCCGTTTCTGCCCGTAAACAGTAGACAAACAGCTGAATATATTAGTAAGCTTTACACCCAGCACGTAAAAAGCCTCACACAGCACCATGTTATTTCTTGATTTTCACCCTTCATCATTGCCCACACTGGTGTCAAGTTTTACGATAATTATGATTTGCATATCATTTTTGCCTTCAGACTTTTTGCTATTATATGACATCTTTGTTGTTTTGCTTGTTTGGTGTTTTTATAATTACTTTTGAGCATTAGCGTGTTTTTCTTCCATTGTCTATACCCACCTTCTATTTCTGGTCTGCCTTTTGCAGAAAGGTTACAACTCACCATTGCGCTTTCAGTCTGCGACGGAGGAATAATACACCTCATAGTATTTTATCTTAAAATAGCACAAAACGCACACGTTTATCATGCAAAGCAAAAGGAAATCTTCACACACACACACAGACACACACACACACACGCACGCACACGCGCGCGCGTGAATACGTCTAGTTATGAGGATCTGATTGCTGCAAGACTAAGGCTCATGACAAAGACAGTTTTGTCAAAAACCTCTAATGATGAGCTTGCTATCTCATGTGCCACGGATATAGAGAATATGAGAAAAGAAAAAGTCAGTCTTCGTCAGAACAGGGATGGAACTATTAAAATGCTAGGCAAATAAGAAAAAAATCTGTTCATATAAAACGTTGCTTGTTCTTCTTTTTTTAAGGTTGTTTCCATGTTTTCTCGATCGTTTATTTCTGTTCACGCCTGTCTCCCTCGAGGACTGCTGTGTTGCCTGTATTTGGACCCCCAAGACACACACACACACACACACACACACACACACACACACACACACACACACACACACACAAACGAATACACACACACACACACCCTTTCCACTTTTATACAATATTGCTCTCTATAAACGATGTTGGGCTCTAGAAAGAACAAATATATCTGCGTGGTAGAGAAGGATGGAAAAGTGCATTATACATGAGGGGGGGATTACTTTGAAGGGGAAACCATGTAGTTTGTGGTTTGCTAGTAGGCGTTCTTGGTGTCCTGCGAGTGTGGCGACCGTACTCCATACAAAGTCAATGGTTTTATGCTTTCTGCACGAAATTCGGAGTAGCCTTCTCGGGTACTTCTTCTCTAATGCCTGGTAAGAAAAGTTCACTTGTTAGATCCGTACAGCAGGATCGGTGCTACGAGGGACAGATTGCACTCGAGATAAACCTGATATTATAGCTGTGCCAGGTCCTGTCCAGCCTGGTTACTGCCGCTGTTGCTGTCATGATCCTAATGCAGATGGGTGGCTCTCAAGCAAAGCTTTTAATCTCTTCAAGTCACATTCCACCCATGTGGATATCTGCTTTGCCGTTACCAATGACCATGACTTTGATCCATGTTTGTTTCTTTTGTTTTTAATCTGCATATGTGCATATATTCTCATTTATCAATCATTTTTGGTTTTTTTTTTAAATACAAAGGACTAAGCGACAAAAAAGCAAATGCAACATCTCTCGGATATAACACTAGAACTCCCAGTGCCGTCTCTTTTAATTGATGTATAAACAGTTCCTCTATTTTTCAACAAAATGTTTGCCTTTCATAACACATAAGTTACCGTACATTTCTGGTCTGTTTCATGTGTGTACAGTTTTGACATCGTAAGGAACATTTGTAAAATTGCGCTCACGCTGAGAACCTAATTGTTGTTTTCGTGGTCATCTTCTTCCCTAGTCATCGGTTTCATCGTGGTCACCATTTTCACTCCTCGCAAAATTCCGAAGGTTTCTAGTCTTGAGAAACTCCAAAAGCATAAATTTCCCATGCGTGGATGGTCTACACACTATTTGTGCTATTTTGGCCTGTTACTGGGGCTTCAGCGCGGGAGTGTTATTAGAGGCTGAAAGCCTCCCAGACTACACTTCAAGTCGATTATGTGATGACAACGTGAACTAGAGCTTGATAACCGACTGTTCGCGTCCTGTGTGGGTAATAAGTGTCAGCGCAACTAGAGAATAACCGTCCTAGTGCAAACCATCGACCAGTTTCGCGAAATTACCATTGATTTCCTACGGTTTTGCGTTCCGGTCTATTGTCCCAAGCTTCTAATAACTCCTGCATTTACACTTCGGCGGTTCGCCTCAGCTTTAGTATAAAATCAATTTTTGGAAATAAGAGTTCTAGATGTTGGCCTCATGGGCCAGCTTCACTGACTGAGGGCGAAAATTGCTTAAAATTACTCAGGCGCTTAAAAACCTAAGAAAAGTAGCAAGATCAGAGTCTTGTGGTTGTCTTCATTGAATCCTAGTACCAAACACATGTAGCATCTTTATTAATCCTTTTTTAAAGAAATTGTTGCATTGCTCACCATTAGTCGGTGCTGAATACTGCTTCTTTTGTTTAGTAGTGGAGTCGTTTTCTTGGGTACTTATACTGTAATATGTATTACAGTGTCTGGCCCTTCTCGACTTGTCTCTCTCTTGGGCGGTCCGGTGGCGCAACGGCTATCGCCTGTCACCAATACAGTGAGGGTTGGGTGTCCTAGGTTCAACTCTATTCTCGGCCACGCTGTTCTTTCTCTGGATGTGGCATCTGTTTACAGGACTGGCTGCCTTGCCGTGATATAGCCTTAGTTACTGGCTCGGCGTAAAACACCGATTTCCCTCCTCCCTCGCCATGTCTCTGTCTCCGTGTTCAGGGGGGGATGAGGAGGACACGGAGGAAGAAAACTACGACGACGACAACGGCGACGACGATGATGGTGATGGGTGGTGGTGGAGATTATTATGTTGGTGGTAGCGACTGAAAGTAATAAACTCGATTGCCTAAATACTTATTAAGTTTACACTTGAAACGACTTGGGAGATAAATTAAATGTGATAAAATTTGCTTTCGTTTGGTAAACGTTGGGAAGTTAAAAATAAAATGATCAGTTTTTCTCAACGGCAGACATAAACTAGTAATAAGTTTTTCTCAACCCGTGCATTTGATACGAGTTAAATGGCTACTTGCACCAGACAAAATGATCAACCAAAAGAGCGGTAGTCATTAACGTGCATTCCGCATCTCAGAGATCTCTACTGCCCCGGGATATCAGTAATCTGAGTTGTTCTATGACGTAATTTCCTGTCACAAATCATCATCTGTGAGAATTCGTGCGCATTGATGATTGCACTGCTCTCTAGGAGAAGATAAGCGTGCTCTACTCAATTACATCACTGATTTATCGTCCTTTCTGAAAAAAAGAGAACATAACAATACAGGATTCGGAAAGAAATGTTTCTACTCCATTCAAATGTTTTCACGAACATCGCAATAGGGCACCTGTATGAACACATTAAACATATGTATTTGAGTTAAGAACCTCTGATGACCTATATATATATATATATATTCATTCACATAGAGGAAGAAATGTAGAGTGGTGTGTGTGTGTGTGTGTTTAATATTCATATACTCTCTCACTTCCTCCAAATCCTTCTCTATTTATTTTTGTCTATCTAGATAAGTCTTTAAAGGTTTAATTATCGTATTATGTTTGCCTCTTATTTATTTGATCTTCACAAAAGATACAGAATGAAATACATGTGAAATCTCGATGAGCTGTGAAGTTGTTGCCCCAAAGATCGTTTCTCGCATTTCTGTCTAGAACAACCAAAGGAAAGTTTAAAAAACAAGAAGTGTTTGATGACTCTGGCTGTCAATCGAGCTAAAAAACAGTAGGAAATAGTTAATGCTTCATTAACACTAACAATCCTTCGTTGAGGAGTTGCTCGCAGTTTCATGCATCATTCATTGCAATAGGAGATCAGGCTGGTCACGGCTGACCAGCTTCCATTAGTGAGCTGTATACTGTGCGTGCAGAAAACAGATCCACACAATGGGAGGATAGGCGCCTTGTGAGTACGAAATAATTTAACTCATTTGCACCTCACATGGCCTCTCTTTCTAAATTTAATTAGACCTAGACACTAATATTTGATAATACAGTTCATTAGTGGTGGTTCCAAGAGCATAGCTTTACAGGCAGATGCACATGCCATAGATGATTTTTCTTCGCACAGCCGATACAGAGCAGACAGAAAGTTAATGGGGGTCTATATAGCACTCTGAAATGTGATGCCTATAATATCCTCAAGGACACCACATCCATAAAGCCACCTTCATTTTTGGATCTTTTGCTAGTGGTTTTGATGATTCTGTTGTTGCGACAAACACTGGCGGAGGACACTTGAAAATAAAATAAGATATCGATTTTACAGTGATAAGAACAAATTTGAATATTTTGTCAAAAATATAGCAGCAGAAATAAAACTAAACAGTTTTTTTAATCATGGGTCCTACCATGAAAGAAAATTTTAAATGTCTTTAAAACAATAAAATCAAAAAGGTACAGACCAGAGGGTTTAGACCATAAAATAAACGGGTTTCAAAACTATATTATGTCATTAACTTAAAGTAAAATCGATTAACAGGCTAATGTTTTGGTCTAGTCATGCAGTTTGTCTTAAATAACCTTTCGTCGTATGAGGACTAAAATTCGATTGTGGCTGCTTTCCCATTAACAGTAATTCAGTGTCCCTGCTGTAATTATGCTTTCTACTGCTTGTAATCGAAATAATTTAAGATCGAGCTATGTCGATCTGTAATTGGTTAAAAAATTCTGTGAATATAGCTGCAGGTCGGTTTTATAATTGAATAACGTGTTTTGTATGATTCCGTAACAAGCAAATCGTTGTCCGATGGCAAATCTGCATACCCTTCTTCTCACCCCTGTTGCGATATATGGGGGATAAAAGTAAAAAAGTACTCGTTGAGTATCGCTTACCCCTTTTTGTACAGTAGTCAACTTGTTTATTGGACAGGAATATCCGACAAGCCATCTCATAATTCTCCCCTTTTCCGGATGTATTACGAGAGATCGATACAACCTGAGGCTTTCATCTGTCCCGTCCACGGCAAATAACATATGTCATCGATTTTTAGTTCCATCTGTCTTGCCTCTTTCTCTCTCTCTTTCTCTCTCCTTCTTTCGCTCACTTTCCTTCTAACCATCTCTCTCCCTTCCTCTATCTCTCTTTCTCTCTCACTTTTTTTTTGCTTTCTCTCTGTTCAGGTATGCTTGTGGTAGTGATGGGGTCGTAGGTTTTATGCTTTTTTCTTCGTTTGGTTGATTTGATTGGAAAGTTCTTCTAACGAGGTCAGGGTGAAGAGGGATAAAAGTGGTGGTGCAGTGGTTAATATACTCGCTTGTCACCACCGTAGTTTACAGGTCCTGGTTCAGATCCCATCTTGGGATACTCTGTATGTGACATCTGCTTACAGGGCCGGTCTTCGGGGATTTTCTCCCCCCCCCCTCTACCTTCATAGTGAGTTGAAAACACATTTCCACCGACGCAACTAAAGCCGCAACTTTCAAGAGGTGCCACATCCAGAGTCGAGATCTGAAGCCTCTCAGCCTGTCATTTCCTCTTTGTTTCCTGTTGGAAAATCGACATGACCACCATAGCCCCCGCAAATCACCTACAGCAGACTAAAGTATTTTGAATTAAATAGGACGCATATCCTTTTTAAATTAAGAAGATCCATACAATTGTAACAAGAAAGGCTATTATCACGGTTGTTCATATGTAGATAGCTGTCTATCCGCTTTTCTCTCTCCGAACCCCTATTCAGAACTACTACTCTGAGGAGTGTAAGATCAGAGCTTTTCTCCGCCTACATGGAAGACACAGCAGCGTGGGTGTTCAAGTAAAAGTTCAAGAAGGCGCTGCCTGTCTCCTCTTTCTCCCCAGTTCTTCTTTAAACCTCTATAAATCTCAGTTATGTCTGAGAATATTCTGAGATGTAAATGAGACGTATCATTCCCAGACGTCTCCTAAAGGTTTCAACTGGTCTGAGTATATGTCGCTTGTAGACGTACAGCAGGAAGCACGTCTCCCTGGTATGCGATTTTATCTCTTAGCACTCGCTTTAACTTTCCTTGGTTACATGAGATAAATGAGAAAAAAGAAAAACGGATATCAGAGAGAGAGAGAGCATGAAGATTAGGCGATGGAAAGATAGGGTACAAGTGAAAAAGATCCAGCCATTTAGTTACCAAGACCAATTTAAATGCTACTACAACAAACAAACATAAAATAATAACTTATGTGATAAGTTGTTACTAAGGGAGATGCCTTCAGTTCTGTTCCTTCTGCTCTGCTTCTCCTTTCTGTCTACTGCAAAAGTATTTCTACTAAGGACATGCCACATTTCTTGCATTTGTCCTAGTCTTTAAAATGATCCATGAGCCTCAAGCGTAAGCATCGTCGTCATTAACACCATCTTTACACATTTCCCATTTAACTCATCTATAGTTTTGGGCCACAGGTTTCAGTCTGGCTATTTCTCCATATCATCTGTAGCTTTCATTGCACTTAATTGTTGTAGGATGTCTACTGTTTATGTTGCTTATGTAATTAATTAGCGCTCAGAACATAACCTTAGTGTTGTGGCAAAGCGTACATTTACTATTACTCATTACTATTATTAAACACTCAACTGTCAGTCATCCCTGTTCTACCGACTCTTTACAGGATGCTGCTGTCATTTACTGATGAAATTCAGCGATGACTTTTTCTTTGTCTCTGTGAACAAGTAAACATCTTACTACACTTCTTTGAATCCTATTTTTAGCTTTTCATGGTCTGTGTACGTGCCTTCCTGCGTGTTCTTATTTAACATCCCGTATGGCACTATTTTATTTTACATCCTCGCACGCCTTGCAATATGTATAGGTGCATATGTGTGTGTGTGTGTGTGTGTGTGTGTGTGTGTGTGTGTGTGCAATGAAATTAGACTTACATTTATGGGTGTATTCACAAAGGCAGACTATTAAAACTTTTTTCCTGTGTTGTAAAGTTTTTTTTAAAGCATTCTTACTTCCTAACACTTGGCGCTTCAATGTACATAAAAAGGAGCGATTGCAACACCACCGATTAAAAACAGGCGTAGCTTCCAACTCTTTTGCATTGCGAATGAAATACAAGCCGGTGATGTTTATATTGATTTCAGAGATCAGTCGCTTGAAGCTGCAGATATTAATAAACATAATCATCTAAGCGTTAAAACGTTATAACTGGTTCAGACGTTAGCGCGACATCACCCCTTGTTTTATGCCTTAGGGTCCATTCTCTTTGCTTCCATAGAATCTATCGTGTGCAGCAGATATTGTTGAGGATGGGTTAGGTGACTATAGGAGGGTAGCCTTGCTTGCTCATCTCCTTGCTGCTCTTTTGATGATAACACTTTTCAATACAGCAATAAGCGAGCAGAATAATTTTCCGAGAAAGACTATAATTAACAGCGTTGCCATGGCTTAGCTTTTATTCCTTTATTTCCTTCTTTATTTTTTTTCTTTTTGAATAATCAGACTTCCTGCAAGCAGATGACTTCAATTGTGAGCGCTTGTGCATCCACACTTGCATGCAATTATAGCGCGCGCACACACACACACACACAGAGTTCACCCAAAACCGAAGGCGCTCTCGTGCTTGTACTCTTAATAGACGAGTATTTGCCCATTGGTCCTCGTCGGTTGCCATGAACAGTGCAATTATTATCTTTATCATCGTCGTCATTATCGTCGTGGTCGTCAACGCCGTCGTTAGTCATCGTCTTCATCGACAATATCGACATCATCGTCATACTCATTATCGTCGTCGTTGCCGGAAGAGTTCTTCGAGAGCATGCCATTGAACATAATTTACAGATTCGTGAGAGAGGGGCTATTTTTACTGAGCTGGGCACTTAAAGTTTGATGGAAGCTGGTCGGAACGTCTGGGTCGATGGGCTCACAGCGAACAGGCTGACAGCCACGAACGTGCTCTTCCCGCGGCAGGCAGCAGTAGCCGAGAGCTGGGGGTGGGGGTGGGGGTTCTGGGAGGCTTTTCATGAGGGGAGGTAGCGCAGAGGGTGTGGGGGTTGCGAGGAAGTAGAATATACCCGAGCAGTTGAAAGTGCTTGATATTGGCTAGCACCGTGCGCGATCTGTGCTGGCGCGAGAGACTTAGCCCTCATCCCTGGGAGTTTTGTTTTCTTTTCATGTATCTCTGCGGACGCGACTAAATTATTTGCTTCTAGCCAGGCCCATCACCCTGGTGTAATGGAAATGGATTGATGGCGCTTTTTATGTTGCGTTTCTTGTTAACGGAGTTGGACTCCACAAGCAGAAGTTGTCGACAAAGGTACATTTCGTTACGCATATTTGCCACGGGTGGACGAGAAGCATAAAGGCCAACACCCATCCCTACTGGGCTTCCCCACCCGCTGTACCCCCCCTCCCCGGTAGCCGATGACGTCGTGGTTGTATGGTTCCGACTGTCAGTTCTTCGGGTTTTGTCGTTTCTAGATCTTCGACAGAAGCTATGCGCCTTTTTTTCAAAACTGATTGTGTCTGGCGAGTCTTTCACACCAGCAGATTCCATGACAACCAGTTTTTGATTGTTTTTTTCATGCCATGCTTTTTTCGGTGTTTTATCCCACAAAGGACTACTGAAGGCTCACTTTGTTAGAATAGTTTGATCTTTTAAATGGTCGTGTAGAGGATAGAGGCAGCTGCCCTCGAACTCCCAGCGCTCGTTTAATGCCGACCCTGCTACTGGATAGTTACTATTGACATGTATCTTGGTCTCAATAACTGCACATGTCTTGGACAGAGTCAGCAAATAAATTGGCTTAAGACACTGATCTAGGAAAACACTCCAAGATATCAGACTAAATGCAGTAACAGATTGTTGATTTTGGAAAACGTAAAGATAAGACGACACATCTCGTAGATCTTAATTAATCCGAGTAAATGTTGATCTAAGTCTCGAATGACATTGTAAAACTTCCTTAGGAATATTGAACGAGACAGCAACGAAAAACCGACTACTAGAACTGTGTTACTTGTGTCGGCCAGACGTTCGTTGCGTGCTTGTTGTCCCACGAACTTGCTGCCACCCCCAGTATTCACATTTTGCATTTGAAAACGAGACTTCTAGAAGCTTCACTTCGCAATAAAGCAAAGATGAAGAAGATGGAATAAAGGAAAGAAGAGGGCATACAAGCAGACGGAATCAATAAATGAGTAAATGAACGAACGGACAGCCAAAGTAAAGGACGTGCAGAACCACAGAAACACGATGGACATAAACATACTTTAGAAGTAGGAGACTGACATCTTGATACCAAGAGCCGGAGTGAGTGGTCCTAGTTACGTCGATAGTTAATTGTCTCTCCTCTGCAGTTTCTCGCCGTCCAGTCGAATTGCTGTATTTATTCAGACAGGAACTGCTTACGTGTCGTCCATGCTTCGAACCTACAGCGGCGTCGCTGGTACCGCTCGGGGCTTTACGTGCACGGATTGGGGAAAGCACGAGTCCCCTTTCCACTTTTCATTCTGTTTTCGTATTGACTCGGTATAGAAGATACATTCGGTTGGAGTTTTAAACATTTTAAACATCTCTCTCTCTCTCTGTATCTCTTTCTCCTTCTCTGCATAGCTCCTCATTCATTTTTTTTTTTTACTCTCTCCCTATATTTTTTTCTGTTCTGCTTGATTGTTTTTCACTCTCCCCTGCCGTTCTTCCATTCTGTGATTGAAAACATGATGTTCACGGACGGCTTTTTTATCACATTACAGGACGACAACCCAATCATCGGTATCATACGCATGTCTGTTATCGCGATTAAACACGGACTGTGATGCATGCACGCTTGTCTTTATTTTAAGCACACGCGAATTTCAGTGGATCAATGACCCCTACTGGCAGTTTTATTTGTGAACAAGAGGCCGAAAGTGCTCAGGCAACCCACCTAATTCTCTTCAAATGACTGTCTCAGTAGTCGGCTGTCATTGTCTCGTGATTGATTGATTCATTCAGATTCCCATGTATTGATCCTTCATTGATAGATTTGTTTCTTTAGTATGACCTCCTTCTGCATATTAATTAATTTATTCTTTGCAGACCCTATCATGTGCTTCACGTGTCGAGGACCAGCCGTTAACAGCACGTGCGCTGACCCCGTAGACCCCCGTACCAACCCCGACCTGGTGAAGAGAGAATGCATGAACGGCGTCTGCCTGAAGTGGACCAAATACGTACAAGGCAAGTGTACAGCTGGAAAGATGGACCCCACATCAGGAGAAATATCTAAACTGACAGCATGTTAACAGTATATGTGTGAACAGACTACACGTGGACGGCTTTTTCTATAACGTGCAGCATTCTCCGACAGTATATTTCTGGACAGACAACAGACTTCTTCGTAGAGAAGAATGTTTTCGAGAAAAAGAATACTGCAATACTTCTCTGAGCAGACTAGATGTAGTATTTAACATGTCTACTGAATATATGTAACTTTAATTCCCATCTTTCTCGCTGGCTTGACGTATCTACATAAGTTTCTGACTTTCATATTTTCTACCTATAGTAAATGGTCTATGTTCCATAGCTTATTTTTCTCGAGGACATTTGGGATTTATTCACGAACATTTCGGAAATGATATTTTCATAAGCGGAGCTTACTCTAGTCATCTGGAAAAGTAAGGTTTAGCAGGATTCGGCTTAGTTTTAGATGACTACTGGTCTTCCATTCACTGTACGTGATTCAAGCCTTCGTACATCGACATTCTTCCTTATTGTGCTGAAAGAGCTGAAGATTATTAGGCCATCGTAGTACATTGCCATGGATACGCAAGTTGGGTGCACGCTCCCGTCTCTCATACTGCCTGGCTCTCAAGATAATTACTCTCATGACGTCAGGCGTGCTCTCAAATCCAGCTGTGGTTTTACCCGGTAGGAGAATTTTAGAGGGGTGGGGTGGGGTGGGTTATCAAGATATATTTCGTAAGAGACTTTTACGCTGATCGGTTCCTTAATCGATTCCTGATATGGTATCTCAAGTAGTTTATGCATTGCTAGTGGTAGAGGAATATTTAAACAGAAGTATTCGGAGGCTAAATGTTTTAATGAAGTATAGAATGATATTCATTGATTTAGACTAGCGGACAAGTTCATGTGTTTACTGAATTTTTGTAAACTACAATTATTTTACTAAGGAGTAAATATTTACGAATTCTTCATGATATTTGATAGATACAAGGAAGGGAACTAGATTAATCTATATTAAATTCTACAGCGCAGTGACCCCATTGACTGCCATAAGTATATAATATTTTGCGCTGCTTTGGTACATGAAACATGGTAATAGCGGGATAGAGTATTCAATATCTCAAAGTTTGTTTGTTTGTTAACAGGGATCCTCTACATGATCAGAACCTGTTCTTCGGATCTGAACTTTCACCTCACCATGATTGACGGCGTGTGTCGTACAGAGCGCAACGGAAACGGTTACCTGTGTATGTGCGGGAAACAGCTATGCAATGCGGCCAGCTCATTGGCTGGTCACGCGGGGCTTCTTGCAATCCTATTGGCGGCCTACTCTGTAATCGTCGAGAGGCTATGGTAGCAAACGCTGGGATTGGTCGAAACCAGCTGACTCTTCTGTCGTCCCTTCAACTCACGAACGCTTCAGTGACGTAACGAACCGATGGCGCTGCTGGCAACGGCCGGAGCAGTAGTTACCAATGTTTGATTAAACTGAAACCTTTCGTGCCAGCGCTGAATTGCTGGCGTCTGATCGTGTAAAAATCAGTTGATATACCATTATTTGGAGTTATTTCGTCCTCCATGGAGATGTTCAAAGTAAAAACATCATGACCTGTGGTTGAGGACTAACCTCTCCACAATAATTGAACACGGAACGCTTTTCCAGTTAGCCTGAACGGCTTCGTGTGGATCACTATGCATACCCAATGAGGTGTTAAGAGAGGATATCTCTTTTCACCTTTTTGTTTTTCCCATATCAACGAATCACTTTTGCAAACATGAGGCATTAGCAACAACTTGCGTCGATTAACTTGTTTGTTGTTTTTATTTGTTATTTTTTAAGGGCGCCTAGGGAAACACTGAACGGTAACACTGGGGGGGGGGTTCCCTTTGTATATGTTGAGGTAAGATAAAAGGGAGAGAAGGGACGAGAAAAGCAAGTGCGTAAGCGAGAGAAAGAGTATGAGAGTGAGACAGAAAGACAGAGAGAGCAAGTGATAAGCGTGAGGGGGTGGTGGTGTGAGTCGTATATTTTTTATGGGGTGATGCATTTTAACGAGGTTGAGTTTTTGACACATGCACCAACGACACGTCTTTGTTGTATTAATATTTTGCGTATCCTTAATGAAGTTTTGAATTGCCGAAGAAGCAAATCCGCTGGCGCTGTCTGGGTGTGTAATGAACTGAAAAAAGACAATGCATTTTTACGTTTGATGTCTAACCTCGCAAGACTGCAAATCATTACTGATGTTTAATCGTTATTTAGTCTGTGGCTGCGCTATATTAAGCTAATAAAATAGCATAAGCTGTGCAAAATGCTGAGGTCCACTACAGGTGGGCAATTTTATAGCAGCACGCTATCCCGTGTGCACAAATGTGGTTTTTTTCAGTGAATGTGTTACGTTAAATACAAAATACAAAATCCCTCAGTCTGAGGAAGTAACACGGTTCATTTATTGAGGTTCAAGTCAAGTAGAAAGAGGTCAAGATCTCACATCCTGTGACGTCCCCGTAGTGAGCTTCGTTACCAGAGATCGAGACTCTGGCATTGGCTACATGCCAGTATTCAGGTCAATTAGCATGTTTAATTCAGAAACTGTTTTGAAAAAATATACTGCATATTTATCAACTAATGACAACGCTATGTTCTGTTGAGATGTCAGCAGCTTTGAGATTAATTTCATGTTTGACTAGGGTTGCTTTTACATTTTGTTCTCAATATAATTGACAGGCTTAAAAGTTTGACGTTTGTCCTGGCTAGCAGACAACGGTCATAAAGCCACGTCATCGGCATCACAGGAGCTCTGCTTTTAATTTTAGGAAAACTAGTTGCTTCCACAGCAGCTTTACAGCTGAGTCTAGCAATCTCTCGATCCTCCCTGCCTCTCTTTGTCTTTTTTTCTTCTTTCTGAGACTTTCCATACAAACACGTCTCTCTCTCACTCCGTTTCTTATTCCTTCTTTTTGACTCTCTTCTTTTCCTCCGACGCATGTCTTCGCTCGGACACTGGTTAAATAAACACGTAACTGCCTGTACCTGTCTGAACACCTACCTGTACCTGTATGCACGCCTACCTGAGCCGTTTGATGAATGCTTTTGACAAATGCAGTTCCTGGATTTCAAACTCTCGTTGTTACAATTTTTCAGTATGTCTGAATGGGTATGCTTGTGTTAGCGTTCTGTTTTCTTTCTTTTTTTTATTACTAGTTTCTAATAAGCAGAACATTTCTCTAGAATTCTGCACAAAATTAAAAGCCATGTCTTTCGAAGTCATCCACAAAGAAATATGTCAAGGTAGGTAAGCCCTTTCTTTAGGGGTTGTGGAAACTGCCTTCAAGCACAGCTGAACTTTCCATTAATATACATGCCGTGGATGTTAGACGTTCTGTATTTCCTGTCTGCTGATACATAGCTCTATAATGACAGGAGATACAAAAAATGTAATAACAGAGGAGGAGAACAGAGCCATTTAATGTCAAGATATTTACAAATAACGTCAGGCACAGGAGATCTCCCTTGACTTGGGGCACACAAATACACAAGTAAACCTGTATTTGCTCTCCTTCTCATCCTCAGCTACAGATGGTTGAAGGGCGCGGTAATAACAAACATTGAGCAAAACTTCGACATTAAACAGAAGATATTTGCAATACGTAATGATGATTACCTTCACAATACAATACACACTAGTAAAAGAACAGCCAGCCACTATTGAAAACCGGGAGGCCATACCAACATATCTGAGGCAGCGTAAGTTGTGAGGAATCATGTTTTTCTTCTCGTGTCTTTCTTAAAGCAATTTAACCACAATTCTTATCGCCAATGTGAAGTGTGAAATGGGCTCATTATTTTTCCTTTATTTTTAAATAAAGGGGAGATGGAGATGATTACCTCCCTCACAAACAGCTGACCTTGAGGAAAGTGAGGTCTCTAACACCTCTTACCCCATGCAGTGATGTAGCAGAACAAAGCATTGTTGGTTGGTCTATTCATCTATTGTCCATATTCATTAGTCATACAACTATTATCAATGTCTTTCAAGCTGAGGGAGAGTGATGTCACTATTTATCTTGAGGGGACAGTTCTCCGTTTGTCTTGCCTCATGTGTTTTCTTTCACTGGCCATTTTTATATGTTTTAGGGTCATGCCAGCCACCAGACGTCTGCCTGTGATGTCAACTTCCATCTAGGTCATCAGTTTCTTTTGGTCGAAGGACACATGTGTCAAAGCGGCTCCCCCAACATCCTTTTGACCTTTGTTGATCTGTGTCTTTTGTGTGTGTGATAGGGCTGCTTCATCCTACCATATAGTCATCATCATCATCATCCATATCAATTCATTAACTGGTACTAGCTGACCACCAGATAAGCTGGCATGCCAGTGTGGCTAATCGTAAGCTCATTATTTGGAGAGAGAGAGAGAGAGAGTTGGTGGGAGGAGAAACCTGACTAGACTGAGCGGCAGCCAGGATACGCCCTCTGTAACGGTCATGCGCGGAGTTCAGAATGTTCTGTATGGAGCGGCCGTTCCGCTTACTTCATGTTAACCATCCTGTTCTTTCTCGGCTACTTCGGCGGCGCCCTCCTTCCACAGAGCCATGTAGATGGTTATAAATAAGGTGACGTGCTGGTGACATGGCTGAGGCAGACCAGTTTGGCCGTTTCACCATTGGGAGCAGGGTTTCCTGGGAACCCACAAGGGTGGCGACCACGCTCCATACGAAATACGTGTAGTTGAATTTATATTCCTTGTAAGATATTCGGAGCTGTTTTCTGAACTTGTAAGCAAGGTTCACGTTAAACAATCGTACAGCAAGTTTAAAACGATGAGGTACTTGCACAGCGTGTACGTGGCACTTTTGCTAGGCCCAGCTTGGCCATTGTTGCTGTCGTTGCTGCTCACCTCCTCAAGCTGTACTCCGTGCATGAGCATTTTTCTCTGTCGTGCCCGATGGCGTTGACCATGATCTTGCTCTTTTCCATGCTAATCTCCATCCCGTACGTCCTCGCATTGTCCGCCAGCCTCTTCGTGAGGTCTGCAACTCACTGTTGCTGCCTGCCATTAGGTCAATGTCGTCTGCAAAGCGCAGGCTGCACAGGAGTTTCCCTCTGATGGACACAAAGGTGTTCTGGTGATCTCTCCTGCCATTAAACCTATTGAATCTGTGGGATATCCTCTTTTTGAGTTTTCCACAGGTGCGGTAGGTGTTTGTCTGGTTAAGAGTAAGAACCATAAATTAAATTATATTTGATAAGAATTTTATCTTTCAACTTTGAGTAAACTGTCCGCTGAATACATATGTACATTTTAATTTTAGTTTATTTTTCATTTTATTTTAATGCCATCTGATGACATTACTGCCTTTATGGAGTACAGTTCTAAATCGGGCATCATGAAATGTGAAAAACAATCACGTTCTGAGCATCTGCTGTCCTTTCACTCCATATGACCATCATATCCCGTTTCTCTCATTTAATGTTTTTAGTGTTGTTCTTTTTTGTAAGGAACATTGAACTAGCTATTCGGTGAGAAAATGCGTTATGTAAGTGTTCGTTGTTAATAATAATAATAAAATAAAAATAATAATAATTACCTAGCATCAAATCTCTTCGGTTAGCCGCCAGAGTTTCCAGCAGCATGCCAGAGACAGAAACACGTGTGTTTATTTCCCTTGTACACCAAGCTAGCTAGGGGAAACACGGGAAAACTGATGCCTATTTCTGTCAGCTGTGTCCTTGCTTCCAAACTAGCCTGGAAGTCCATATTATTTGACTAAAATAAAACTTCTAAACACACACACACACACACACACACACACACACACACACACACACACACACAGAGGTAGTCGAGCAAGCTCAAGTAATATGAAACCAGTGGAAAAACAAGCGATTTTCTGCAGAAAGTAGATATATGTTCATCAAATATAATCGAAGAAAAAAAGGTGTTGTTAATTAATCTGTTTTGGGAGTACAACTTTTCAGCAAATCAATAGGTTGTCATGAGTACGCGTGTGTTTGGATCATGTTTTAGTGTCTTTGGTATATTTGCCCAGATAGATTGTGTATAACCGTGCATATATGTATGTTTGTAAGTGTGTGTGTGTGTGTGTGCGCGCGCACGCGCGCGTGCTTACAGACAGTCCATGCGTGCCTTTTCCCTAGTATGCTGAGCGACATTTGCTTATTCTATAAAGCATTTACCCTTTAAACACACTCCCATCTGTGTGTGTGTGTGTGTGTGGAGAGACACATTCCCATCTGTCATCCACAGACATGCGCGCACAGACAAACTGACTTCAACATTGATTCACAGGTATTCAGTTTCCTCATGTTATACATATTCAAGACGACCTAAAAGGAAGATCTGATTTTCTTTCCAGCGACGTCAGAATTAGTTTTTTCTTGTATTACATTACTGCGTCTGCCACAAAAATTGTGAAAGTTTCAAATAACAGCAAATTCCTGCAAGCAAACATTCTCACTTTTTTCTGCTGATCAATCATTTTCCACAGAGATTTTTTTTCTCATTAACTTCATGAGAAAAGACCCCTCTGGGGTTTAAGTCTGCTTCAGTGAAGACAAATGTTGTCGAAGCTATTTATACAACGTTTCTCAAACACAAACATTCTGAAGTGTATTGACTGGAATCATTTTGAAGCATTTTTTCAAATTTCAGTGGTAAATGGAGGGAGAGGAACGTCTTATTTCATTTTAAGTGAATTTCGGTGCAATTTGCTTCTTCGGAACCTGTTTGGAAGAAAGTGTCTACAGGAAACAACAGCTTGACCCCCACGCCAAACGACTACCGTCAACATCCAGAGAAACTTAACAGTAAAAAAATCGAAATGCAAATTAAAAGCTAAAGAATTTCTTAATAGAAAATAAAAAAAGGGAAACATAGATTTGGAGTTTCCTAATGTTAGCCAAACGCTTCCAACCCCAAGAAATTTTTATGCACTCTCAGAGAAAAAGTACATTCCAAATACAATCTCAGTATTTTTTAATCAACTTAACAAATACAGCCTTTACATTTATGAAGTCATTGGGAGTGTGGTCTTGCTCGTGGGGATGTTCGAAAACTTCATGACCGTCCTTGTCATACAAAATCTGCCTCTGCCCCAGAGCGCTTTCAAGTCGTTCTTGAAAATCTTTCTCACGCTCATGCTTGCTGTACACTGGCTTCCTCAGCCTCTGGTGTCGGGTCGGCCATGTTCAGCTACCGGCGCTTTGACCAGCACTGTTTGGCCTGCAAGTTCCGAATGTGGATGGTGTACTCGTGTGACGTACTTCTCCTGGATTTTTGTTTTCACGACGACCCTAAGAGCGGTAGTGGTTGTGTGGCCTCACCATGCCAGAATCGTTTTTTCCACTGTAAAGATGCCGATGTCTCCTTGTCATTCGCGCTATTTCAACAGTTCTTATTCCTCTTCATCTACTCCTTGTTCTGCTTTTTAACGGAACCGTCGTGCGATGCTTTAGAAAGTCTGACGAATATACCGGCTTTATGATTCTGTTCTGTATCCTTTCCTTCTGTCATATGATTACTAGTCATGAGGGCTGTAGTGATGGTGCTACACTCTTGCTTTCATACAAGCCGTGCGGACAGGCGTCCAAACGGACCCGCGCAGGGTAGATCAGATGGCTGAACAGCGACCCATCCTTTTGTCCAGCAGAAGAAAGGGGCGGCCGGTGTTAGTTCGCTCAGGGGGAGAGACTGGCCAGAGACCAGTAGGTAAGCTGAGCTGGTCAAGATCATAAACCCACCGCAGGGTGACCAGGCTGAATGGGGGATGGGATTGAATGATGCGAGTTGATCGGGGGACAGTAGCGCCTGCTCTGTTCCTGATTGAATTGAACTCGTTCACCGCACATTCATCAGTGCAGGTTAGACGGGTGGCAAGTTAACGACTTGACCACTCTTTAAAAAGGGTAGACACCCAGGTAAGATAGTCTTGGGGGTGGGGAATGTTTCCGATTTGGGTGGCGGTAGTTGTCTTAGACTAGCGTCGATGCGCGATTGGTTGTAGCAAGCAGAGTCCATGTTTGGAAAGTCAGAACTGACCACCTGTCATGTACTAGCTAGGTAGTGATTGGGTGTAGCTATGCAACAGAAGGTTGGAAGGAAGAGTGTATGTATGCTTGACCAATCGTGAGAGAGAATGATCCTCACGGATGAGGATTTAGCATAGAGACCGGCGAGAACTCGCGGTCTTCGCACTGGAATCTCGAGGGAGAAGGTTGTAGCAGAGATCTGTTCAAGGCTGTTCAGAGTCTCCGCTGAGAGTTAGTCTGGGAAGCGTGACTACTTCAGCACAACCGACTCCAGAGGTGCGTTAAGACCCACTCTTGGTACAGAGTGCACAACGTTTGTATCACCAGTGGCTGTCGGTCGTAGACAGCAGAGGTAGAGCTGGTAGAGAAGCGTTGGTCCTCAGGCGCGGTTAAGCTCTGATCGCAGTCCGGCCTTGAGGAAGAGTCACGTGGTGGCACGCGGCAGTGCCAGAGTCTCTGTGTTCCTGGAAAAGGCAGCAACGACTGGCGGAGTGACATCTACGGATTATCAGACGTCAAGACATCGGAGGGCCCTCCACACCGCGAGAGACATTCATGTGTAGAGAGATAAGTGACGAGTGCAGTGTGTTGTGTGTGGTAGTTAAGCTAATTAGTCAGTGACTCACGATACCTGGATTAGCCGTAGTGGATTGTAGCGGGACGCCTAGAAAACGAGTTTGAATTGTGATTTGTGGCAATCATATATTGTGATTAACGTGTTGAAATCTTGTTGATTAATAATTCTTTTATACACTAAATTGCCTTGAGTTTGTTGTTGGGGACGTACGCTGGGGGCTCGGAGTCAGATTGGATCATTCATCCTATTAGCAATTTAGTGTAAGTGTTGCGTACACCGTACATGTCGACGTGAGTTGGTAGAGGTGTTGAGAGTGTAATTAGTCCGAGCGACGGAAATTACACCCCTCTGACCATCCTCGCGTGTCCTTCTCCCCAAGGTTCACGACACCTTCCTGTCAAGTATTCTTCTTATAATCAGTAATGGCTTCCTGATTCGGAAAATGTCAGCATCTTTGTCTTTAGCCTCGAGGCGCTCAGACTGCTTATACTCTCCTTAATGGACATTGAGTGATACGCCATCAGCGCTCTAAACTGTTACCTTTATTGTATAACGGGGTCGACGTTCAGAAAATTGCTCCTCGATATCATCTCCGGAGCAGGACTCTTTATGAAACGAAGTGCAGTTTACTCTTGTACGCTTCACCTCACGCTACCTTGCTTAAATCTGAGAACCTTCAGCTAATAGAAAATTTGTGAAAATTGGCTAAAATGAAAAGGCTCAAATTTGCCAGTCTCGTATTAAAAATAAAGTCTTCCTATAACTGGCACAGAAGTCTATAGAGCAAAGTACAAATCATCATAATGAATCGGTTTTAAGCAAAAAAGAGTGTTAAATTTTATTTTAAAATACAGATTTTCACAGCACAATGCCAGTAAGTGTTCACCAAAAAACCCGATAGGCCAAAGAACTTTGGCGTTTGCAATGTTACAGACCTGATGGCCAAACACCTCACCCTGCTCCATTTTCCTGTGGGGTCCCCCAAGGCTCAGTACTCGGCCCAGTTCTATTCATTTTGTACACAAAACCACTTCATCATGCATCCAAACTTACCATGTTTCTCATCAATCGTATGCTGACGACACGCAGCTGTACTGCTCCATTCCACCGGCTGAGTCTCATTCTGCTACTAGCACCATAGAAGCCTGAATTAGCGACGTGAAGGATTCGATGGTAACAAACAATTTTAAGCTCAACTATGATAAAACGGCCGTTACTCTTCATCCTGGCCATGGACTGGATCATGAAGAATTCCACCGACAGAGAGAAGAGAGGGATCAAATGGACCATGACTATGACAGCAACAACAACGCTGGAAGACTTGGACTTTGCTGATGACATTGCCCTGCTGTCACACCGCCACCAAGACATGCAGGAGAAAACAAATGCCTTCTCAGAAACAGCTGGAAACCTTAGCTTGAAGGTCAGCGCAAAGAAAACGAAAAGTATGAGAGTGAACGCCAGAGTCCAAGAAAACATCAAACTAAATGGAGAAGAGATAAGGGAAGTTGACAGTTTTACCTATCTTGGGTCCAATATGTCAAACACCGGGATGCGGAGGTGGAGATTCGAGCCCGACTGACGAAAGCCAGCCAGGCCTTCGCCTCACTCAGGAGCACATAGAAGGCAAAAAACATCAGCCAGAAGACCAAGCTGAGAATCTTCAAGTCAAATGTGATCAGCACCCTTCTTTATGGATCAGAATCATGGAAGATGACCAAAAACATCAGTAACAGGCTTTACGTCTTCCAAAACAGATGCCTCATACTTAACATCTTTTGGCCAAACAACATCATAATTGAAGAACTCCACCGAAGAACTAAAACCGAGTCTATCACCACGCAGGTTCAACGAAGGCGTTGGCGATGGATTGGACATGTGCTTCGCCAGCAGACAGCAGACCTCTCCAGAATCGCCCTACGATGGACTCCAGATGGCCGAAGAAAACGAGGCCGCCCAAAGGAAACTTGGAGAAGAACAATGGAAAGGGAGATGAAAGGAAAGGGCTGGACATGGGGTCGCCTGGAGCGAGTTTCAGCGGATCGACATCAGTGGCGGGCTCTGGCTGAGGCCTTATGTGCAACTAGCACGAAGAGGATTGATTGATTGATGATAAAACGGAAGCCATCCTATAATCGAGAAGAAGACATCAACCTTCACTCGTTTGTCAAATCACATTGAGGTGGACGAAACAGCATCACCTTTGCGTCATCCATCAGGAATCTGGGATTCATTGTCACTGCTGACATGACCCTTGATAGACAAGTTACAGCTGTCTGTCAGTCTGCTTATTATGAGCTAGACTTCATTACTTCAACTCCTGAATACTTTCATAAACTCCAGAAAGTACAGAACTCTGCTGCACGTCTGGTGCTTAGAGCTAGAAAACGGGACCATGTCACTCCTCTCCTTCGTTTTCTGCAATGGCTACCCATCCGTTCTCGCATCCAGTACAAACTGTGTGTGCTTTGTTTCCAGTTATTTGCAGTCTCCTGCCCTGACTATTTCTCTGAACTTCTTTTCCCTTACGTCACAGCCAAACAACTCCGCTCTTCGTCTGACGACCGTCTCCTATTCCTCTCACCAAAACAACATATGCTCAGGATTTTTAGTTACTGTGCAGCAAAACACTGGAACTCTCTCCCTTTCCACATCCGCCACCTACCCACAATTGAATCCTTTATATGTGCACTGAAAATACATCTCTTCCTTGACCATTACTCCTAATAAAAGTCCACAAAATGCTAGTCATTTTTTAATACTCTTTCCCTCTTTTTCGCTTATTGCTACTTCCATACTCGTCTTCCTTTGCAAAATCACGATACTCTGTCTTTGTTACTTGATTCCTCTTTGCATTTTCGGTATTTGTCTTTTATTCGTCTTCAGTACTGTTGTTTATCCTTTTTGTTTTTATGTGCTAAGAGCATGCTCCTTACTAGAGTGAGTATGCGCTATACAAGTTTTGTGTTTATTATTATTATTAGAGGCGTGTTGTTAATATTACGAAAGCATGGATAAATTTATTTCTGTCAATATTTTCACGTTTTCTCCGTAGTGCACGATACATTAAAACGCAGAAGTTACCAAAACTTCAGAATAAAAGAAAACTTTGAATATTTACCTAGGATTTTCAGCTATCGTTACATTTTGCTTCTTTTGCCGATTTGCTCTCTCTTTCCCTTTCACACATACACACACGCAAAAGACCGCTTAATTATGTCTATTTTAATGAAGTATTCATCGGATATAGAGCAACGGTGTCCAAACCCATAGCTGCACACGCTGGCGAGTTGAATACCCGTTTGAGGCAGACTACTTCTCCCAATAGACGATCGGAGAAAAAAGACAGCTAGGGATAAGATACTGGCACCGCCTTAAGTAAGTTGGCTTATTAATGCTTGCAATTGCCTCTTTTCAAACTTTTCGCCAATATTTCATCAGATATGATACCTTTTATAATTCTTTATATTTTAATATCAAAATTGCGACGCTAGAATTAATATGGCTCAAAATTAATTCATATAGTTCTAGAAATATGTAGCATATATTACTGGAAAAGAGGACAAATTTGCAGCATTTTACGTTGCATACAATTGTAAAAGAAGGTACCTCAGCAGCGGTTAACTAGACCTTAAAAAAAAAATTGTACGCATCTGTTCACATGCAGTCGGTGCCATGTTCAGAATGATACGCAGAAAAACATGTACTCCTAATACTTGTATGGACAATAGTTATTGAGTTTGTAAGGAAAATGCTTCATTTGCAAGAGGTAGTTCCTCCTTACCAGCCGTCACGTGGTCTGCGCTCTGGCTCCCAGTCACGCTTTTGTCTCCCTGCAGTGGAAGACACAAACAAGAAGCGCACTGGAGCCAGGGCCTTCAAAAACGCGGCACCTAAACTGTGGAATGCTCTGCCATAGTCAGTCTCCACCATCACCTCAGCAACCACGTTTCGGAAAAGACTGAAGACCCATTTGTTTATTTAAGACGGACTTTAACAACCAAGCAACATTTCTGTCTCTATTTTTTACTTTCCTGTTGTTTTATTTATTTATTTTATTTATTTCATTTTTTCTGTATTTTTGCTGCGCAATGAGCATTCTTCTGAATGGATACCTGCGCATTACAAATGGACATCATCATCATCGTCATCATCATCACCACCACCACCACCACCAATTATTGTGCTGATAACTGGGCAAGCTTCTACCTCCTTACATCGATAACGCGGACCGCGGTACAAGAGAGACAACCAATGACAGACCTGATTTTGAAGAATAATGTTTGCTCCCTTGATCTGAAGCAAAAAATAATGACAAATTAAACCATCAGGGACGATAACATTTAAGTAGAAAAAATACAGGAAAAGTGAAAAAAAGGCGAGTGAGAGAGGGAGAGCTAGAAATTGTTATGAAGTGTCTTGTAATTAATAAGAACACGTCTGCACCATAGACTATTTGTAATTTGTATTTCGTGTAAAATAGCGAGTATATAGAGCACATGTACAAATGACTGTATATAGAGTGTAGGCCAGTTCTACGCCCCATAAACATAGAATGCATCCAGCCATTCATCAAAAGACAGGTGTGCGCAACAACAGCATATACCAAGATGCGCGCGCTTATGCGAAGGTCTAAGTTACTATAAGCCGATTACGATAATCGAGGCAGACATAATTTATTCCATCGGCATATAGTGCTGTGGACTGTGTTAATGTTATTTTGGACGTATCATATGTCACCGTCAGGCGCCATGAAAACTGCTGTGAAAGTAACGTAGGAACCAGGGGGGGGGGATGGCAAGGGGGCAGCCACCCCTCAAAAAAAATACTGATCGAGTAGGCAAGAATGTGAACGTCGTTCAATGTCAGCATGGAGTTCCCCCCCCCCATCCCTTCAAGCCAAATAAGCATAAATTCGTGTGTGTGTGTGTGTGTGTGTGTGTGTGTGTGTGTGTGTGTGTGAGATCGACTTATCGGAACGCGATCGCGACAAACAGCTGATTTGTTCTATCTTCCTTAGTCCACCGCTATATATATATATTTATAGTTAACTCAGATAACGTGTGATATGCCAGTATAAGCTGTTGTCGAAATTAATATTAAG
Source organism: Marisa cornuarietis (assembly GCA_004794655.1). Classification (NCBI taxonomy): domain Eukaryota; kingdom Metazoa; phylum Mollusca; class Gastropoda; order Architaenioglossa; family Ampullariidae; genus Marisa; species Marisa cornuarietis. The sequence goes on from SMMW01000147.1 coordinate 1,548,251, forward strand.
CTATCAACGGTCGAAAATAAGCATTATAAAAATCACTATATACATGTACAGAATGAAACTTTAATTTAGTATATATATGGTGCATGGTCTTTTTAATTAATTGTTACTATCAATTAACTTTTCACACGGCTATACATATATGTATAGCTAAAATGACCAGATTGAATCCGTCCGTTTGACCATTCCTGTTGCATGTGCAGATCAGTCAAATGTGTCAAATATGTGGTGCGCAATCATATTTGTGACTTCGAAGATATGATGATCAGAGGAATTTAAAGAGAAACGCGCAGTTACAAATGTTATTATTGTCAGTATTTTTAATATATGGTGCGTTGAAATAAATCTTTTGCCTTTGCCAGTAATGTTCTTAAATCAAAGACCTACCCCTAAAGATTTTGAGGATGTCTATGGCATTTTCAATACTGATGTGTCTTGTAGGAGGACCGAGGACGTAAATGAAGGTCCGTGATGAAGACAGCGAGAGAAATGGGCGTGGTGATTGTGGCGAATGGAAGGGAGACGTCATTTTAATTGTGCAGAACCTTCTTTATAATATTTCCAAAGCTGTTCATAAAAGGAAACATCTATATGCATGTTCAGAGAAAATAAAGTTGACTCTCTTACAACCTTAAGCAATATTCTTTCAATTTTACCACTAAATGTGCATACAAGTACATTTTTCGTATATCTGCATGACACTGGGTACTCGATGAAGAACCACGACAGCCGACACTTGCAGCTCTGTGATTGGTCAAATGTTTACATGTGGACTCCAAGCGGAAACAGACGCAAGCAAGATGGCAGATACCGGTGGCATCGTGGGGAAAGCAGATATTCGGACTGCCATGTGGAACCCTGGCGGATGGAAAAGTTTGCTTACATTTATCATCCTCGCATTAACATGGCTTGCAGGATTCAGCTCCAGATTGTTTGCAGTCATTCGCTTCGAAAGCATCATCCACGAATTTGACCCCTGGTAAGGTGGCGTCTGCTGCATTGCTTTTTGTTGTCGCAGCTCTCTGCTTACTTCGTATTGCTTGTTTTGAAGATCTAGGATGTTAATTGCCTCATTTGTTGTTTTTTATGTTCTTTTTATTTACTTGAAATATTTACAAACGACTCCGTTTGGAAAATTCTAGAAACGTTTAACATGATATCTTTTTAGCTAGATTTAAAAGTGTGGGGTTTTTTTTTGCAATATGTGATAACTGATATTATATGAGTATTCCAAAGACTGAAACTGTAAAACAAGAGGTAACTGATCATACAGATATTATAACAGACGAAACAGCAGTATGTTCAAACTTCGTTTTTGTGAAATTTTAAGTTTCCTATGTTATGTAGACCAAGAAGATAAAAACAGACAATTTATTTTTCTTGTGATTTTCCCAAATAGTGTAACTATTAAAGGGTAAATTGTTTGGTAACCAATGAGAACTAGAAAGTCCAGTCTTGCTGATTATTTTTACTTTGATGTAAATCATATTGTGATTGTATTATGATTGGTATTTTGATGGTATTCACTATTCGGCTACACAGTGATTCATTAGAGTATATTCAGCATTGAAAGATTTTAGTGTTTTCAGTATGAAGATCTTTTGAAATTACTTTCTTTTTTACTTTATTCTAATTACTGCTTTAAACTTTTATATAAAGCTTATGTTAAATGTATAATTCAACTAGTTGATATTTTTGTTTTATGCAGTACATGTTGCTGTTACTGTCTCTGGACTTAAATTGACTTTACTATTTTACTATCTTATTCTTTAATGTTTCTTCATTAGCAGGACAACCATATGCCTCAGGAAGTTCATTCAAAACACATTCAACTAAGTGTTCAAACTTTTTTTCTCTACCTCCTCTGACTGCAAGACCTTACCCCTATACTTAATGCTTTGTTTTTTTGTCTCTGTATGTTTGTTGTTATGTTTTGGTTTTTATATGCATGCTCTGTTCATTTTGAACCTATATTTATGTATGTCTTGCTTTTTTAAGTGCAGTGAGTCTACCTTGTAGTGGGGAAACGCACTACATGTATTATTACTGATTTTTTTATGCTTAGTTACTCAGTGCCTAAACTATAGCATTGTGATGGGTGAGTTTCATTTGCTTTGTACAGTGACTGAGTGATTATCATCTTTTTTAGCCAACTTCCTTTGCCCTTGAATGTCTTCTACTCTTTGTTTTTTTAACATCTTTGCTTTGCAAATAAGAAAGTGACATCTAAAAAAAAAAGGGAGGCAGTCCAGTGTGTTTCTAGCATGCATAAAGGATTTAGGCACAAAGTTACTGTAGCCCTCCCATCACAGGCCATTACAAAAATAATCTTTGTGTCTATGACATCATCACCAGGGACCTCACTGATGCTAAGCTTTATGGTCCAACTCCAAGAGTTGACTTGCTGAATAACTGTTGACCTTCATTTGTGTCACTTTGTGTTTATGGTTTCTGAAGTATTTCAGCTTATAGAATTGACAAGCTTGTGGACCTCCTATGGGTTGTTAAAGCTAGTAACCTCGCTGGACGTTTGGGCAATAGACTGTGTAATTAGCTTATAAGAACTATTAGCTGTAGAGTCAATAGCATCTGTGGTAGATGCATACATTGTGGTATGCTGGACAGAGGTTATCTGCATGATTGTGTTTGCAGAGTGATTCCACCATTAGGCTAAAGCCAAAGCCTCCTGGACCAAAGAAAAATAAAAGTAGATGTATGAGGCTTATGAAACATAAACAGATCTATGAAGATCCATGACAGCATTAACAAGACCAAGCTTAGTTTACCAGAAGCTATAGTCTGGTAATAATGCCCGAGAGAAGAAAAACAGCTGTATCCATTACAGATAAGGAGAAACTTCTATGGTGAAAGTGCTAGCTGAAAATTTTACAGAATGAACAGATTCACAACATATTGTGCTTTAGGCTATGCAGAATGTCACTGTCATAAAAGTGAAAAGGTTTACAAGATTTCAGTATAAGAAATTTCTTGCTAGCTTCTCATTAGAGAATTGGCTGCAGGTACATCAGTTCCACGAGAAGCAGTCAGTTCTATGTGACATTGTACGCTGAAGTATTTAAGAACCAACAGATGTTAACATGATTATTCATGGAATGAATAGCCCACCGGAACAAATGTAGTCATTCTAATCTATATGACTATGCTGTAGATGAAAGTGGGAAATATAATGTCTTATGAAGTCCAGATTGTGTGCCTGTTCACCGGGTGCAGTGTGGGGTTTTTAAATCTTTTATAGCTCCATAAATGTAATGATAGGGTCGACAGCTTTGTTATGCCACTGCCAGCAGGTGTGATTTCAGCGAGACAGTGGCTCATTAAGTAGTGGTAAAAGTGCCTGTCACCATGACAGAATCTGGTGTCGTTTCAAATCTTGTCTCTAATACACTTCTCTCTAGATGTGACGCCTAGCTTCCCCTGATTTTGTGACTGGTGACTTGAGTATTTTGAATACAGCTATGAGTTTTGTAATTTGATTTAACGTCTATCCCTATACCTGCCAGTAACTGATTTACATGGGGGCATGAACCATTAAATGTTAGCACTCAAAAGAGAAACCAAACCACAAATGTCATTATAAGATATTAAAGGTAATAACTATTTTTAGTACAATATTAATAACTGGTTATCTTCTGTGTGCAGTTTACTAATGTTAATACATGTAGCATCATCAAGAAGTTGTCAAATTTTAGCATTTTATTTTATGCTTATGATAAATAAGCTTCATCAGACACAAAGTAACAGCTCAGTGATGTCTGGTATTTTGAGTGTTTTTATACATACATCATGCTTTGTAAAGAATGCATTTCTGTTGGCCTATTGACATTTTCAGCTTTTTATTTTACTCTTGGTAGATTATTTGAAAATTCTTTTGTTTCACCCTGTCATTTACTCAAACACATGGACATGGGTCGTTTGGGTGTGCCTTCTGTAATGTTTACCTTGGCATTATTAAGGTGTGTCTAGTCTGTGATATGTCTGGTAGATCTCTCCAACCATGAACAATTCCTCCAGTGACCAGTTTGCTTGTTTGTTTCTTTAATAGGTTCAATTACCGAGCCACTCACCATATGGTGGAAAATGGATTCTACAATTTTCTCAACTGGTTTGATGACAGAGCCTGGTATCCCCTAGGCAGGATTGTTGGTGGAACGGTTTGTGTCAAAAGGCATTGTTTGTAGTAGTTTATAAGTTATATCGGCCAGTTTTATTATCTCAGTAGAGAATTTTAGTGAATAGAATATGAAGTTTATAGGCATAGTAGAATCTGATATACAGTTGCTTAAAGCAAAATTTTCTTAGTGCATTATTTGCATACATGTATCATTGGTATTCAGAACGATGTCTTAAGAAAAACAGATTTAATGAAAAAGAGAAAGCAATTTTCTGTTGTATTCATTTTGTCTATGTTTTACAGTATTGTAAATTTACGACACAGAACTCAGAAAAAAATAATAGAATTAGTAGCAAAGGCAGGTGGAAAAAAAAAAGATAAGGAAAAATTAATGCTTTTTAATAAACCTGCCTGGCTGCACGTATTCTGTCCCCCATTTTCCTGTTTAGTAGCAGACATCACATTAACATTAGATTTTATAATTACATTAATCTTGCACAATATTTGTTTCATGAATCTAAATTAAGTAGATTTTAAAATGTCATGAAATGTTCCTGTAATAAAGTGAGTGGTAGAACTAATTACACTAATTACCAGTAGCGTAGGAACTGGGAATTCACATAGTAGACAAATGGGGACTGTTATAATGATGCTGAAATAGCATGAAGGGTGGAAATTTAGAAGATCTGTTTGTGTGTCTATTACTATAAGAAGTAGGATGCACTAATACTAGGATATGTAAAGTGTGACTATCAGAAGATATGATTATGAAGTTGTGAGCATGAGAGAATAATAACAGTGTGGAGACAAAGAATGCTGTTGTCACCAAGAGGGTAGATTGTCAATTTTCAGAAATGTCTTTTATGGGTAACAAAATTGTGTAATGTCGCTGCTTTGACCTTGCAGGTCTATCCAGGTTTGATGGTAACTTCTGGCTCCATCCACTGGCTGCTGCATTTCCTTAATATTCCAGTTCACATTCGTGACATCTGTGTCTTTCTGGCACCCATCTTCAGTGGCATGACAGCACTAGCTGTCTATCTTTTCACTAAGGAGATATGGAGTGCCGGTGCTGGTCTCTTTGCAGCATGTTTTATAGCCATAGGTTAGTGTTTGTGCCTGTAAAATAACCAAATGCAGTTACTGACATTGTTTAAAGAAATGAAGAAAGTGTTATCAAAAAATGAAGAGGATGTTTTTTAATAGAATTATTATTGTTTAATTGAAATAATAATAGATGATGGTTACAGTGCATCATACCATGACTATACACTTTACGAAAAGAAAAATCTGATTCTTCTTTCGCAGGAATTCCACAAATGCATAAACATACCAGATAGCAGGCAGCACTAAGACACAAATCATGTGTATCATTTTGTAAAGAGAACCAGAGTTCTTGTACAGCAAGATGTCACCTTTTTCACAGTCAAAAATGTTTGAGTTTTCATTTAGATCTGCAGGTGTGTAGCTCATGATTTTATCTATAGGAACAGATTAATCAATACTCAGGATAGTCTTGATGGTAGAGCAGATCACTGGTGCTTCCACCTGTCACCTGACAGAGAGAAGAGAGAACATTGCATGAAAATGCAAAATGATAAGACTGAATAAAGGTACATCTGGCTGGCAACTTGCATAAACAAGAAAATGTGATGGTTGATTAGAGAATGCTGGCAGTCAATGGGAAGCTGTAGAGGAAAAGCAAAAGGGTACATGCGAGTAAAACAATCCAACATGATAAAGAGGATTCCAGCAAAAAGCACAGGTCCAACAATGGGCACTAGTTCATTCATTCATTCATTTATCCCTTACTACTACCAGTTGACAGGTGGCCTACTGATACTGGTTGTCAGGGACAACTGGGAAGATGTAGTGGTTAACAAGATTCACCAGTTAGGTTTATCTAGGCAATGCTGAGAAAGTCCTGCAGGGAACAAACAGTCCAATTTTTTTACATTTGCAAGCTAGTTCTTTCTGTGTCTAACTTATGTTCACCAACACCACCCGCTTTTTCAAGTTACTGGGGGCAGACAGTTTTAGACAGTGCAGGTTGCATGGCTGAACCAGACCAGGTTGCACTACGTGACTTTTGTGAGAAGGTGTTCTTGGTGACCTTATAAAGAGTCAAACTACACGGTTCGATGGTTATGCTGCATCAAATCCTGTTAAGCCTGGCCATTGCCACTGTCATCATTGTGACCCTAATGCATCTGTCTGCCTTGAAGCTGCTAAATTCAAAGCAATACAGAAAAACACAAATATACAAAGAGATCCCTCAAGCCAATAAGGTGAACATACATCACTCTCATTGTAGATGATACCTGTTCTTCAAAGGCTTCGAATGATGACTTTCACAGTCATTTGCACATGTTTATGCCTTTATGTATCAGGTGTGCTCATTGAAAGAAAATAAGAAGAGCTTTAAGAAATGTTGAAAAGAAAAGTTTATGTTGGAAACAGAGAATACCAAGGTTCAGATTAAAGTTGGTTTTTTTACTAGAAATTCTACTAGAGATGTTACACATTAGCCATCTAAATTTGTTTTCTTGCTTCATTTCCTTTTTTTTTCTTTTTCTTTTTTTTTGTGTTTTACAGTTCCAGGATACATCAGTCGTTCTGTGGCTGGAAGTTATGATAATGAAGGAATTGCCATATTTGCTCTAATGTTTACATATTACTTGTGGGTATGTAAAATCTAACTCACTTTCACCCTGTCAATGCACATGCTAAAGTTTTGACATTAACAATCTTGCCATCCACATGCATATGCATATTGACACAGTTGTACATGTTCCTCTTCTCTGTGTGCACATTTGTACCTTCAAGAGCTTCTATATTTGAAGTTTTGCAATTTTTAGCACCTGAACTTTCTAAACTATCTGATAGATGGGAAAGAGATGATAATGCATGCACTACTTCAATTTTAGTGTGAAGATCTTATCATCAAACATTGCAGTTAACCCTTTTGGTCGCTCTGCTTTTGTCAGAATCTATGGTTTTTTTGCATCATGTCAGCACTTTAAACTTTATTAATGGGCTGGTCATCTGATTTAGTATAAAGTAAAGAAAAATGTAAGAGCCAATTAAAGAATGTATGAACCAGTTTTAGATAGTATACATTATTAGCTGTTGTACACTGCATTACCTTTGCTTCTACCTTTATTGCAGATAAAAGCTGTCAAAACAGGACAGGTTTACTGGGCAATATGCACAGCACTGTCTTACTTTTACATGGTGAGTATATCCTAATGAAGAGTCTAACATTATGCATGCCAGCATATGGGTGTGTGTGTGTGTGCTTATATTTTGCACTTTTATGGCAAATGATGCAGTTTTGATTGCTATTACCCTTGTCTTTGACTAGCAAAAGCTTAACAATTTATGACATACACCACCTAAACTTACCTGTTCATGTTATAGGTGTCAGCATGGGGAGGCTATGTATTCATCATCAACCTGATTCCTCTGCATGTCTTTGTGCTGCTGCTGATGGGCAGGTATTCCACACGCATATACACAGGTGAGCCACGTGCTGGGAGAGAGGGGTGGTGGAGATATAAAACTTTCAGGAGTACTAGCATTTTGGATGGTTCGCATTGTGCCAGTTTTTACCTGCCATCTCTGTTACAATCTTCTGCAGTTTTTTTGTTTGCCTTTTTTTTAGGAGGGGTGGGGGTGCGGAACGGTTTGAGTGTGAGATATTAGCCTCAGGGAATTGGACATGTGAGTGGAAGTTATATGGGTGCCCATTAAACATTGATGTCACACAACACACAAGCCCCATTCCCTGCTCTAAAAAGACTTACACCTTGTGTGAATCAAAGCATAAATAATATTTATTGAAAACATACGGGCTAGACAAAATACATACATGCTACAAAATTTGGCATTGTTAAGAGTGTCTCAGTTCTATGTGTTATTTCCATGTACTGCGATGTTATTATCTCCTGTTACAACAACCATCCACCCTCGTGTTGTAAGTTCTTTCCTTTTTCTCTATCTTGACAAAATTAAATTAATTTTGTCCTCTCCAGCTCCTCTATTCTACTGAACAAAAGTGTGAATTGATAGGATCTGTTTAGCATTTTTTTAGTCTGATGTGTCATTCTCTTCCATCATAACTTGCATGACACCAGTCTTAACTCATTCAATACAGCTGTATCAACACAATTGAGCTATAGAATAGTTAATTCAATATAGATATATTGATGCAATTGAGCTATAGAGCTGTTAAGATGTTTTCAGTCGCAGGTGCAAACTGTAAGGGAAAAGTTTGGCTGCAGTGAATTAGTTCCAGTGATTCCCAGTTCCTTCTATATTTATTTGTCAGTATCTCCTGAACTCTCACACTTAACTCTCCTATCGAGCTGTTCTTTCTCTGCATGGGGCATCTGTTTACAGGGCTGACTGCCTTGCTGTGGATGGCCTTAGTTGCTGGCTCGGTGTAAAACACCAGTTCCCTTCTCCCTCTCAGCCTTAAATCTCAGACCTTCCATGTGCAGTAATCTCCCTTTTTTTAATGTCATTGACTAACTGGCATTTGTTAAGAACTCTTCTGATGGGTCTGTAAAATGCAGTGAGCTTGCCTACAGGACTTAGATATTGCATGACATGTTGACTATATTAGTATTATAATTGCTGATATTTTATCATTTTTATGGTCTTCCAGAATGGCATAAAGCTGTCAGGAAACTGTTCCTGCACTTTTCTTTTTTTCCAACCTGTTTTTGATCGTTGACATACTGTTATTTCTAACTTTGTATTCTGTTTCTTTTGCAGCTTGTTCTTTGATCAATGGATCAGAACATACCATTATTTTTTGTATCCTGTTTCTTTTTCAGCATACACATGTTTCTACATAGTTGGCCTCCTCTTGTCCATGCAGATTCCTTTTGTTGGTTTTCAGCCAATTAGAACAAGTGAGCATATGGCTGCAGCAGGTAAGATCGCATTCAATGAATATGAAATCTTTAACCTCAGGAAATCCATGCAAATGAATTATAAAATGCAGTACATAATATATATATATATATATACATCGAATAATATATTTTGGAAATCTCTGTTTCTAATGCAAAGAAAATACAACAGCTGTATCAAAGGAATGGAAATAAAATGTGAACTTTTAATTAGAGAATGCAGAGGCAAGAAATGTCATTATAAAATCAATAGAATTTGGAGATTTTGCAGATGCCTATAATAGAGACAGGAAAAAGTGCTTGCTATATGCTGTAGTGTTAGAGTATGCATGCATAAGAACATCTGTAGTTTTGGATTATTAAGTTAAAGCTAAGTTTTATATTATGTCATCTGTATCAGCATTGCTGTTCTGTACTATGTATTTATTTCGTTTGCAGGTGTATTTGCTTTACTGAATGTCTATGCTTTCCTGCGCTACATTCAGACATTCCTGACCAAAGCAGAATTTCGCTACTTCTTCTTTTTAGCTGTCACAGTGGCAGCTGGTGCTGTGTTTACTGCTGTTGTTGTTTTGACATGGGCAGGTAGGAGCAAAGTATCTAGAACATATTAATAATAATAATAATCTTAAGTAATACAGTGCCTTTCCCCACCACTGATAGACATCACAAAGTGTTTTGCACAAATATGCAAATGTCTTCAAATGTACATAACCACAAAACTGTAGTTGGGTATTTGATACATCTTACAAAGTCATGATCATTTACATGTACACAAAACGTAAACAAAGGTAAGCCAGCACACATCGAAGGTATGCAATAGATGCACTTTACAAAGTCATTTATCATTCACAATTACATAGAGATTACTACAGAAAACCCTTGTAGCTCAATTCCCCAATCTGTTATTCACAAACAGTCTCATTTCTCATAGCTACTGAATTTTTAAATGCTATATATGGTATTCATAACTAAGAAAATTTAGGATTTATTTATGCTGTTTAGACACCTATGCCTGCGCGAGTTTGATGCTCACAAACATGACTTACAAAAAGCATTTCCCTCAAAAAATAAACAAATTTTAACTGCTTGGGTTCATTTCGCTTCTGGGTTTTTAATTTAAATATGCCTAAATGATAATTCACACAGCACCTTACATGAGACCTTGTAATGAGGAATTTAAAGTTTCAAACTTTCCTGGCAAGACTTAGTTAAATAAATGTACTCAAGAAGAAGAAGAGGTGAACCAACATTTAGCCACCTGTTTGATGTTTATAAAGTTTAACTGTTAAAACTTATGTCCTTTTAGTGTAGATTCTCTCCGTACAAATCATTTATAGAGCTTCCTTATTTGCCTGAATGTTTGATTTGCTGTTGCAGGCTACATTGCTCCATGGAGTGGTCGCTACTACTCACTGTGGGATACAGGCTATGCTAAAATACACATTCCTATTATTGCCTCTGTGTCAGAACATCAGCCAACAACCTGGGTGTCTTTTTTCTTTGATCTTCACATATTAGTCTGTGCATTTCCTGCTGGTGTTTGGTACTGTGTCAAGAGCATCAATGATGAAAGAGTGTTTGGTGAGTTTTCAACCTTAGTTCTGGGCTTTGATTTTGGTCGGGAGGAAGTGGGGTAAGGGGGTTATGGGGAAGACAGATTAGTTTGCACCTTATATCTTCCTTCAGCCACAAGTATTTGCTTCTATACATTTTTTTTTTTTTACTTTCAAGTTGGGACTACTGATACATATTCTTTTACTTTGTTGCAGTTGTTCTTTATGCAATCTTTGCCAGCTACTTTGCTGGGGTCATGGTCCGTCTAATGTTAACCTTGACCCCGGTAGTGTGTGTCTTAGCTGCCATTGCCTTCTCTAAAACATTCGAAATCTACCTGAAAGATGATACCCCCAAAAGTCAACAGAAGAACTCTGAAGATGGAGGTGACAACAGGAATGATCGATTATATGATAAGGTGTGCTTCCCATCAAATTATTAAAAGGACTGTTGTTACTCTGTTATAGCCATGCTACCTGCATGTAAGCCTTGAAAGCACATCACAAACGACATCTATCCAAGATCCTTAAAAGATGTTGTCCTTGTGGAATAGTATCTACTTTCTATACTTGTTTTCATTTTACTGTAGTATTAGGTAAAGTTCCTTTGGAATAGTAGCACTTAAAGTAAATCCAGAGTAAAAGCTCATCTGAAGCCACATTATCTTTTTGATGTACTGCTGCTTGAAGGCTTTAGAATGATCAGTGGAGAATACTACATCATGTCTCTCTTGCAGGTGGGAAAAACAAAGAAAGTGAAGGAAGACAAGCCAAAGGAGGAGGAAGGCCTAGGGATGAACATCAAGAGTGTTATTGTGATAGCTTTGTTGATGATGTTGATGCTGTTCGCTGTTCATTGTACCTGGGTCACCAGTTCTGCCTACTCCAGCCCTAGCATAGTGCTAGCCTCTTATGGACAGGGCGGGTAGGAAAATGATTTTCGAGTCCACATATATTTGTGAATCTCTGGATATTTGCCTTACACACAGACATATATATTTGTGTGTGTGTGTGTATAGAATAAATATATATGAACATGGATAGTTAAATACCCACTCTTACAAACCCACATTATAGATAAACCTGATTTCTTGGTGTCTTGGTACCTATACGACTTATTTTAAAAACAGAAGAAATTATGTGACAGGATCCTTAATCATGGTCAGATGAAGAGAATTCAAGGTGCAAAATAGTACATAGAGTTTTGTTTTCTTTATTGTCAGTTGTTCTGTTTGTTTTCTTTTGTTTTTTTCCAGCAATTACTACAGCAATATAACCTTACAGCACTCCAGATAAACCAGTGTTGACAATGCCTTCATTTTTTAGTGCATAAGTGAATGTTATCATACAAGCAGTTTAATTTAGTTTAATTGGCATGTTTTGGTCTCTTTGCTGTTTTCAGGAGCAGAACAATATTAGATGATTTCCGTGAAGCATACTATTGGCTGCGGCAGAACACACATGACAAAGCTCGTGTTATGTCCTGGTGGGACTATGGGTATCAGATAGCAGGAATGGGAAATAGGACAACACTGGTAGACAACAATACATGGAACAACAGTCACATAGCCCTGGTCAGCAAATTTCATCGTGAAGTTGATGTGACAAACATACTTAATAATTTCAATAATGCAGCAGAATCGTAACATGCTTATTTCCTTAAGAACAGTGTTCATTAGGAATTTTTTTTCATCCCTTTCTTCTGTGTCATATGTCATATGAAATTAATTGTTTTTAGAAATTGTAGGCGAAATTTCTTATGAGGGTATCTTCAGTTTTTTTCCCATTTATAGCCATAGTTATTATGATCATGTAGCCATATGAACAAATCAGCTTGGTTTTTACAGTGTTCACAATGCCATGTGATACGTTTTACATTATTAGGTATGTTTTCTGGTTCACAGGTGGGCAAGGCCATGTCCTCCAATGAGTCTGCAGCTTATGAAATTATGCGCATGCTTGATGTTGATTATGTCCTGGTCATCTTTGGAGGTGTCATAGGTTATTCTGGAGATGATATCAACAAGTTTTTATGGATGGTTCGCATTGCAGAAGGAGAACATCCCAAAGATATCAGGGTATAATTCATTGCAGAAACTTTTATGCAAAAATGTCAAGCTCAATGCTATTTCATTATTTTTTCCACCACATTCGTATCTTTATTTCTTTTGTGCACTGAACAAGGAAAATCAAAAACATGCTAAAGCTGGAAAGAGCAAAGGGTGGGGGGGGGTTAAGTTAATTGTTGTTTTATGCCAAGTCAGCAGCTAAGGCTATCAACTGGGGGGAATGTGCCTGCTTGCTGTCACCTGCATGTATATGCATTGCCAAAATACATAGATACATAGATGATGATTTTTTTTTATAAAACAAATTTTTTTCATTATTTGACCAGGAGTCAGACTATTTTACACCCCAAGGTGAATTCAGAGTGGATTCAGCTGGATCAGAAACACTTCTCAACTGTCTTATGTACAAGCTTTCTTACTATCGCTTTGGTCAGTTGCAGGTATGTCTTGTGTATAGTTTTACTAGTAAGTTGAATTGGTTTTTTGCTCACATATTATGCGACTGTTTAATGAAAATGTTTAGTCCTGTAGAAGTTTTTTCTTTTGTTTTTCGTATCTTCACATTTCTTCAGTACTGTATTTCTTTGTATATTTTCTTTTTTGGCACTCAAAACTAGTGCACGGTTCCTTTTTTCTGTCTCCTATTGCTGAATATAAGAAAAGATATATTTAAATATAGATATAAGAATGTCTCAGAATGCCTTTCAAATTATAGCTGGACTTCCGCACTCCCAGTGGTTTTGATCGTACACGTGGGGTCGAAATTGGCAACAAGAACTTTGAGCTGACTCATCTTGAGGAAGCCTACACATCAGAACACTGGCTGGTCAGAATATATCGTGTGAAGGATCTTTCCAACAGAGAGCCTGTACAGAGCCCATCCAAACCTAGCAAAAAATCCAGGTCAAGTTCTTCTAGGAAGGTAAGCAATACAATTTTGTTTTCAATATTGCCTGCAATACAAAATGTGTACCATTCCTTCAAGGGAAATGCAAGTCAAATGGAAAGATAGACTCAAAGATAGATGGTGACGTGTAGAATCATGTCAGAACAGCAGTTTGGGTAGCAGAACCATCATTGACTTACTGTTGTGACTGAAAACAGGTCTAAGGCAGTTCACGTAGGCTGCCAGATAATGTTGTCGAGTAACATCTTTGAAATGTTGCACATAAGATCTGTCAGTCTCTGAGTGTCGGTTGTGAAAATGATGGATTTGAAGATAATGTATGGATAAAAATAGCATAATGATGAAAAGTTGAACTAACTGGAGAATACTAGAATGACAAAGGATAATGTTATAGTAAAATACAGTTTCAGTCTCTGTTGCTACATGCTTCGATATGGCAGTCATTCTAAAAGAACTTTTCAGGCCAATGATCTTAGTGTGTGAGAAATAGAAAAGTGTCATCGCAAAACTGAATGAATCTCCTTCAGCATGACTTGCATGCTGTACTGGCAGTAGACTTTGTACAAATCCTTGCACACAAACGAAGGCAGTGATCCACATGCATCCTACTTTTTTAAAGGTAGGGTGCAACTAAGATAAGTGTCGACATTTTTCTGTGTCTTTCTGTGTTTCTCACAGATTGTGGGCTATAAATCAAAGATATGCTGGCTGTAGATTACAAGCTTTTTGTGTTTCACACAGATTGGAGGCTACAAATCAAAGTTGCGTTGGCTATGCAGTGCAACTGCTAACCATATCACAGCATCACTTGACCCTTTTTTCTTTTTCTTTTTTTTTTGCAATGGGTCCGCTTATGTCACGAATTAAAGTCAGTATAGAGTGACTGTGCTTTAGATACGATTATAGACAGAGTTGTGCTTTAGACACAATTATAACTTAATGTTTTGCTGGCTGAACTTTTGTTTGAATGTGATTCAGAACATCAGTGTATCATTAAAGCTCAACTTCCCGTTTGAATTTTCCTTTTCACTTATTGTCAGTGTGTGTTTATTTCATGAGACTGTAACTGACAAATAATTTCTCTAGTCATGAAATCTTACTAAAATCTTAAAAAGAAAAAAAATCTGTTAGTCAAAGCCTTTATATACTTTTAGAAAAGTCTCTTTCATTAGTTTCATTCATATTTATTTTATTTTTTACAGGGTAAGAAGGTGGGATCCATTAAGAACAAGCCCAAGATAGTCAAAGGAAAAAAGAAGACAAGTTCCAATAACAAAAAACCGCCCACAAAATAGTCCTAATAGTTCAGCAAACATTGTTAGAAATTATTTGATTTTCATATTTTATTCAGTTTCAGGCTCTAAGAGATTGTGTGCATTTATGCATAGACTTTGATATAAGAAGATGTACATGCAATGAGTCTCAGAAGTAAATGTGTGCACACTCCTACACACAGCATGCTTGCATGGAGACAAGGCTTTCAAATCCTGTCTAAATAGAGTGTGTACAGATTTGTTTGTCATGCCATCTGTTAAACATGCTCGTAGTGAGTGAATGCTGTTCTATAACAATTCAAGAGCAGTCTTCACTTTTCAGTTGGAGTATTCTCAGATCCTTCCATTCTGTTATGTTTGTTGGTCAGAAAGAGGCTTTCCTCTCCTCCTTTTATCCCTGCTTCACTAGACAAATATGGATGAATGTTTGACCAGGTTTTTACGTGGTAGTTATATTAAAACTTTGGCAAACTTGGTCAAACATTTGTCCAGATATTTTCCAGTTAAAATTGGCCTTAAATAAGCTATCAGAAAGAAGATTCTTTTGTGTGTGTTATTCTGTTATTACTTTCTTTTCTCAAGGGTGGCATTGAATATTTTCATGCCTGTTTTGCACAATTTCAAGGTTTTCTGGCTCTTAAGTAATGACAAAATGTATAGCCAGATTAGAAGGTCCAGATGCATTCAATAATGGTGCAGGTGCAGTTTCATGGAAAACTTAACCTAGTTCACTCTAAATCCTTGGCTGCAATTTAAAATGTAGCTTGTTGCATGTTGATAAAGTGATGAGACCTAGAGATATGTCATGTTTTCATTATGTCAGTTTCATATTCAGCGTGTTATGTTGGGAGCCATTTGGTAACATGCCATCAGTTGCATTTGATGCAAACATCCTAGTTTTGTTCCAGGTTTCTTTCTTTATGCTTATTAATTTTGTGGGAATTACACCGATGCATTGTTTGTGTATTTGATGTTTCAATGACATTAATTATGATCAACAAATACACAAAGCGTTGCTTTATTGATTTAATGAAACAGCCCTTTATACTTTTTTTTATTCCTTATGTTTTTGGTGAGAGATGGTAAGCTTTGTGTGGTTGTGATGATGTTTGTGTAGTCTGTATGCCTCTGTGTGTGCATACTGAGGTACAAGTGTATACACCTGTATGACACATACAGACCTTCGTTTACAAATATGATTGACGAGACTTTAATGGTGATCATGAAAATATAGCAGAAATGAGTGGGCAACATCAACATCAAATGTAACTATGACATCAGAAAGTCATTGCTGTAACAGAATCTGCAAGTCTTTTTTATGGTGAGCGGAAATAGAATGCTTATCAATTGAAATTATGTTTATCATTGATTACACATTAATGTTCTTACTTTGTTAAGCATTTGGATTTTTTTGGTGATCTTTTTAAGTTCATATTCACAAGTCTTGCATCATTTAATATAAGTTCTATTATACAAGAGAGTTGATAATAATTTTTTTATCAGTCTGATATTATCAAACATTTGATTTCACTGTATCAGTGCATTTTGTACTTTTTATGTTTAGTTTTATTGAACTTGTTTTCAAAAATACATTTTAAAGAAAATTTTTTATTCATAGCTAGTTTTAAAGAAAGTCATCTCTTGTGAATTGTCCATTTCATTCCTTCAGTGCTTTGAAATATTTATGAGGGTCAGCAAGTTTAAGTTAGTGGTTTTTATTTGGATATGGTCTTTGTAATCGTATGGTTCACCTTCTTATGACATAAACCTAAGGAAAATAATATTTTGTAGACCCTTACACCAAAATGAACTTGCTCTGTCTCAGTGCCTTTGTCTGTTTGCACACTCTCAATACAGATCATGTGTTGTTGGTTTAGAAATAACAAAGACAACACATAAGCCACTTACATGGATGTCATAATGAGCTGGGCTTTTTTTATAGGATTTTGAGCCTAAACAGCAGAACTGGTGTATATATAATATTCTTCAAACACCTTACAGCAACAATGAAAACCAGAAGAAGCTGCGTAGATACTGCAATTTAGGAGGCAATCTCTTGATGTGGGCTTGATAACCAGTAACATAGAATTGTGAGGAACAACATTTAAGATAATTTCTTTTTCATTTTAGTTCTCACTATAACCAGTATTCATATTAAAATAGCTTCTTATTGGACTTAATTTATGGCTGCAATATTGGAAAAGAAAGACAAACTTTATTTTGTGTGCATGGTTCCTCAATTTCTAGATTTCTAAGCAAGTCTTTCTCTTATGATGCATGATATTCAAGCATAGGGGAATTTTTAAATGCATTCAAAAAACGTGAAACATTACAGTGCACAATAAACTCACCATTACTATTTAATTTTGTTTTCATGTAACTAGTACTGAGGTTCTTGAAGAGAACCTGGGCCACTCAATTTTTGGAAAGCATGTTTGGTTAATGAAATACTGGCATCATAACCATGTGTTTATTATCCAAAAATGTAAAATCCATGCACCTGCTACTGTATTTAGAAGAGAGCATAGTGCAAGAGAAGAAGGATATTTTACATGGTAAATATACTTGAAACATTGGATGAATGCAGTGCTAGCCTACATCTGTGATGAAAAAGGTTGAAAATTGTGCTTACGTATCAAGAATCAGGAAAGGCACTAGTCTTTGAAGGTGTGTGTGTAACAAAGCATGCAGATCAGTTTTTAATTTCACATTTTTCAGCTATATAAAGCCAACAGAAAAGTTGTACACCTAAGAGTGAAAGTGGAGGATTCCCTTATCTAAAAGGTACAAGCTACCCTCCTAACTACTGAAACCTAATCATTAGTACAATGGCAGTGTTTTACAGCATTATTATTGCTGCTTGTTTGACATAACATGCAGTGTATGGGATAGAAATAGCTGAATACACTTTACAGGTGAATGTCGCAGGAGGTATTTGTGATGTTGGGTCAAGAAATTTTAGTCATTCAACAGAGCACTGAAAGGATTAATATCTGTATTTACATGTTTGAATCTCGCTTTGAGGATTGTCAGCACTCTAAATTATTTGTAGATTGTGCAAGGCTTGGTGCTAGTCCTTCCAGAAGGACAGGGTAGCAGTTTCTTCTTCCCAGTTATGCAGTTGTAAGTTTGGGGCACTTAAAGCGACAGATTTGCCATAAACAATTCTTTTTCAAAAGGAAAACTTCTTTTACAGCAATTTGATAACAGTATGCATCAGTGGTACTAGTTCAAAATGCAAGTGTTCTCTTGTGTGTTGATGAGTGGGAAGCAAGAAGAATCTAATTTCAGAAATTAGTAATTGCCTCAAAGATCAGGGAGAGCTGTGTTGTGTCAGTAATACTAATTTTAACAAACATTTCGACTGTCTTATGCTAAATTTCAGCTTGGAATTACATTTATTTTCTAAATTATAACAGGTATTTATTTTGATGCAAAAGGTTTTTTTTCTTGTTTAAATTTGGTCTCAGTATTTTTATTCATCTATTAAAAACAGAAACAGTATTTCAGATGATAATTTCAAACCTAGTAATTCAGTCAGAAGATTAGAGCAATAGTAGATGAATAGAAACAAAAATGTTAAAATAGTTTAAAAAAGCGTTGATTTTGTTTCTTCTTCCAAAACATGTCAGATTTGCATGAGAATTGTTTTCCTTTGAAATCACACCTTTCATGATGAGTTTAGCAATATCTTAGGTACAAGTTACACTTTAAATTATTGGTAATTGGTGTTTTAGTGTTTGTTTTTGAGTCAGTTCTCGTTTACTTGTACTATCAAGTTTGTTCGGATGTTAAGGATAAAAAGAGGAAGGTATGTCTAGGATGGTTTCTTCTATGGAGAAATAAATTGTGTACATGCAGTTAAGTCTGCCTGAATATGCATGTCAAGATAATGCAAACTCCAGTTCTTTAAACTCATTTGATAATATAAAGTTATCAAATGAGATGTTGGTGTTTTGTTTATCTTACCCTCACCAGGGCTCATATTCATGAAGCAACGTTACCAAGCCTTTTACTCTTACTCGGTTCACAGGACAGCGGTTCATGGACTCGGGGAAGGCCTACCCAAAGCCTTTTACCAGAGTACATTTTATGGGAAGTGTTCCCCTTACGGCAGCGTTTCTCAACCTTTTACTTGTGACGCCCCCCCAGACGAATAAAGGTACGTCCGCGCGCCCCCCTTAGCCACTAATACCTATATGAGATATGAGAAAATGACCGCCTTTGCGGCCCCCTTTTCAGCAGCTTGAGAACCGCGGCCTTACGGTAACTGCATGTTTCCCATCTATGGTCGGGAGATCGTGAATGATTAGTTGAAAGTGAAGATGATTTTTTTTTTCCTAGGACAAACAAACTCAACCATTATGATACAGAAGTGTTCGTCAGTAACTACCGTTTTCATTGAATTCCTAATGTGAGAGTAGCAGACGCCATTTAAAAAATTAGAACTAAACGTTGCAATCGACATTGTCAATGGGGGTTTTCTACGCTAGTTAGGCCTATTTGTTTCTGAATGAAAGTAAATTAGTATGTTTGTCATCTAATACTTGCTCCAGGAACAATTGGTCAGAATGGATAAATTCTACTTTCCATAGTTAGGTGCTTTTTCGATTCTTTTTCTCGTGTTTACTTTCACCCATCTCACATCTCACCCTTTGACCCATACACGTATGCGCACTGAATCCTGTTACCGGGAATCCCCGCCTAACTGATCGGTTACATCCTCAGCGGCTTTTGAATCGGGTTAGCCTCCATGAGTAACAACTAGCGGACCTATGTCCAAGTTAGGGTAGTTTAATTCTGGGTAAATTGTCATGCTCTTGAATACGAAACCTGTTTTTTTTATCTCCGACATAAATCAAAACTAAAGTGTATTTATATTTTCGTTGAAGTCTTTCATTCTATTCTAGAGTTACTAGACTCGAAGAGAAGCCGTTACCTACGTTGAACCATTACCATGTGGGTGCAGTTCACATATCCAGACGCAAAAGAAAATGTGTACGGAGGGCTAAAATCCATTGTAAGGGTCCAGTGAGCCAATCTAAACATGCTCGTGTTCAGAGGGTAAAACACAAGCAGAACATGTTTTGTAGCCAGCAGCAAGTCTCTAGTCTCAGGAGGACAGCAAAACAATAACCGATGCGATCAGTTTGATGTCTTATTTGTAGGTGGAGTCTAATTCAGCGACATTAAGGTTATCTCGTTTTTCATACAAAATTTCGCACAGAACCATTTTTTCAACTGCAAAATGTAAAACCCATTGACCGATGGATCTAAAAAGATAAATTCCGATCCTTAATATATTTTTTTTGTAAATAGACGCATGTGGAATTTTCTTCATTTTCGTTTCTTATTTTGGATTCCTAATTATAAAAACAGGAATCGTAAACATCATATTCTGAGCTCGCATGTTCATCCCTCTGTTAAAAGTTAGTATTTTCAAGATTTCAGTAACAAAGACCAAAGAAGTGTCTTCAAGAGTTCAGTTTTTATTGGGACCTGTGTAAATGTGACAGCGGTGGTAAGCCAGTAACTGAAAGCAATGTTCAGGAGTGTGCAGAGCAGTGCGTTGTAGCTATTTCTGAGAGAAAGAGAGCTATCTTTTGTGGTAACTTGTTTCGTACTTCTGATTTCATGCCTCAAACGAAGGAAGGATATGATGACCGTGTTAATACATGCTTGGTGTCACTTGTTACTGATTAATGATGTTACAAATTAAAGATAAATTGTGGCTGATCTGCTGGTCTTCTTTTCTCTCTGTGTCCCCTTTTCACACGCGTGTGTAAAGGGTCTCAGTCGTACAAAATGTGCCAATGCAAATGTTTGTTAGCTCATTATCTGTAAAAAGCAACATGCTAGGAATAGGAAGGCCGTTAAGCAAGTCTTTTTTTAACAATATAAAGATTTTACTACGCATTTATCCCCAAAATGCGAAAGCATATGGGTCTCATATACTATATATGGGACTTATATTCAGTGGCGTAGAAAGATGATCAGCTTTTTTTTTTAGGGGGTGGGGGGTACAAATCTATGCTGACAGTGAACGACACTCATGCTCTTGTCCCCTCAGTGTCTTTTTTTGAGGGGCGGCTGCACTTTAATCTTCTTTCATTAAACCAGAAGAACAAACGACTCAAAAGAAAGGAATTTGAAACTATTATAATCTCACTCAATGTTAAACAAGAAATATCGAAATTTGAAGACACAATTACTCCAGACAGCGACATCTACACCCTAAAAAACAGAATATGTAAACAGAGCATGTTTGTTTAGAGAGTGCTAAATAAGGAAGACAAGAATCTACTACTTTTCGGCTGGACCTGTTCCTTGCAAACAATTATCAGTAGAGCATCTTCGAGATAACAAAGTTACCGTTTTTAAACAATTTTTTCAGTCAGAGAGCGGCATTGATATCATTAACACCGGTGAAACTGTAACAAGTACAGCTGACGATCAATCGGGACATTTTAACTTATATGTGTGAAGTTTGGTTAGACACTCTTTCGTTCTCGTACGCACAATAGATCGTATCTCTTGCAGTCATGGCATTTCTTAAAGGTTAGACTAGTTTAATGTAGAATGCCATTAATTAGTACATGTCTGAAAAGTAATGTTAAGAAATGTGTAGACGATTGCTGAACCACTGTGTGTGTGCGCGCGCGCGTGCATGTGTTTTATTTTTTGCTCATGGCTCGTTTCTGGTTGGTTTGTATATTGAGATTATACCAAGCTGGTGTTATGTTTTTCAAGACTATTGCATGTTTACTAATTAGAGCGTCAATAGTGTATATCCCACGTATGTCTGTACCGAACGAGGCTGGCTCATTTACATCTGGGACAAGAAGGTAAAAGATCAACCAATCAGAGAACATCAAGAACGTGAGGCCATGTTTTGAGGCCTCTGATTGGTTGATCTTTGACCTTGTCCCAGATGCAAATGAGCCATCATCCTCTCGCTAGAGAAATCTTCTCTGTACCTAGAGAAAATTTCTTTGTAGCTAGAGAAAGCTTTCTCTAACTACAGAGAGATTTTCTCTAAGGACAGAAAGCTTTCTGTAGCTACAGAATGGAACTGTATATATAAAATGAATTGGCTAGCAACTTCTAAGTATACTAAAAATGAAATAGTTTTTTTTACCGAGTTTTTCTCTCTCTAGCTAGAGAATGCTTTCTGTACATACAGAACTCATTATATAGTTAGAATGCATTCTGTACGTACAGAACTCATTATATAGTTACAGAGCGCATTCTGTACGTACAGAACTCATTATATAGTTACAGAATGCATTCTCTAGCTAGAGAGAGAAAGTAGAGAAAATTCCCCTCTTGGCGCCCCATAATAATAATAAATAATAATAGTGAAGATTTTTATAGCGCATATTCACACTCATAGAGAGCATGCTCTTAGCGCTTAAAACGAGGAAGAGACGTGGACTAAGTAGATACAGAACAAAGGGGACGAAAGA
Organism: Marisa cornuarietis; assembly: GCA_004794655.1. Classification (NCBI taxonomy): domain Eukaryota; kingdom Metazoa; phylum Mollusca; class Gastropoda; order Architaenioglossa; family Ampullariidae; genus Marisa; species Marisa cornuarietis. Next base: position 1,570,571 of record SMMW01000147.1, read on the forward strand.
AAACGACAGTACTGACGAAACAGAAAACATTAAAAGGCATCAAGTAACAGGAACAGAAAAATATAGTGATTCTGCGAGAAAGATGGGTAAAGTAGCAAGAGGGAAGGGGGCGGGGTTAAGAAGGACGAGCATTGTGCGGACTGTGTTAGGAGAAATGCTCAAGGAAGAGGTGCGTTTTCAGTGCAGATTTGAAAGATTCAGTTGTAGGAAGGTGGCGGATATGGAAAGGAAGAGAGTTCCATTGTTTTGCAGCACAGTAGCCAAAAGTCCTGTGACCATATGTTGTTGTTCTGGTGACAGGAACAGTTAGGATACGGTCGTCAGACGTAATTCCAGCACTAACAGTCTCTGGGCCAGATGGTTGATGAAGGGGGTCATGGGGACATCTTTATGGGCTGTTGTTGTCTCAATTACAAAATATTGTTTTACGCTGCCATGTTTATAGCCACAGTATCAAGGCACCAAGAGCGCTGTAGCTGGTGGAAGGCGTGGGGTCGCTGACAGATAAGACAGGTGAGATAAAGTCACAATCCTTTGACAATGATTGGCAAATATTTTATTGTAGTGTCATGTGAAAATTACACGAACATTACCATTATGTCCCTTATGCTAAGGATTAGATTGGTAGTAATGGCACTGCTTTGTGAGCAAATGTATGGGACACTGTCAAACAAATGCAATAAGAGCAAAAGAAGTACTGTTCATTCAAGTACAGCCACAGTTTCCAGTTAGTTTCACAGAGAGTTTCGTTAATACAGGCTTTGATATCCATTCCGTACCTTAAAATAACAACTGTCTTTAATCCTAACAAGTACTATGTGAAATCGTCTTTACTACAAGTTATTTTTATAGGAACTTAGTGTGTAGTGGAAAAACAGGGGAATAGGATGTTGATGTTTATTCCTCGGCAACCAAGCTATAACAGTCAGACGTTTACGCACTTGTAAATGAATTTTACATTCACCCACAAATTTTATTGTCCAATATTTTAAATATTTTTTTTCCAATATAATTCTCCTACAAAGTGCACATTTTGAGAAAAAGAGTTTATATACCAGTCGAGAAGAGTAAAAAAAATGTCATTGTATTGGATATTGCAGAGTTTGTAGTTAAAATATCTCCTTCAAAAAAGTTCAAAACTTTTATGTTGTGAGACTTTCGAAAATTTTTCACCTCATCCTTACATTACATTAGGAAATCTTTACACACTTTTTGTAATTTGATATATAATAGGTCCTTCATTTTAGTGTATGCTAAGTCGTGAAAAAAGAAGATGTAATGTCTTTTTGTGACCTCTGACTCATATGGGTCCAGCTTCTAGGATGATTTCTCTGTTGATGTCACTGGTGTTTGGAAAAGCCTCGTCCACGTCACGTCTGTTAAAACGCTGTTTCAGCAACAACAGCAGGGGGAGACAAACACTGGTCGTACCGAGGACAGTCCAATTCATCCACAAAGTTCCTGTCACAGAAAAGCAAACATATGAGTTTAAGTGAAGCATTGTCTACGTAACATGATTGTGCATGATTGAAAAGTGAAATACAAACACACGGTCTCTCGCTGTTTCCATTCTCTCTCTCTCTCTCTCTCTCACACACACACACACACACAATGACTCATAGTCATTATGACATGGGGGAGATACCAGCATATTTACAATACAAAATAGCATGTTCAACAGCAATCTATAGGCAAATGTACATTTTCATATAATTTAGACCGGAGTAAATGGTCATCAGGTATATTCTCTTCCCAAAGTGGCATGACTAACTGTATATGTAGGTATTTCATTATACTTCCATCCATATACACACATATATATATATATATATCTGTAAGTAGTTGAAACATTGCCCGTTGAATAGCATGGTATGTACAGCCCCATCTAAATGTACACAAACAAACCACTTATTCCAGAGGTATAATAAATCAATATGCAAAGTTTCAATTCATTAACATACATATACATAGGGTATTACTCTGCCTCCCAGGCAAGCAATATACATAGATGTCTGCATATTTTCATCCCTAGTAGCACATTCTTACTGCCTCAGCAGCTTGCATTGGAAGTAAGCCAGTGAGTGTCCATAACTACTCTCAGAAAACGCTGATTTATAAGTATATGCTTTCATAATGACTTATGGCTTACATACACACATACTATTTAACTTACATGTATAGACTCGGCTACATTTAAAATAGTCCCATTTACATAAAAGTATCCATTGTTACAGAAGAGAGAGACAATTGACAAATGATATCTTTAATGTCACTGACATCCTCACAGAAACAGAAAAAGGTCTGAATTGCGTACCTGCGGTGGGAGGGGTGAAAATGTTCGGGGCGAGCGAAAAGAGAGAGTGTATCAATAAACTGATTGTAGAATATTTGTCTTTTCCAAGAAAAGACAGTTTCCAAAAAGTTAATGAAAGTTACGTCAAGAATGAGTTAAGGCTTATATATGTTCCACATTTATTCGCACGCAGTAGTGTTCATGTCGCACTGCAGAAACAACGAAGGCAGCCTCAATCTGCTGCTCCTGCATGCAGGTACAAAGAATCAGTGGCCCGATGGAAGCGGATGAAACTCTCGACAGGTCGTGCCTGTCATAGCGTAGAATTGCAGACACTTTCAGAGGTGTCTGCCTGTTAAACATTCTGAAGATCACTCTGGGCTGTGTCTGTGACTTTGGAGCAGGTGTATACAACACGTTCTTGTCATTCATTGATAACACTATTGTAAAAACAGATAAACGAGGACAGCACACTATATATACCGAATCTATAAAGTAGGAAAAGAAATCTCTGGGAGACTGAGAAAGAAATCGGCTTAAAGAGAAGAAAAAGTGCTGTCGAGACTTCATCACGACAGTCTGAGTGTGGATATCCTAGCAAAGTCTCATGTCGAATATGGCACTCAGGTATTTAAATGTATTGACAATTTCCTACTCCTCGTCACGCATGACAGCTATGGGACTTGGTGGAGAATTCCGAGGGAAATCAATGACAATATCTAAGGTTTTACTTACATGACGTTTCAAGAAATTGCCATCGCGCCATGCATTAAATTCATCTAAGGCTATACTATGGGAATCTTCTACCTAAGAGAGATGGTTGGATGGTGTTGAAAGCCGTTGAGAAATCAGCAAACGGCATAGGCATGTGGTTTCTCCAGGTGTTTGTACAGAGTATGGAGGATAAACATTTTGACATCATCAACACTTGGCTTGGTAACCAAACTGCAGTGGGTCAAGACATTTCTTAATGGCATTTAGAATCAGTTCTGTGATGATTTTCTCCAATAGTTTTATGACCAAAGATGCCAAGGCAACTGGTCTACAGTCACTGAGAAGCTGAGTTAAAGCTTTCTTCGGAACTGGTATGATGGGAGACAATTTCCAAGCAGCGGGGATAGATAGTGAATTTAGAAAGCGATGAAACAGGTGTTGGAGAGTTTGTTCGCTGAAAAACAGAATATTCTGCAATAAATACCATCTGGACCAGGGGCCAGTTGCACAACATCTTTCTAATTTTAAACACTTTTGGCCTTAAATCTTTTTAGATAATCAGTTTAAAGTGCACACCACAATTTTAGAATTTTTAAAACTAAAACTGCTTTAAGTAACATAAATTTATTTAAGTCTGACTTTCCGTCCTGTCAGTACAATTTTTTGTATGTTCTTGTGCAATGTATCTAAATGGCAAAGAAGAGATTTTGCTTCTTTAAAACAGTTTTAAGGTTTAGAAACATGTGCAACTGGCCCCTGGAGCCTTGCTTATATTTACTCGCTTACACGGCTCCGTGACTTGCTGTTTATGAATTTCAACTCTCTGGCGACGGGATTGAGAAACGTGAGGACTTCTTTATTCTTCGCAGAGAAGTCATGTGTCTCGAACCGAGTAAAGAAAGCGTTTATAAGCATTAGGCAGGCCTTGTAACGTATGAGATGGAGATGTTATAGAGTGGGACATGTTACATGCAGGTCATAGGTCCCAAGAATCGATAAGAAGTTCACAAAAATGTTTGAAGTCTCAATGTAAGATTGTCAAGAAAAATCGAGTCAAGATTGTGAATTACATCTACAATGCACTGTAACTTGTTTGGAAACATTTGTACCGAGATGAATGTACACATGGGAGAAAAGCAGCTGGAGAAGTTCTGTCGGTATTAACAGGCGCAGAAAAATCGTAAGCTGTTCAAGGTCGCGAGTACACATCCTTTCTCGAAGAATTAACATATTACTGTAATTTTTTTGTACAGACGCCTCTACCACACGGCTTACCTGTAATTGTGGCAAATTTATCTGGTCTAAATGGGCCGCAGAAGTCGGTGATGTCACTGTCGTTTAGTCAGGTTTCAGTAAATGTCAGCAAGCAAGTATCCCTATGTAATTAAAAGCTGGGAACCCACGCTTATATCGCTTTAACTTCGTCGATCTCGTTATCTCGCAACTGAGATTCGATAAACAGGACAGGTGGAAGGGGTGGGTTCTTGTGCTGATCATCAAGGCAAAACGTCTTCAGTATCCGTTTCCCGCCCCACCTCTGCGCCTTCTCTTTATAGACCTGCGACTGCGAGATGGTGAATGCAGCAGGATGTCGACATGTAGAGCAGGAAAACTCCGGATAACAGAGGGAGAGGAGCGAAGAAGAAGCAAGAGCTAACGGACACAACCATCTGAAATGAAAAAAATTGCCAAGCAAAGACCGTGTGCACGACCATCATCACACACAGTCGTGTCTAGCAAATGTTGGGTACACAGCACAGGAACAGTCGAATGTCGAAGAAAATGTAGAAGATTGAAGAAAGAATCAAGAGCTGCAAATGTCACACAACGAGAAGTGGCCATCTAAAAAAATACTTATGCTGGCTTGCCTCTTAGGTCTTGATTTGGAGTTGTATAATGGGGACAAACTAGGTTTTTCACAAATTAATTAGCGCATACCACAAACAAGAGAACATGATGCCAAACAGCTGCGTAGCATTTTGCTGTATGTAGTATGTACACTAACCGCAAGCTAACTTATTAATAGTGTATCCAGCAAAATGCGTGTTTTGCTATGAAAACAGACAATAAGTAAGTAAAGCAGTTGTTTGCTACATTACAACCTTCTATTTTACTTTACCCATTTCTGGAATACTGCCAACGGAAAGGAACACCACCCCAACAATGTTGTTAACAATAGTCAGCACGACGTTCGTGGTTCCCTCTCCTGTTGGGTAAGCCAGTTCGCAAGCCAGCTCAAACACCAGGGGTACTGTGGAGGTCAGCATGGTCGTGCCGACGATTATAGTTGCGTAGAACAGTGCTGTAACGACAGAAATACACGTGTACGCTCATTAATGCAGGAACACACACACACACACACACACTACAGCTATATATACACACATAAAGTACCCGTCAGTTCAAACATGTAATGCCGGAATGTGTTTGCGATTAGACAAGATGACACAAAAAGATAAACTTATCTCGTGCAAATGCCGTGATTAACGTGTGTGCACGTGATAAACCCGGGTTTTATTTTAACAAAAAATGTACGTTTTTTGAGTGCGACGTGAACTTATATATATATATACACACACAGGTGGACAGATGCACGTGCATAACGTGCACATTTGTAAGCGGATGAGGGCGGCAGACTGCAAGGCGAGTCCTCTACCTTCACTGCCTATGTAACTTGTTTGAAAGCTGACGACTTGTCTAGAACATTGATTGGACTGTTGAAAGTTGAAGAAGAAGAGAGAGAGAGATATATAGCAGGATGAGAGAGATAACGTTAGAGCTCTCACCATCAGAAGCTGTCACAACATCGATACAAGCCAGAGCAAAGATAAGAAAAGACACGCTGCCGACGAGGTACATTGAAAACACGAACCACTTCATGGCACGAGCGAACACGTCGGCGAACCTGTGAAACAACGCGAACAAAGCATAAGACACACGAGCTAGCAGGAAAAAAAAAACAACACTTTCAACCTACCCAGTAGGCATGCCACCCGTAGAAGTTCTATAAGTATACTTTTAAGCTGCTAGTCTAACACAAGTCTAGAAAAGCTGGTTAGAAAACTTAGCCAGACAATGACAGACATCTATATCTGTGATCATCGCCTGCACAGATGTTCAAGCTTTGTTTCAGTGCAAAGGACTTTCTTACTGAATTCTACCATGATCCAAACTAGACTCTTTGTTTTTGGTGCTCATGTGGAATTAGTATTAGTGTTAGCAATGTTTTATCTGTTTACGAAATTTATTATTTTATTTACTTTGTACCATGCTTAGTCTTTTTTTTTCAATAAAAATCACAAGAACAATGTTACTACTAGAAAGAACGAAAAGATAAAAAGAAAAGGTAATGCCAGCCGGACCCTGAGTTATCAACAGGTTCAACAAGTATATTTGTAGCAGCACCTGGCAATAACCAGCGACAGGAATGCAGCCGATAAAATGCTGTAAAATCCGATCCAGCCAGATTCTTTCTGTCGACAGATTAAAGAAAACACGGAATGGTAATAGAAAAGAGAGAGAGAGTAAAATATGCATATTATATGGTGTGATGTTACTAAATTAAGTCGTCGGATACAGTATTGGTATCGATGGATTCTTTCAGTACCATTTTGAGTTACTAGCTTCACTGCCCAGGGCTAACAAAAATCACGTGCTTTATTTCTTCTCATTATTTTTCAACACGAACACTCAATGTTAAATCAATAAATTTTAACTCAATCGGCTGCTAACTCTGGTTTTAAGATTTGGTGTATGGGAGGGGGATGGCCTAAGCATGCTGCTTAGCAAGAAAGAAAAACGGAATGAATGAATGAATGAATGAATGAATTTACTTCTTGAAGAAACGTGATCATGTCATAAACTCTTTATCATTTGTGGAATAAAGTTAAAGCGTGAAGAAGTATGTTTTAATCCTTAATTATAGACGTCGTTGCCATATCGTTAGAGGAGGTCTTCAGTTCGTTCTTGTTGTCGGGGGTCCACTTTGTCTTTCGTTCGTTCTGCGCGTGGCTCTGACAAAGATGTTTATGGACAGAAAGTGGAAAGATCTTCACCTCGTCGATGCCATGGGGCTTGAGGTCTACGCTGATCACCGTAGCCCAGCTGTTGAGGACGCCCAGAGACACACTGTAGATGGTTGCTACCAGCCAAAACTGCTTCCTCCTGAAACAACAACAGTTAAAGGTCTGCAAGAGTAAATTTTCTAAGCTGAAAAGTAAAGAGAATATTTTATCTACCTCTCTGAGAGTGAGCTTCTCCTCCATTTTGTAGATATAGCCTGCAGACGCTAGCATGCACAGTAAGAGGTGACATATACTAACATCAGGAACTACGTTCTCAAGACTACCGCCAATGGAAACGCTGGAGCTGTGTTAATAAGACGTAGATGTACGTGATGCCGTGATATTTCTTCAGTGTAAGATGTCACTATGCTTTTATCTTGTGGCTTTACATTGTCGTTTCATTCCTAATCTCAGAATAAAATAAAAAAACAGCTAGCTGTCACCTGAGCAGGTGTTTGAGACCTTGGAGAAAGTTTTCCCTCTGAATGCCGGCTGAAGTACACGGAGGAGTAGGAGGTTTGGTTGGAAAGTAGATGAGAATCACTAGAAAGAGCGCAGCGCACCATACGGCCTCTGGAACAGAATGAGATGACACACAGAACCAAATGACGTGCCGCAAGAGCATCTCAAAGAATCTCTAAAAGTACTACTAATAGCCATGGGTAACATAACTAATAAATAAACATTTAAAACAGAGTGTATGAAGCAGTATACATTAACCAACCACAAAAGAAGTATTCCTCCAAATTTGTTATTTACCCCATTTCTTCCTTTAAAACACCCACCCCAAACACCACCACCACCACCCCACACACACAGCGCCTCACTCTGGGTTACTTATAAGATCATGTATATAAAGATCTTTTCTCTTTTCCACAACTGGAAGACTGGTTGACATACCGATGATCATGTACAGTCGAATGCCGTCCCTTCTTTTGGCTACATCAGAAACTTCTGGAACCACAAACCAAACTTCATAATTATTTGTGCGCTTATGCATCAATTCACAACAATAGCTTTTTGAGGCAAATGCTGAAAACCTAAGATGAAAAGACACATTTTTCTTAAACTAAACGATGTCAAAGGGGAAATTTTGTATCACTGAGTAATTTAAATCTATTCTTCCTTCCCCGAGTGTGCGTTCGTGCGTTTGTGCGTGTGTATTTTCGAAAACTATTAGCTTTTTAAAGAATTCCACTAGCTTGTTTGAAGATTCTTTAATTTTTATTAAAAGTGCATAAAGCATACCAAGAAATGTAGAGTTAAGACAATCGTGTAGCGCTGAGGAGGTCGTATTGCAAGCAAAATTGGTGTCGTTTATCCTGAAATTAAAAAAATAATTAATAAAAGTCTTAGAAATGCTTGTATTCGTATAAATAAATACTTAATAAACAAAAATGTTAATGCGAAACCTTACTGTAATCTCTGTCATGACATTTTATTCCACGTTAATAACGCAGGTAGTTTTAATTATGAAAATTGCTATATCTGTCTGCAATGATGGTTAATATTAAACTCAAAAGTTCAACGATTGTTTATATTAAAGGAATATACGGACGCACACATTTTTTAATTATTGAGTAAGACTCCCTGCAAGATACTGTTTCCACAAATCTGATTGAAGATTTCCTTCCATTCTTGAATCGCACACCTGCCCATGATGTCACGATCATACACGATCGTTTACTTTGTGAAAACCTTAGCCAAAGGGAGAGGTGGAGGGAGAGGTGGGAAGATAGGTAAATCATGAATATCGTGACCTTTCGATTTTGACCTCCTTCTGTGCATGATGTTCATAGGCTTGTATCTCTAAAATGCAAGGATGGGTATTCACCCGGATTTGAGGAAACAACATCTATCACTGAGCTTTACCCAATAATTATAAAAAATTAGCATCCTCTAGACCTTATAAAACACGCACGAAGAGGCCTATTCTTGAAACGTTTTATTGAATATTGCAAGGGCTGAGCTATATATCCACACTGACAATAGATGAAGAGGTGTGTAGATTAGCTGACAGGTGAGAAGGCAAAAAAGATAGATAAGAAGCTTACTGTAACAGTGACGACTGAGTACTGTTTGCAGGTGTATTATCTCCACTTGGAAGGTCTGCTACGAGATAGGGTCCTGCAAGAAAAGAAACGTACAGCAACGTCCTAAGCAGCTGGGTGTGAGATAGCAGCTGTTCATAGACATACAAGTCCACTCCGGCCCCACCCCCGCCATCCACCTTTATTTCTCGCCTGCCCTTGCCCTGAGATTTGATGTGAAGTGTCATTGTCATGGCTTTTATGGGCAATGCAGGAGCACTTAAAACAATGTAAAGAGCAGAGAAGTGGTCTGCAAGAGCAGTGCTGACATCACAAGGTACAAGAAGAGGCCCAGAAAAATGACCTGACATACGGTCCTGAAACCACAAGACCGCAAAGAGGCATAAAAAAGAAAGAGATAGTAACGAAAACATAAAAAGATACTGTCCACACGTCTAATCAACGAGAAATAAACGAAAAGAAAGAGAAAAGAATTGAAGAAAAAGATCCAGCTCACCCAGGATGAAGGCGACGCCCACACCCAAGTAGTTGATGACGCAGCCGATGGCCGTGGCTGTGGCTCGCTCCTCGGTGGGAAACCAGACGGCGGACACGATCGGGGGCCCTCCCATGGCCACTGGGCCACCCAGACCGTTGAGCAGTTGACCGGTGTGAATCAGCCTACACACCATTCGGTGGGGAGAAGGGAGGGAGGAAGGATCGCTTAGTTCGATCACAAACATTAGTGGATGTATATAAGTAGACAATATGAGACAGGTAGACGGTAAAGCAGAGAAGCAGACAATCAAAGAAACAGGTAGACAATCAGAGACAGGTGGATATAACGCAGGCATCATAACTACAAATTACTCAGATTGACCTAGGGAAACGCTGTCAGCTCTCTAAGCCATCTCAATACTCTGGGTTTTTTTTCAGGATATCTAATCATATCCATCATTCTATTCCTGCTATCTATATTCCTTTACCGTCGCATACCACATACTATCTTTCTCATAGTCCCTACCTACAGCCTTTAATTTATCTGATCCATGCAAGTGGTTTAAAAAACAGCTTTCAATATCACGACAAAAAAAAAACAAAAAAAACCGGTTGACCACTCGCAGACAGGTATGGCTGAAATGTCACCTCACAGTTTGGTCTGAAGGGACAAAATGGGTCAGAAGACGTGTCTGAGCGTGGCTTGGTGGGAGGAATTGCAATAAGTCTATGAAGGCTGATTTGAGTCCAAATGGTCTTGGAGGACTGGATAAGGAAGAACAGGGGAAGGGCAGCGTTAATATGAAAGTCGGAGCGATTAAGAAACTCCACATTTGTGAGAGGCCACAGGTCCAGAAACATTTCTGAACAGCCACAAATCTAGCGGAGATAAATCTTGTAGGGATTTTGTCTGACTCTGAATTGTTACTTGGACTTTCACCTTGCAAACTTATGTGTCCCCACCGATGATCGTTGACGAGTGTGTTGCTAACTATCGAAGCTAGACTAGCATGAGGACAGTAGATTGTAAGCCGTGAGATTGGAACATTGAGCTGTAAAATTACTGTTGACTTCGTGAGCTGCGCTGCGATGACACATGAAGCTATTCGAGATATACTAACATTGTCATTTAGGTATATAAACTGCTGTATTCATTTTACCGGTTACTATTACATCATTTATCTTACTTATTATTATTATTTTGCTTTATACTTGTAATAGTGTGCTTCGTGATTGTGTGTATGCGAGTGATTGAATTATTATGTTGCAACTCCATTACCCAAATAGGTCCGTAACAACAAGCTCATAAATAATTACAGGCGACAGACCATGATGCGGCAGGTGTTTCCATGGTGATGCAGCGCAGTGCGGTTCCCACGGCAACCAAGAATGCGGACGAGAGACAGGACCAGCGGAGACCTGTAGAAGTCTTGCGGCGTTATACTGAGCTATGGATGATTTACTGAGAGAACAGCTGCGGGGGGAAATAGATTTTACTAAGAACCCCTCCCAATTATAAACTCCTTTGTCAACGTTCTCGCTTAGCTGTAGTTTGTTGTAAAGTATCGTGTGCATTTCATTTAGCAGCTTAATCTATATGACCTGTAATGAAAGCGACAGTCATGTATCTATTCACCTATTCATCCATTACAATTTTCATCCATTTCCACATCCACGGGCTTATGAATTAATATCTCCATACGTACAAATATTTATACATACGTGAACAAACAATATTCCCCATTTGCTTAGCATTTATTCCAATAACAAAGATTTCTTCTGCTACAGTTACAGTAGTTCTTTTACAATCAAGTATATTTACATTTCTTTATAGCCAACCCTTTTTTAAGAGAAGTAAGGAAAAAGGTAATCCGATTTGAAATCGCCCACGACTCCTTCCATTTTGTATGTCAGGTCCCCCTATTGCACGATATTTATACTCCTCTGTCACTCTTTGGATCTTATTTCTTTGCCGTCTAACATGACGTTCATACCCCCCCACCACCACCACCACACCTTGTTTTTCGCACTGACCTTTGACATCGAGCATCCAAGAATAGAAGACTCCGCCGATGATGTAGGCGATGGGACCCCAGTTGCTGAGAAGGAAGATGTCTCCATCGGACCAGCCGAAGACTTGTTTGCTGGAGGAAGAGATGGGCCCGAAGGTGTTCCACACGCATCCTTGAGTTGCTGTGTATAGTCCGTACACAACCAGCACGTACCAGCGGCGTTTGAGCACTCTGACCTCCTTCTGTTGTTCGTCTTTGTCGAGGTCGTCCTTCTCGTCGTCTGCAGCTTGCCGCGTTTTGATGCCGTCTACTGTCGGAGCGTTTATGGTCCCATTTTCCATTAAGATCTTGGTCTTTCTGCTCCCCTCAACTGCCATGGCTGCAAGGTCAGTTTGGACATGTCTCTCGGTCCCATCTCTCTTTCCATTCTCATCGCTTATCTTCTTACCGTCCAGAACCTTGTCGTTCTTAGTCGGATCCTCGCTGGCTTCCTCTTGTTTCTCAACCTGAACAATCTTGTCACTGGTGGTGCTGTCCTGTTCACCGTGTTGCTGGACGTGGTTGTTTGTGTCGTCTTTGATTTCACCTGCAGAAACATCCATTTGAGGATGCTCACGATACAGTGGTGTACTGCCAGTTACCTCAGCAGACGATGTAGTTGGAGTTATGTCCTCAAGTGGCAAGGCATGGTCCATTGTGGATATGAAAATAATGTCGGGTTACCTCGGTGTTCGCCAGCTAACAGCTAGTTTTAACCAACTTTGTCTTCAATTGTAAGTCAATGTTTTGATGCGTTTCAAATATTAGTCTTGTAAAATGCTAAGACATTATTAAGCAGATACGTTGCACACATCTTTCTCTGTAATCTTTGAATTATTGAGTCGTGTGCAGTTTTTTTGTTCCGCGGTACTAAATGTCACCTGGTCGTGTGAATCCTATGTGCTTATGGTGCTGCTTCATTTGTCTGTACTTATTACTCCACAGGTAAGTGCGATGACTACATATTCTACACAGGTGCGCAAAAAAGTCGTACAGGGTCAATGACTGGGTGCTTATTATCAGTTAAATCTCTAGTCCAATCGGACTGCATGTTTAGCTTTTTACACGTGGACAGGTGTTGCATTAGTATCTTTGATTTAGGTCTGTTGAGTTTTCTATAACCTTAAATTATTCAATGAATATTTTCTTTTATTTTAACGTTTGCCTTCCTCCTATTTATGTTTTTCCTCTTCTCTTGTTCTGTTCATACAGATTTGTTGTACATTTTACAAGATAGTGACCTTATTTTTAGTTGATTTGACGAATGAGACGATGGTCTTGAACTGCAGGTTGCATTACAGCACTCGTAAAGGTATAAATAAGAGTCTCACTCTCTCTCACACACACACACACACACACACACACACACACACACACACACACACACACACACACATGGTAGCGCAGAGAGGCCGATCTATCTTGGTCGTGATGCTGCGCATTATAAATACTCATAATCATTATTATTATTAGACACATACATGCGTAAGTGAACTCTTTCATGCACGAAAGAACTGGAGAATACACTTTAAGAAAGGTACTTTAGGACCAACAGTTGTGAAAGACCCCTAAAACAACGCAAATTTTGCCAACCCATACAATTTGTTGCTTACAATGTTCCCGAGTCAAACGCAAAGATTGACCCCCGGGTAATTGGGAATGTGGGTAACAATTATGATGTACATCCTGCCGTTGACGTGAACAAAATCCTGCAGGGGACGTGAAGTACAATAATTACGTACTAGCTACTTTAAATATCGCCACACTGTTCACCAGCCTCCAATCCTGCTCTTCCCGGAACAAACATAAAAAAACCTAACGACGTGTGACTTAAAGTACAAATATACAAATTTATTAATCATATAAATTATGCAAAATTATTTTCTTCTCCCTTGAGAATGATTCCTTCCGCTGGCCTTGGTGTCCAGTTTCTACCTGTCACAGGTAGCCCACTGGTCTTGTAGAAGTTACCGGCACACGCGCCTTCCCGCTGGTGGAAAGCCAGCGATCGCACAAAAATCACTCGTTTTCAATTCAAAGTATTTCATGGACTATCAGGAACAGAAATATAACTTTTAAATCATAATAAAGAACAATTTTTCGTGTTTAGAGTATGTCTTTGTTTTGTGTGACTGGGAGAATAATGGGTATTTTGTGAGGATAAATGGTACCCGCCACGAAACTCGACAGCCGCGCGGTGGCCATTATTCATGTGCCATGTAATGCGTTTGGATGGTTAGTCGGTATTTGTGCTCGCGTTCACAAGATTTTGCATGGATATTGATGTGTACACATTGAATCAAATTTTAGCGAAGATGGGCTGAAATGCCGATATAATTTCTTAATGAAATGTAACGGTTCTGCAGCACAATAGCAGGTGATGCAAAATATCCGTCAACTTTGAAATGAAGTCGCTCGACCCACGTTCAAAATACCATGTGCTTCCCTAGATGAGCGTGAAAGAGAATTTTCTGCTGAATCCGTTGGTGTGTGACATGGCAGTTTTGAGTTTATGATAGCCAACCGCTTGGCGGACAAAGAGGCTGACCCTTTTTCAAACAGTTGGCTCGAGCGTGGAGTGACAATGGCGGTTAACCAGGTAATGCGAAGGCAGCGGAACAGTTTGACGCAAATATAGAGAAGTACCTAGGTAAATATTCATTTGAACACTTATTTGACGAACGCTTGTGTTACCTGTGATTTATTTTGTGTACAACGACACATGGTAGACCTGAGTTGTGGGAATTTTTCGGTTTTGTACATTTACGTTTTCCAAATTGGTTGTATTTTGTGAAAGAAAAAATAGCACCCATTTTAATCAAAAGGGGGTGAGTGACTGTATTACCCACATTAATTGTTGGGTTATTAACTTATGTTTTACTTGGAATGGCGCTTGTGTGTGTTATTTCTCCCGTCACCATCAAGTAAACGTTCGGGTTGACTAAGATCATTTGTTAAGATTTTCGTCAAAGTTCAGGGCCGTGTCAGAACTTAATCAGATTTAACAGTTTTGGGTATGTATTTTAGAAGTTAAAAGCACAGACAGACAGATAGACAAACAGACAGAGAGTATATATCCCTGCATAAATATGTATCTGTAATAAACAAAATGCTGTAAGGAATGCTTTTTCAGGACAATTTTATAAGATTATTTCTAAGATATAACACACAGTTGCATACAGTTACATGTAGCAAACGCAAAGAGAGAGAGAGAGAGAGAGAGAAGAGGAGAGAAGAGAAGAGAAAAGATTAGAAAAATAGATTGTCGATAGTATATGTAATTACTGGGCTCTTTGATAGAACAGTAAAACCATTCGCTAATGACTAAAGTAACCATATACAACATGTTTAGCTTTGTATCTTTGTTACAGAAATTTAGTCAGTATGCATAAAAGTAAGTAGCATTTTATCCATTTTAAATTTCTGGTTCTTTTACAATGGTGTAAATAAATGAACTGATTTGTGATTTTAAAATATTGTGGCTAAGAATGTCTTTATCTTTGGACTGCGAAGGGGAAAACCAGCAAAAACAAAGAAACGTGAATGAAAAGACACGAAAAAGCAGTTTAATGGTGTTGATTTTATGGTTCAATATGTGTACATTTAAAATCTTTAAAAATTTAAAAAACCATTATTCATTGCGTTGGTATCGAGGAATAAGGTGGTAATTGTCTAATCCTCAACACTCAAACTATTACAGTCAGATGTTTTCTGCCATTAATGATGAAGTATACACACAACCCTGTAAATCTGTTTGTCCAGCAAGCATTAAAAGGGACTTTTGTTTTGATTTCAAATATTGTCGCTGCTGTGAAACGCATATTTAAAAAAAAAGTCTTTAACAATTTTCTTCTACTTAAGATAACTCCGGGGAAAAAAGTGTAACTGCACATTACATAACCTAAAAAACGTACAGCTGATCATATTTGTGTGAACATTTTAGGTATGTTATGTTGAAACTCTCCAACACTTAATATCTCTTCCTCTTATTTGCTACGACCAATAACTTTTCTAAAATCAGATCGTGAATTAAAACTATTTTTCTGTGTAAGAATGCAAAACCCCTAAAACAATATAAAATCATTGTGAGATATATATATATATATACTGTCCTGCTCAGTTATGGATTTTAATGCGAGCTCCCTGAGGTATCGCGAAAACACATCAACATAAAAGGCTTTTGCGGTGACTTTTGAAGTCAAGGGGTTCTAGACTCTACAGTGATTTCCTTGTTGACATCACTGATGTTTGGATATGACTCGTCCACGTCACGCCTGTTGAAACGTTCTTTCAGCAACATCAGCAGGGGGAGACACAAGACACACGCCCCACACAGCGTCCAGCTCATCCACAAAGTTCCTGCCACAAAAGTAAAATTTTTTAACTTTATTAAGACATTTTTTCGTAGCATGAGCATGCATAATCAATGTACAAACAAACAAACACACACACACACACACACAGGTTCTGATCGCGTACCGAGGGGTTTTCTTGTCTGAGGCTAGCAAAGTATGAGCTTCTTCTCTAATATTTTTTCCGATGACAAGACGCTTTACAAAAGTGAATGTGAACCTCAGATATCTAACCATCTTGTTAAACAACTGGAACTATCACACTACAATTCACCATTCAAATATAATAGTTAGTAAACTTGTTGATTGGTCAGTTTTGTTTCATTTCAAAGCGCAGTGCTTTAACCTGGTGGTAATTTTGTTGTTATAAAGTGGGATTAGCAGTAGCTTTTTAACAGTACATACAACCAAAGCACTTTTAGCTTATATAAACAAAAGAAAGAAAAAACAGTTCTTTGCTGTTTAGGACTCTGTATGGCTACCTATGTATGGGATCATGCCAACAAACAGGAACAGTAGACCAGACACGCTGGAAACAATAGTCAGCACGATGTTTGTGGTCCCCTCTCCTGTTGGGTAAGCCAGTTCACAAGCCAGTTCATAAACGAGGGGGATTGTTGAGTTAAGCACAGTTGCACCGATGATTATAGTTGCGTAGAACAGTGCTGTGACGACAGAATGATACGTTTGCACGGATTTAGTCACACGCACACACACTGACACGCACCGACCTCTCTCACACACTCACCTGCCTTTACATCCACTCAGTCCTGTCTACGACAGTCAATCACACGTTCTTTAAAAATTCACAGGAAGAGAAATAGAGAAGAAAACCACGAGAAGTCTTATTAACAAAGTTTATAGTCAAAGGAGAATAAGTGAACAAAGTTTTCATATCATTTCTAACGCTCTAAAAAGGGGAACTGCATTTAAAAGCATAAAAATACATAAAACAAAATGAGGAAAATTGGTGAAACAAAATTAATAGAAGTACTACGCAAAATATCTCTGGACATGTTTCCGTTGTATGTCAGATGTAGCAAAAAAAAAATTAGCAGATTTTATTCCAGGCTGAAAGGTGGTGCGGGTTCTCATGCTAATATTGTGACTGGTGAGTTGTTGGATGTTATGATATTAGATTTATATACTGTATGAGGAGTCGCTAGGATTAAGAGAAAAACTCACCGTCTGAAGGAGTCACGACATTCACACTCGCCAGTGCAAAAAGAAGTAAGGCCACGGTGCCAATGAGGTACAGAGTAAAGACGAACCACTTCATTGCACGAGCAAACAGGTCCGCCAACCTGTGACAGAGAAACTAGGAGATGAACAAACGACTCCACAGGTAGAGTCAAACTGGTGTGACAAGACTTGACACTATTGTACATTGCACAGGTAGCTACTCTTTAACAGAAATATTAACACAAATCTAGCAAAACATTTAGGGGTAAATGTAGTGTCGCTCGTGAACGTTGGTAAACCAGAAAAAAACTAAGATTTTGATGTGTGAACTAAATTCTCATTGCGTTGAACTATTATTGACTATTGATGTTCAGTAATTTCTCAAGTAGAAAAATAAATATAAATAAAGGTGTCATTCCGATTTAGTAGTAAACAAATTATGATAAAATGTCAGAAACATAACTGATTAATTAGTACTTATGGTATGAAACATTTTCAGAAGCATAATTAATTTATTAGCACTTAAAACAGCACCTTGCAATAACCAGCATCAACAACGCGGCTGATAAAATGCTGTAAAATCCAATCCAACCAGCTTCTTTCTGTCGACAAATAAAATTTAAAAAAAAACTAAACGAATTGAAGATGGGATAAAAAAAAGAGTAAAGATTATTATCGGCTACTAGTAACTACACTGTTAATAACCGACTATTTAAGTAAATGTTAAATTCTTTTTAAGAATACTCAATTAGATTGTGTTAATGATTGAAATTATTGTCTTAACTGTCTGTCGCTAACGCTAAATCAAATTTGGTAATACTTTTCTCCCCATTGTTCTTCCTCATGAATATTTCAAGTTTAAAATTGTAATGAGTTAGGAGTAGGTCTTGTATTGTTTCGTGTGTGAATGGTGTCTTGTATATGACGTCTTGTGTGCGTCATTTGTTTGTCGTCACTTCGGAAAAGGGGATGACGTAAAAAATAAGGAAAAAACAGTTCCATGGACGGATGGGAAAAGAACAACATCGAGATCTTCGTCTCCCATAACCTCTTCATCCTCATCGTCATCTGCGGGGGCTTGTCAAGCGTTGTGTGTGTGTGTGTGTGTGTGTGTGTGTGTGTGTGTGTGTGTGTGTGTGTGTGTGTGTGTGTGTGTGTGTGTGTGTGTGTGTATGGAAGGTAATTGTACGTGCGTCATATTACAAAAATATTCTCTAAACGGAAGAAAGGAAAGAAAACATAGGACAGCTACTATTTCTCGCAAGAACCTGGACAATGTTCTCAAGTTGTTCATTCACTGTGAAAGTGACTTTAAATATAAAAGTTTTAAGGTTAAACATACATGTGTCTATTTCAACCATTACTGAAACACATGTATTGTACTGTCGTCTTAGACATGGAAGCACATCACAGTTCCATTCGACCTTCACACGGCAGTGACCAGATAGTTCTCACTCGTCTAATGCTGTAGTTGATCATCGAAGTGGTGAAAGTGTAAAGACCTTTACCTCACTGATGCCGTGAGGACTGAGGTCTACGCTGATGACAGTCAGCCAGCAGTTGAGGGCACCCACAGGTACCCCGGAGATAAAAGCCACCAGCCAGAACTGCTTCCGCCTGATACAGCCAGTAACAGGACGTGTAGTCAATTAAATGTGTCAAGAGTGCATTCAGATCAAAGGAGTGGTCTCTTCTTGGCTAACGGTAGTATTTTCACAAGTCTTAGTCAATAACAACAGACCTCACCCACCCGTACTTGGAAAACGGGTCTAAAAACATTACCATAAGCAGAACGATATTAAACACACTAAAGTAAGATTATACACAGTTTTTTTCTAAAAAAAAAACCCCACTATTTTAAAACTGTCTTAGATTAGTAGAAACATATCATGTCCACTTTTGGATGTAAAGACGGTGAAACTGATCTAATAAAGATTTCACCGTATACTGTAATGAAAGGCCAGGATACGTTGATGCTCACGTCGTCACGTGGTCAATGGTCTACCCAGCGGCAGAGAACTACGTGCTGTCTCTCATTCCGATGATAGTCGTGAGTTTGATCTCTATATGTGAAAGGATATTTCGTACCCAGCTCAACCCACTGATTCAAGAAAAGTTTTGCACTCGACTCTTTAGACTCACGCAACTTTGTGTTTGAATGCGACGATAACAACGACGAAAAGTTTAAGACGAAAGATTCATCTACATCTTCATTCTTTTAAACACCCCTATAAGCCTTAAATTTCCCCTACCATCCTAACTTCAGAACAAAATCAACACTGCTAGCTAGCACCTGAGGAGATGCTTGAGACCGTGGAGAAAATTTTCTCTCTGAATGCCGGCTGAGGTACATGGGGGAGTAGGAGGCTTGGCTGGGAAGTAGACGAGAATCAGTAGAAAGAGCGCAGCGCTCGAGGCGGCCTCTGGAACAGAATGAGATGACACACAGAACCAAATGACGTGCAAGAAGCATGCGCAGTCTCTGAGATTTACTGGAGTTTTATGAGCTTTTGTTATTTTATTTAAGATGAAGACAACCGGCGCTCTTAAAGAAGACAATTTGTAAGAATGCTTTTTTTCGAAATCTTAAACCAAAGCTGAACTACCACATAAAAAATCAACCATTAATAATTAAAATAAAAAATTAAAAAACAAGTAAAGTATGGCATTAATGTTAATAATTATGTTGAAGATTATTTTTTACTGGTAACATATAATCTACATACCAATGATCATGTAGAGTCGAATGTCATCTCTTATCTTGCTTATCTCTGAAACTTCTGCAAACAAGCACAAGAGTAGCATACTCTATCACACTTTCTGGCTTAGCTCTGTGACTATGCACTGATTAAACAAGACAGTGGTTTGAAAAATATGTACTCGTCTCAAAAAAGAAAAACAAATATTCATGACTATGAAGATGAAAATTATGTGTGCGTATGTATTGATGTGTGTTTGTCTTTGTCTTTGTGTGTGTGTGTGTGTGTGTGTGTGTGTGTGTGTGTGTGTGTGTGTGTGTGTGTGTGTGTGTGTGTGTGTGTGCAGTCTTTTCCTGGCGAAGCGTTTATTTTTAAAGTGAGTTCGGAATTGCTGGATTATCTGCTTTCAGATTGTTTTAAATTTTAGAAACTACACGGGTACCCGAAGTGTTTAGCTTTCCCGGGCACGTCCAATTAAATCCGTCCTGCACCACTGAAGAACTTGTGTTGTCAACAAAAACTGTTCTGTTCATTCTAAAAGAAAAAGGACATTAGAACTTGGAGAAAAAATTAAATGAAATTTTTATAATGTTTATCGTCATCTACATCAATATCAAACGATTACAAAGTGTTAATGAAAATCATTGGTCAGTTCTGTAATGAGGCTCGTGAACAAATACTTCATTATTATTTACAGATATTATTATATCTGGTTGGAAGAATTAGAACTTTCAGCAATGCTTTAATGACAAAATGGGTACGATGATGGCGTTTAAAATGATCAATGCAGACATTTAGCTGTGTGTAGGATAAAGAGATTAGTGGACATAAAAATCGTGAGACAGAGAAAGAAGCAAACCTGACAGACCATTAGTCAAATAGACAAAAAGCTTACTGGAAAAGTGGAGAGTGAGTAGTATTCTTAAGTGATTTGTCGGCGCTGGGAAAATCTTCTACAAGATAGGGTCCTGCAATGAAATGACTACAGAGGTGTTACAAACACTTTAGTGTTAATGAAGGGTTGATCACACTAACACCCCCTCATACACATGTAGGAACAGATATACAACTACACATACGCGCACAGACGCACGAGTTCACACACACACACACACACACACACACACACACACACACACACACACACACACACACACACACACACACACATGCACACATTCACCCACGCACGCACGCACGCACGAAATTCTGTACCCCTTTCTCTACCTAATTCCTCCCCTGTCCAAGTATTTGAAATAAACGTAAGGAAAATCAAGTGTTAAGAATAAATTAAAAAAAAGTTAGGGCATTTTAATATTTTGGAATTCGGTTCCTGAGTTCTTATCCACAAGCCAAAAACTGGATTGACACCAGACCTTCATCGGCAACCTACTGACTGTGTCATGCCTTTAAACGCGAGATGCAAGCATTCAGGGTGGAAAACAACTGCTGACAGCAAAGAAGTGGTCTGTGATCAGAACACTCCGGTATCAGATGTCAAGAAGGAGTTGGAAGGAGAAATGCGGAAAAGCAAACATTTAGGTGAATGGTAAAGAGAAAGCAAAAAGAAGAAACAAAAGTTTCAGCTCACCCAGAAGAAAGGAGATGCCAAAGCCCAAGAAGTTGAAGGTAGTGCCGATGGCCGTGGCTGTGGCTCGCTCCTCGGTGGGAAACCAGACGGCGGACACGATCGGGGGCCCGCCCATGGCAACTGGACTGCCCAGACCATTGAGCAGGTGACCGGTATGAATGAGCCTACCCAACAATCAGATTTTCGGAGATAGAGAGAGAGAGAGAGAAGATTGTTAAGATCAGTCATATTTTTTTATCTGGTCAATTTCATTCTAATTTTCCGATGGCAAAATCGGGTAGATAAATGCCAATACAGGGTAACGTCTCCAAGTCACAGTCTTACTGATAACCCGAGGTGTTTTTCAGAAATAAATTTGAATTTTTCTTCTGGAATAAGTTTATTTCATTTTCTTTCTTTCTTTCTTTCTTTCTTTCTTTCTTTCTTTCTTTCTTTCTTTCTTTCTTTCTTTCTTTCTTTCTTTTTCCATTCCACATCCCATCTTTTCCGAGGACCACAACTGAAAACCTTAGCTCTATTTCCTATTGCCGTAGTTATGAAGTGAGGGTAAGTAGTTGCCCTGTGGCAACATCGTAACTTGAGGATTAGCGTCTTGTCTCTGTCCAGACAACGAGGAGGTAGCTTTACCACTGAGGCTGAAATTATAAAGCAGTGGCAAAGATGGCCTTGGATAAAGCAGTGTTTGCAACTTTGGATGCAGAATGTTTTCCTTTGGTTTTTTTCCACGTGGGCTTGAGAAACATTTTCACTTCATAACTACTGCCCCAGAGGTCCCAGAATAGTTACAAACAACAGACCATGTGGCTGCAGGTGTTTCCATGGTGATGCAGCGCAATGCGGTTCCCACGGCAACCAAGAATGCGGACGAGAGACAAGACCAGCGGAGACCTGCAGAAGTCTGACGGCGTTATACTGAGCTATGGGTCTTAGACTGAGAAAACTCTGTGTGTGTGTGTGTGTGTGTGTGTGTGTGTGTGTGTGTGTGTGTGTGTGTGTGTGTGTGTGTGTGTGTGTGTAGGGGAGATCTTACTAAGGTCCCATACACTCATTTATCGACGTTCTAACTTTTTCCACAATCACGCTTTGTTTACTAGCGGCTAGTAGCCGGGTACATTTAGTAGCGCTACCCGCTGGCTATCGGTGATAATATGATAATTATTGAAACATACTGATAATATTTTAACTATCCAAACTGACTGCTAGCTTATTAAAGCTATGTAAATTTTATAATTGTGCAAATTGGTTAATTATTAAGTGTACTCAAATCATCCAACTTGCATCCCTCTATCCGTCCGTCAGTCGATTTCTCTCTTTCCCCTCTCTCTGCATTTCAACCTACCCATTCTTTCATTCGCCCATTGATCAACTGATGCAAATAAACATATACACATATAATAGGTCAGACAGAATTTCTCCTTTATTTACATAAATTTACCGCTCTAAGCCCATTTTTCAGCTGTTACAGTCAAATACTGGTTTGGTTTTTCAGGAGGGCATTTGCGGGAGATTTTGGAGTGGACTTCTACCCTTCCCATCGTGTGCGTCAGATGTCCTGTCATGTTATAGCAACGTCTCTCCTCAAAAACTTTTTCTTTGCCTTTACCTGTACGCAGGACTAACCTTTGACATCGAGCATCCAAGAGAAGAAAACTCCACTGATAATGTAGGCGATGGGGCCCCAGTTGGTGAGGAGAAAGATGTCGCCGTCGGACCATCCAAAAACCCGTTTGCTGGAAAAGGAGATGGGCCCGAAGGTGTTCCACACGGACTCTTGGTTTAAGGCAAAGAGACAATACAGAGTCAGCACGTACCAGCGGCGTTGGTATACCTGTTGTTGTTGTTGCTGTTGCTGTTGCTGTTGCTGTTGCTGTTGCTGCTGCTGCTGCTGCTGCTGCTGTTGTTGCTGCTGCTGAACGTCTTTGTTGAAGTCGTCCGTCCCATCGTCTGCAACGTTCCACTTTTCGATGCCGTCTAGTGTCGGAGTGTTTATGATCCCATTGTCCATCGAGTTACTGGTCTGGAAGTTTTGCTCACCTACCGTGGCTGCAAGATTAGTTAGTACCTTTTTCTCCGCCTCATCTCCTTCCTCGTTCTCATCACTGATCTTCTCTCTGTTCAGGTCAGAGCCGACTTTCTGATTTCTCTCGTCGCCTGCAGCTTCTGTTTTCACGTCATTGATGTTGTTGTATTGTCTTCTGTGTTGTGGGTCATGGGTGCTGTTGTGGTTCTCGTTGATGTCACCTGTAGCGACATCTGTTTGAGGAGGATCTGGATACAACGGCAAACTGTCAGCCAATTTACCAGATGCTGTAGGTGGAGGTAGGTTCTCAAGAGGTAAAGCGTCGTCCATCTTAGACATAAAGTCTCGGTTTACTCTGTTTGGCAACTAGCATCTAAATTTAGCCATTTGTTTCAGGTCAGTCTAAAGTTATTTACGATTTTCTATCATTTTTTCTCTCTAAAATATATGGATGCTGGTATTGTTGGTACGTTGAACAAACCTTTCTATGTGATCGTTTATCTATAAACGACTTCCTAGAAACGAAAAAGAATTTGTTCAATCGAGTTAAAATAGTCCTCGTCTCCTGGAGATTTTTGCGAGACTAGCCTTTAGTTCTGACTGAACGAGTAAGTGTGATGGTAACGTACCGTCTAGATAAATTTCAGGTCATGTTGAGTACTTGATAGGTAGGTAGGAGCACATGCTTTGTTTAGAGTCTTCATACTCACAGAAAGCACTTATAAGGTCAAGGGTTGGACATTTCTAGGCCAAGAGAGCTGTATGTATCGTTTGAAGGCGTGCACCTCGAGAAGCGGGAAGCGGATGGCCGAGTGGTTAGAGCGCTGGCTTCCGAACCGAGAGCGCGCTGGTTCAATTCCCAATAAGCGCAGCAAACTTCCCCCAGTCGACCCAGCTGACGGGAATGGGTACCTGACTCCATAGAGGGTTAGGGAAGGTAAGGCAGCGAGGGAGAGGAGATTGGCACCACCCTCATGTAAATGCTGGCCCCGAGAAAAGTGGGGTCTCTAACACCTCACTCCCCTACGACCTGAAAAGGTTATGGGATTACCTTTACCTTTACTTTTACCTCGAGAACCGAAGGATGGAGTGGTATTCACGCAGAGTATGGGAAAGAGAATTGTGTAGTGACCTTTATACAGTTATTAACCAGTTGCATACCACTCGACCTTTTAACAGACGTCTAGAGCTGTTGTACAAGTACAAGTGCTTGTTTCTCACTCTTGATACCTCGGACGCGGTTAACAACGGCTTTGTCAACGTCTATTAAGTCCACTCAGTCCTCCATTTCGACTGTAGCCTTACAAGTTGTTTTTTAACCAATGTCGAACTGTAAATGATTACCCAGTCTGCACAGTTTCTGCATCATGGTTCTTGACGAGTTCTTCTTGTGTTTTGACGATAATTATAAACGGTCTGGCCATCTTAAAACATATAACAAGCCTTCCTGAAGATTTTAATGTAGTTTCAAGACATGTGTTTCGCCTTCCTTGCCCGATTTCCAGCCACACAGGCTTGGTTACCTGGTAATTTTTCGAGAGGAGTTCACCAAATCTCGTCTTAACATCAAGGAATACTGGGTGTGTTTAGTGTGTTTATCCCATATCTCAGCTCGTTTGTAAATAGGTTCTTTCATAGCGATCCAGTTCTTTCCATCTGAGCTACTTCTCCGACTTCTTATTTAGGTGCGAGGCCTACACTTACTAAAGGTGAGTGTCGAAATCGTTGCTAGATAACAACTTGGGAGCCTGACTAAGCGTCCCTCTTGTCACACTCTCCGAGGTTAAAATAAAAGTTTTATGTATGAAAAAAATGATAAAGACGATAAAGACAGAAGAGATATATATATACACACCAATGTGGAAAGTGATGTTCCTTGACCTAACTGGCTTGAGATGACTGCTCTCCGTCTTTTTCGCCACGTTTCTCGATCTAAGTCCACTTTAGTGTCTCCTGTTGCCTTGTACTTTTATTTTCACCGCATACCTTTGTTTTGCTATTTCTTTGCCTGCATAAAGCCATTTTCACCTGTCGACCATTTTTCTACTAACGGTCTCTGGAGTTTTTTGTTCGTCTTGGCCATCAGAGCATTCCCGCTTTATGGAATTTCTTATCTGTATATATATATATAAGCGTTTGTATGTTTCCTTCGACGTACATAGAATGTTGTCTAAATTTACCAAGTAAAATGATACAGATTATTGCTGTAGACGGTATTAACTCTGTCGTTTTAATTGTAAACAATCAACTAAGCTCTTAGATAATTACCATCAGCTGCTACATACGGGTTGTCATATCTGCTATTAGTTTAAAGCCACTCATGTGGTTCAACAATTAACAGAAGTAGCCGTGTGTCTTCTGTGAGTTATTATTTTATTATTATTTGGAACTTGATCATGCAGCAGACATTCAACAGACATTTGTGAACATCTAGGAAATTGTTTTGATCGACGTATTTTAAAGTAATTTTATTTTTTATAAAGTACAGTCTCAAAACTATCTCTTAGTTTAACCAGAGGATGACTTGAAGAGAAGGTTAAGCAAAACTGCTCATTTTATCAAAGGAAAAATGAATTCTTTCAGTAGTTATCAGAGAAAGACTAGCTCGTAAGGACTCATTACAGTAAATAAACAGTACATTGGACACAAAGCTAAATAGTTTGTAAAGACACATTGTAGTAAAAATAGCAGTACACTCTACAAAAATAAAAAAGAAAACAAAAGAGGGATTGAACGGGAAGATTTGATATTAATTTATAGACTTGATATAATCAGTCCATTAAAATCTTATCGATTCGAAATCTTTGCAGAAAAGTGGGTTGCGTTCAGTACTCAAGCGTAAAAGTCTTTCCACATTACAGTCTTCCTGTTTAAGGATTCCTTACTTTCCAAGACCCATAAGGAAGTGTGTGCAGATGACAGTGTGGATCCTCTAACCACAGTTAAAAAGAATGTGATGTAACTGAAATTATGATAATTCATGAAAGGTTTTGGGTTTCATTTCACATGCACTGAGCACAGTCTCTGTCTTAACCGTTATCTTTATCTGTCTCCCTCTCTCTTTTTTTCTTCCTTTCTTTGGAATTTTACTCTTTGTAGTCTTCGTTCATTATCAAAACCATTCTTAAGTTGAACTTGAATGTGATGGTCTGTGGTTGGAACGCGTTGTGAGTGTAGGTAGAACTCGATTTGTTTCAGGATTATTTAGTTTATCATTTCACTTATTTAGTTCATTACTTCACTTAAATAACCAAGAAATTGGCAGACGGATAATTGACGTTCTTTTTAACATTTTCAAGGATGTCAAACAGTTATCAATACAGTGCACTGTAATTGTGGCTTGTCCTAGCAGATGTGTATACTTTTGCCAACAGAATAAAGTTTAAAAGCGACATTAAAGTTATCGCCATATGAAGTGTATAAGGAATAAGATGCGGACAAAAGGTGTATTTGTCGGAACACACTGTCTGTCTGTGCATTCAAACAAGAGACCATCAGAAGTTATCAACACACAAGTTTAAAGAATATGGACCGTCTCAATTTAAATTTATGTACCGCAGTATCGTTGTCCATAGAACGCATTACAATTGTAACAATAAAACAGGTAAAAACATAACAAGGAAAGGTAAGTCATAATGTCAGCTAAGAAATTACCCTGGTCTCTATTTCTGAACATGTTTATCTGATTCGACCACTATTTCCACACTAAGATCTCTGTGATCTGGGTAAGTCTCATCAACTTGTCTCCTGTTAAAGCGTTCTTTCAGCATCAGCAGCACAGGGATGGCGAGTGCGGTAATACCAAAGAGTGTCCAGCTCATCCACAGCGTCCCTACAGACACCATACAATAGGAGGTGGTGACCGCCAACACAAAACAACAGAACGTATGCAAGTAAGCGAATCATATACAATAGAAACTAGGCAGACCATACAACAACAAACCTAATGATCTCCAGAACGAATAGAGTGACAATACACAACAAGAGATAGTGATTGCTTACAGAAAATAAAAGAATATATACAAACCATATACAAACGGCTATAGCAAACTAAAAATAAAGAGTAACAAGTATTCAATATAAAAAATTAAGATTTTTGGTTAAAAGTGCAAAAAGCAAACATATGTTTACCGCAGACTGACATAAATCCATGCATGTCTAAATACTAGACACACACACACGTACGCACGCACACACACACACACACACATGTTTACAGCTATCAAAAACTGTCAAATAATAGAGAGGAGATTGAAGATGATATTGTACCTATATTCGGGATCATCCCAATAAAAAGAAACAAAACCCCTCCTATACTGCTCAGCAACAGAAGCGCGACAGTTGTTGTTCCCTCCCCTATGGGGTAGGCCTGCTCACAACCGATCTCAAAGAGCAGAGGTAGAGAGGAGTTGAGCGACAGCAGCGCCAGGATCGTCGTAGTGTAAAATAATCCTGAAATAGACGAGACAGGCAGGATGAAGGAAGTATAAAATAATCCTGGAACTAAGAAGACCAGTTGATGACGTGAGGTACTAGGAGAGACCTGCCTGGACCATGAGAGTTTAATTAAGGGGTAAAACAACTTTGCATGGTGCCAGAAAGGTGCACAGAGCCCGACACTGCACTGCACAACAAGACTGTAGACACGTAGTCACAACAATAACTTGTATGCAGGGCAGCATAAAAAAAAGTTTGGTAGCTTGATAAAGAGTTGGGTGCCACAAATGTTACCACTTTGCCCGGTGTTGAGATCTTGAAGGCTCTAATGTTTTCATTCAAAGTGGTTTACCTGTGACTGATGTATGCTGTTTAGTGTAAATTGCATGTCAGCTTGACAGGACTGTTTTATTTAGATTGTTTAATGTGCTTATGTAACTTAATAATCATACACTTGCCCTGTAAACCAAGAACAGTTGTACATTGTAAAGCTTTTTGTAATGGTACATGTGGACACTTTCTTCTTGTCTCTCTCTCCCTCTCAATTTTCTTTCTTTTAAATATTGACACTCAACAATTGTGTTCTGTGAAACTGTACTTACCAAATAAAGAAATTGAAAAAAAAGACTGTAGACACGTGGAGGACGAGAAAACTATCAGATCCAAAGTTAATTAAGCAAAATGTCTAGACTGCAATGCGTAGCGCTAAGCAAGTGAATAAAATATAAATAAAACTAAACTTAAAAGAATAAATATTCACAAATTTTGCTAAAAATTTACACAATACAACATGATAAAGACTTGCATCTGATACTCGGTAAAACTAATATACGACAAATGACACGTGTTTGTTGCTGGCAGAAACAAGGAGAGACATCGACAGGGATATATAGCTTTGCTAGTGAAATTTTATATTCCTCATTTTATGTATATATATATATATATATATATTATACATACATATATGTTACAGAGAATATTCCAGCACTAACCGACAGAAGGCGTAATGACATTGGTGGAGGCCAAGGCAAAGATGAGGAACTGAAGAGAGCCCACAGCAAACTGTACCAGCACACACCACTTCATGATACGGGCAAACTTGTCGGCAAACCTGAACCAGGAGGCAACAGGTTACTTATCACTACCTGCAGATTACCAAAAGTGAGAATTAAATATTCATTCAGTTACAGATTTCTTTTGTTCCTTTTTATCTTTTAACTATTTTACACTTTTACGAAAAAGAAATTATACGAATCAAGCCGGTCACGGTTGCTAAATTTTGCAATCTCTTTCTCTCTTTAAAAGGAACGCTAATTCTGCCAAAAGTATAATTAATAATAATATATTTCCTAGTGTGTATATCTTATGACGTGTATCAGACCTTGCGATAATCAAAGATGCGATGGCAGAAGCTATGATTCCGTAGAACCCAATCCAGCCAGCTTCCTTCTGCACAGAGTTGAAAATCAAACTACTTTGTGATGACACGTTAAAGTAAGTAAAAGGCCAAACTACAAAATAAAACAGTATACACAATAGCAGCGATCTAAATGGGTAGAACTATAATTAAATTATGCAGAGTAAATGCAGTCAATAGAATATGACATAGTCATGATCGTCTCGGTCTGACATTACAGAAAATAATAATAATAATAATAATAATAATAATAATAATAAAATGAAGATTTGTATAGCGCATATTCACACTCATAGAGAGCATGCTCTTAGCGCTTAAAAACAAGGAAGAGACATGGATTAAATGAATAGAACACGAGGGGCGTAAGAATAAACGACAGTACTGACGACAAACAGAAAACAAAGATGGAAAACACAAAAGACACCAAGTAACAGAACATAGAAAATATAGGGATTCTGCAGAGAAAGATGGTAGAAAATTAGCAAAAGCAGAAGGAGGGAGGGTAAAATGTTGCGTTGAAAACAAATCCCCCTACTATGCAGTAGGTTGTGTAAGAGCAAGGGGAGTGGAATTGGTACTCTACACCGAGCCAGCAACCAAGACTAAATCAGTCAGATCTGTAAACAGGTGCAACATTCAGAGACAGAACAGGATGCCCGAGACGAGATCTGAACCCAGGCCAACAGTTCTCTCTGTACTGACGAAAGGCGCTAGATTATGTAAGAGAAACTTTCAATTTGACAATCTTACTGTTTATGCTTGCACGGTTTTCCATTTGATATATTTCCTTATATATATATATAATATACAGTGGGGATTTACAATAAGGAATAAAGTGCATGTCAATTACTATTGAAATTATTGCCGAGCTCTAGCCAGCATCACTGTTTAACCAACGTTAGTTAATTACAAGAATTCTTGAAAGCGCGTCTTGCAAGCAGCAGTCTCCATTACCTCCTCAATGTTGTGGACACTGAGGCTGATGTAAATCATGCCCGACCAGCTGAAGACCACACCCACTGCCAGCACTAGATACGTCACCAGCAGGAACATCTTCTTTCTGAGAGAAGACAGCCGAGAGCCGGTTAACCATATCAGTAGCCTGTAGCTGACAGAAGACAGGTGTAGCAGACGAGAGGACGAGTGAGTTGTATCTGAACTTAGCTGAGGTAAAGATAAATCAGGGGCATAACTGCTTGAACACGCTGACAGCAACACCGTCACTGTTACAGTCGTCTGTATCGGTGTGCTTGATAATGAACGACAAAGGAAACATAAAAACTCCGATATTCACACATTACTTAAAGAAAGAGAACTACAACCGAACTGCTAAAGGGAATATTGTAGTTACTTCCCTTAGATTATAACTAGCGTATTTACACGTGACCGATTTCCCCATCTACCCGTGTTTTGTGATCAGGTAGCGACCTGAGTAAGTCTTTGAGCCCCTGGAGGAAGCTTTCTCGCTGGACACCGGCAGACGCACAGGGGGGCGTGGGAGGCTTCGCTGGGAAGTAAATCAAGACTGTCAGTAACAGCACTGCGCACCATACGGCCTCTAGAGGAGGAACAAGAGAAGAAATATAGTGATAAACAGTAAATACATGAGAATATACATATTTGCTAAATGAAACACACACATGCATAAACACACAGTTACAGACGCACGCACGCACGTACAGACAACCACACACACTCACTCACTCAGTCGCATAAAAACCACGCGTTAAAAGCCTACAGATTAGAGGCACGCACCAATGATCATGTAATTTTGGATGCTGTTTTTCGTTTGGACAACTTTGGACTCGTCTGAAATAAAATAGACATATTCATAATTCTTTTTTCTGTCCGTCCCAGTCAGTTGTCCGATCAATCAAGGAAGTATCGATGTTTCATTGATACAAACCCATGTGTTAAAATAATTATGCCTTTGCGGTACTTTTCATTGGAGACTGGCAATTCTTGAAACCCCAGTGAAATGGAAATCTGATTAAAAGTAGCAGACGCTATATGTAAAAAGCTCAGGTCTTTTATTTTTAATCATTTCTACAGAAAAATCATAGATATCTTAGATTACTGTTCGTATCATTGCTGATATTTACTAAAGATTTCGAAAGAAGTTGTAGAAACTGCATACCTGATTCAATATCGTTGGCTGACATTTCAGTTGATGTTTGTAATCTTTCTTTTTCTGTGGTCAGCCACCCGGCACCTACAATATTTCTAACAGTGAAAATAATTATTGAAGTATACCGAGCCTGTTTTCACCTTGAGTCGTGTTTAATAATCATACGACTTCACACCACTTTCTACTTTTCACTTGTCTAACATCAGCTTTTTTGTTTCAAAGACCGAATATTTTTATTTATTGTTCAAAGAATCGTATTTACAAAAACATCAATGCCTGACATTCTCATAACAAACAATCAGACAAAACAGAAAACACAAAAGAAGTAATGTCTCTCTGTGGATATTTTTCACAATTGGAAATTTCAAGTTTACTTTTTAACTCCCTAAACCACAAAATTCCACTGACCTCACAGAAGATGGGATCTGAGTTGTGTTGACCGGTAACTCCGGACTTGTGAGTTGTGGCACCAAGTTGGGACCTGAATCACAATCACAATCGTAATTATCATTCAACATTTGTGCTGAAAAAAGGTGTGATGAAGAGCTGTGATTTTGAAGTAAAAGTGGTACACACCAAGAACGAAGGCCATGGCGACTCCCACAAAGTTGGAAGAGGTGCTCACAGCTGTTGCGGTGGCGCGTTGATGGAGGGGGAACCACACGGCGGACAGAAAAGCGGGAGCACCCATGGCCACTGGTCCAGCCAAACCGTTCAGCAGATGGCCGACATTGACCAGCCTGTCAAAGGATTTAACGATGGCTTAGTCACTTACTTGGTGTGTGTGTGTGTGTGTGTGTGTGTGTGTGTGTGTGTGTGTGTGTGTGTGAAGATAACTGATGACGAACGTAAACAACAAACTGTGTTAAAATGCATGAATAATAGAAGAATCAATGTTATCTGAGATTTTTAATTGATCTTCCCCAAGAAAATATTATAAACACATAAACTGTATTTCTTTTACTGTAGTTAGTGATTTTACTGGCTCGAACTTATCTATCTTTGCTTCACTTAGATATTTTGTGAAAAAAAAGAGTATTGCTTGTTTAGGATTTTTTGTACTTTGTTTTTTTAAAGTATTTGGTAGTCGATGGAAAAAGAGGGCTATTTCGTCATTCTACAAATTGTTAAGGCGCTAAACAAATGTTCTATTTATTATTATTATTATTATTTTTTTTTTTACAGACTGACCATGTTATGGCAGGAGCTTCCATGCTGAAACATCGTAGAGTGGAACCACCAGCCATGAGAAAGGCGCTTGTAACACATGCCCATCGCAATCCTATAGCACGAAGAAACACCATTCACAAAATTTTAAGAAAACGTAGCACAAGACAGCACACACACACACACACACACACACACACACACACACACACACACACACACACACACACACACACACACACACACACACACACACACACACTTACACACAGAGTGAGACAGACAGACAGGATAAAATTGTTTGTACGGATACCTGCGGCGGGGTCAGTTGCACATCATAATGCTAGACACATTTTATGAACATTTTTATGTAACTGCTACCCCATAGCCATCCAGCCTGTTGTTGGCAATGTATGGTGCCGTTGGTCCCTGAACTACACACCACTCTTAGTAAAGCTTATGGTCGGTCGGTCGGTCGGTCGGTCGGTTGGTTGGTTCGAAATAGACTACGTTGCAGATCTTGTGACTTGTTCATACTTTTACCCATTTCTACATTTCCTGAGTCTTTAAAAAAATACACTTGCGCGGCAAATAAGTAAGTAAATAAATAAAAACGTTAGCGCTATTTTCGTACCTTTAACATCAAGCATCCAAGAGAAGAAAACACCACCGATGATGTATGAGATGAAGACCCAGTTGTTGATAAGTGCTATGTCCGCATTTGACCACTTGAACACGTATTGGCTGGTGGACGAAATTGGACCAAAGGCATTCCATACACAGCCCTGAGTGAAGGCAATAAGCGAAAACACCGTTAGAATGTACCACCTGCGCTTGTAAACGGGTGCACTCTGTCTGCCGCTCTCTGTGACTGGCTTGTCGGACACCTCACCATAGTTTGGCTTCACATTGTTTCCAGCAGCATATCCTTCATTTGTAGGTTCATACAGGTCGTCTGTCCCAAATCTCTCATCCGTTTTTGTCTTGTTATTTGAAGCTATTACAGGTGAAACGCCCGTCGTTGTCCTTTCTCTTTGTCCATCGCTATCTGACATCTTCCTCTTGTATGCAGGGGATCCATCTATAGGTTCAAATCCCTTATTATCCATCCTATCGTACAGAGTAGGTTCATCTTCAAAATGGAGTTGTGAACTGACCTGTCTTCTGCTCGGTGGCCTTTTCTCGACCTGTAACTCTAGATCATCATTCTTTCTGCGCTGGTACGGCTCCTCCTCAAGCTGAAACACCCTGTTGTGGAAGCCTGACGCCATTTCTTGACAACTGTTGCTAGCCTGTGACTATTCTACGACTTTCCAGTGTCGGAGACAATACGTCTATACGCAGAACTTAACTGTTGTTGTTGCTTCTGCTGCTGATGATGATGGGGTTGTTGATGCTTCTTGATTCATTTCTGTTCAGAACAGAAGAAACAGAAAAACTAAGCTGCAGTCTTGTGAAATAGTTTACTTCAAGGTTGGGACAAGAAGTATATAACAGTAATGAACAGGGACTACAGCTGGGTTGTGACCCAAATGTAGACAGACAAAAGCTGTAATTGTGTTCTCAATATTGATTTTTGACCCACATGTAGACAGATCAAAGCTGTAATTGTCTTTTCGATATCATATTTTGACTCACTTGTAGACAGATCAAAGCTGTGTGTTATTTTTTTCATCATATTTGAACCAAAGTGTGCACATACCAAAGCTGTAAGTGTATTTTGATATAAAAGATAGTTTCTTATCTTAATTCTACAAGAAACGACGGATCAAAAGTTGACAAAAGTGATGGGATACTTATAACGATACTTATAAAACATGAAAACCTATAATAATAACCGTACCCGTGTCACGGCGTTAAAAACGTACAATAAAAATTCTATTTAATAATAAAGTGCTATATTGCATTGTATAGTATCAGAAAAATTGTCTAGGGATTTGTACAGATCATTAGATGTAATGAAGATTTGGAAAAAAAAGTAATCAGCGAAAGGAGATCTAGAAAAACTTAAGAAATTATAAAACAGAGAAAGAAAGAAAATCAGTCATTAGAAGGAAGTGGATTATGTTTAGGAGAAGTACTCTTAATGCCCGTTTTAAAGACTCAATGGTGGGTAAATGGTGGATAAAGAAAGGAAGATATTTCCACTGCTTTCTTGCCCCATAGTTTAACAGTCGCGGACTTACCTGTTTGTTTAAGTGACAAGAGTAGACAGAGCACGCTGGTCAAGGAAGTTTTCTGACTAGCATATAAGCATTACTCCTAACACAGTCCACACAATGCTCGTCCTTCTTACCCTCCCCCTTCTGCTCTTGCTACTTGTCTACCCATCTTTCTCTGCAGAATCCCTATATTTTCTATGTTTCTGTTACTTGGTGTCTTTTTGTGTTTTCCATCTTTGTTGTATGTTTGTCGTCAGTACTGTCGTTTATTCTTCCGCCCCTCGTGTTCTATCCATTTAGTCCATGTCTCTTCCTTGTTTTAAGCGCTGAGAGCATGCTCTCTATGAGTGTGAATATGCGCTATACAAATCTTCATTTATTATTATTTATTATTATTAAGTAGGGAAAATTTCGGAGAAATAGGTAGAATACGTGCAAAAGCTTCAAAGAAATGAAAGAAGAGAACAGAAGACTTGTTTTGAATGCGAGAACGAAAAGGTAACCTGTGCACAGAACAAAGGAGAAGGGTGACATGGTCCCGTTTTTTTGCTTGGAGCACCAGATGTGCAGGAGAGTTACTGTCTAAAGTTTGTGAATGAGGTATGCAGGGCAGCCCGAAGGCAATGAATTACAGTAATCAAGCCTGGATAAAACAAACGTGTAGACAGGAGCGTTAGAAGTTTATCGATAGAGAAGGTGGTAGATGGCACTAATCTTACAGATAATAAGCAGATTGAGAAACAGCTGCAATGTGTTTGTCAAAGGTCATGTCAGCAGCGACGATGAAGCCAACATTCCTGATAGACGACCCGAAAGCAAACGCTGGCCTCATCAACATTGAAGGTTTCGGTTTTAGGTAGTTGGAAAGTCGTGGGTGGATATTTTAAACTGGTTTTTTTTTCATGCAGAAGATAGCTTCTGTCTTTTCGTTTAGCTTCAATTTTGTTTTGTAATAACCGATTTTTCCATGACGTATACCATCCCTTATACTGCTGGCGGCAGAGGGAGGTGCAGTCGGTGATGTGGGAGAGTACAAATACGTTTAGTTGACAGAATAACTCTCATGAGAAGCACAGTGATGCTGAACGTAGGACTACAGTGGTTTATTCTATAGCTTTAGCTTAATAATTTAGGGTTGAGAATGACAATGAAAGAATGTACTTACCAAATCATCTGCCTTAGACTACGCTTAATGTCCTTATAATTTGTCATTAACCAACCTAATTGTCGCACTAGCATAACAATGTTTGTTAATAAACAACATTCTGCCTTGTGCTACTTGCTTGTACATCAAGATGCGTGTCTCATAATCTGTCACCAGAGGCATTTATCTGACGTTGCTCCCTGACATAATCTGTAATGACTATCGCTCTATCACAAACTGTAGTAACTCGACCTTTCTACTTCTTGCCTGCGTCTCACCACACACCACAACACTGACATGTGCACGACAGGCCCTGTATATAGCTTTCCACCACAGTAAACAAATATGTGTAGTAAATAAAATAGTCTTTACACACTATTCTTATACCCTGATTAGAGAAATTTACCACACCTTGTCTTGAAAACATACACTGTGAATACACAATAAAAACATACCGTTAAATGAAGTGGTGAGTGCAGCATGCTTTGTGAGGGAATCACTTCAGGTGAAGGGAGAGCGACAGGTAGCACGGCGTTACACATGACGATGACCCGCTTTACGCAAGTCGGTGCAACTGTGTGTCCCCCGTGTGTGTGTGTGTACAGAGAAGCCCCTGTGACAAAGCCGATTTTTTTTTTCAGTCCACGCGCCTTCACCTTTCACCAGTTGAACCCACTGAGTTGAATAAATATGTCACCCGACAGCCAGCCTACATTTTTGTGTATCCGGCACATGTTTACGTAGCACGGTGGTGCAGTTTTTTGGAACAGAGCAGTGAGCATGAAGACTGTGTGTGTGTGTGTGTGTCTTTGTACTTGTGTGTGTGTGTGTGTGTGTGTCTTTGTACGTGTGTGTGTGTGTGTGTGTGTGTGTGTGCATGCACGTGCGTGCGTACCTGTGTTCGCGTTCTTGTGCGTGAGAGCATAAAGTGCGTATGTTTTTCACACGATTGGTGCATATTAATATGTTTTCGTGAGTGAATTTGCATCTCCTTAACACGCACAACAATGTTGACTTTCTTATATTAGAGTATGACGAATTCTTCTTGTTAAAACATGACAAAAAGGGGTGAATCACTGAATCTATACAGGTTTCAACCAGAAGAGCGCGCGGGCGCGCAAACACACACATCATCTTGAACTGCTTTATTTATATCTGTGTGTGTGTGTGTGTGTGTGTGTGAGAGAGAAACACAGGATCTTTTTTTATAAATGTAACAAACTAGGAAATCTACAAAGAACTGGAAATTGAGTAGTACTGATGTAGCACTGATATGTAGCACTGTGGTACTCAAAATGTGCTGTAGAAGTCAGTGAATTGTAAGCAGTGGGGAGGTTTGCAGTGTGTATATACAAAGCAGTTTGCTAAAGGCCTATTCTCACGCTGCAATTTACCGCACCTTGCAGGGTTTGTAGGCCCTGCTAGGACCTTTCCGAGTTTTGCACACGGCTGGGTGGGGGCTTTGCATCGAGGTTTTCACGGATAGGACGCGATTCTTTTTTTTTTTTTGCAGAGCCTGACCTACATTACAGGGCTGTAGCCAATCGGAATACTTGAACACAGTTGCCTCCCTTTTACCTCCAAATTATAAAATGGCGATGTAGTCAGAGGAAAGGTGTACGAGTATGATTTGTATGTGGGAAAACTACCTGTGTCTGTTCGACACTGCCAATCCAGAGTATCTCAACCGAGATAAGGCCAAGAATGCCTGAATTGAAATTGCTCGTGCTCTGGGCAGCCTCGATCACATATAAAAGTTCTTCAAACGTTGAAGGCGACATTCGCAAAAAGCGTCTGCATTCTCTCGAGTCTTCCGAAGATATTTCTTTTAGAGGAAATGAAAATAAGGCACCTAAGCGACTCCTTCGCGCTACCCACCCCTCACCCACATCTTTTTTTTCTTCTTTTCTCTCTCCCTACTTCATCAGACAATGTAATTAACGTGGCAGCAGTAGATTCCGAAAGTATCTGATCGTCTGCCATTTTGTCGACTACCCACAATGCGCTGCGCGGATGACGTCACCTCGCAGGACACTAGGGAGTGGACTTGCTACGTGAGAGTAGAACGGTGCCTAGCAGGCAAAATCTTGCACGCGCAAACCCTGAAAACATTGCAGCGTGAGAATATAGGACTAAAGAGCTTTGACCTGCTGTCAGAGGGCTGGTGACGAACTGTGGCCGCACACATTCAGAGGCCGAAAAAGGGTCGAAGTCACGTGTGACACATTATTTGTCTATGCAGCGGGAAGCACAGACGAGACAAATGTAAAATCTTTCAGTGCTGTTCATCACCGTCAGGGCAAAGCTAGCAACTCTTGCATGGTTACCCTTTGCTTCAGATCGCCAGATTGCTTTCGGGCTAGATTATCACTGTACCGGACTGCTATATAGAGCCTAGGACTGCTAAATATTTTATATGTTCTGATATTGCAGTGATATGTTATTTTACTTCTCATTTTTTATTTTGGCGTTACTCTTTGTAGCCCTTTTCTCCGTGCTATATCCGGACTGATCCGTTTTACCTGGTTGAGTAAATACTGTCACCATTATTTGTATATTGTGTCCAGGCGGTGTAACGTCAAACACAATTGAAATGTTGATAATGTACAGCCACCCACTGTTAACATTCAAGTACCATACAGTATGTGATGTTGTTATGGACCATAGGGCATCCCGAAAACTGAATAAAATCATTATTATTACACATGTGTAAGAACCTTAAGAGTAGTATAGTCATTAAAGTTGTACTATAATCAAAACATTGTTTGAAAAGGAGATCTCCATGACCATGTGCACCGCATGAGGTTACGCAGTGAAGAATGTCAGAATCTTGTCTGATTTTTATTTGATTACATGCTGTAGACTCTAAATATAAAAAAGCTATGCGTATGTACAGCCACCCAATGATATTATTATGTAACCAGCAGTACTTGATGTTGATCTGGGCCAGACGGCCTTCCAAAAACTGAATAATGAAATTATTATTATTATTATATTATTATTATTATTATTATTACACACATACACACAGAAGCATAGGCTAAAACCAACAATCCCTGTAAATCAAGATAAATCACGTAGGCAATCTGCTGGTTGCACGGTAAAGCTCTTGTCGTCAAGACAGCAAGAATCGTGAGCGGTGGGTTCGGATCTCACACATTATGTTCACTTCTTTAACAGGTTGAAATGACTGATGTTGATAAAGCCTTATCTAATGAATCGGTGCAAAATCAACAGTCAGCCAACAACTGCATTTACGCTGAAAATATTTTTCTCAATAAGCACTAGACGCGGTGGTGTAAAAATGCCAAGTAGTAGTATTCTCTCATTATGTATGGGTCATATTCGAGGTACCAAATAAGCTATTTTCCCTTTAAAGGACAAAGCGAGCGCAACATTATTTCTTTATGATCGGGTTAAGTTCGTTTTAAACTAATGATCCCCAAAATATGAGTACATAATTATGCTTACTTTTAAAGATATAAGCCTTCAAACATCGGCATTCTCACCTGCGACTAGGATGCTGTTACTCGCACCTGTTCCCGTTTAATTAAGCTCCTTATAATATGTTTATCAGCCTCAATTCTTTTTTTTTGTTTTTAGCTGTTTTGATCACGCACATCAATGGTGTTCTCACACTGTCAGTAGTTTTGAGCATTCTGCTAGATAAAGATACGACTGATGATGATG
Source organism: Marisa cornuarietis (assembly GCA_004794655.1). Classification (NCBI taxonomy): domain Eukaryota; kingdom Metazoa; phylum Mollusca; class Gastropoda; order Architaenioglossa; family Ampullariidae; genus Marisa; species Marisa cornuarietis. The sequence goes on from SMMW01000147.1 coordinate 1,610,210, forward strand.
TGTTTGTGACTGTCACACGATGTTATTTGTAGACCAGACGGTGTATAAACTGTTGATGTTGCCTATCTGGTGCTTGATCTACCGGTAAGCAGTCATAGCTGGTTTTAACATCTCATGCTTTTGTATAGTAAACACTGTTGTAGGAATAAAATTTCTTCGTTTTACTGAAAGTCCAAGACTTACTTTACTGTATAAGTGACTGGATAACAATCGATTTTGAAATGTTTTGAGCAAATTCTTGAGTATAGTGTTGGGACTAAGCTCGCACGGCCCTGTATCTACACATCTCTGAACAAAGTGAATCCACTGGCGTTTGTTCCCATTATCTTTAGGATTTCCTTCATGAGTACAAACTAACTCTCTCTGTGTCGAAGAGAACATTCAGGAACAGCACATTGTGTCCTGGCCAGCTTTTCTTTTACCGAGGATTGCATCTTTTCTCTTCGACTTCAGCTAGTGCAGACGACGCTACTTTTAGAAATACTTCCGTTTCGTCACTTCCTGTTTTCTCGACAAATCCAGGTGTACTTAGGAGAAAAATATTAATATAAAATCTTTCATGCCGTTTTGTCATAAAATACCACTGGAATATATTTTTGTGATACTTTGTGCTCTGTTTCCAGCGATTTTTCTCAGCAATCGGGTTAAGTTTTAAGTTTTTATCCTGTTGGTAATAAAAATGTATGTGTAAATACTTTTCTGAATACCAAGAAAATTATTTCTATTTTGAAACTGTTGTCTTAGTAGAGAAAGCACGTCTGGTTACTTCGTCTAAAAACAGTGTATAAAGATCAAGGCCCTTAATATTTGTAATATAGATACTTATGCTCTGTATTATTCACAAAATACCGTTATTGAAATATCATGCAACAATACATAATTTACTTAAAGAAAGACAATGTTTATGTTATGACATTGCCAGCCTAGTCGACGAAAGCTCGTCTAGTTATCGGGGGCATTGGAGGCAGAATACCTAGAGATATATTACGATGGAACATGGAGGAACAGTGTGTGGGGCGCCGGGCAGTGTAGTGTTTAAAACAATCGCTTGTTACCACTGCAGTAAGAAACTCGGGGCTCAGATCTCGTCTCGGGACATTCTCTGCATGTGACACCTGTTTACAGGGCTGGGCGTAGGGGTTTTCTCCGGGTACTCCAGTTTTGTCCTCCCTTCCCCTTCCCATTGCGAAATCACCTCTAGGTGGAAGCACTTTGCTACATGAAAACCGTAAGCCTGACATTTCTTCCCCCGAGTCTTTATCCGCACAAAATCCACTTTTCACAACAACCATCAGAGTTCCTGTAGACTTCCTCTTGTGCTTTGACATCTTTCTACAAACACCGATTACAGCGATAAGTACACAAACCAAATGAATCAAGAAAGCTTTAACGTAATCCAACAGTTTATTGCAACAAGCAATTACTTTGATACATGTTTCTTTAGTTTCACAAAAATCAAAATATTAGATAAAATGTTGTAACCAAAAGTGTTCTAACCAAAAAATACTGTATCAAAGACATCTTTAAAAAAATCTTGAAATCAACTGTTTATGTCTGAGCTAAAATCTTAGTAACAGATTAATACGTCTCGTTTTTTTAAATTTTCTTTCACATTTTTGAAACTTTCATATTTAATTTTTTTGTTCTTGTTTTGGTATTTTCAGTCTTTAGTCTTGCTATTGTTTCTTGACCGGCAAGAAGCGTGCCATGATTGTGTCAGCACTGCCAGTGTCATTTAGGAGACTGGACCTAAGATGTCTCTGATACTTTGAAACACAAATGGACATAAAGAGCATTTGTTTTATTTTCCTTTTTGTGCTCTGTATTGGCTCTGAATCTTTGCTTTCAAAGAGTGTTCTAGGTTACATATATGTTAGACATTCTTAGTGCTATATCTTATTTTGCTCCAGGGTTGAGATCAGTGCTTCTCTTGCAATTTCCTGATCTTGACCAGGAAGTTTGAATAAATATTGAGGAATGGCTTGTTTTGCTGCTGAAAGTGATCCGGTGCCTTAGTATGAGGTTTGTTTTGTGTGTTTGTTTATTTCTTATTTTTTCCTATGATTTGAAGTATTGTATTTATCAGATGTATTCTCTGTACCTTAATGTCCACTAATGTATTCTATTATCTGCATATTAATGTATATGGTGTATATGTATGTACATCATGAAATAAAAAAGGAAAACCATTTGATATTTAATTACTATATGTGACGTATTCATGTGCGTATTTGTACACAGTTTCTCCGTTGTAAACCTATGTACTGACAGCACAGCACTGAAATATCATTTGTACACACAGTCAGATATGAAGATGAATCAAGTCACATTCTACTGGACAACGTGTTGTGCAATGGGGCGGAAACTAGTCTGGCACAGTGTTATCACCGTGGTTTTTACTCAAATGACTGTGATCTCTTGAAAGAAGTCAGTGTCATCTGCAACATTTGTAAATACGAGGACCATCACTTAGAATATAACATATGACTTTATTTTTTGTGTTGATTACGATCGTAATGTTAGTCTCCATACAATCCTGTACGCCATCACTTATCGCGGTGGACCCAAACCCTATTCCACAGTCACTGTTTCCACCAGCAGCTGCTATACCCGCTTCATACTGCTATACCCGCTATATACTGCTATACCCGCTACATACTGTTTTACCCGCTATATTGTGCTATACCCACTACATACTGTTATACCCGCTATATACTGCTATATCCGCTATATACTGCTATACCCGCTTTTTGCTGTATCTGATATATACTGCTGTACCGACTCACGGCTCTGGTCTTTACGTTCACACCTTGCAGTCAGCAGTAGACCTCAGTGTCAACGACAATGTCTCTGACAGTATGGAGCCGTATCAGTTATTTACATTTCACTGTTAAAAGCAGTGTCAGTGGGGTACATTACCAAGACAGGTTTCAGTGAAGTAGTTGAAGTGGATTCCACTATCGACAAGAGTCGCAGTACACATCGAGTAAAGCACATTCTTGGTATCTACGCTCTCCAGCACCCTCGTAGTTCGCAAGAGGAACTGGTGGTGTATGCAAACACTTTGTTACCAAGGAGACAGGAATATCAAAACCGCTTGAGAGACTGAAGTTTAAGGTTTTACTCTTTTACATCTTAAAACTAAAAATAGCAAGCCTTTGCGTACCAGTGTTAGATACAACATGATCTTTGATATCAAAGCTAAATACAGCAAGGATTTCCTTTCAAAAATAGCAAGACCTTGAGCACTAATGAAATGTGTCATCTACACGTAGTTCATGAAAGGTCTCTACACAACAATGGAGTGTACACTGGAGTGAAGAGAACAGGAAGACTGCCACTGCAGGTGTTTTTGTGCTGTGTCCATCACTGACACAACTTGAACCCATATCTGAGTGGACTCCTCACATCACTGACAGGACTTCTCTTCGAAATGCTCGTCGCTGTCTGACGACAGAGACGCGTTGTCAAGGGCTGCATAGACAGGATTCACCTCCTCGTGATCACCTACAGCAAGAAACGTCATCATTTTTGTGTGTGTGCGCGCGTGCGCCACTTAACGAAAGAAAACATACTCTGTTATCAAGCAAATGAAAGTGTGTGTCGAGCTACACCCAGCCTTTCTGCACAGTTATGGAAATGAAATGACAAAATCTGGAAAATGGAAGAGAATTTTTTTAGGAAACAAGTAATCTCCCATTCCCCTCTACCTTCCACCTCCAGTGTTTGTGGCTGAAAACGGTAGACGTCTGAGTGATACGCGCATTAACACGCCATTGATTAGCGGGTATGGGGAACTTCAAGGGGAAGCTCACTTAAATGAACGCACCCATAAGGCCTGCTTTCTGTGCCAGCCGCCTGTTCAGATCCTCTTCGTAAGGGGACACAATGTCGAGATTGATCGTCTTTTCCTTCTGAGCAGTCATAGCAGTTGCACCCCCTACTGCTCCATTGATTTCCTGTGAATAAAGAGTGGTTGTCTTGAATGCTTTTCTCAGTGTTTGTAGAACAACTAAGAAAGAGTTTTAGTGAAACTGTAAGTAATTTTGAATAAACTGTCACAGTTAATAAATAATTTATTTCTCACTCCTTCTTCTAAATACTCTTAGTTTTAATTGACCCTCGGCGTGAAAGCTATGACATTAAGTATTCTTATAAGTAAAAGACGCCTAAGCCTTAAATACTAAATGGGAGAAAAGACAACTAAATCAAGAGCAATAGAGGCTGGCAGAACAAGTGTTTTGTGCTAATGCAGTGTACCTCGTATGACGGAGGTAGGCCTTGTAAATGACCAAGTCGGTGCTGAGGCGTCCAGTAGGCCCCTTGTCCAGCTTGACATGGAAGAGCGGCAATTTCTCCGTCTCTTGTCGTGGAATAAACAGGATTGTCAAAGCCGGTAGGCTCATGCGATGCTTCTAAAATATTAATTGAAATGCACTCTTAATTTACAATATCTAATTGCAATAATTCAACACGTTTATTAATATACAGCATTCAATGAATGCACTATAAATTACTTCATAATTAATAATTTCTCACAATAATCATTTATACGATTTTAAATGTAATATTAAAAGACAATATTTAATGTAATATTATTTAAAAATCAAAGCTTATAGTTTTATTCTTGGCATATAAAGCTTTGAACATGTGTCAGACAGGCCGGCTGCTGTATCACAAGGGTCAGTACTGTGTCATACGGGCTAACACCCGTTTATCTGTATAACACAGTCTAGTACTAGTGTAAGCCTGTATAACACAGTCTAATGTAAGTTTGTAGTGCAAATCACATCAATGGTATTGTCTTCCCGAAGAACGGTTTGCCGCAATTTCCTCCCACAAATGTTGCATAAACTGCTGGCATGACTGATCACCAGATGCGCTGTGTAAACTTCTGATGTTGTTCAGGAAAGCGATGAGGCCTCTTTTGATTAGAGCTGACCATGACCAGTGCATGCTAGAATGACTGCTGTGCGCGTGGCTAAAGGGACCCATGCGATGGACATATCCCAACCATCACAGCCTGCCTTGTCTAAGAATAGTAAGCATGCTGGCAAGGTCGGCACCAGACAGGACCTTCCAAGATCTGTCTAGTGGAATTCTACGGATATTTCTCAGGTGAAGATGTTGAGTCTTCTCTCTTGTCTAACATACGAGGTCCATGATTTACTTCCATAAAGGTGGGTGCTGAAGACGCAGCCATCTTTGTCCTGATCGCCAACGTGGGCTTGCTCTACAAACAAGTGGTAAGAATGGCGAGTGTTGTAGCTGCCTTTCCAATCCTTTGGTCGATTTTCGTGTGCAAGGAGAGCTTGTCGGTGATGGTTGATCCAAAGTAAGTGATCATATGAACAACTTCGAGTTCATATTTATCAATGGTAATCGTTGGCAGTGCATTCATATTCTGTCCCAGAATGTTGGTCTTCTGCAGACTGATGGTTAACCCAAACCTTTGAAGACTATAGAGGTTGGTTGGTTGTTTGTGTTATCGCCGTGCCAGCAACAAAGGCTATAGAGACTATAGAGAAGTGGTCCAAACGTAACTGAGGGTTTGCTGGGTGTGTGTCATCTGCGTCATCTGCAAACACCATGTATCTAAAGAAAGTTTCCTGAACTTTTGTGTTGGCTCTGAGGCGGGCATGAGTGAAAAGCCTGTCATCTGACCGGGTGCCTATACTCCCTCAGTTGCAGTGGCTAAAACATACTTCAGAAGTAGAGTTTAAAAAAAACTGAGGAAACTGGACATAAATACAAACAATGACGATCGAGTATACTACAAAAACCTGGCCGGAATAAAAAAGAGAAACCCGCTTCCTTGTTTCCAACCACCAACATTTACTTTTACAGATTCTTTTTTTAACCAAAAACGTTGATATCCTGTATCTATATCATTTATTTTTAATGCGTTGGTCTTCATGGTGAGGAGATGGGGTGTTTTGGTTGGGTGGCTGGCTGATTACATATGAAAGAGAACGAAAATTGTTAATTTTACCGGAGCCGTTTTGAAGTAGCATAGAAAAAAGAAACATCCACATAAACACTGGAAACAGGGAGAGTCTTACAAAATCAAATACTACCTAGCCAAGCTGACCCCGCGAAAAAGAATACCAATTAGATTTACTGCTGTGAGATAAAGCGCTATTGATGTCAACAGAGCGAAAATATCTATCTTTCAAATAAATAGTAAAAGGTTTGCAAATAAATTTTGTAGTTAAATGTGACAGAATAATTTACAATTTGGTTAGACGAAACAGAACAAGTGAAACATAAAGACAGCAAAGCTACACTAACATAAGAGACCAAGGATACACTAAAGTAAGAAATCAAGGATACCCGTACCGTAATATAAAAGAGAACTTGAAACATAAGTAAGCAAGGATGCACTGACCTGTGCGAACAACCACCTCCTGCCGTCTGGCGTTGTAAACTAGTGTAGTCAGGTGTTTCATCCGTCGTCGAAAGATAATGATTAAGATGATCACGACAATGAGGAGTAAACTAGCTATTACAATGATGGCCAGTAGAACGGGGCTTAGCATTTTGTGGGTGTCATCGTCTGTCAAGCTCTCACGCGCGGTATTTTCTCCGGCATCGACAAGTCGATCGGCCGATGATGACCCTATGACAAATAAGGTCACATTTACTTTGAATGATCCATAAGACGACCCACAACTTAAAACTAATTTTTAATTTAGGCAGCAAGTGCAAATATAAATGTTTCTTTGACAACGAATAACAAATTAACATTTTCCCAATCGTAGAATTTTCAAAGAAAATATGTCGTCCTATACTAGACCAGACACCTGGCTAATCTTGCCTCTTGGACAGTTCTTTTTATGCAGTCTTATTACCTTCCAGTGATCCCTATCTCTCCTATAAGTTCTACTTGTAGGATTTATAACTGTATTCTTCGTTATTTCAGAATCACAATTTTTTTTTTTAATTTTGCTCACCCAAGCAGCCCTTGAACGGATCACAGACCTGGGTATCGCTGCATCTGCATGTAGAGCGACAGAACATCCCGTAGGTGCCCACTGGACAAGCTGTTGACCAACCAAACATTCATCACTGCTACGCTTTGACTTGAGTTTCTTACTATGTGAGCTATATGCTTGTGGTTCATCCTCACGAAGCGCCATCGAAACCAAAATGCAAGTCATTCTTTAACAAATATCTGATAACAGGTGTGACGTGACATTCGCTGCCTGACAGTTGATTAAGAAGAGAAAAACAGTTAAGATTTATTTAATTTGAACGTACGTTTCATAGCCAACATAAAACAAGGTCATCCCTAGTCCCTTCTTATCAGACCACAAATGTTAGCTTCTAAAAAGAGGCAAAAGCACAAAATCCGGTTCAACTATCAACATCAAAAAGAACAGACGAAGAGAACTCTCGTGTTGACGGAGCTACAGAAGGTCAAACTTTGTCTATTGTGTTTTTAGTAGGAAGTGGAGGTTGAGCACTTTTGCCAAAAAAAAAAAAAATAAATAAATAAAATAAATAAAAGTAACAAATTTACTGTTGACAAAAAAGTTTCTTGCGGTTCCGGATATTAAACATCTCAATGGTTCGTAGAAACTTAGCGAGTGGCTAAGAGTTGGTCTCGGCAAACAGGCAGCAGTCCAGAGAGATACGACCATGGACAGAATGTTGTAAATAAGAATTAAAAAGAAGCTGGGCCCTAACTCAAGTAAACTGTGAAGTTATCTTTTAATGATAGATACTGACGTTTTAATTTTTTTCAGATCGAAATGTTGAGTTGCAATCTGCGAGTTAACACTCACGATGACAACACAACAAAGTGTCGCCATCATAGACCTTGGTCCCCATGTACTGCTCGAAAACTGCGTTTTAGTCGCGATTATAAGTTAACAATAGTTTTGCACGCCTAAATTTTAAGGGAAAACTGTTCAGAACCATATAGTCTCTAAAATATCAACTGTAATGGTTATTTCCCTTGCTTCCTTTTAAACAATCTTAGGGCAGCCCCCCCCCCCCTTAAGATTTCATAGAATGTGAGAACATTTCATAATCCACAGAGATAATTATCACAACTAATAACAAGGAAATGCACCATCAAGGCACTCGAGATGAAAGACTTGCGATACAAGAGGGTCTTACTAATACTGCAATCGAGGCCCGTGTAGCCGGCAGCACATTCACAGTAGCCGTCAGTCGACCTGCACAGCCCGCCGTTAGCACACGTGCAGGTGAAATTACAGTCCTCGCCATACGTGCCTGCCGGACATGCTAGAGGTGCAAACACACAAACACAAACACACACACACACACACACGCACGCACGCACACACACACACACAACCGCACGCGCACGCATGCACGCGCACACACACACACACAGAGCACGCACAGGCACAAGTGAAACGACACGCCTCTTTGTATCTTCTTGCCTATCAACCTGCATTTGGGAACACAAACACGTGTACAGTGAAACCTCAGTTGTCGTTGATTTCGGTTTTCGTCGATTTTTTCCGCGAAATCTTTGTCTCGGTTTTGTTCGGTTACCTCGGATTTCGTCGGCGTGCCCACGTGACCTCGCTGCTAATTTTGCGAAAACAAAGGGCGACCCGCGCGTCCTCCTGCTCAGTGTGGTTTGTTTCTCGTTGTGTGAGCATCACCTCCTGCGTCTAGCCAAACAATTCCATTGCTTTCCGGTATTTCTGTGGGGGTTTTTTTGCGTAGCGCTCTAGTAGTGTACTTAGTCATTTCTTCATTTGTGTAGAGGGTAGTTGGTAGTTGATAGTCTTCCGGGGCTGTCATCTCCCAAACTGTCCCGTAGTGTCTGCTGGACCTACTGTATTTTGAAGTGTCTAGTACGAATTAGTAGATTTACATTGATTCATATGGAAATAAATGCCTCAGTTTTCGTCAGTTTCCGATTTCGCCGATTGTTCTCGGACGGAGTATCGACGAAAACGAAGGATTCACTGTACACACACGTACACATACTCCACGCACACCAGTCCCCACACCCATACAGATACGTACACAAAATAGAGATCATATAAATGTACATATATGTTGTCCAGCACTGTAGAGCTATGCAAACAGTACAATCGCATTAAGGATGAATTAGTATACTCAACACTGCATTAAAAAATCGGGAACGCTAAAATACATCAAACACAAACTCTATAAATGTAATAAAATGGAAGGCTGTAATACATCAAACAGTAAGTAAGTGTTGGGAACCAGTAGTGTTGCTTTACCAGTCAGACTTTTCTTGTTGGGGTAGACAGGGGAAGGATTTGTAAAGTCACAGGTGAAATGAAGATCGCTGTTCTCAAAGCGGGCACACACAGGCTTCTCCGGGTTGTGACACCTGTCCCCAGACACCAGTCACTCTACCTATATCCGCGGAGCTTGTACTTGGTAGGGAACCTGATCTTATGGCTATGCTATATCCTGTCTAGCTTAGCCATTGCCACTGTTGCTGTTATGATCCTGATGTGGATATCTAGCGTGGAGCTGCCGTCCTTGGAGAGGGTGGCTCCCAAGTATTTGAAGCTGCTTACCTCTTCGAGCTGTACCCCATTCATATAGATCTATGCCTTGCCGTTGCATTGATCATAACTTTGCTCTCTTTAGTGCTCTTTGTCTTTACCCGCCACCCAGCCTTTATCTCTGGCGACTCTGTCTTCCGTCCTTCCATTTGCCTTCGTTGTGCGCCTTTCGTTGACGGCTCAACCTCAACACTAATAGCAGACCAATCTGGTCTTGCGGGGAAGATTACATGTTGCTGATGTAGAGAATGTTGATGGAGCGCATGTTGATTAGTGCATTTTAACAAACGGCAGTCTACAGAAAATACTGTTTTCTAATATAAGAGGAAGATCTGCGGTAGAACTACATGTTCTCTTAAGTAAAATGTTTTCTAGGTAAACCAGGTGATGTTGACTTTCCCATTGTGTGATTAATGAGTCCAGAAGCTGTCTTGACGTGATTACAAGACGACTTACTCTCATTGCAGTGCGGTCCCCTGTATCCAGGTATACAGTCACAGACACTGGCCACATGGCTTTGTACTCCGTACACACAAATCGGGGACTGGTACCGACATCTGGGCCCCCAGGTCCCAGGAGGACATTCTGTTCACGTCACAAAAGCAATAACAACAAATCGATATTATTAAAGTTCAGAAGTTCAAGTCACGCACAATGTGTCCTTAAAAATGATAATTTATAAGTTAAAATACTCTGTCAATTTTGCATCCCATATCCACAAACATCTTCATTATGAACGTTTAGACACGTTTTGATTTCCATCCGTTTACTAACACATCACACGTTAGCTTTATTCCTTCATTTTAATATAAGAAGAGAACACGATTTAATAATAATAATAATACTTATCCTCCTCCTCCTCATCATTATGACCATCATTAAAATATTTATAAAACAACATCATTTAATGGCGCAGGCATACAAGCATGCATATGAGCATGCACATCTACACACACGGACACAATAAAAGGAAAAAGTCATGACTATGGTAAGAGAAAAAAGACAAGATTTCAGAAACGAAAAAGAAGTGGGTTAGGGTTTTGAGGAATATGGAGCGGCAGATTGTTTCAGGCGAGTGAGACAGAATAAGGACGTGGGCAAAATGCACTGAGTGTGGTTGTACAGAGATATTTGAAGAAGGAGGAAGAGTGAACAGAATGAGATGGGTAGAGGTGAAGTGAGCTTGACAGGTAGGTGGAAACAGAGCCACTGAGACATTTATAACAGAGGCCGTTATATTAAAGATTTATAGAAAATGAGAGCCAGTGGAGTGAGCCAATGAGCAAAATTCTCCTAAAAATGAGGCGGGCAACATTTAGTGAAACATGGATGGTCGTTTACGGAAGACCAGCGACAAGAACGTTTATTAAGGTGACATCTTTTCGAAAAAGGATGAATATTATATGACTTGGCAGTGGTATAAAGTTCAATGTAAAAAGTAGATGTTTTGTAGTTTAATTTAAAGGAAAATAGCTTGATAGGTAAATAGTTGGCATTGTGAAAATGCTCACCTCTCTCGCAAGCTACACCGATGTAGCCATCAGGGCATGCGCACTGTCCAGTCTCGTGGTCACACTCTGTGTCACTGCTGTTACATGCACAGGATTTGCTACACCGGTCGCCCCAGCTTCCGTCAGGACACACTGCCAAGTAACATGTTTATTTTTAGCAGGTCGTGATCTTAACATGACTATTCTCATGCATTAATTAAGCCAACGTTATGTCATGTACCCATAGTTATCTCACCATCCCTCACCCAACCCACACCTTTAACTATTTCCGACCACGACTTCACACTGGCCTACCTTCCTCACAGCTGTGGCCTGTGTAGCCAGAGAAACACTGACATTCACCAGAGACAGGCTCGCACAATCCATGGATGCATCTGCATTGCTGCTGACAGCGAGGTCCGTACAGTCCAGAGGGGCAGGATGCTTTCAGTTCACACCACAGACCTGACAGTAAACGTAACAGTTATAAGGCTACGCTGTGACACTAATTTATTTATTGTTTATGGAAGAAAAAAGACATAATCTAAAAGTTTAATACCTCTCATTCTTTCTCTATTTTTTTTCTTTTCGTTTTTTTTGTGCAGTGCTATTATGTCGCTAACTGTTAGATGGAGCCTGAACTTTGTTCTCGTCCAGACTTAAATATGAATGTTCATTTCCATTAAATGACACGTCAGTCCAATTAGAAAATCGCTGAAAATGATCGTATTTACTAAGAAAGTAATGAACGTCAGGCTGTACGCAGGAATATATACAGTGATGACAATTAAACAGACAGCACAAGGGGCAATCAAGAGAAATATATGAGTGAGTGCATTGTCTGCGTGCTCTACCTGTGAAGCCTTCCTGACACGCACACTCTCCGGTCACGTGATCACAGCTGGCTGTATGGTCCATGTCGCAATCACATTTCTGTCGACATCCATAGCCATAGTAGCCCTGTCCGATGCCGAAAGATTGATTGTGCAAAAGTTAAAGCTGTCTGTGGTACTCAACACATCAAATGAACCACACACGTGAACGAGAAAGTACAGCCATAGCCTCCCCAAAAACTAAGGTGGACTGATTGTCAAGACAATTCTCTCTTGAGAACTGCGTCTGTTTGCAAGTACCCCACATTGTTAACATTACATAGCTACCCCAGGTAACATTACCTCGGGTTCGGTACTGGAGTGTACAGGTATATAAAGCAACACTCTGTTCTTCACATCCTTGAGGTGTGGGCGGAAACTGTAGTAGAGTGTAGCGTGAGCGAGGGAGGGGCTGTCGTCACGGTGTAGGGAGGTGTAAGGGATATTTCAGTGTTTTCCCGGCTTACTATGATTATTAAGGGTCGTTATGCACATGCGTTGGCATTAATCACCTGACAGGGCAGCTCACACTCGGTGCCATTGTAGCCTCGCTGGCAGATGCACTTCCCCGTCACCGGATCGCACTCCCCGTGCTGGGAGCACATACAGGTCTCCTGACACTCCCTTCCATAGTAACCCACTTCGCAGTGCTCTGCGCATGTCAGTCCTTGCCATCCTAAAAGAAAGACAGCTCTACTACACGACCAGAATATCAGCATAGCCATCAGACTGTAAAACTTGCTACCAGGCTTTAAGACATAAGTAAGACTGTGAAATTTGATACAGAAGTTTGGCTTTGTAAGAATAATAAGAATAATACCTGGCTTACACATGCACCGCCCACTGTCAAATAAACAGGATTCAGCGTTTGCACATACACATTGCTGCAGGCACAAAAGACCCCAGAATCCTGTAGGACATTTATTTTCGCACCTGTGGAAAGACAGGACAAGGACTAGATCAGGCTTGCTGGTAAATCAGAGTAGTTGTTTAAGCAATTGTGAGAGAACTCGAACTCGAACATTTTATTGACTTGGGGCCATTTCAGCCATTTTCACTCAAGGTGAGCATATAGGGTTCATCCTCTCATACATACAGTGTGGGTTAACGGTACTCGGGTTTTTTAAAATGATGTTTTATGCAACTAAAATCTGTCATGGCAAGGCCTAGGGGACTTTAAACATGAGGCAAACGCAGAGAAGGAACATCATGCCCGAACTAAAACCACCCGAAATCCATTGTATTGTTGAAAAGGGCTTTAGCCGTTAGTCACCGGACCGCTTAGGTGCTGTAGTATCTTCAGCCTGGAGATGCGAATTAGTTTTGTAATATTTTTCTCTTCAGTAAAATAATTGTTTATTTTCTTCCTATTTATTTTGGATCTTTACAGCTAACTGCGGTGTTATTTAATAACTTTTACATCTCTTAGTCATTTGTTCCAAGTCTAGCGCTGATGAAAAAAAAAAAAGTCGATGCCGAAAATTACGCTTACTTTTCACCGATGAACCCAGGAGGACACGTACAATTCCCTGTCACATGGTGACACTGGCCGCCGTTGTGGCACGTGCAGACATTTTCACACCTCTCCCCGTAGTACGGAGGCTGGCAAGTTTCTCGACACGTGGCTCCCTTCCAACCTGCTGAACACAAGCACTGGCCAGTCTCGCCATTGCACGCCATCGTGTGGCTGAAATCGCATGTGCAGTTGTTTTCACAGCCAATTCCCCACTTGTTCTCTGGACACTCTGCACATTGATAACATACAGAAGCTGTAGTCTAAATTTGTGGCTGACCAGATTTAAATTACGAATGTACTCTGTAAGTTACTCGCAATAAACGTGAGATTAAAACACCGGACGAGGGTGAGTCAACGATTGGCCGCAATACACTATACAGCTATAAACTTTACTTCAACAAAAATGTAAAATTTATAGTAATATTCTTTTTAAGACCCGTTGCTTTTCAACACACGTTAAACTTTATCTGTATTTATATTTTAATTATGGAAAATGTGTACGCGTTTCAAGTGACTGTAAATTTGAGTGTTAAATATGAGACGTGTTATGGTTACGTGTTATGAGGATAAATTATGATAAAGCAATATGGATGATGATGATGATGATGATGATGATGATGATGATGATGATGATGATGATGATGATGATGATGATGATGATGAATGTTAGTGCAACAGATGCTGGTAACTCATAAGAAAACAAATCAATGAAACCTCTCTTGTCACATTTCTCGCCGCTGTAACCTTGGCTGCAAACACAGGTGCCGTTGTGAGGCAAGCAGTGTGATGCATACAGACAGTCGCACCTGTGTACACACCCTACAGCCCAATAATTCTCTCCGCATTGATCTTGACACCTGAATTTTAATAAACAAATGAGACAAACAGAATTAAGGACGTTGTCTTCTCAATGCTTTTTTGTGCATGTGCCTCATTTTCTTGGCTTTACATAACTGCTTTTCTTCTCTTTGATTCGTCTACACTGTTTGACCCTCAGGTATGCAGCAGTTATTGTTCCCACATCTTTATTCATATGCCAGAGGGGCACGTTTTCTGGAACAGAAAATTACAAAATATGCACAGGCAGCTTACTGCTGCGACATCTGTGAGAGTGTTTTACAATACAATACTATTCATTCAATTCCTGAAAATGAAAGCCTCGACATCACTGGCTGTAACTGTCTTCTACATCGCAGAAGAGTAGGCCTTGCACACAGTAGCGGGGGATGAGGGTCTCACTCACTTCTCTCCCATGTATCCTGAGGCGCAGTGACACTGGCCAGTCTCTGCACTGCACAGGGCGCCGTTGTAACATGCACACGTGTTGACGCATCCACGGCCATATTGTCCCGGGAGACAAGGCTCTGTACAGTAGATGCCCTTGAACGACAGAATGAATGAGATTAGATGTCTTGAAGCATGCTGTGAGAATGACAAGGCTAGGAGATTTTTCTTACGACACGCTAGACAGAGTAGAAATGTTCGAAAACAAATTTTTCGTGGCAATCGATTTTTTTCGAAATTTTTGTAATTTTAACAATATTGAATTACAATTATTAATTTCAGATTGTTCGTTGTACTTCCTTTAATATAAAGAATTCGCTTTTTCCAAGCTTGCTACACGACCTTCTATTACAACAGACAATTATTTCTATAGTGTTAAAAGGTAACTTGTCATCACATTATATCGATAAACCACGATCATGATCACTGTAACACCTGTCTATGAAGCCTGGCTGTCGCACTTTGCGAGGATAACCTCTCCATGAAGCCCGACTACTCTGATTCGTGACTATTCTAACATAGGATGTACTTTTTATTCTGATTCCTGACTATTTTAACATAAGAAGTCTTCACCGCTCGCTGATGGCTGACTGTTGTAGCGAAGGTGTTTCCTATCACCTCTGTCTTTTGTCACATTTGACCAACATTAGAGGGCTCTCGATTTTGCAAAAGCCATGCAGGGGATTTTTTGTATAGACTTTCTAAAGAGATCTTGCCGGTATTGTGTTTAGCGTCAATCTCACCATGCAACCGCCACTATGTCTAGTACCAATCATAGCACTGAAGCCGTTATTGTGTTTAGCTTCAACCGGTCCATCTAGCTGTCACTTAGTCCAACATAATTCTGACCAATTAGCCCTGACATCAACCTTACCATCAGCCTTATCACCCAGCCTTACCATCCAGCCGGCGCCACAGCTGCACGTACCGTTGCGGTGGTCGCATGTGGCGTCATTCTGACACCTGCAAACGTTCTCACAACCGACACCGTGCGTGCCATTCTGACACCTGTCTTCACACCTGTATACAAACAACACTTATGAAATCGTTGTATAATTTTGGTGGGGAATAGCTCATAGCATGGACAGTCTGCAGGTTACAAGTAATGCGCTACACACATCATTGTAACGAGTCAGTACAGCGTAACCAGTCAAGGTTTTGATGTGTATTGTAGTCATAAATTTAATGTCTAAGAAAATAAAGGCCACACATTATTATGGAAAGACGGGAGAAGACGCTAATGAATGTGTTTAAGACTACCCAAAACCATCAAGATGGGAGGGACTAACATTTGTTTTGTTTCATCTGTCAGAACTTTTAGTTTCCCCATCACTGGTGACATGACCCTTGACAGACATATTGCACCTATCACTCTGCTTATGACGAGCCACATAAGATCAGTGCTGTACAACGCTTTCTAAACAAACAGACTACACTTGTGTCTGTGCCGCCGCTCAGTCGAAGCTTGATTATTGTTAACTCCATGCGCTCAATCTTCCTTGCATATCATTCACAAACTCCAGGAAGTACAGAACTCAGCTGCACGTCCTGTACTCACAACAGGAAAACTGCACCATTTTACTCCTCTTCTTCTGCTCTGATGGTGAGGTGGTTGCTAGCAGACCCTGTCCTGACCATAGGCGTGCATAGAAGGTGTCTGTAGTTTACTTTGTGTATGAGCGAGTGTGTGTTAAAAAAGTAAGCGTGTTTGTTATATGTGAATATGGGTGCACGGATGTTGGTGATTCAGTCTGTATATTATTTATGTAATGCGCTCTGAGAAAATCTTTGGAAAAGCGCTATATAAATCCTCATTATTATTATTATATGAACGCCTGCTGAGCAGCCGGTGAAATGAAAGTTCGGTTTCCCCTCTCAACGCCCACAAATGACAACGGCAGCTTGGTGCTAGACCGGTATGATCTCGATAAGGGCCAACAATCATCCAATAACCAGCCCAGAGTGCCCCAGACGCTTATCACCAATGGTCAAACAACTTTAGAAAAGTATGGCTTAGGAGAAACCAGTGGTCGAAGCATAAGACTTCTCACAGACTGCACAGTCACAGACAGCCAATACCCTTCATTCGCAAAGGGAATCCAGAACGGAAACCTAGCTCTAGCCTCGAAGAAAGAAAGGAAAAACAACCCTGAAACAGCTATCAAGCATAAAATAGCTAACAGCCAAACCAAGATGTGGAAACAGGAAACTAAGGAAACTGGATCGAACAGAATGTCTTTACTAAATGGCAAATACAGTCTACATTTCCTTTTGATTTCTGCGATTTTTATTTCCTTTGAGTTATCACTTGAAAGCTTTCATTATCAAATGTCTTGTCGTCAAATGTTTACTTACGACTGGTCTATGGTCAGAAAGAATACTAACTTATAACGGCGGAAAGATTACTAACAATGGACCCGTGTAGCCAGACGGACAAGTGCATGCCCCAGTCACGTGGTCACACTCCGCATTGTTCTTGCACTGGCACTCGAAACGGCACAGGTCGCCATAGTAACCAGTCTGACACGACGCCTCACAGCTAAGGCCCTCGTAACCTAAAGAACAAATCATTGATTGACTGATTGTTAATCGACCTAGATAAACACAAAGTTCAACTAAACATCACCCATTTTTTATCGTCTCAATTAGACCACTCATCTTTTCTTACATCCAGCCACCCACTTATTCATGGCCCATTTGTGAACGTCTGCATACCTGCATGACACAGGCAATCTCCGTTTTCTGGGTCGCAAGAACCGTTACCATTACACGAGCACTGGTTGGTGCAGTTGTCTCCCCACGTGCCGTCAGAGCAGGCTATGAAAACAGAAAAGTTGTTCTTGAGCGCCAGAGCATCTAGCAGACATGGCTGGAGGCAAGCAATGAAATTTCATAGTTTTCCACCAAACATAGTCAATAGAAAGATGAATCATTCAAACATTTCCGGCGTAGATAGCAGACGCAAGCGCCCCCAAGCGAGTGTCAGGATCATCATGATGGCGTCCACAACGAAAAAAACGGAGGGTCGGGTTTGCTTGTTGCGCTATTAAATACACGAATTCTTGCTACGAATGTCCAGAAAAGTCTTTTTTCCTTTACCGAAAGACAAGGCAAGGTAAGTACCTGAATTTATACGCCTCGCTTTATTTTGAATGGCAACTGCATGGTGCTTCTACATAAGATTTTGGGGAAAATTCGTCTGCTATATAGGTTGATGGCGATTGTTTACATTAAATCGCAAAAAATATGCACAGTTGTGATCCCTTTACTAGTGTAATTACATTGTGGATGCATTTTATTACTGTATATTGCTCTGTAGAGGGCAAGATTTTGTTAATTGATGCATAAATTTGGAAAATTCTTCTAAATTAGGTTTCTAACTATACTGCCTCGTCGATCATTACTGTTGTACTGTTTTGTAGCGAAGAATGAGAATTTTAAAAAGGGAAGAAGAAACATTGAAAGGAGGTTGAGGGAGGAATTGTTACT
This sequence comes from Marisa cornuarietis, assembly GCA_004794655.1. Classification (NCBI taxonomy): domain Eukaryota; kingdom Metazoa; phylum Mollusca; class Gastropoda; order Architaenioglossa; family Ampullariidae; genus Marisa; species Marisa cornuarietis. The sequence goes on from SMMW01000147.1 coordinate 1,628,388, forward strand.
AAGTGGTCAAGCTACAACGGTTGTTTCAAAGATCTCTTACAGTTGAATGCTTCTTTACCCGTAGGTGTATAGATTGGGACAAGACGATCAGGAAAGAAGATCTATTGAAGAAGGATGCAGAAATGTTCTATAGCTCAGGCTACTTCCCGTGCAGGAACTTCAGTTTGTGACCTTGAAACAGTATGCTTCACTGTGCTATGCAACCAGTTGTTTCATGGGATTAAAGAGTTGGATAAAACATTAACAGACAACATGAAACACATTTTGCACATTGATAAAGGGGGAGGAAAATTAATGACGCAGTTTGAAGGCAAGATAAAACAGTCATTTATCTATTTATTTGACAGACCTTGCTCTTTGAAATAAATAGCAAGACATCTCTTCTTCAATTTATGTCTGAACTTCATGTTGAAAAACCCCCCACAAAGTCTTGTGCAAATCAGCCGGCGCATAGGAATAGGAAATTAATGAATTTGAACAATCTATGAGTTATCTTGACTTTAAGCCTTTTCTTTATTCTTTTCCTTTGTCCTTTTAGCTGGAAGGTGTATGTTAATGTAACACATTAATTTTTTACTGTAAAGGAAAGGTGTAATAATCACTACACATATTAGTGGATAGATGCAGATACTAAACAGAGGTAAATAAATAAACATGGTAAATAAATAAATGAAATAGAGCAAGTAATAACAATGATTTTTAGTTTTCGAGGAGATATTTAAGCACCTATGCACCTAAGCACCTATTAGATTAGAATTATGATTCTTCTAGTTTTGAAACATTAATGTTTAAACACACATGAGCGATGAGATAGAGTAGCAGACAAAAATAATATCATTCAACTGCAGTCATCACTGGACAAAACCCCGACAAACAATGTCGCACATCTCTCCTTGCCATGCTTCAAATTATCTCCCTTGTATGAGAGCTGACTGCCGCAAGAAGCGCTCGCCACAACTCGGTCCTCGCATTTTATATAAGCGACCGTGACTTATGACGAATCTTTCTAATCTTCATTCTTTGCTTTCACTCTGTCTGAAGAACTGCAGATCTTGAACCATGAAATGGTAAAACCAAGCCAGTCAATAACTTATATAGCTGGTCCTCTGACTATGACTATGTTGTGTTTGTCATTTTGATGTTTACGTGTGCGTGAGTGCAAGACAAGAAAGCGTTTTCCATGTTTTGTAAATCCCATTAATCCTTTTCACAAACATAATAAAGGAAATGTGTTTATTACAGCAGTCTAACAGAAGAAACGTACTTACTGTAGTTGCAAGCAGAGCCCCGCCAGCCTCGTTCACAGTCACAGAGCCCGGGGTAGATGCACTCGCCCCGCTCGCACTCGGGGCTGCACACAGCTGCCAATAGGAATGACAACGTTAATGCCTCGTCCATTCCACTCTTTTTTTTCACCACCGTCCTCTCTCACACAGTTACAAACTCATTTCTTCACTCGCTTACTCACTCGTACATTTAGACACACTTTATTTATATATATATATATAACCCCATCTATATGTATACATAGAATACATAGAGTCTTACATATGCACACTGATATATATATACACACACACACCCTCACACATACATAGATTCTTGCATATACAAAAGAGAAACTGCAGAGAAGCTGCAATTCCCAAACGTTGCGGAGCTCTTGAAGGTCCATCTTGGAGGTGAATTCAACGCCCTAAACGTGGTGGCCTGCGATGTAGACATTTGCCTAGAGAGGTGGTATTGTCAACAGCCCAAGCAGTACTAGGGCGACAAATGAAACGGAACCAGTGGGGACTGTAGCATTCGATGCGAAAACTTAGCATCAAAGAGTGCTTCATTCAAGTCATCGAAGTGCTGTGCACGATCTCAGTGACCGCAGAGCTACTGAATAACTAAATGGAAGTTTTTCATATAATAGTAGGCGTTCTTGCGCCCTGTTGCCTATACTGTTCAACACTTTTTGGATAACATCCTGCAAGAAATCTTTCATTAATATCATACCTACATTTTTATTGATGTGAGGTCCATATGCAACCTACCCTTTGCTGACAACATCGATCTGATGGCAGGCACCGACAGCGAACTGCAAGAGCTTACCAACAAACTGACAGACAATGTAAATGGGTCTAGAATAAAGACCAGTAATGACGAGAACAAGGTCATGGTTAACGGGAAAACGGAGATTAACATGAACGGAGTATTGCTCAAGGGGCTTTAGTATTTGAGAACCACCCTTTTAGAAGATGGCAGCTTACGGCATCCGCTTCACATTTGCAACAATGACAGCAACGATGGCCAAACTAGACAGCGATTCGACAAGGTTACCTACCAAGTACTGATTGTACAAGTCATTTGTTGTTCCATTGCTGCTCTACAGATGTAAGACGTAAACTGCTTGCGTGAGAATACAGGTATTTGGGACCAAGTGCCTGAGAGGGCTGCTCTAATTCTCCTACATGAAACTAAAAATTTGTGCGGAGTACAGTTGTCACATGTTGTGCCTATTCAGCCACTGCTTCTACCCAGTTGTTCCCCTCTGGAGATCCGTTCGTAAGCTGGTACCAGTCAAAGGATAAATGAATGAATAACTGTGAACTTTTTATACGTGTTGTACCAGCTTTTTATCTGTGGAATATCTCCACATTCATTTTAACAGTGCAAATCTCCACAGATTAATGATGAGCCCACTAAGCAGCACTCGCTTTTATGTCGGAAAAAATAGCTCAACGAGATCATGAGGTCAAAAGAGATGAATTACTTACGTATACATGTGCCACCATATTCAGTATACCCTGCGCAGCAAACATTCTTCCTGCGATAGGCGAGCTCCGTGACCACTTTGTACAATGACCTCAGCTCTGTTCTGTCAGGAGCAAACGTTCAACTAGAAATAAATGCGTACAGAAGAACGGGAAATGAGACAAAATGGTGTACCATACTTAGCAATGTCACACTTACGATTAGTGCCAAGATGTTAATCTTTTCGTATTCGTTTAACGAAGAAACATACACATATTTTACTTACAGCAGTCTTAAGAAACATGGGCGAGCAACAGCGAAGACAACTGTGAAAGTATAGGTCGCGCATGTGCCTAACAATCACATTCACAAGAACAAACGCTTGCACTCACACTTACAATTACGCACATACATATATTCATACGCACGTACACAATCAAGGGAGGGGGTAATAGGTGTTTTACACCGAACCAGCAGCTAAGGCTGTGTCACGGCAAAACAGCCAGCCCTGTAAACACGTACTCGAGATCCGATCTGAACCCGGGTTAATCAATCCTTATAACCAATCCTTATAATCAATCCTTGTATTGGTGACAGGCGCTAAACGTTGCGTGACCGGACCACGACGCACACAATCAAGAAAAAGTTACTACTTTATCTTCCTCATCTATACAGTCTCTAAAATAGGCATGTGCACACGTAACAAATCTCATCATATACATCACACGGTACATGTGTCATACATCTCATACATGTCACACATCTAGCACATGCCACACTCCATAATGCTCACACTGAAACCTGTTATATTACAGGTCACGCATGTTATACGTCGTACACCATACTTCTCACATTCGCACGTGTTATGTTACAGGTCACACACGTCACACATGCCACACTCCATAATGCTCACACTGACACCCCCTGTCGTTTTGCTCACCTGCATCTCCTACATCGCGGAGGAAAATGCCAACACCACGTGTAAGTACAGACTTCATGCGGGTGCTGAGTCATAACAGTTTTGTACATCAGGTATCTGGCGGGAGTTCAGAAAAATAGTTACACAGAAACATACTGAGACACAACGTACATGGTGTCTGGTACATCTGTGTGCGTCAGCTGTCCGCTGGGAGTTTAATTTTTAAAGAAGCGTTTACAAAAAAACAACTTACTGGCATACAACATTCGTCAACGACATAAGAATATTATTTCTTGTGTTCTTAAACACTTAAGGTTCAGTGGGTGCTTGTTTTTCAAATGACAGGCTGATCTCCGCTGATCTCAGGAAAATTCCATTTCCCACGAACGCACATTTCACAAAATACGAGTGACTTTATTACATCACAGATTTGGCGTCCTACTGTGCATGATGGTGTCTTGCACTCGACTAAACCTCTTAACTAGGGAAACGACCACGAGATATGTATGTTATCCTTGCTATAAGCTAACTATTAAAACATAAAGAAAAATATTTTAGGACTACAATGAAAGGAGGCAAGAAATCTGAAAAAATGAAAAAAAGACAAAACAACTTTATAACGACGTTTAGCAATAGCCTTCCTCACATGTCTTTGAAATCCTGATAATAAAACACATCTGAATACTTACGACTCCTGTACAGTACACTCCATACCCGTTAGATTGCCTGAAGTCACAGCTTGCACCACGGGAAAAATAAGGAACCAGACCAGAAATCCCGATGGAACAGGACATTCCAGCTTCGTGTTCATTTTCTGACCCTGCAATAATATTGTATTTTATTTCGTCTTCATGTCAACAGTAATATTCGCCGTATTAGTTCACCTGATGTCTAACTGGAACACGGCTACAAGAATTTAATCAACGAGAGGAGGATTCTCTTCTCGTGATGCCTTTGCTGCTCTGCATGTTCCTTTAGCACAACTACCCGAAAACCACTTTGATCAGGTGTTTCAAGCTGAAGCATGAACAAATATACAATGGCTTTGACTTCCTCGATCGTTCCTGAGGAATAATCTTCTATAGGCGGGTGACTGGCGTTTCAGTTCAGTGAACGTTTTGAACAAGACCAACCAACATAGGTGTCAAGTTCCTATGTGCACTTTTCTACAGCTGCTGCATGGAGGAAGACTGCTTCTATGCACGTGAATGACACTGCAGACGACTTTACACTAGCTTTAACTTCTGAGAAGTATAGTATCCCATGGACAGCCACGTGCCAGCGAGTTATTTTAGATTGTAAGTAGCTTCTCCTGTTCACCATCATGCAACGTATTGTAACTACAGATTGAACTAAGAGGATTAGAATGATACAGTGATATTAGTAACATTTCTTAGACTATGATTAATCAAAAGAATTCAAAAGACCGTACTACGACAGTATACACAAAGAGCCGTATACGGAAAAGACCAAAAAAACAAAAAAACTGTAAGAAGCTAAGAACACAAACTAGTAAACATCTTCCTCGTCCTTGTAATACTTAGTCCTAAAATAATCCCTGGGTTTCCCACCTGCCTATTTTCGTCAACACTGTTAACAATACCATGGCTGGAAAACAAGATAATCCACAACTGGAAACTGGTCTCAGCGAAGATCAGGCTACACCGCGAACTGCTAAAAAAACACACCTTATGTCTCCTCACATTCTGTAGTGAATAAACAAAAAGGTGCCCTGTCACCTGTACCAGGTAAGCCTTCCCCGTAAACATGAAGAGTTGCTGGCAAGCAGGAAGTTCTGTCACAGACTTGATCACACAAACACCAGGCCACGACACGAGGTTGTGCTCAACTTTACAGACAAACTTGGGAATTTTATGCAAATGTGGTACAATTATAGTACAATCGTAAACACATACTCAGATCACTAAGCTCCAGCTTACTGCACAGTAGCATTGCGAAGTAGAGTACCATGGTACAGAGGATTACAACAATTAGCTGACCTTCTGATAGATGAAACCCGTCATAGACCAGTTATTCCGGTACTATTCTCTTTGTTTCAGGTGATATCCAGCTAAAATCTTGATTTTGTGTTTTTAATTGAAGTTTTTAAGTACGAAAGTATCTTTCCAAAATAAAAAAAAACTAAAAAAAAAAATTAAATCACGAAAAAAGGCCCACGAGCTCTGGTATCTATGGCCCTGAGGAGACTGAATAGGAATGGCAGTTTCTGTATAGCTAGCTATCTCGAAGCTACTTTTTTTCCATAGATGATATAAACCAGATACTTTGTCTCATGTTGTTCCAGTCAGTCTCGTGCTTGTACCGCCACCCCTCTGTTCACTCTCTCCCCTTACCTTTTTGCAGGTGAATTGTAAAGGCAGTGGTAGGAAGCCTGGCTGGGTTGACGCGTCGTCGGCGTGACTGTGACTGCGACAGCCGCTGACAGAATGTGTCGTGACGATGTGTTGCGAGCGGAATTAAATTTAGTGTATACCAGGGTCGGTGTTGAAAGATTTTAGCGGTCGTTTCCAGGTTATTCTGACACCCTCTTTAGAATGGATGCTCAAAGATAGTGCGAAGCAAGGTCAGAAAAAAGTGTGACAAAGAGGGATGTTTTCGCAATGTCCTTTGTTCTGATCGCACATTTCCACTCAGTATACGCTTTAATATTTTCTTTTATCTCCATCAAGTATAGTTTTACACGTCTGGTTGAAAGTTTTCTCTTATTAAATAATTTTCAGTTTAAATTATATTTTTGGAAAAACTAAAATCAGCTAATATTTCATCCTCCTTGATAATAAAGGGTTATGGTATGAATTTTTAAGATTCATCTTTCTTTGATAGTGTTTACAATAATAATAATGTGTACTTATAATAATGCGCATCATCCCGTAATAATAAATGAAAGATAACAGACAGTGGACGGTAAAGTACGTGAGGGCACACTGAACAACATAAAGAGTAGAACGTCAAGCAATGGATGAAGGTATGAAGGGATGTAGGTATTGTAAACAGTGTAAAGATGGAGTCATTACACGATCGTTTTAACGTGACAGACAATATTACAAGGGAGTTCAGAATAGTAATTCAGAGATAGTATTTGTGAAAAGATATGTTTTCAGAGAACATTTGAATGTAGCCTTGGAGTCAGAGTGGCGAATGTGACGTGGAAGAGAGTTTCACTGCTTAGTGGGAGGGAGGGAAAGAATGCACGAGTCTGATGGGGTACGAAGTTTTCGGCCAGGGTTGTGGACAGACAAGATTTCAGTAATGAAGTGGGGGGGAGGAGCCCTCAAAGAATCCACAGCATAGAGTTTAGAACTTGTAGTCTATTCTAGCTTTAACTGGTACCCAATGAAAAGAGTGAAGAAGTGGTGTGACATGTTCAGATTTGCGAGTCCGTGAAACAAGACGAGCAGCTGAATTCTGGACTTTTTGAAGCTTGTGAATGAGATTTTGTGGATAGTCATCAAGAAGAGAGTTGCAATAGTCTAGTTTAGACAGAACAAATGAGCAGATGAGGATCTTGGTGGTTGAGATGGACAGAGTATGGCGAATGGAGCTGACCTTCCGGAGCTCATTATATGCAGAGCGACAGATATGAGAAACATGCTTATCAAGAGACAGGTTAGCAGACATTATGTAACCTAAGTTATTTGTTGAAGTAAAAAAGGGAACATCAGCATCGCCTACCCGAACAGAGACAGGCAATGAAGGGTAAACTCTGGCTTTCCTCTTTGAAAAAATAAAAGCCTCTTTTTTCGTCATTTAGTTTCAGCTTGATGAGGGTCATCCATAGTCAAATATTAGAAATAAAATCTTGGATTCTCTTGATAGCAGTGTGTGCCTAAGAAGGAGAACAGCTGGTGTTTCTACATTTGATTTATTATGCAAATGAAGATTGCTTTCATAAAATATAAGAAATATAAAATTAATGTTATTAAAATTAATGTTATATTTTGCTCATAATATTTATTTCATTTATTGTTACTGTGCCTAGGAAACAAGACTTTTCTTTGTCATTCACATCAAGGTTTGACCCGCCTAAGTATTAGCTTATTTTTCTCGTCTCCTCATCCCGCAACTTCGCTATTCAACAATCGCACTTTATCTAATGTAGCATAGATGTTCTGCCTCATGTGCCACTTATCTACTTCCTTCTTGTAGACACCGTATACGTTTTGAAAATGAGCCGTCAAATAGATAAATCATGTTTTACCAAGCACGATGTGCTGCTTTGCAGACAAGGAGCTATTGTTACAACTGTCGAGGTGTGAACTCCGCGATTGTCATTACTGCCAAGGTCCCATACGTCACTTAGATTTACCCCTCTCCTTACCCTCCGTTTCTGTGTGTGTGTGTGTGTATTACTGTCTCTTTACTCTTTTTCTTACTGCCTTCTTACCTTCCTGTACTTTGAGCTTAAACTTTGAGCCATTTCTACGCTATTTCTGTGAGACCCTGACAAGACATCACTGATAACTTATTCTAAAAAAATTGCATTACCTGCAGTAAAATAATAGTATCACAGAAATGAAAGATTTGCTCAATGTTACTGCAATGTTTTCTAACCTAAACTTTGATGCAAGAAGCGTCATTTGCAGACAAAACCTCGGTACTGAGACACAAGAGGAATGACAAACAACATAATATGCATTGTGTAGGCAGGAACAAGTGTACGGTATATAGTCCCAGTATAAAAATACCTGTAGAACAGTATACATGACAAGTGTCAACAAGGAATAACTATGCCCGCAGACATCATTACTACCGCACAAAATAGTTGATTTGTCCCAGACTAGTTACTGGTCACAGTAAACCTTCCATGTACCCGCACTCATACCACCTCTACAGTAAACACGGCTGATCTTTCGTGCGTCTAATATGTCTATTAATATGTCATGACCTGATTTGTCTAAACAATTTTTAACTTAAGACATTTTCTTCTGTCAAAACTGGTACGACTTACCTGGGCAGAACAAAGTGGTACAGGTGCTAAAACTGAAAGAAGAAATCAACGTCCCTCTAAACTTCAGCAACAGCCCATTGCACAGGTCCCGTTTGTGTAATGAGGAGAAAGGGGAGTCAAACTGCGTGTGGCGAGTGGGCAGACTTTGAGAAGCACTTTGGTGCAAATCAGGAGAAGAATATACAGTTTTCACGAGTCAAACACTAGAAACAAATTGTTACGAAGCAGCTAGATAAATTTAGGTAAAGGTTTGTGCCTCTTTCGTCTAGCGTCTGATGAACGTTGTATGTGGCCTCCTTGTTAAGACAGTAAAGTCCCTCTTTACAAAGTAGATTGTCAGCTGTAGACATGATTATAAAATCTTTGTGATACAGCAGGAGCGAGCATGCATCTAGGAGCAATATTGTCAGGTGATCAGTCCTTTCATCTAAAACAGATACCTTTGTAAAGGTAATGAAGCCTGGAAATCAACTTGTAGTGATTATTTTGCACGCGCGCATGCGCACGCACACACACACACACATATGTAAGTAGCGTCTAAGAACTTAAACCTGCTATTTACATCACAAATTATTTAATTTTCACAAATATAGTACAAGCAATATTCACAAAATTGTGCACACAGCATTCCCAACATAAAGCGCACAGCACACAAAACTGTTGTGATCGCAAGATTCACAAAATTATAAAAGATCGCAACATTTGCAGTTTAGCAACACGCCTAACATTCACAAGTAAAATTCGCATGAATGCTACCGTAACAGTTGGAAAGTTTTGGGGGACAAAATTAACACTTCACTTATAGTATATATATATATATCGTTAGTGCATGCAACTTAGATGGCGTTAATGCAACGGTGACAGGGTGTGTTCCTGTTACAAGAGTTTGTAAGACTCGGGCGTGACCTTAAATTGCTTTATGAGACTTGCCTGTAAGTTAGCCATTTCACCTGAGTGACGCACAAGTTTGTCTTTCTGCGTGACGCCGGTGCAACGGTATCGCCGACATCTCATTAGGGTCCCGGCCAGTATGTCACCGTCTGCTGCGTCACCACTCGTCACCGCCCCACGTCACACTAGGGGCCAACAACCTGACTGTCAACCTCTCGCTGTCTAGCGCCGTGTCAGTCGTGCTTGTGACTCCACCATCTTGTGGACGCTAGTCGTATATCCTTTGCTTCTAAAACAATGATAGACTGATAGTTACCTATCACCTTTAATGGCGGAGGTTGGAAGGACGGCCAATTTTATTTTTACTATTTTATTACAAACCAGCAGCACACATTTCTATATCGCTATATAAATATACCACATATACACACTCGATCGTACTAAGTCGTACACTTTATCCTATGTTAAAATACACACTGACACACTCTACCTCCATAATTTAAAATAAAATAATTTAAAATAAATAATTTTAAGGACGATACTTTTCTATCCATGTTTTTTTTCTTTTATTAGTGCTACTTTGTATATTGGTGAGCTGGAATTTTTGGGGATTCGAGAAGAGCGTACTGATCAAGACTGTTGTGTCTGTACCGTGTTGATCTTTCCATGCTAGAGAGCTCCGGCTCTGAAGGAGAGGGTTTCAAAGAGGACTTCGAGAAGAGAAAGTGTAATGTTAGACTTTCCTCTTTAAAGGAGAAGTTGTGTTTTTAATTTATTTTAATGTATTTTTGTTAAGCAAGTTAATTATTTTGTTAGTTATATTTTTGGATATTATATTTATATCTTATTTAGATTTTGTTTGTGTTTTTTTCTCGTCCGAAAGCCGCTCTATAGTGTGTGGATGGCAGTAGATATTGACAATCAAATTATACTCATTTTACAATATATATTGGAAAATAATTAATGATTACAATTAATGAATAATGTAAGGAACCCGGAGAGGTCTGCCCCGGGGGCCTGTGCTGGCTCAAGGCAGCCCTTTTGATGACAACGAACTCAGCAATCACTTCTCTGCATCACGGTGTGAAAAAAGTCACCGCTTGCAATGACCGAGGCGTACGGATAAAATTTCTCACTACATTGCTTTACATAATATCTTTTGATAGCCTTTCTGATCACTCCTTCAAATGTTGCAGCAATTTTAAAAAAGATATGCGAGTGAGAGAGTATCGAGTCTGTCTGAAGTGCATATCTCTTTGCATCCTCAAAGTTACATCCAATGCTTTCGTATGTCAATTCAAACGGGGAAAGAAAGCCAGGCTGTACGGTACAATATTTGCTATATTCCTTTACTGCCTTCTCATGAATCCCAGACACTTAATCCCCTAGACTTTTAATCCCTAAGCACTTAATCCCCAGACACTTAATCCTAAAAATGAAATTTCAACTATAAAAATTATGAAGTCAGTGAAAAATTTTATTCAAATTTAAATAATTATTTTCATATAAACATCAAAATAAGTTTGACAATTAAAATAATACTTAACTTCAACGTCATTTCAACATCTATAACATTAGTTAAAGTTCATATGAGCTATTATATTCAATCTTCTTCATCAATATGATATGAAAATTGTTCTTAAATGTCTGGGGATTAAGTGACCGGACACCCCTTCTCATATTTCTCGTCTGTGCCACTGTCAGACGGTGTTTGGAATGAATGTCTCTCAACTGTCGTCCAGGCGGTGTACAGAAACAAGATATTACGTCTCTCAGCACGTGCTTTCAAATTCTTCAAGCCACGCCAAACATTAGATACTAATGGTGTGTGTGTATATCGCTGATTGTTTCAAATGGTCACAGTCGGAAGAGCAAACTGTCGTTGCTTATCCTCGAAGCCATTAGAGTATTTTCACAAAATGCAATTTAGTCCTAATATGTAAATATTTTTCTCGCTGTCGCAGTCGATCACTAGCAGTTCCGTCTATTTACTGGCTGATCCCTCTTCCAGACCCTTGCTTATCTTCCTTTCTTCTAGCAAAGCTGCATCCCTACCAAGACCGGAAAGTCGCCGTCATTCCAGTCTGAATCGCTTGAAAAAAATAAGCTCTCGCACCGGATACAACAGATGTTCCGTTCCATTCTCAGGCCACATTGTTTCACATTCTGTGCTCTTTTCTCTTGAAATCATGTCTATGTTCAAAGCCTTCAATTCTGGCCTCACTTTTTCTTAAAAAGTATTTTGTATAATTAGGTGTGCTGTTCTACTCACTTCTCAGATCTTTCTCTTTACTCACCCACTTAGTCCACTTTATCATGATGTCAAACGTTTATGGACTATTTTTTTTTCTTGTATGGTTGGAGAACTGTCGGTTTGTTTGTAGTCTTTCTTGCGCTCGCATCCGCATGGAAATGCGCCTTACCAATTCAATTATTAATTCCCCTCCCATCTGTTTTCAAACAGCAGTCCTTCTTCCAGAGTTCCCCCAAAATATAGTAAATAAAATAGTAAAAAAAAAAATTGCTAAAAACCTCCCTTTTAATTGAATTCATCTTTCCAATTATAGATTTTCACACAGACAGACTGGTGTATCTTTCGTGCCTTTATTGGATTTGTTAACAAGTTTCTCATACACTGTTTTATTTGCAGAGTCTATGCTGCCTATAGCTTTGAAATCAGGGGAATCTCCGAGAGGACTCCGGTCATGTAGGGTCAGTTTTTGTCTTAACCAGGGGTGAGGAATGTTCGGCCTGATGACCGCAGATTTCAGTAAATCTATAAGCGTTTTTCATAGCAACATAAATGTTTTAGTAAGTGAATAGTAATAAAAACGTAAATTGAACGTCCATTATGGGCTATAGAGGACACATATGAGTACTTGAAAGAACAGGTATGTATGCTTCTAGCCAGCTGCCCGCGGCCTATATGAATGATTTTGGAGAAATGCCTATGACCTTCACCCCAAACCAACGGTTGAGCACTTCCGGCTTAATATTAGCTGTTGATACAGGTTGCACTCGTCGACCACGTCGGCTCATACAATTAAAAAAAATGATCGTCAAAATTGCTGTGTAGCTCAGTGTACAGGTCAGACCTATAAGTGTCCAACATAATCTTTTCATGGATTTCTAAATGGTGAGCAAATGTAAAAGCTTAGGCTGGTAAAAAAAATCGTTTGGGTTTATGAGTTCATTTTTCGCGCACCTAATTGCCATTAGGTGGATTATATTGACTCAGAGAACAGCGCTAAGCAAGCTGGGATTAAACTCGTTGAAAAAGGGTTTATACTCTGTAGCGAAACAACAGATTGACCACATAGACCAGGCTAATTTTTAGGCAGGTAGTTGTGTATTGCCAACAAAAGATGTAGCAGATTTTAAAATGGCCCTTGGAAGAAAAAACGTTCCCCACCTCTGGTCTATACATTGGGTATCCTCGCTTCGCTGGATCTACTCGTTGATTATTAAGTTCAGATTTCCTAAAATAAGTGCCAATAGAAGAGCGGATAGAAGATCGGCACACGAAGTTGAGAAGATACAGCCTCGGCGCTTTACCGACTCTGACGACACGACGTTGAGCTCGTTGTGAAGGAATGTAGCGTGGCCATTGTTCAAGCCCGTTCATTGAAGGGTCGTACACACAGAAATCATAGAAGTCTGTAGTCGTACACCTGCTGGCTATTTCTCCTCTGTGTGGGAGAAAGTAAATTTGCTGACACACAATAACCCCACTACTCGTTTACAGTTGTTACTAGGAGATGGTAGGCATGTTTAAAAATAATCTAAAATCAAAGGCAGACGCTGTCTTTGTCTGCTGTCATTCTTAAATCGATTCTTTTAAAAGCTGACAAAAAACCCCACACAACATAAAAACATCCATAGACCATTTTCAGTGATTAATATCAGTTAATATAAATATCAGTAGCAGCTAGTTTAGCTACAATATGTAAGAGTGTCCACGTTGGTGCGATAATGCGCCTGTGTTAATGCATGCGTGCATTCAAACTGTTTACAAAGCGGATTTCGCGCTATGACCCATCTTGTAGTATTCAGTGTCTTTGGTATGACCATAGACATGGGTGTGACATGACTTTGCGACATAGAAGGGAGACAACTCTTTTAAACAGAGCGAATACGTAGTAGTTGTTTCCCTTTACAGTTCTGAAACAGTTCTACATGTATTTTTTTAAATAGAAATTTTATAAGCACTTTTATGAAAATTATTAATGATAACAGTAGCACCAATAGTAGTAGTAGCCTCTTCATCCTTCCTCGAAATTTCCAAGTCGTGTTATAGAAAAGTAAACGACGAGAAAAATAAACGACCGGGCCCCAACCTCCCCCACATACACAAATAAATATTTAAAGTATTATTTTCGTCGAGGTATTCGTCATCATTTTTATCGGGTAATGCATGAACGAATTATTATTATTATTTTTTTTTTTTGCTGATCTTTCGTGGCGTTGTCTTTTCTAGCTTTTCTATCAACAGAGAATGACCTTATCCCTAAGACCTAACCAGGAAGGTGAAGGCCGTGGCTTTGACTGAAGCAGTGATATTTTTAAGGTTCAAAGTGAGGCTGTCGTCTCCTTGCCCTCTGAAGCTATAACTGTGTCCTCTAAAGCAACAGTTGGAAAATCACATAACCCGGCGTTTAACAACACAGCTGAAAGGTAATTTAGGTATTAATATGCACATTTGTTTCTGTTTGTTGAAGCAGCCTTGAATACATAATATTGCTAGGCTGTCACAATTGCAACCGTTCGGTTTCCATAACGTTTGCTGTTGCCAGGAAAAATAGATTTAACTATTTCACAATTATTTCACAGGTAATACAGGTAATCGGATTTAATTACATGGCTTTTGATTTTTGTGGTTGTGAAGCAAAAGTATGTCCTACCCCGAAGTTGGAGATTATCTCTAAGTTTTAAAGACATAATAATGAAACATTAATGTTTTTTTCACTTCCCGTCTTGGTTTGTCGGGGCCTGAGTCTCGCATAACCTCAGTAGTGTAATCTGTGGTGAAGAAAGGTCCAATGCTTGATACAGGTGCTTAATAAAGTAGCTTCGATATCACGTGGTTGCCCATACATGGAGAAATGTTATCTCTGACCAGTGATGAGCGAGACAGCTGTGGTGGACCTCAGTCGTTCAGTGGAAAATTTAGCTATATTTGACATTGCTGGCAGTCACGTGAACGCTATAAATACACCCTAGATGATTATTTTGTGTTCTTGATAATGGCAGTGCTTCTTTTGATCTCCCCATTTTTATCCCTCTTAAATGATGGCAACATTTTTGTACACTTGGCAGCACTCAGATCTAAGAAGTGTAATAATTTTGTTGCATTCATTCCATGAGACATGATTTTAAACGCTTATAAAGCTGATTAAAATGTTGAAATAATGCTCTTAAAACACGTTTCATAATGACTTTTTGTCGTTTTCGCGTTCATTTGGTCGTGCTTATCAAGTTATTCTTCCATTCTTTATTGAAGAGATATAGGGGAACACTCTCCAGGTAGGAGCAATCATCACTGTGCATGCACCGTGGCAGACAAAGACCTTTCTTAAAATGTACTATTTATATTTTTTGGACATAATTTCTGCAAAAAATCTCAATGAAGCACAAACAGTCGGCCAAAATAATTTTATTTTTTATAGACACGTGACCTGCAGAAAACACAATCGACTGATGTGTGGTAAAGAGACGACAGTAATCGGGGAGGGGCCATTAGGACACGGGGGCCAGTCATTTCGTCACAAGACTATTTCGTCACTACCATTTCGTCCCACACCAAAAGTCAATTCGTCACACGTATGGTCCATTTCGTCACAAGACGTAAGCCGGAAAGGCAGAGGAAAAGAAATTACATCAGACTCTTAAAAAGACAAACAAATAGATACATCGCTTTAATAGTAATTTAAGAAGATATTTTCCCGCCTAAATGTAGCCAAAATGTTCTCAGCTTTGTAATCACATTAGAAAAGAAATAAAATAAGAAACGTGTTCAAAAGGTAATTTACACAAACAATGACACTAAATATAGATGCTTAGATTGTTTATTTATCATGCTTAGATCATCCAAGAAAATCCAATAGTTTTGCATAAATCACTTAGAGATGAGTGACTTTATCGTCAGGGATCCAAATTTCTGGAAAATTGTGTGTGTGTGTGTTTTGAGATTTTTATGTTTGAAGCATTAATAAGTGATAAAAAATTAGTCTTTTGAGTGTTTTATGTGTTACGAGTTGGAAACTAGACAAATGTGAATAAAGAGTTTACATGTTTGGCAGTTTTCTTTTATAGCTGCCATCTAACAACTTCACTAAATTTCATCAACTGTTCACCCATATCTGTCTGGTTAAGAAGTCTTTATGCCAATGAGGGTATTTCATCACGGTCGGCGACGTACGGTAACATCCAATCAGAATTTAGTAGCTTTCATACTGCGGGCAGCTAGTCGGAAGTCGGGTACACGCGTAGCGGTCTTTTGAGTAGTTTCACTGTAAGCATCAGCCATGGCTAAAGAAAGTTTTGAAGCAAAAAGAAGTTCCGAGTGAAAAAAATCACTTATTCTGCTACCTGCTGTTGGCGATGTAACCACTATTTTACACAGGGAGCAGAAAAACAGCAAAACCAAAAAAGCCATCAAGTTTGTACGCGATGGCCATGTACAGCAAACAGTCATACTCCTTTCTCCTTGCTTTTTTTTATTACAGGTGAATTTGACTTTTCTTCTGATGACTATATCATGGTAAAAGAAAAATAAGACGCAGACAAAACATCACTGCACATCCCTAATACTAAAACCAAATTGTTGTACTATATAATAGTATTTGTTCCTGAGAATTGTTTACGTAGTTTTGTAGAAATTTATTAATGGAATCTTGCGACAGAAAAAAATGTTCACTTTCGCGGTTCTCCGCCCACTGTTATTTCAGCACCGATGTCTGGTGCGGCAAGTCCACACAACTTTCTTCGACCGTCTTCTCCAAGACTGGCAACAATTTCTGAAGTAGTACAATAAGAAGCTTTTTTGCTTGTCGAAGTGACCCTCATTTTCACTGATTTTTCATACCCAAGAAGTAATGTTGGGACGTAGTCGATTGAAGACGGGTCATTTATCTGAAATCCCGACACGAAGTGTCGACCGCATACTTTAGAGTGCGCTTTCGGCACAAAGTTCTCTCTTCGGATCGCTTGCAGCCACAGTTTTCTTCTTTTTGAGCTTTTAGGCCTTTACCCATCGGTATACTAGAAAATATTAACGTTTCTCCTCTCTCTCTCTCTGTATTTTGATATACGATTGTGGCAGTTAATAACACAACAGTGATCATGTTTACCCATCTCGATCTGTAGTAAACACTAATGGCTGTACCCGATTTCCGCTTTGACCACCGACGAGTGTGTACTGCGCATGCGCTGAATAATTGACGAAATAGGGTCATTGTCCTATCTGATCAAGATGAAGTAAATCCTGTTAGCAAAATGGGTGGGTCTCCTATCAAAGTTTATTGTTACTTTAATAATAATAATAATATATATTTATATAGCGCTTTACCCCACCATCAAAGGCAAGCTCAAAGCACTTGAAAAAAAAGGTAAAACATAAACATAAAATAATGGGCGCTGATCTCAAAATCAATGAGATTATTGTGTGACCCCCATATAGCAGCCAGTCATGTTAAGTAGGTGAACGCCATCAGCACAGGTGCAGTCAGTAACCTTGCCATTGCATGAAATCTTCGGTAAGTCAATAAAGTAGCAAAAAGTTATTATGATGTTTGTATAGAAGATCAACTGTTGATCTCTGGTTCAGTGGCTTAACTTTCCCTGACTGAAACCTGGTTCCATAATCACAACTCTTGTTAGAGCATCATGTTAACTGCCACAGTAAGATTAGTTTCACACAGATGCACAATGTCAGCAAAGATAGTCAAATGAAAGATGAATCATCCGAACATTAGGGCGTAGACAGTAGACACTATCAGACTACATCCGTGCTGGCTCTCAATGGCCCTGAGTTCAGATCTACAGCTTGGAAAGCCATTGTGTCGTCTGGAGGATCACAGAATACTGTGAATACATCAACAGAGACTCGGGTCAACGGAGCTAACATCGCCAGAAGACTGCTGGTATCGATTTAATCACAAAGCGGAGGAAAACTGCATGAAAATTTTATTGCAAATGACTGACTGTGTGATCTTCAAGATCTTCAGAAGAAACCGTTAGACAGAAAAGATCGGCAGTCAACAGGAAATAAACAAAAAACAAAGTAAACAAAATTCAAACAGTCCTGCATAGTAAAATGCAACGAAAAAAGCACTGGGCTACACAGTGGACACCAAAAACACAACAAACTAATAAAAATGCAAAAATTGCGGAGAACCCCCTCCCTCAAACCTGCTAGGCGAGGGGACACCACTCCAACAAAGAGTAAGAGTCAACGATTGCCTCTCCAACATCCTGGTGCTCAGCACAGGCACACCACAAACAAAAACTCGGTTGAGATCATGTTGCCAGTTGCAAAACTGTGTCATAAACAACCAGAACTTGCATGTAAAGTAAAAATTAAGGATAAATATTTGTTTTTAGTTAAAGCCAATGGCATACTTCACTATCATTCCTGATTTCTTTACAACATACCCCATGTCCACTAAACATTTAACAGCCTGCTTTTCTTTTCACTGTTTTGTAGATGTACTTCTTCAGAAAGTGGAATAAAAATGATTACATAAACGTCTACCTGGATCAGTGGTTTTCATTCGGCATTTGGAATCTTTTTGGCAGTTCTGGCTGTTAGTCAAATCTTGCAGGCATTATGCCACATTTTGCTTGCACTTTATAATAATGTGGGCAGCGTATGTGTACGTGAAAGAATGGGAGTGAGGAAGACGGAGAGCAAGAGAGATAGTGTGTCAATCAATCAATCAATCCTCTTCTTGCTATTTGCACATAAGGCCTCAACCAGAGCCCGCCACTGATGTCGATCGACTGCAACCCGCTCCAGGCGACCCCATGTCCAGCCCTTTTCTTTCATCTCCCTTTCCACTGTTCTTCTCCAGGTTTCCTTTGGGCGGCCTCGTTTTCTTCGGCCGTCTGGACTCCATTGTAGGGTGATTCTGGAGGGGTCTGCTGTCTGCTGGCGGAGCACATGTCCAATCCATAGCCAATGCCTTCGTTGAACTTGCGTGGTGATGGACTCGGTTTCAGTTCTTTGGTGGAGTTCTTCATTGGTGATGGTGTTTGGCCAAAAGATGCTAAGTATGCACCTGAGGCATCTGTTTTGGAAGACGTCAAGCCTGTTACCATTGTTTTTGGTCATCTTTCATGCTTCTGATCCATAA
This sequence comes from Marisa cornuarietis, assembly GCA_004794655.1. NCBI lineage: Eukaryota > Metazoa > Mollusca > Gastropoda > Architaenioglossa > Ampullariidae > Marisa > Marisa cornuarietis. The sequence goes on from SMMW01000147.1 coordinate 1,647,259, forward strand.
AGGAGGGTGCTGATCACATTTGACTTTAAGATTCTCAGCTTGGTCTTCTGGCTGATGTTTTTTTCCTTCCATGTGCTCCTGAGTGAGGCGAAGGCTTGGGTGGCTTTCGCCAGTCGGACTCGAATCTCCACCTCCGCATCCCCCGTGTTTGACATCTTGGACCCAAGATAGGTGAAACTGTCAACTTCCTCAATCTCTTCTCCATTTAGTTTGATGTTTTTTTGGACTCTGGCGTTCACTCTCATACTTTTTGTTTTCTTTGCGCTGACCTTCAAGCCAAGGTTTCCACATGTTTCTGAGAAGGCATTTGTTTTCTCCTGCATGTCTTGGTGGCGGTGTGACAACAGGGCAATGTCATCAGCAAAGTCCAAGTCTTCCAGCATTGTTGTTGCTGTCATAGTCATGGTCCATTGGATCCCTCTCCTCTCTCTGTCAGTGGAATTTTTCATGATCCAGTCCATCGCCAGGATGAAAAGGAACAGCGACAGAATGCAGCCCTGCTTCACCCCAGTACTGACGTTAAAGGGGACTGTGAGCTCCGTGTCACAGACCACCTGAGATTTGAAGTCACTGTACAGCATCGCAACGACCTGGACAAGTTTTGCAAGGACTCCGTAATGCCTCAGAGATAGTGTGTATGTACCTGCATATGTTTGTGGAGGAAATTTAAGGGGATGTATAAACAGCAGTTCAAGTAGTAGCATCTGCATTTATGGGTGTGATTGTGATCAGCATTTGTCAAATAAGTGGCGACCATCATCACATCAAATTCCTAGTGTAATATCACTTGGCAAATAAATGAATTCTTCTTAAGTATGCTGCATTTCTTAGAATTTCTTTTGTCATTCTTTCCATGTAGAATGAACTGCCTAAATCAAAGTATGCTGTTTTCAATTAGTCTGTAGGTGATGATTATTTCTAGTAGTTCCCTTCTTTCTGGTCTGCAGTTCTTACTCTTGAGGCTGTTCTGTGGCTTTACTGGATCCCGTTAGAGTTTTTACTGAGTTATTTGACCTGTTATTTGGCATACACTGCATTTATTAAGTTGCCATTGTTGCACATTTGTAATCTATAAATTTATTTATCCACAATCATAATTGTTTCAAGTTTTACTTCCCTTGATAATTTTAATCATTGTTGAATTAGTCAAACGTTTTTTCCCCTCCTTATGGTTTAAATTTGTGACTTGTGATAATTTACCTTAATTTATTTTTTGATGTTACAAGCTAGTTGTATTCTATGTACTAGTGTGAAACACTTTATGAAGAGAGGTAGTCTTTCACACTTGTACTGTTGGTATAAAAATGGGGTGTCAACATTTTGGGGGGTAAATTAAAATTGATATTTATACTTCATGTGACTTATCTGTTTATAAGCATATTATCCTTCGTCTTTGATCTTTATGTAGCTCTAAGTATATTTCTTGCTTGCTTAGGATATACTCAAGTAGAATATGTAGGTTGCTGAATCGTCTTTCGTCTGTTAATGAGTCTTTATGGTATAATGTTCACCATTTAATCTCATTCTAGCTAGTTCACTTTGAATAGATCTCTCTCTAGAGAGTCATTGTAATGTTATAGTTATTTAATGCCTTTAGCTTTCATTTCATATTCTCATTGTACGTAATGCATGCTCTTTTAGCAAGATAAAGTTGTTGAATATGATAATATTGGGTTCTTGCTTTGTTGGATTGCTTCAGCTAGTTTTTTAAACCTCTTCTGTCATCATTCCAAACAATAAAGATCAGTAGAAATTGTAGAGAAGATAGTATTTCATATGCTGTGTCGCTGTGTCTCAGGATTGATTTTGCAGGGATGAGTGCTGACAGCAAGTCAAATATGATAAGGTACTGTCAGTTGATCATGTTATTTTATGCCTTATTACCTGAAATGCTGTTGGGCAACAGTCAGGCCTACTGAAAATATGGACACATGCCTTTAGAGGTCTGGCTGATATTAATGGGAGAGTAAATGAGTAAACATATACTAGTGTAGTGTTTAGCAGGTCCAAGTAATCCTTCATTGTTCCCTGGTAATGGGTTTTGTATATAATGGCAAGTTTTGCCTAAATTGTGATATGATTTGGTGGTGGTGATCATCTTTAATGCATTTCAATAGGTGTGTCAACCTGTGGTTGTGGTAATGTCCAAAGAGTGATTTAGAGATGGTGTAAGGGTACAGTGTTTTATCTTTTTTTTTTCTTTTCTACCTAGTTTTTTGTTTCAGTTTTCTGGGTATGCTGTTGGATCAATAGATGTTGGGTTGCTGGTGGTTTTGGGTTGTAACTACTGAGTGGTCTGGCAGAAGACATGCGCACACATACATGCACACATACACTTTCTTGCTTTCTGTCTGGTCAAGCCTTGTTTTGCAGCGTTGAAAACAGGTATAAAACTCTCCTTGCTCTACAAGTTGATAGCAACCTCACTTTTCAACTAGATGGAACTAGAAGTAGCTAGTAGTTCATAGCCTAAGAAAATACAAGCAATAGCCCTCATTAATGCTAACCTTCATCACCACCTTGGGGGTGGTTTGTAGAACAGTGGCTAAAGTACCTGTCACCACAACAATAGGAATCAAGTGTTCTGGGTTCATATCATCGCTCTAACATACCTCACTCTGAGCACAACACCTGTTTACATGGCTAACTGTTTGTGATTTTCTCTAGATTTTCCAGTTTTTTCTACACGGTGTGTGTGTGTGAGAGAGAGAGAGACACTGAGTAGTTGAAAGATTTTGTAAGAGAAAGTTGATGCCTACTGCTAAGGGCGACTTCATTTATATAAGCACCTTGAGTCTTCCTTTGTTAGTGGGATAAAGTGCTCTATATATAAGCTATTATTATTCTTACCACCTGACATTCCTAAAACATACTCAAGCTCTTTGGCCTCCTTCCATGTGCACTCATTCTTATACCTTAGTCTGAGACATCCCCTGCCCCATTAGTAATAAGACTAATATGGATCTTTTCATCACTCTAGTGGGCAACCAAAAACCAAGCGTTTTTACTTGAGCTTTGGCAAGCATATGTGCATAGGAATGTTTACCAAGCTGGGATCTTCGGAGGACCCCGTGTTTTGTTTTAATTTCTCAGCTGTTTTTTCCAATAGACTACTCAAACTAGTTTTGGGGGTTTCTGAAACTATATTTCAGTGATACAAGCATTTTTAGCATAAAATATTTTGTTTATTTCAATGGTACTTAGCCAATAAAATTCATATACTTTTCAGAAATGTGTCTACATTTTAACATCTAAAACTGATATAGGATTTTAATTATATAATTTTAACAATACAGTGTGTACATCTTTACATCCAATGGCATGCAGTATAATACTCATGCACATACATCTTTGCATCCAATGGCATGCAGTATAATACTCATGCACAACCAGTTATTTCACTAAAATATATTGTACAGATTAATATATTACCATCACTACAGTCCTTTGCACGTCATAGTTGTACTAGTCTTCCTGTGTCTCATAGACAAAAATGTTTGCATTTTATTTTTTATATTTAAGAATGTTTTATAAGTCTAATTATATAACATTTGTCATAGGTTGCTGCGGGACACATGCAAAAATCAAGAGTAAATTAGTAATTATAGTTATGGCAGGATCACTAAAAATCACCCTCTGTGGTCCTCCGTGGACCACCCCCCCCCTTACCCTGCGTTTTTTTGGTATATGAAGGGTTAGATACTACCCAACACTTTCATGTGCTTCACGGGCCTCTTTACTTTTTAAAATATTGAACACCACCCTCACACAACTTATCTGAACAGTAGCAGCGACGTTTCACATTCACAAGGTATATATAACTAATGGTTCCGAATAAAGTCATCAATTATGTAGGAATTAAAAGTTTTGTAGGCTCTGTACGAACTCAGTTTTCCTTGTTCGTACAGGCGCTCGTGAAGTTTAGGTGTCTGGATGGGATCGTTGAAGAGTTTTGTAGGAACCTGTGCCATCGACATCACAGATTCTGTTAATATCTGTACTTATTAGCAAAAAGTTCTCGGTATATAACAGCTTTGTCGCTGGCCTACTGAGGGACTGTTGTGATCAAGGTAGGTAACTCACAAAATATTGATGAATGGCGACCGTATCCATTTGTACTGGAAACAAAAATGAGCCCTTAATAGATAGCTTGCCTTTGTTTTTATTGAATAAATAAATATACAGTTATAATCTGGTCAAAACTTAAAAGTAGATTATAAGACAGAACCTTTGTAAGTGACAGTAGGTACATTGCAATCTGTATTCGACATGCATTTTTTAAAGCGCTTTAGGTAGGATAGCCGTGCATGAGACACTCCTAGAAATACATTCATGTTATGAGATTCAGAAATCCGGCACGGTTGAACATTGTGTCACGAATGAGCTACATGTGACATGATTGCTGCTCTGTTAAAGAAAGCTGTACGCAGCCACATGAGACAATAGCTGTGGGAGGGGGGAGAGCAAATGGACAAATCGCAGTGCACTGAGGTCATCGCTATCTGATAAGGTCAAGTCACAAGAATTTTAAACTCTAACGTCGAATTAAATTTGTGACAAAAGCAAAAACCCAACCCAGAGAGCATATAAACTGAAAAGTGATGAATCGTCTAAAGGCATGTCATGATGCAGACGCTAAACGTCCAATCAGGTCCCAGGATTGGCTGCTGACCTTCCCTGTAGTCGATTAGGTGGGATGCAGGTCACTGAAAAGGATTGTGGCTATTTAAATTTCCAAATTTATTTGAAACACTAAGCCAACCACGAACGTCAGCTTCGCCGAAGAACGGTCACGAGACTAGCAACAAAAAAACTCCGCAGCCGACAGCAAACACAGACTGGAATTGTTTTTTTCTGCCCCAAAAGGCAATTTGAACAATGTCTCTCCCTCCACCAAGGATTCGCCTGCCCAACCCAAAAAAGGAGGTGAGAAAATAGGACATACTTTTGTGGACTGCATTTACTGTAAAGTGGTACCATCGCTGGTGAGGTTTTCCGAGCCGTGGTTATTGCTAATAAAAAAAGTTCGTAACTCAAGCAGAGAAGACTATTTTCAGGAGGTAGTTTTACTGTGTGGCAGTGTGACAAACGGGCGAACCAAGGTTTGATGCTAAAATCTTCTTTCGACATGAGTATATTTATTTTATGTGTAGGGGTGGGGCTGATGTGGCTACTTTGAAATGTGGGCACTTAATTTTAAAGTTATGTGTATTTTATACAGCTGATTATGTGTTTAATTGTCCATAAAATATTTAAAATTTATTCATAGAACGCTTTTATTCATATGTTTGTCTCAAAGATTAGGCCATGCATGTCTAAGTTCACACCCTCGTACGGTGTAATTTATGTAGGTCCAGATTGACCCATGGAAATAATCTGCTGTGATCAGAATAATAAAAAGACAGAGGGTTTTTAACTCTGTTAAATAAAATGGTGTATTTTAAATCTTTAGTGAAAAGGGTTTGATGATAAAATGCCTTAAAAAATGTACCCACTTATACATATATACATCTTTTAGTCTGTGACATTCTTTACAGCTGTATCTTAGCAACAGACACAGCTTAGGTGTCACTGTACCTTTTGCATTCCATATTGTGAGCATCATTTATTGATGGGTATCCACTGTTGACAGGAATTACTGATATTTGACTGTCCACAAGTGAGTAGTAAGAGCATTTACAAAAAATTTGCTCATCACCAATAACTGGAAGAGTTTGTAGCAGCTGCTTAATAATTGAAACTGTCTGGGAAATGGCAGTAGAAGATTTGAATTAATTTTACTTGTTCTATTTATGTCCAACATATAAACAGGTTATGCTAATGTACCTTGGTATAACTACACTTTATGCAGGCCTATGATGCTGTGACAAACAAAAGTGAAATTATGCAAAAATATCTGCCAGGCCTAACTTTAATCCTAAGAATGCTAACCCTGCTTTTCAGCACCTTGGCATAAACCCTGTCTTTTTATTATGGTTTTTATATAATCTCCTAAAGCATATTTGTAAGTTCAAATTAAATAATTCAGTCTTTTTGTATTACGGAATAGTAACCCTTTTTAAAGCACAGCTGGATCATATCTTTCCATTCTGAGTTTTGTTGATTATTTTGGAGTAATTGTATTGTGCTTGTATTTGTGTTTGTCTTATATTTGTAGTACTAAACTGTGCTAATGTACTTTGTTTTTAATGACAAATGTTTGCAAGAATCCAAAATATGGGAAAGTTTTAGGATTTTAAAAAATAAAAGATAACTGAACTCTGATTAGCTACAAACAAGAGCACACCAGTGGATTTTTAATTAATGAACACAATGTGTAAATACATATGGCACCATCAGCAGCATAATACCATGCATGCATATGCTTATACATATTTAAAAACTGTTATTCATAGTATAACAAATATATACCTATTGTATACTATAACATTATAGTATAAAATTGTGTAAACAAACAAAGGCAAAATCCAGTTGGTTAAGTGAATGGCATTACCTGCTGTAATACAGAAACAGGAAGATGTTGATTCGAAGGCTTTTTTTTTTGAACCATTTTGAAACCTGTTTCATACATGAGAGTTGGTTTTCATCATCATGAGTTATGTGTATTCTTTTCTACATGATGTGGGATTATTAGAATACAGGACTAGATAAAGCAGTGATTACACATGTGCAATCTAGTGACCAGATTTTTTTGGGGTGGGGAGGAGAGAACCGAAATATCATTGGAAATGCCTATTTTAAATTATCAAGAAAGTGCTGTAGAAGTGATTTATTTCTGTTTACCATAAACTTTAAATATTATTTTGAGTTCTATTCCTATCGTTTGTTTTTATGATCTTTTAAAAATGCTTGAAGTCTGTGCATATTTGGATGTAAATGTGAAGGTGAAGGCTAAGTTCATATAGCTAATGAGTTGAGGGATATGTTCCAGATGGCGCAAATGTTGGCAAAACCGGGCAGTTTAGGTCAATCACCTATCTTACCTGCCTCACTGGGCTCCATGATGTCTAGGGTATGGCTCCTCACTTGTAGTTCTTTTTTAATAATACCTTCCACATTACACTGTTGTATGATTTTTGTTATAAAACCTTCATTTGATTGAGCACAATAGTTTTAATTGCTTTGCATTTTTAGACAGGCTAATCATTATGCTTTTTTCTGTTTGAAATCACGTTTCAAATAACTACATTATATGGCCCATGATGTTTTAGCCAAACCCTATAGATAGAAAAGATCAGATTAACATGCTGATCTGATATAGTCTTTTTATTAATTAGGGATGTACTGCATGCTCTAGAATACTTGCATAACAGAGGAGTCGTACACAGGAGTGTGAAGGCTAGACATGTTTTAATATCAGCTAGAGGACAGGTGTGTCTCACTGGCCTCCACAACTCTCTCTCCACAGTCATAGGGGACCAGCACGAACAGTCTATGACTACCCCAACATGCTGTTGATTGCCTCCACTAGTTTAGTCCACAAATTCTTGAACAGGATCTGGCTATTTCTTAGTAATTGTAAATCTAACCTGATGATCTTACTACAAGAATTAGGCTATTTTTCAGTGATTCTAAAACTAACCCCATACAACTGTAAATACATCAATGTTATTGATGGGTGGCCTCATATGACGCTAGTATCGATGTTTTCAATGTGTAAGTGATCATGTTCAGACTAAAAAGAAGAAAATCACTTGTCCTTATACTTCCTTAATTCCAGAACTGACAACTGTATGCTGCCAGCATTTATCATTTATGTGTGTTCTTTGTGTAAAGCAATTTGAGTTCACTCTAAAGGTGGAAAAAGGTGCTATAATTTCATAATTGTTATGATAATATGGTAGCTGTAGATGAGGCAGAGAAAGAAAACTGAGAGGTGTAAGGATGCCATCTGGTTGGCACTGGTAACTGTGTTTTTTTTTTTTTTTTTGTCGTTCGCCTGGTTACACCTGGAGGCCAGCTCTTGAGATGAAACTGGTGGTTTTCCGTAGAGTCTCCGCTGGCCCGTACAGTTTGTTAAGCAGAGTCTCCGGCTGTGGCCAAATCTCTTCCCTTAGGGGACGGAGGTTCCCACAGTCCTGTAGGATATGTTCTGCAGTCTGGTCTGCTTCTCCACATGGGCATCTCGGGGACGGTACGAGGTGTAGCTTCTTGTGTAGATGTTGAAGCAGTCTGTTGTGCCCGGTCCTGAGGCGGAAAATAACGACCTGGTCCGGTCTGGACAGCTGATGGTAACTGTCTCGTGGTTGTTGTGGCCTGTACATAGATTTGATGATGGTTTTCATCTCTGGCATGTTGACTGCATTGTCTTCTTGCTCGTCCTCTGCACCCAACTTAGCCATCCTGTCAGCCTCCTCGTTCCCATCTATTCCGCAGTGTGATGGGATCCATTGTAGGGCTGTTCTGAGGCACTTGGTGTTTAGCAGTGCATCCTCCAGGTCTGGCAGTTTGTTGTTGTTGATTGCCTGCAGCACAGACAGAGCATCGGTCAGGAAGACAACCTGGCTGTCGTGGTCTGCTTTGCTGCTGATGGTATTTGCTGCATGGACCAGGGCTTCTATTTCTGCTCTATAGTTTGTACAGTGGAGGCCAGTTGGTATTGCTGCTGCCTGCCGCTGTCCATTTGGGAACTGGATGTAGACACCAGCCCCTCCTCTTTGGGTAGCATCTGTGGCTGACCCATCTGTGTAGGCCCTTATCCATGATTCCTGGGGGTACCTTTCTTCTAGCATGGCTAGTGTCAGGGCTCTCTTGCTCACGTTGTTATGCTCATCCTTTGTTGCGAGGTGTGGAACTGTGGTGCAGATGGTGATGTTCCCTGTTCTGTCTTTCCAGAACGGAGGATCGAGGGAGGGAGTCGGTACCAGGACCTGCGCGGGAAGCTTTGTTTGGTGTTTTCTGTGTAATGCCTGTGTCACTCGTACAAAATTAGATCTTTTCAGTCTTCCCGAGGACAGTAGTTTCTGTCTGGCACTCATCAGGTGGTCTTCACTGTGCCTGTACTTGGTGGCCTGCACGAGTGCTTTGCATTCTCTTCTCTTGTTTAGTGGGGAAATGCCTGTTATCTGCTCCATCATATCTATTGGTGTAGATCTCATGGCGCCTGTTATGATTCTCAGTGCTTGGTTCTGTACCTTGTCCAAAGTCTGATGGTGTGACTTGGCTGCTGTCATCCACGTGCTTGATCCGTATTCTAGATGTGGTCTTACAGTACCTTGGTACACGGTCTTCAGGATCTGTTCGTTAGCGCCCCAGTGTGTTCCTGCCAGCTTTCTCATGATGTTCAGCTTTCTTCTAGCTTTTGTTTCTGCGTCCAGGATGTGTTGCTTCCATGTCAATCTTTTGTCAAAAGTGACTCCCAGGTACGCCTGCTGGTCTTCAAGTGTCAGCGTAGCGTCTCCCAACTTTAGTCTGCCAGCTTGTGCTTTGGTGGAGAGAGAGAAAAGTGTGGCTGTTGTCTTGTCTCGGTTGATGGTGACACACCAGTTGTCTGCCCAGGCTGCCACTTTGTCTAGTGCAAGCTGCATCCTGTGGGTTGCTGTTGTTGCATACTCTTCTGAGCACCATATGACCAGGTCGTCTGCATACAGTGCTGCCTGGACTCCCTTTGGGAGCTCTGGTACCAGGTCGTTGATGAAGAGTATAAACATGGTCGGCGAGAGTACTCCCCCCTGTGGTACTCCATGCCGTAGCAGCACCTTACGGCCACAGTGTCCATCTACAAGCACCCTGGCTTTTCGGTTGTGTAGGTAGGACTTAATCCACCGGTACATGTTGCCGCTGATGCTGCTTCGCTGGAGCTTGACCAGGAGTCCATCCTTCCATACCTTGTCGAAAGCCTTCTGCATATCAATAAAGACCGCTAGGGTGACCTTCTGGGCTTGGAAGGCATCTTCAATGGCTTGCGCTAGGTGCGTTGTTTGATCTTCTGTGCTTCTGTATCTTCTGAAGCCTGCTTGCTCTGGGATGATGATACTTTCAGATTCCAGGTACCACTGCAGGCGCTGATTGATGATGCGCTCTATGGTCTTGCAGACGCAGCTTGTCAGGCTGATGGGGCGGTAGCTCAAGATTCGCGACTTGTTCTTCCCTTTTTTTCAGAACAGGGATCATCCTGGCTTCCTTCCAGCATTGAGGTACCTGGCCTTCTCTCCAGCTAAGGTTGAAAATGTCCAGTAATTTGGTGAGGGCTGTGCTGCCAAGGTGTTGCAGCATCTCATTCGTTATGTTGTCTGGACCTGGAGATTTTTCTTCTTCAACTGTTTGATGGCGTTCTTCAGTTCTTGAATGGTAATATCTTGCTGCATCGATTCATGAACATCCCCTTTTGTTGTTCTTTCTTTCTCTTCTTTTCTGGCTTCTTTTTTCAGATGCAGTGGGATGGTGATGCTGCTCTCCTTTGCATATGCTTGCGCAAATATATTTGCTGCTGTCTTATCTGTCAATATCTGTCCATCTTCTTCAAGGGTGATCTTCTGTCCCTTGTTGCCCTCGTCATTTAGTGCCTTAGTCAGCCTCCACAGTTTGATGGTATCTCTCTCCATATTCAGCCCTGCTGTCTTTTCTCTCCAGCTTCTTCTCTTGCACTCTATTTTTATTCTTAGCAGTTTGGCTTTTGTTTCTTGCAGCTTGATGTTATTTTCTTGACTGGGGCTGGTTTCTGCTTCTTCTCTGGCTTTTGTCAGGTCGTCATGGGCTCTCTGTAGTTCTGCTGTCCAGTACGGAGTGTAGTCCTTTCACACCCCTCTTGGGATAGTTTCTTTAGCTGCCTTGATGATACTGACGTTGAAATCTTTGACGACCTTGTTGATGTTTGGTCCTTCCACCTTGATATCTTCTGTAAGCTCATTTGTTCGTATTCTGAACAGCCTCCACTGTGCCTTCTTATGATTCCATCTGGCATGCTGCGGGGGTTCAGGTGTCGTACTTCCTTTGATGGTGAGGAGTACTGGGCGATGGTCACTTCCTCCCAGCTGGTCTAAGACTTTTCTGCTCAAATTTTTGTGGATGTCGTCTGTGCAGATCGCCAGGTCTGGTTTTGTTGTTGTATGCCAGCGGCGCGAAAAGAAGGTTGGTGGATCTGTGGGGTCGTTGACAAGGATTAGATGGTTCTCGTCTTGCCAAGCTTCAATATCTTCTCCTCGCTTATCAAGGGTGTTGTATCCCCAACTTTGGGACTGGCTGTTAAAGTCTCCAGCGATGAGGAAGCCGCTGTCTAGAACCTGGATAGTGTCAAGGGATAGCATCTTGTCACTGGGGCAGTAATAGTTGATAACATGGAGGACGTTGTTTGTGGTGGAGACCTTAACTTCTATGTATTCTGCCTCATCCATGTATCTTTTGGTCTCGCTAGCATTCATGTTGTTTCTGACTAGGGTCAACACTCCGCCTTTCTTTCTCCCCTGGCGATCACTCCTGAAAGTCTGGTATCCTCTGATCTTGAAGGGCTTTTCTTTTTGTAGGTGAGTTTCTTGTATACAGCAGATGTTAATGCTGTTCTGGTGCAAGAACTGTTCTAGTTCTGTCTTCTTATTGGTAACCCCTTCTGCATTCCAATGCATGATATTAATGTTGGGGTTGTCTTTGGCTTTGGTGGTACGCTGGCCAGTCGCTTTCCTTCCTCGTCCCCTGGCTTCACGAGACGGGTTGAAGGGACCTCCAGTAGCTGAGGGTGGGCTCCTTTGAGGCACGGAGCCCGGCACTGCACCTGCCTGGCAGGTCTTCACAGGGCGAGCACCATTTCTGTCAATTCTGTCTCCAAGTGTCATATAGGCAGTGTTGCGTGGTGAAGTGGTTGTTTCAGAGTGCGCCTTGTGGCCCACCACCTCCGACTTCAGCACTCATGGATCACTCTTTGTCTGGTCTCTACCCTTCGACCTGTCCGACATGGGTGACCCTGCTAGGAGCTGACGCTCCTGTCGGCATAGCTCTTAGGGTCATCGAGACACACAAGCCCCCCGACCGCGACAAGGTGGTGATCCATCGGGGGGTGGTAACTGTTTATTTAGTACTTACATAACACCTGCTACTAATTATCAAATTTATTTCAGTTTCTGTTCCTACATTGACACACAAAACAATAAAGTAACAACACAAGCTTCCCTTAGGACTGACCTGACTTAGTAACACAGCTTGTTTGGTCTCAGTTAAAAAAAAGGAATCTAAACATATCTGACATATGGAAAAGCTGTTGCCTTCTTAAAGACAAAACTTACTTAGTTAATCTGCTACCAAATTTTTTCTGTTTCTTGTCATTTCACTTTACAGAATCCTTTCGCAAACAATAACATACCAGACACTGTAAGTGATTATGCTGACAGTCATTTATTTCCATTTTTGTTTGGAGGTGACAGTGTGATTAGGCCAAATTGGTCTTTTTATCTGTTTTCCTTTTGTTTTACTTTGAGTAAATAACTTACATTTTCAATTAATTCTTGGTTTAGATTGTGTTATAATCTTTTCATTGGATTATTGATTTTTGCATAAATTGTTAGATAAATTTGTAACAGTTGTATAGCTTAAATTTCAGGCATTTTTGTGTGTGTATAGGTGTGTGCATGTGTGTAGTGGTGTGCAGGTTTGCTTGTTGTGTTACATTGGTGCATTAAGTGAGCGTCAACCTTCTGAACTCTAGACAAAAGCTTTCACTTTTTAGCATAAAAATTACCTTAGGTCTTTTAGTGTTTTCATCAGACCATCTGGAGCTCCTTTCAGTAATGCAGTTATTGCCATAAACAATGAAAGTGGTAGCACACTGTCTTTTTCAAACATAAACTCCTTCAAGACACCTTTGTATGGGATCATTCACACCTGCATGCACAAGCACATTTAAAGCTCCATAACAAGAGAAGGTTGTGGCATGGATATACATAACTATAACTCTGGGTGTTGGTCATTTTAGCTGGACATCAAGAGCATGGAGCATGAGGGTGACTACTACATTCAGAAACAGCAGCTTCAGGCTGCATATGCCACCAGCCAGCTACAGCACATGTGTGCTCTAGACATTGACTCAGAACCCCATCAAGTCCGTATGACAGGCATCATTTGCACAATTGGTTGGTTTTGTCCACATTTTTTTTATTAGGTTGATAGCCAAAAAGTGTTTGTACTGTTACTCTGTTAGAAGTGATTATAGTACTATTATTAGATCTTGAATAATTATTGCAATGACAGCAATTATGCCTGTTGTGTAACTGAAAAGGCATTACAATGTACAAAAAAGCAGAGTTTAAAGCTCTTGTCTGGAGTCTTTAAAATTTGCTGTCTCAGGTAGAGATTGTGTAGAAAGAACCTTCTGGAATGTTCGTTTTCAGCTTTGGAATATATTAACATTTCTCAAAGAGGTGAGGCCTCCTACTTTGCCTTTTGATGTGGGCTTGCACATTTCTGCTCTAGATAATCATCAGACTTTATTTTGTTGTGGGCAGTTCTGAGTTCTTTTCAATGTTTGAATAGTAGTCTAAAAAATAGTCATATTTATTTGATACCTTGTGACAATATAATCCATCTTACAGTGTATTTTTATGGTTGCTTGCAGGGCCAGCATCCAGAGAAGTAAAAACCTTGCAGAAAATGATGATGGAAGGCATGAACATCGCTCGTCTAAATTTCTCTCATGGAACATATGAAGCAAGTGTTTCTGCCCTTGAGGTCTTCAAACGTTAAATTACATGCCCACAGTCAGGGCTGAGTGCATGAAGCTGAAATATGTTCTACAGCATACGAGCTTACGCTAGTTTTTGACATTCTGTGCAACCAGGGTATTTAATGACTAATGTTGATCTCAGCTTCATTAGTAGAGTCACATAATAGCAAAGCTGTGTTTTTCTGTAATTAGTGCAGAGTATATGCCAACCTCTTTTAGCTCTTTTATAGCAAGACTAAGGATCAGAAAGAAATAGTGTGACATAAGCCTCCATGAGAACTGTTAATTTTTAAACTTGATTTCCGAAGCATGAATTTTACAGGGCTGGCTCAAAAACTCTAATTTCTCCCCCACCCCCACACCCGCACCCAAACAAAAAAGAAAACAAAAAAACTTAAATTGTATTTTTTACTGTTGGCATATATTCAGCATTTGTCTTTCTGTAATGATGTGCCAGATTTAAGCAATTATAAAAAAAAATTATATTATGTTGCCTTTTGCTTGGATTTATTAGCTAATGTTAATTTTTATGTGTAAGATATATTTGTTTGCTAGCGATTTGTCTTTTTTTCCCCAGTATCATAAGGGCACGATAGAAAATGTTCGTCAAGCTGTGGCTGAATTCTCAGAACCTCGACCAATAGGAATTGCACTAGACACCAAAGGACCAGAGATTCGAACAGGCCTGCTGGAGAATGTAATTTTTCTTGTTTTAAAATTTTACTTGGTCGTTTGTAGTGAATAATGAAACTTGCAGTTTTCCATATGTATAGTTCTAAACTAAAAGTAGTTTGTAGTAACTTGTGACTGATCATCTGTGTAGGGTGCATCTGCTGAAGTTGAGCTAAATTTGGGCGATACAGTCAAAATTACAATTGATGATGCCTACAAGGAGAAGTGCTCTAAGGATATCTTATGGGTTGACTACAAGAACATCATCAAAGTGTTGGATGTGGGCAAGCGTATGTTTATCGATGATGGGCTCATCTCTGTTATTGTGAAAGAAAAAGGTAAGTTGATCAGAATTGGTGGGTACCTGCATAATTTAACAAAAATGTTCTGTGATGGTACAGATTTTATGTATATGCACATGGGAGGATTGCAGGAGAAAGTGCCAGCTGTTCAGTCTTGAGAACGTTTTGTCCAAACTGTATGTTGGAGCTGTAAGGAGAAGTAGGAAATTGTGTATAGATTTAAACAAATCTGTTAATCCAATCAGAAACATTACAAAAAATTTTTTTAAACACTTTTCTGATTTATGAACTACATTCTCTGACTCTATCCCTAGGTGATGACTACCTTGTGTGTACTGTGGAAAATGGTGGCAAAGTTGGCAGCAAGAAAGGTTGCAATCTGCCAGGTATTGCTGTCGATTTGCCAGCAGTTTCTGAAAAGGATAAAGATGATTTGCTATTTGGGGTGGAAAATAACGTAAGTCTTCAGCTTTTTTCTGTGGCATAATGTTATCTATTTTCTGGTCACTTCTCTTTAACAAAGAAAAATCCTATTGATCCCATTGCTTTTTGCTTTGTTTTATTTTGCTCCATTTGTCTGCCTTACTGGAACAAGCAGCTTTGCCAACTCCACAGTTTGTTCACTGAAATTCAGCAAACCCTCGACTTTTGTCAAACACTGGATGTTGGCGGACAAATTAAAACTCACTGGGGAGAAAACTGAAGTCATCCTCTGCTTATGCTTAAACATCTCCCTCTGTCTGCATCACTCACTCTCTGGATCCACCATTGCTTTCTCCCAGTCTGTCAGAAATCGTTATTTTTGACACATCATTGTGCTTCAAGAATCTTGTCAACTCAGTTTGCAAATCCATCTTTTTCGAAGTGCGCAGGCTCAGCTGCCTTAGACCTCAGTTCTCTGTTGCCACCACCAAGCAGCTTATGTCGGCATTAGTGTTATCCAGACTCAGCTATTGTAACTCTCAGTGCATTGATCTTCCTGCCTGCCTGGGACAAGCGCCAGAGAGCTCAGAACAATGCTGCCTGTATTGCATTCCATAAGCAGAGGGCCGACCATGCCACTTCTTCTGCACGATCTCTACTGGCTGCCATTTTGGGCTCCCCATGCTTTGCTATTTTGTTGTTCATGGATTTGTCCCAGTGTGAGCTTATGTTGCTATACCAGCCTTGCAGGTCAGTTCACTCTGCATTCCATGTGTCAGACTCAAGACGTTCGGTCATTGCTCTTTCTGCTTTTCCAGTCCCAGTATTTGGAATGGCCTGCCTTCGTCTCACTGTACAGCAGAGTCGGTAGATGCCTTCAGATCTGGACTTTAAACATATGTTTTTCAAAAGCACCTACTTTGTCCATTCTGTTGTCCTTTCTTCCCCCCACTCCTATCTCTGCATTCCTCCATGTTCTTGTAACTAGTGCATGTTCATATATGTATACTGTGTTTGTTTGTACTTGATTGTGACACTACATCTGATGGCCTCTTTCCGAACTGCTTTTGGTCTCTTGTGAAGCGCATCGAGCTCTCCTCTGTATGGGGAAATGCACCATACAAGTTCTGTCATTATTGTTAAGCAGAAACATTTACTTTTGAATATTTTTTAAAGCTTTTTATTTCTAAAGTTTTGTATAGAAAGTAGGGATAGCTAACATGCTAACATCACTTACCAATGTTCATAACGGGTGCTTTTACTGAAAGAAATGCCTTCTAAAGCCTATCGAGTTGATTATCTGCTATTTGGCTTAGAGGCTAAGAACATGTTGCACAGGTTTGCTAAAGGAAGAAGCTTCATGGTGTATAATTTTTGAGAACTTTATTTTGATAAACTAAAAGGTAGTGTAGTAAAGTGTGCCTCAGTGCACAGCTGTTGGTGAATACTCCTTGTCACGCATTAGTTTTTATTTAGGTTTTTTTTTTATTTATTTCGTATCATTCGTTGCTACCATGGTAGAGACAACTGTAATGTATTCAAAAGCACATAACAGAGCCTTTTGTATATTTTTGATAAAAATCTTTTATATCATGTGCTTCAATGATACTAAAGATTGTGCAGTTTTGTGAAGCCTATATTTTTACAAACAGGTGGACATGGTGTTTGCCTCATTTATTCGATCAGCAGATGGCATACGTGAAATCCGCAAAATCATGGGAGAGAAAGGCAAGAACATCAAGATAATTGCCAAAATAGAGAATCATGAAGGTATCAAAAGGTGATTGACCATCTTCATCATATCTTTACTTAGTATATGTGTGTGTGAGTGTGTGCAAGTGAGAGAGTAGTATGTAGTAACCCAACAGGATAGTATTGTAGTAAAGCAAAGCACTGTGAAATGAACTGAAAACTATGAAGTGTAACTGTATATTGTACTTGAATGACCGACGCTTGTTTTGCTCTTATTGCATTTGACATTTGACAGTTTCTTATAGTGCATTAAAAATATGTGAAACTCATGGGGGATAAACTGAAAAATGAGCTGTACGGGTAAAAGAAATAATACACTGCACAGTAAGTTCACTATAACCATGTGAACAATGAGTGGTGTGATTGTTTAACTAAAAGGGGTGTTTAAATGGGGTGAAAATTGATCTAAATCAAACATGCCTCCAGCAAAGTGTGGTTTGGCCTTGGGTTGATCCCAGGCAGCATATCTGGCATAGAGGGCTCAGACAGCTGGGGATAAGCTGTTCTTTCATGTAGCAAGTGTCAGAATGTTCACCTGAAATGGCTTTTATTAATCATGTCTGGGACATTTTGGTATTCAATCCAACCACCCACAGGCAGCAAAACTGTTTCCTTCAAGATTCTACCGCATGTCACCAGCACAGTGAGGATTTGCTGTCCTGGATTCAGATCTCCTCTCAGGTTTTGTTTTTTTTTCTCTCTCTGCGAAAGGCATGTTTACAGGGCTGGTTGGTATGCCATGATATAGCCTTAGTTTCAGGCTCGGCATAAAACACCAATCCTCCCACCCTACCCTCAAGATTCTCTAGTGGCACTTGTTTAATCAATGTGAGAAAAGCGCAGCAGATTTGTGGCAATAAATGGCAAGCGATGTTTTTGACTGTCAGTGCACAGACAGTTCCTGTGAGTTTTTTTATTTTGAGGTGGGGTTGTGTGACTACCCATTTCTTGGATTGGGTTTGGTTTACAAACAAAATTCTTCTTGCACTTTATTTTCAATCTGATGTACTTGCCAAACACTACTTGCTAGACATAGATTACTAGGAACACTGGCAGAGAGGCCCAAGTAAATTCACAACTGTCAGCACTATCTGGAGGAAGAGGGCCAACATTTCTACATCTGGGGGCTGCATATCAACCATTGAAAGTTACTTTTTAAAAAAATCCTGGTTTAGGTGACTTATTGCGAGTAAGCTTATTTATATTTCATATTTGTTTATATTCCTTAAACTCATTCAAGACACAAGGATGATAACTCCTGCAAGGGCCTAGTTCCCACCCTCTCTCTGGATAGGTGACAAAGCAGCCTGCTTCTCTTTTCCTCAGTGTCTTTGTTTCTTCCTCATATTCACCTTTTATTTTCCTTTCCATTAAACTCTGCTGTTTTTCTTTTCTGTCATCTATCTTTTGGCTCTTTCCTTAGTTCTTTGGCGCTAAATGTTAGGGAGCCAGGCCTACTCTCTCCTTTGCTTTCCTTTCTCTCCTTGTCCTTTGTATAGGCCCAGCATTAGATGAACACCCAGTCTTTCGCTGTGTGACTGTGCTGGCCCACTCCATTTTCTGCTGCTTTTTTTAATTTCACCATTTCATCTGTATCCATTTTTTGACAAACTCTTCATCTTTCCTGTGGGTAAAAGAAAGGAAATAGTACGATAGGCTGTAAACCAACAGGGTCTCACCCTCCAGGATTCTATTCTCATCTGACATGCATTGCCTTGCATGGTAGTCTTTTCCGAAATGGAAGCTGAGTATGTTAGAATATAACCATTATATTTGGGTGGCTAAAGCCAAATTTTAAAAGCATTGTGAGCAGAGCATGGTGAAAAGTGTGTGTGTGGGGTTTTTTTTTTGGGGTGGGGGGTTGCTACCTGCAAAGTATTTTCTTACTGATATAACTGATAAATGAAAATGGTTTTTCCCTTTGTGAACAGGTTTGATGAGATCCTGGGAGAGGCGGATGGTGTAATGGTTGCAAGAGGTGACATGGGCATTGAAATACCCACAGAGAAGGTTTTCTTGGCTCAGAAAATGATGATCGCTAAGTGTAATCGTGCTGGCAAACCCGTCATCTGTGCCACACAGGTTGGTGGCTTATCAGCTTTGCACTATTGTAACTAGTATGTTTTGTTTGTTCTACCACTGCATTTGATGCTTTTTCTTATTTTTAAGTTGTGATTTTTGATTCTGATACCTTACAAGCAATGGTAGGTCTTTGCTTTATTTGAGGTCTCTTCCCCAGTTTGTGGTATTGTTAGGCATAGTCTGAAACTGTAAGATAAATGTGGGTAGTATTCCATGTCATTTATGTTAGCATATGACTATGCTAACCTCCTGTCAAATTTACAGCTCAGATATTTCTAAACCAAATTTTTTCTTTCCTTCAGCATTTAAGAGCAGAACAATAAGCAAAATGGAAAAGATATGTCAGCATGTGTCAAATATATGTTTTCTAATATATAAGTATTGTATGAACTAGATGTTAGAAAGTATGACTTACAAGCCACGGCCAACACGAGCAGAGGGGAGTGATGTAGCCAATGCAGTGCTGGATGGTGCTGACTGCGTCATGCTATCGGGAGAGTCTGCCAAAGGCTTGTACCCACTAGAGACTGTCAGGACGATGCATCTGGTAAGACGTGCTACTTTTCATGGCATCCAGAACAATCTCAATAAGTAGTCACATGATGCATCTTTCTCTTACTTCTTAGGAACGCTTGACATTGCTTCCTTCAAATTACATTTGCTGGTCTGAAGAGAACTGGTGTGCTGTCACAGGGATACAATTTTCTTTCATTTATTTATTTGCAGTTGCCTTGTCAATCTAGTTGTGTAGATGGCAGTAATTTCTGTAGCTGGTTTTTGTACAGTATAAGTTTTATCTGTTGGACAGGGGTAATAGACCAAAGTTTAATGTGTATGTCTTGTCTTTGACCTGTCCTGACATTCCATACCTTATAGAATACACAAAAAATGACTTCTCACTGAAGGCAAATGCCCAAAAAATTGCATACATTTTATAGTATCTGTCATAACTGGACGATCATGATTGAGAACTACAAGTTGAAACTAAAGATAAAAATAAAACAGCAATAAACATAGCATGAGAATTTGCCAGGCTCTTCAGTTCTGGTACTCAGAGTAGTTAGTCCTCCATCCTAATTAAAGTTGCCTTCTTAACTCATTGGTCTCGTAAGGCTGAAATGGGGTCAAAGCAATAGCTGGTGTCATGAATTTACCCCTTTTTCAAAAAATTATATAAAATTAACGAAAAGAGGTAGACGAACAATTTAAATTGATAATGATAGATCAAACTGTGTAGAAAAGAAATATCTTTACCTTTTGTTTGCTCAAAAACACACTTTTATGGTATTCCCAACAGAATATACCATGATAATGATCAGTCACAAAAACTTTTATACAGTTTTTCGAGCCCGAAAAAAAATAAAAAATAAAAATAACATAAGGGAGGAAACTGCTACAACCGTTGGAAATCGTCTACCACGATTCCCTCCCTTGAACTGACAGGAAGTCAAAAGATTTTTTTTAAAACAAAGGAATGTTCGAGAATCGAAGCACGTTGTGTCTCACTTTGACATGGATTTTTACTTCAACAACCGCAAAGGAGAAGAAAATAGTAAGTAATTTTAAAATTCTAATATATATTCTAATAAAAAATTTGTTTGTTTGGAACTTTATGTCTGTATATATTGTGTAAATAATTTTTTTTTTATATCCGACCGGGAATTTCCAAAAGTTCTCAAGCGCGTACAGTTGTAATCTTTCGTTTGATTTTAATACTCGAAGACTAAACCTATGTATCTTAAAATTTACACCAAGTGAATGTTTTAAAAATGCTCTTTAAATCGGTATTACTGATGGTTGTCTTTACTATAGGTTAATAAATATAAATTTTCAAAGCTGCCGGTCGAACTTTCTTCCCCTGGTATTGGGTAGCCATTTTCTAAACAGAAAGACAGGTACCGTCGGCAAACGCAAAAAATGTCTATCAAACGTGCAAACTTCGTCATGAAAAGAAGATCACTCGATAGAAAAATGAATGAACTATCGTCTGCATTAATATTTTTTTTCCGAAACAACGCATTTTATGCGTGTATAAAATAAACAAAAATATGCCTGACGAGGAGTTAAGGCGCGCGTCAGCGTAAGACGGCTGGCCTTAAGTCGATTAGAGGCCCGGATGCAATGCGTTAAGATTGTTAGTTGCTGCAATTATAGTTAAATAGGGAAAAAATGAAAAAAACAAGGATAGCTCTAGCTGTTTAAAGAATTTCTTATTCTGTTGGATAAAACGTCATCACATAATCTTAATTTATATTTTTTTATGCTGAAGCCTGATAGGACAGCTTTCATGACAGCACATATTCATGGTAGTTTTTTTTTTTTTTTTTTTTTTACCACCAGCACCACCATCTTCATTATATTCATCAACATTTTCTTGCCCTGTCTTGCTGTCAACTAATCAGGACAGGTGAGCGTTTGCTCTACTTTTGTCTCTGAACAGTAGGCCTGGCATAATGAGGTTGGTTTGTTCCCTCCCATTTGATAAGCAGACTTTTGATAAGCAGCTAGGGTAGTCTTGAAAACTTTGTGAAGACCCTTGAAATGTGGCACTATTGCTTTCTTGATATGAGGTCTAGTGTCTCAGTGGGAAATAAAACAAGAATTTTAATTTAGATTACATAGCAAGATAACTCAGATCTTGCAGGATATAATGAAATATATGGCTTAAGGTCTACATGATTTTGTCATATTAAATGAATAGTGCTAGACTACAAACACCAAAAGCAGGAATTGTTCTCTGAGGATTTTACTCATTGAAATCCATTTGTGACTTTCTGAATATTCATGAACAGACTAAATTCTTATATTGTTGAGTTGTTTGTTAGTATTTATGAACTGATGAAATCCTTAATTTGTTTTTTGGTATGTTTGTGCACATAAATAAAAATTTATTAGGAAAAAAATCAAGAACAAGAACTAACCACATTGAAACATGACCAGTCTTGCCACCGTCTTTCAAATTGTTGTCTGAGGAAAATTATGTCAGGATAACAGATGGTCTCAAATTTCTGCACAAGCTATTTGTGATATGTCTTGTGAATGGGAAATTATTTCCATTATGTTTATTGTATTCTGTAAAATGGTGGTTTTTGTCTCAAGGAATTCTGGTGTATTGTTTGTTTGGTCTATGACAGATTTGCCGTGAGGCTGAATCAGCCTTCTTCCACAACCAGAAGTTTGAAGACTTGAGACGAGAAACACCCATCTTTGCTGACCCTACTCACACCGTTGCCATTGCTGCTGTGGAAGCCTCTTACACCTGTATGGCAGCTGTAATTATTGTGATTACAACCACAGGCAGGTAAGCAGTATGCAATGTTTAATGTAAGCACTTTTTTTAATTCCAGAATTTATCTTATGATGTAAAATAAGGTACTCCAAACCTTCTTTGTATGACTAATAAGTAACCTATTTTTTTGCCACATTTCAGCTAGACATAGTTAACATATACTTGAAAACACTTGAAATTTTTGAAAATGAAAAGCTGTCTGTTCACTTTTACATCATTTTCTTACTACCCAGCAAACACAATATTGGCCCAATATCGGCATTTGGTCGGCTATAATATAGTTATTTCATTGGTTGCAATATTGGCCCAAGAATGAAAGTATAGGCGGCCCATCATTGGCCCTAGCTAGGCAAAAGCTTGGCCGAATCTAAGTGCCCATGTAACGCCTAGCTTGAGTCTAGACTGGTTTAAGATCAGCCAAAACTTGGGTGAAACCTGGCACCAATGTAATGCCTAGTTTGGGCCTAGATTGTTTCAATGTATATAATGTCTTGGTAATATGTCCCCATCAACCCTCTTCCAAACCCTTTACTTCCTTTAGCGCCTACTATTTTTGTCCAAGACAGCCAGG
This sequence comes from Marisa cornuarietis, assembly GCA_004794655.1. NCBI lineage: Eukaryota > Metazoa > Mollusca > Gastropoda > Architaenioglossa > Ampullariidae > Marisa > Marisa cornuarietis. Next base: position 1,669,998 of record SMMW01000147.1, read on the forward strand.
CTTAAAGTCCAACCTGATTCCTGAGCAAAAATCGCTGGAAACGGAGCACAAAGTATCACAAAAACATGTTCCGGTGGTCTTTTATGACAGAGAGGCATGAAAGATTTATTATTTTTCTCTAAAGCACACCTGGATGTGTGGAGAAAACAGGAAGTGACAAAACAGAAGTATTTCTAAAAATAGCACCGTTTGCACAAGCATATGTTGAAGAGAACAGATGAAATCCTCGGTAAAAGAAAACTGACCAGGACACATTGTGCTGTTGGTGAATGTTCTCTTCGACACTCAGAGGGAGTTAGTTTGTACTCATGAAGGAAATCCTAAAGATAATGGCAGCAAACGCCAGTGGATTAACTTTGTTCAAACGTGCCATGCGAACTTGGTCCCCACACCGTACTCATGAATTTGCTCAAAACATTTCAAAATTGATTGTTATCCAGTCACTTATACAGTACAAGCAAGTCTTGGACTTTCAGTAAACCGGAGAAATCTAATTCCTACAGCAGTGCTTACTATACAAAAGCACGAGATGTTAAAACCAACTACGACTGCTGGTAGATCAAGCATCAGATATGCAACATCGACGGTTTCTACACCTGATCTGGTCTACAAGTAACATCGTGTGACAGTCACAAACACATCATCATCAGTTGTATCTTTATCCAGCATAATGCTCAAAACAACTGACAGTGTGAGGGCACCATTAATGTGCGTGATCGAAACGATAAACATATTATAAGGAGCTTAAGGAACACGTGTGATCGAGTATCAGTAAACAGAAAATTTTGCATGCAGCTAAATGAGGAAGAAATAAGTTTTTACATAAACATGTTTCAAACTATCATTATATTTTTAATTGTAAAAAAAATCCTTTCAGCAGTCAGTTGTAACTATTGTTGCCCATTAAATTTTGATCTGATTGACTTACCAGTCTGTTGAATGAATTCAGTTTGGACCATTTAATTATTTTTTAACTTAATTCGAAGCTTCTAAATAAAGTTCCAATCTGTAGGGCTGTATTCCAAATTCAGCTGTTTCATTTTTTGGACGAACAAAATCGTTTCTTGAACCCGACAAGCTGAGTGATGTTTCTTCATTTCACTCGAAGACATGCAGATTTGTTGTTACAAATACTCCATCACATGAGTACATGAGAGTATTTTTTCCCCACCTTCCTAGTTGCAGGTGAGAATGCCGATGTTTGAAGGCTTATATCTTTAAAATTAAGGATCATTATTTACTCATATTTTGGGAATTATTATTTTAAAACGAGCTTAACCCGATCACAAAGAAATAGTGTTGCAGTCGGCTTGACCTTTAAGGCATGTCATGTTCTCTGTAAAATGCTGTACTTTTTAGTTGACAAGTGAACTAGCTATTCACTTATGAGCTGCTCTTTCTGTGCAGAAACCAGATTAGAGTACATTTTACACACCAGCAACTAGACTATTCTTGCAATCAGATTTTAACCAGCACAACACAATAAACTTAAATATTAACCATTAATACATATATACAACACCCTTCCTGAAAGAAAAAAGTGCACAAGCACATTAAATGCAAACATGGTAATACATCAACATCAATTTATACAAACACCTCTCTTAAAAGATGTCAAATCCACAAGCTTATCAAATCCATATACATCAATATATCAGCAGTAATTGTAAAGATAATTTTTTCAGGGCTATCTATTGTTAAGATACTACTAAATTTTTTTTTAAAGACATATATAAACACCCCTCACAAAAAGATGTCAAGCATACAAGCTTGTCAAATGCATATATATCAATATATCAGCATAAAGATTTTTCTTCAGGGCTATCCACTGCATTGATTATTCTACATATTTTAAAGAAATTATTATACACAAACACCGCTCACAAAAACATGTCAAGCGCACAATCACAACATATCACCATGTTCAGATATAACCAACTTGTTTTGAAAAAGACGTTATTTATGCCTCCCAAAAGAAATACAGTGCACATTCAAATGAATACAAATAAATTCATACACTAATATCATCTCTTTTGTCATTCACACACACACCATACACACACACACACACACTGTCCTGCAATTTAAATGACAGGGAATACCAAAGAGAAGAGAATAATATCAAACTGAAGTGTTCTGCAGATATTGCTGCTTCCTCTTTTCTTCTTCCCTCTTTTTGCAGCCCCCACCACCATCACTTGACATGGCCACACATCAAATATGGCCAGTCACTTGAAATTTTTTCAGTCTCACCTCTGCACACAAAAAAATCTATGTCAGTAAAAATGAAATTAATTAGTGTGAGCTGCAAAGAAAAATAAAAAAGTTTATATCTTTGCAATAATATCAGCTTGATATCCTTTGTTAAGAAGAAAATTATTACATGTATGCACTTTAAAATGCATGATTTATTTTATATGCAAAGGTGAAAATGTGACTCTTTCTGCAGTAACCAATGTAAATCAATGCTTAAGGTTTTGTAAGTTGTAGAAAAAATGGCTCATAAAATGGCACCAGGTTCAGGGAAGCACAATGGCATAGGAAGATGCTTGGCTTTGTGGGGTGGGGGTGAGGCCCAAACTCCATGCTGACAGTGAACAACTTTCACATTCTTGCCTCCTTTAACACTAACAAGTAACATACTCTTGGCCATTCTTTTTGCTTCGTTGCATTTATAAACATCTTTCCAATGTTGCTATGATTTACTTACCATCCTCTGCTTTGTGACTTCCTCTGCCAAAGCACTGTCAAGTTGCTGCAGCTGAGTAACTTCCTGCAGTGGTAGGATGAAGTCATCTGGAAGGGCCGGTCCACCTGTAGAATCTCAACTGCAGCTAAAGTTTCTTCCAATTTCTTAAATGTTTTCTCAGAAAATGTTCACAACATTTGGATAGTTAGTGCAATGGATAGCCCTGAAAACAATAACAATTATGTTAATACTGATGTATATTTAAGATAAGTATGGGTACAAAGTAATTAAAGACCATATAAATAAATCTCTTTATACGAGCAAAATGTACAAAAAAATGGTACTTCTAATTCTCTCAATATACAAAACAGTTTATATGGAAATCTTACACTCAATAGAAGTCGTCCCTGACACCAGTGCTGCAGAGATATAGGTCTAATGGTGGACCCTGAAAAGTAAACCAAAAAATTTCTTAATGTTCATCTATTAAGTGTAGGTACAAAGGGACTAAATCTGAAAAGTCTCCAATTATACTATCTAGAAATTTATTTAAAATCTTACAGTCAGTAAAAGGTGGTGGTGTACTAAAAGATGTCAGTGCAGTCTGTCTGATGATGGCCCCTTTAAAGCCAAAAAATAAAAACCCAACAAAATCTTAATGTTGATATAGTCAAGATAATGTTAGGTACAAGGTGCATAAAACAAGCTAAAAGTGGTACTTCTAATTCCCTTCAATATTTACTAACTAGAACTGACATGGCCACACATCAAATATGGCCACAGTCACTTGAAATTTTTTCAGTCTCACCTCTGCACACACACAAAAAATTTTTGTGAGCAAAAAAAAGTGCCTTGTCTTTTCTAGATCTGCCCACCTGGTCGCTGCATACAAACCTCGCTGTCCTATTCTTGCTGTCACTCGTGATGGACGAGTTGCTCGTCAGTGCCACTTATACCGTGGTATCTTCCCCATCCACTATGTTGGTAAGTCAGTGTTTGCTTTTTCTTTTTCTCATACAGTTTATTTTCATGTCAGGTGGTCAGAGTTTTATTTTTTTATTTTAAACTTTTAAAACTTTTTCTTACAGGGCTTTAAACTTGTGATTCCTTGTCAGCTTTTATAAAATTGCAGTAAGATGCTGTATGTTTTGTTAACTGGTTTTACAAATGTCTCATAGTGCATTTTGAAGTTTTGTGAAAAGAACAAAAGTTAAGCATTTAAATAGGACAAAGGTGTACCCTGCTTGAGCTTTTGTTGACTTTGTCATTTTCATATAGTAGAGTTTATGCTACCTTAGGTGTGTGTGATTTGTGGTGATTTATCCAAACTGAGGTCAAACTCACAGAAAAAGTAGAAATAGGTGTTTATTTATATGTGTCATTCAGTCTACCTTTGTCCTTACTGACAAGTCTTATATTTTAGTGTTTACTTTATCCTGTGTTAAAGTAGGTACTGGCACACAAAATTAACTTTTTGTTAAATGAGTAATTTTTTTATGTTCACATGAAAGTACAAGAAAATATAAGAAAAACAAAGCAAAAACTGCATCTTTATCTTTATTTTTGGAGATATTTCGGTTTGAAGTTCATGGTTTGGATCACAGCTGTAACTACCTATTTTGGACCACGTCTAAAGCTCTCACATAGCATCGTGAAATCTTAGAAGTCCACAAGGACTTTGTATGAGAAGTTACCAACACTGAGTTTCAACTCAAGTGAGTGAAAATCTAATTTGTGAAAAGACACATACTAGAAAAAAACACATCCAAATTTGGAAAAAAAAAAGTTTTGCACTTGGTCAATTTGCATGAAGACACCATATTTCAACTACTCCATTTCAAATACTCATTTACTAAATACACCTAAAACAATTTTTTTTCAAAGTAACCACTATATGGTGTTCTAATTTTGTCTACAAACTTGCAAGGTCTCTGTTTTTAGATATGCAGCTTCAAATATTCCAAAATCATCAATTTTTCATGCAGAAAATGAAAAGTTTTAGGGGTAATGAACTCAAAATAGCTGTAATTTCCAATCTACTGGACAGAATAGGTTCAAATTTGAAACACTGATAAAAAACACATATATCTATTAATATATGTTAATTAATGTTAATTACTTTTACATGTGGAGTGGGGGGTAGTGGTTAAAAATGAAGTGTAAGTCTTCTTAGTCAACCCAAACTTTTACTTGATGGTGATGAGAGAAATAACACACACAAGTGCAATTCCAGGTAAAAAAAATATGTTAACCCAAAAATTTGTGTGGGTAATACAGTCACCTTCTCCCCCTTTTAATTACAATGGGTGCTGTTTCTTCTTTCATTTTCTCAAAAAAATACTATTTGGAAAAATGTAAATGTACAAAACCAAAAAATTTCCAAAAACTCAGGCCCCACATGGGACATAAAAAACTTTTAACTGCATATTTAATTTTGTAATTTTGATATTTTTGGTGAAGGTCATGTTGCTCATCCACTCCCCATATATGAGCATTTTTCTACGTTGTCTTTATCAGGCTCTGAAGGCCAAGTGTATGTATTTTCTAAAGCAATTTTCATCAAAAATGTGATAATTGCTTCATATTCATTCCTTATGTCACAAACAGTTCCAATGTGGAACGTGTCATTCTGTCCAGGTTTTATACATGTAAACTGGGGATCTGATCCTGAAGCAGATTCAGCCACAGTTGCCCGAAGACTGGCAGAAATGTCACAAAATAGATCACATTTAACACAAGCATTTGTCAGATTAGTGTTCAAATGAATATTCACCTAAGTACTTTTGTATATTTGTGTCAGTCTGTCACCAATCTTTGCTGACTTAATTCAATATGTATACATCAATATCTTTACTGAAGCTTGTGAATGCGAGCACAAATACCGACCCACCCATCAAAATGCTTTCCATCAGTGGAAAGGCATGTGTGCTGGTACCTAGTTATGTCAAGCCGTTCAACTGACTTGAAACAGGGTCGAAAGGCAGTATCAGAACAAAAGTTGGAAGTGTTTGGTTGATATGAAAATAGTGAATTAACAGTCAGCATAAAGAAAAAAACTTGGTATGAATAATAGCGCTGAAAAGTCAAATCAGGCAGAAATTTGCAAACTGTTACTATTATAACTTGTAAGAAGACTTTTCACTTGATACAAAATTTTGAATTGAGTGTGGTCCTTCATGAATGCATCCTGCACGTAAATTGTGAGGCCTCTGTACCACTGTTACTGTGGTCATTATGTTATGGTATTTTTTATTACTATTTTTGTTTTGTGTAAAGTGCCCAAACAGCCATCATATTTTTCCTTTTTTCTTTGTAAATAAAGTTCTGATCTCTGAAGTTAAGCTTGCTGGCTTGGTGTAAAACACCAGTTCCACCTCTGAAGTTTAGCAATATTGAATAGAATCATTGCTCTGCCATGTTAGATCCAAAATAGGAAGAGGTACGTCCCTCCTCCCAGTATTTCCTTCTTCTAATCTTGCCCCACTGTACATACTGAGAGAATATGTCAAAAGGTGTGTGGAGTGTAAAATGTTCAGTCCTGTATGTCAATGTATTGAATCTTGTGAATAAAATCTTGAAAACGGGGAGAGAAAAAAAAGAAAATTGTATAGAAGCCAAAGTCTAGTGAACTGTAATGCTGTGCCTGTGTGGTACCTGGAAGGTGATCCTTTAATCATTTTTTTTTGGAGGGGGGGCCTTTAAGTTCTATTGTTCGGGAGCATTTGTTTATCTTTAAAGGATTAGGGGGTGGGGGGCAAATTTCACAAATCTCAAATCAACATGTATATCAAATAGCTACAGACCAGATAAACGCACTCAATAACATAGTTTAATAAATATACCTCTACCAACAATCATAAAGTGTCATGTGACTCTCTACCCTCCAATCATCCTACTTCTATAAACAACAGTTTCTTCTCTAAGTCCATTTAACTTCAAATTTCCAAACCACACAGTCTCTCACGAGAGAACCGTTACAGGTAATGCTAATGTCCCAGCTCAGTATCCCAATATAAACAGAATGACAAAAAACGCACTTAACTTTCAACAAAGTCCGTGTCTGAATACTTTCCCACATATATAGACCTTCCTAGAATAACCTCACTTGAAAACTATTCTGTAGGACTGGAGCTGTCTGTGTGAACTCGCAGTTAGATGACGGTAAAAGAGAAGAAAAAAGAAAATTGTATAGAATCCCAAAGTCTAGTGAACTGTAATGATGTGCCTGTGTTGCATGTGGAAGGTGGTCCTTTAATGTTTTTGCCTGACCTAATAAATTATGTTTCTATCTTGATGAGCAGAAGTGTTTTTTCAGGCAAAACATGGCCAAGTCTTATACAACTTTCTGCTTTCAGTGTCATTGTGCTAACTACTATGCTGATGTCTTTTCCCAATTTAAGTGTACATATAGTGCTTGAAAACATTTTGCACCAATATTTTATGTATATTAATACAGATTGTTAGATTTGCATAGTTTCTGTAATTTCTGTCTTCATATCACTGATGCTTTTTTTCATTTTTGTCTGTTTGCCCTTACCACAACGTCCTACTTCCATTTCTGCCATCATGGCATTACATTTCTATTCTTTTTCTGTTCCTTTTATTTTTGTGACATCTGCATTTTAAAAACTATTGATGTCTACTTTATTATTTTTTTATTATAAATCTTTGTGGTTGGAATTTTGGATGTTTGTATTGCAATTTAATTAATGTTTACCTTTAATTTGTGTTGTGCATACTTGTGGTTGTTGGGATGGTGGAGAATGGGATTGATGTTATAAATGCATGCTGTATATCATTTATTTTGATAATTTGGTAATTGTTGTGTCTTGGTTAACTTGCAACTGCATGACAAACATTTCGATGACCTTAAACTGCATGACAATGATGGGAATTGTTTACATTTTAAAAAATGCCTGCTTGGCATGGGCATGCTCAAAATGCAACCTGTGGCACTTTAAAATGCTTTCACTTCCTATTCTTTACCCCCAAAAATCTTGATTTTTATATTCCTGTAACAAAAAACCTGAATCGGAATCCCCTGTTATCACCCTTCCCTCTGTCTCAACACCCAAATGGCATCAGCTACTCCACTGGACAACTGGGCAGATGACATTGATCGCCGTATCAACCAGGCCATTGCCTTCGGCAGAGACAAGGTCATGATCAAGGCAAAAGACCCAGTTATAATACTGACAGGGTCAGATGTGGGCTCTGGAAATACTAACACCTTGCGCATTGCAGCCATGACAGATGGTGACCACTTGTCCGTCATGTCGCCACCTCAGTGCTCAGGTTTTCAAGATTGATTTGTGTACAGCAAAAGGAACAGTTTCAATTTTTGGTGGCAAACATTCCAGTGCGGCATCTGGCTGGTCCAGGTTGTGTGATTGACAGCTGGATGCAAGACAGAGAGCTTTAGAGGGCATGGATATGACAGTCTTTCTAAGGATTTTACTTGCAAAATATTTTTTTCAATTGATGTAATTTAATGGCATTTCTTTGAAAAAAAACCACCTTTTTTTCCTGTCTTGTGTTCATGTTTCACATTATACCCTATGATACTTTCAGAAAGCCTTGATGTAAAGAGAAAGTTGCTTGGTTGCAGGCTTGTGTGTGTCAACATCCATAGCTTGAAAATGTGTAGAGAGTGTTGGACATGTATTTTATGTTGAAATGATATTTTCAAAATGGGCTTGTCATTCTGGCAACATTTTAGGTTACGTTATTAGTATAGGCTCTGTTATCACATTAAATTTATTGCACACTCTTAGGGAACAACTAATGGTACTATGCCTAAAGGGACTAGGCTGAAATTGTCATTTTTAGAAAGTGATCTACTTAAAGGCTGATCAATCCAGTAAATTCTGTCCGGCATACTGCAGCCTATGTCTGATATTTGTTTTAACAACCGGTACCTATACAGCCTGTTGCACCCATGACAGATACATTGCAGTTTACACTGAAGTTATCAGCCTGATGAGACTGCATATCACAAACATGACATAAATTCAGTTTGGAGCTCTTAAGATGGTGCATTTGCTACACTTGCAGATGAGTTGAACCCTCAAACAGATGCTGTAACTGTGGTTGATGTAAAGCATTTTATGATATATTACAGCTGATTTGCAGTCAGGTGCAAGTGGATTATGAACAGTAGTCATGGTCACAATATCTTGTTGCTGACATAAAGTGGACTAAAGTGTATTCAGATTTTGTGATAATTCTGTATTTTGGTATGTGTCTGTGTCTTTGTTGCCTGTATGGTTACTATTCCCTGTGTATGTGCATGCATGTGTTAAGCGTGTGTTGTAAGAGAAAGAGGGAGCGATGATGTTTTAAGTCTACTTGGACATATTTGGTTTCTCTATGTTGAAGATCTGTTTGGTTTCTTATTTGGTCATGTCAGTCATGGTGCACAAGGTTTCTACAACATTTGACTGGTGATTTGTTTTGCTGTTGTTTTACAGTCATTCAGCTTTTAAGGGATACGTGTATACAAAATGAAACTGAACCATGCTTGAAAATCATGAAAAAATTATTCAAAGCTTTTATGAATGTCTCTTGGATTAAGTTTTTTGATTCATAGTCTTCTGAACTGTAGAGCCAGTGGATGTCTTGGCATATGTTAATAGTAGATACTTTATTTCAAAAGTTTTAAAAAATGTACCTGATATTATGTTCTCTTTTAGTGCTGTGCATATTCAGCAGTGTTAACTTTTTACTAATGTCTGTTTTTCTTTTGTTTTGTTTTGGTTTGGTTTGGGTTTTGTTTGTTTTTTTTTTTGCTTTGTTTTGTTTTAGTTTGGCAAAAGTAAGAAAAGCTGTTCAATGCCACCATGTCGGTATTAAAGAGAAAGCTCTGATGTTATGGATCTGTACAGAAAGAAAGAGTGGTGGTCAACTTTTCATTTGAATGCTAATTGGAATTATAAAATAATCAGAACCTAAGGCCAATCATTAGTGATTACAAATAAACTGCCATAGTGATTGGCCAAAGTAAACGTACAACCATTAGTTGAAAGTAAATAAAAATTGTCAAAAAAGTGTTTATTCAGCATGGTATCAGAGGTAATTCTAGGCTGCGGTCTTGCAGGATTCCCACAAAATTTTGCTGAGAAGGGCATAGTTTGAAATTCAGCACGACCATGCGCATGCAAAAATACTGTGGCTGGTTTGCAAATTTAGGAAGACAAAAGATGATTTATTGATAAAAGAGAAAATATCTATGTGATTAATGTTCAGTGTTTTGTGATTAATAAAGTGTTTTGTTGTTTTCTGTTGAATGCCAAATATTTATTAGAAAAAGCAGTGAAAATGTGTTCATTTCAAGGGTCCCGTTTTTTCATTTGAAGGGTCCCTTTTTTTTCAATTGAGAGAGCTCCTAGGCCCCTCATTTTGAAATCCTAGAATTACCTCAGTAATATGGATCTATGCCCATTCTAGGCTTGTTCAAAAGGTGGTTTCTTCTAACATGCTGATTAAACTTAGGCCTTAGAAATAACCCCAAATGAGAGCTAGCCTAGAGTTCATAACAGCATTATTTATCTATTTAGCCACTGCAGAAGAAAACTTGCTGATTTCAGAAGTTAGAAAGGTAGACCTGTTGAAGGTCAGCCTCATGTTTGAACCTTGAATTTTGGGCTTTTTTTCTTGCTAAGTATTTTGAAAGTTTCCCAAAAGTTACAATCACTAAAACTTCTCGCAAAAGTTGGAATTTAGCCAGGTTATGATAGGGATAATTTTTGAAAATAAAAGTTAATTGATCAAGCTTCAGAATTGTCTGGCAAGCGAGATTTTTCGTCAAAACTATTAAATTTTCAGCCTCCAATTAAAATTAATTAAAATCTGTGCCAACCAAAAGTTGTATTATGCCAAAAAGAAACCTAAATCATTTTCTTTGAGCATCTTGAAAAACTGCTGCAACAATTCATGTGTGAATTCTGCCTGAAAACACACCACTTTCAAGCCCTGTTAGTCAGCTGGTGAGGACCTTTTTAGTTTTGGATATGGGGTGATCAGAATGTTGTCCCTTGTATGTATGACTTTTAAAGTATTTTAAAAAGAGGTGATTATTATCAAAGATGATGGCTACGACAATAAGTAGATAAGTGGAGATGAAACGGGGCATCACAAGTGGAATGGTGATGAAGTATAGTCTCCTATGCAGTAGAGGCCTGCTTGTATAGTATGTCGTCTGAAGGACAGAACTGGGTATGGTAGGAAGTGCAATGCAGAGATTTTCTCTCTTAATAAATCATATTGTAAGGCTACAGAATGTGTGGTAATGGTGGCTTGATTACATAGCTACAGACTACATCCTCGCTACTACATCCATCAAAGAAAGTAGTGCCAGCATTTAACGCAGCTTACACAAAAACTATTTTCTTACTTGATCATAACAGTGGTACACTGGTTAGTTTGATAATGTCCACGATGAATTGTGAATTGTAAGTTTCAACCATTTCACCTAAATTTGAGAAAACATTGAACCATTTTTTTATAGGTAGTTTTGATGATGCTACTATTAATGATGTCTGTATTCATTGCTATCTTTTTGATCTTTTCATGCTTGTAAGATTGCCAGCGTATTCTGCTGTGGTTGTCTTTATTGTTTAATTAGCTTAGTTATATTATTCGTTGCACTTGGATCATTACACTTGGTAATAATAAACCAGTTACACTTTGTACTGAACGTGGGAATGTTTCAAAAACATCAGTAAGTATGAGTGATTGTAGAGAATTTCAGGTTAATTTATAAAATCTTTGGCTATGCATTATAATTTTCTTTTTAACCCGTTGAAGTTATAATTTTTTGTGAATGGTTATGTGATGTTTCATTTTAAGTTTTAAAAATAAGATTCTACTTTTGCATTAGTTGGCAGAACATTCCTGTAATTTACTTCATTTTTCAAAAAAAAAACATTTTTTGTTGTTCAATAGAATAATTAAGTAAATTATTCCTGCCATTCTGCGTGAATATAACTTGCCTTGGGAAACAGGCAGGTGTCATTGTTTGTTCCAAGCTGTTTTGTTTATTTGTTTATTGGTGTATTTGCATGAATTCTTTTCTGACAAAAAGGTGTTTGGTATTTGAAATATATCTATTGAAGGGAAAAAAATCTTTGATTATCAAATATTTTACGATATAATCAATTCTATTAGTAAACAAGCAAATGAGAACTAAGTTGTTAAATAAAATGTGTCATATTTGGGAATGTTCAGAAATTTATTTCTAAGTTATCAGGTTTAGGTTTCTGGATGAAAAATTTGCTTTTCGATCTTGTGGACCAATTATAATTTAGATCATCATAAAATCATTAATAAGACTTTTTATGGGCTTTTACTTTGCATATATATGATCAAAAAGAACATTTTCAAAAGTCTTAGATTTCTGTAAACTTGTAGTGTCCCCTGTAAAAACTGAACATAGCTTTAACTAAGGTGAAATCTGATTAAGCTTTTTTGGAGATGCATAGTTAGCTATAATGTAAAAGTTAATTTTTTTCTGGTGCCTTCTTCACCATGTCACACTATTGTTAAAGATGCCTGACATTTGTTGTCAACAGATCCCAAACTAAATGAGTGGACAGCTGATGTGGATCGCCGTATATGGAAAGCTGTGCATGCAGCCATGTCACGTGGCTTTGTGCAGGCTGGGGACCCTGTGGTGGTGTTGACTGGGTGGAAACCAGGGTCTGGTGCCACCAACACTATGCGAATTATCACAGCCACAGACATGCGAGACAAGGACCTTCTGCCACCAATCACAGGCATCAGCTCCGTTCCCAGCTTTGCCCAGATGGGTGCTGGGGAACCAGAGAGGCTGCCTTCTGTTGGCTCTACCACCTCAGCTGATGAAGTCAAGTTCTTTTAGCCACCAGAACAAGATTGGATTATATCTGGTCAGCCTATATTAGAATTATTTTGCTGCAGAAGACATTTGAAAGCTCTTTGAAGGCGTTAATGAAAGTTTGTGTGTATTTAAATCTGTTGTATGTTTTGGTTCCCTGATATGTGGTTACTTTTAAGACTGATTCCCATACAGCATAAGCAAAGACCAATGTCTGCATCCGTTATCTTGTTAACATTTCCACCTTGGTTTCCCTGGCTTCTGTTGCTTCTTGTATGTAATATTTTATTGTCCAGCACTTTCAGGTGGTTTGTGCTTGATTGCAATGAGCATGTTGCGAACAAGTGACCAGTCAGGGCTACAGGGATGTGATTATATTGTTGTAGCTGTCAGGTGTGTATTTTGCTAGCGTCTTATTAAAGAAGGTGCTTGACAATCTACTTGAAAACCCCTTATTGAAACAACTGTGATAACTGAAAGAGCATGCTTGAAAATGGAATGCTAACTTTCCTAAGAGAGAGAGTTGTAGTTTTCTGTGTCCAGCTTACATTTGCACACTGTTCATTGTTGTTAACTTATGTCATGCCACTTGAGTGTAATAATAAGTGTGTTTTGAGATGCAGTTTGCCTTGCTGTCATTTCATATGCATATACTGTAGAAGTTCACTTGAAGCATTAAAGAGATTTGTTTTTGTGTATGCAGATTTTTTGTGCATACTGATGGCTACAGTTGTTAAGCCACTGACCATATCACAGCAGTAAATGCAGTCACAAGGTTCTGTTACACATGGCTGCCAGCTGTGTGTCAGGAGTTACTTAGCATGTCATGGAGCATGCTCATCTTTCTCATTGTTATTCAGATGGTGCAGTGTCACATCAACATGATGCATTCTTGCAGGTGTGCTGTACTCAGATATTGCTTGAAAGCATGAGTAACTTTCATCCTCATATGCAATGACACCTCTCTCCTCTTGCTACAAACATTGTACTTCAGTTATTTTGAGTATTTTTGTGTGGTGTGTGTTTGCTGCATAGAAGAGGACATACAGGAAGGGAAGTGTAATTGTTTACTTCCCAAAAAACATTACAATGGAAGGATTCAACAGGAACTGAACTTGTCTTCAGAAGATCTTATTAACTCTCTTGGTTTGAAAGTTCAACTTTTCTCTTTTCCAAAAATGTATAGGTTTCTTGGTCTAATGTTTATCTCAGAGCAGCAATAATAAAAAAAACAAACTTCGCCACTGTTGTCTTTGCAGTCTTCAGTTAAAAGCCAGTCATTGTAATGTTCATTTTTATCTTGAACCAAGAGGGTTAATGAATTAAACTCAGCTTAGCACTTATTGGACTAAAAACTTCTTTTTACATTATCCCCTCTCCATCTCTCAACAAGTTTTTTTTAAGTACATTATGACCTGTCAGGTTAGAAATCTATTATTTGCACACTGATGTGATGGACCTTGTAGTTTTGCACAAATAAAACAAAAGAAAATCTAGAGAGTGGTTTTATAACCTTGTGTGTAATGTGGAAAAAAGAACTAGCTATGAATCTAGCCTTTTCTTGTGTGTGTTTGGCTGTGTGTGTAAAACTTTTGCAATCTGTGGAGTTGTCAAAAGTTCCATTTTTTCCCTTCTGGATGTGTTGGTTGCTTTGGTACAGAAAGGGTGGGGCTTTGGGATTTTTTTTGGGGTGGGGGGCTGCTACAGCACACATTTAAAAAAAAAATTATTTGCTAGTTATTTAGAAAACTGGGACTGCAAACATACATGGTGATTTGTGAATCTCGGGTGTAGTGTTACAGCTTCTCATTGTGAGATGCATTTGGAGAGTAAGTGAAATGATACCTTGTACTCTATCAGTCTTTGATACACAAGCAGCATTGCTTGGAGCTTTCCTGTAAGTAGCTTAAAATTGTTGCTTTTTAAAGTTTACAGCTGTGCTTTTGGCATATGATTTGTGGAAATACAGGCGTGCATCCATGTATTGTCCTCACTCATTTGAGTTATAGATCAGTGGTTGTGTGTGTGTGTGTGTGCGCACATGTGTAACATGCTTGTCATTGCAGGATAGTCAAAAGAAATAAAGAAGGAAAGTCAGGTTGAATGATACACTTCAAAAGAATGTTTCTTGGGTAAAATTTTCCCAGCCCCGTTCCCATTTAAAGTGTGGACTTGATCTTTGAGCTGAAGGGTCTCATTGTTTCAATTGCCAGCCTTTTTTCTCCCTACCCAATCGGACGAGCATAATAAAAGAAACGAAAATGACGAAGTAAGAGAAGTGCAGAATCTGGGGAAGTATGTGGATTGGTCAATCGAGTTAGAAAAGCTGGAAAAAGGTCTTTGGTGTATCAACGTTAATTTAGGAGCTGAGGGAAAGAACTTGAATAGTCCGTCCATACCTCAAAAAAATATTGCTTCCTTTTTTATCGAAAACATTTTCACCAACTCCACTTCCATTAATGTTATCGCTGAAAATGTACACCTTCCTCAGAAGACCTGTGGACGATTGGATTTCATCCCACATGCACACTGATCGTCATGGTCTAGTTGACAGACCGCCGCTTGTTACGTGGACGGCACTGCTGAGCGCATTTTCATAACCGCAGTGGATAGCGCAACAGTGAAGCAGTTGTTCGAGCATGAAATTTGAGTTGTCTGTAAACTAATTATCACATTTCAATTAATAATAGATCTTTAATAATGGCGTTAGATTGAATATATCCATGGCAATGACAGGCATCGACCGTTTGGGAAGTTTCATGCTGACAATGTGATGTACATTAACATGGCGGAGTGGCTTCTGGTTAATGCAATCATTTCAAAAGGCTAAGTAAACCAGTATCTCACACATTCAAGACACTGTTGATGCAGGAGACACGATTATTCCCATAAAATGTTAACATTAACTGAGAAACTCGATGCTGAAAACAAAACAGCCACGAAAGAATGAATCTGCGCCACTTGACAGAAATAAGTCTTATTTACACGTGTAGGGCTTTAAGATTCATCGATATGTTCGTGTGTTGTATGCTAAAATAATAAACTGAAGTGATTTTAGCATGAGATTAAACAAAAGAAGTCTTTAGGACCAGGTGGACATGTTGCAAGAAGATGGCATGTTGAAGTTCTCTGGGTCCAGTGTCAAGGTTATGTTTGTCCACTGCACGTTCTGCCAGACACTTGCTGGAAAGGATATAAAATCCCCGTCTTCGTCATCAATTTTATCAATAAGCAGCACCACCACCATTGAGGGTACATTTTGTTGTCTTTTCACTGACAAATATTTCATGCTTTTATCAGCTAACATACACTTTTCGACTAGTCTTGCTGTGCCTATTCCATAACAGGTGCAAACCATCTTTGCAAATGATTTATACTTACCACCATCTGGTAAAGTTGCATACGACATTCCATTGACAAAAGCGCAGGAGGGAGTCGCGACCGTCACGTAACCCGTAACGTCCCCATTGTCATAGTAAATAGTTTCACCGAACATGCCGTTGGAGTCCATAACAGGATTCATATCAGTAGGCAGAGTGTTGACAAATCCGAACAGCATTGGAACATCAAATGAAACATTGCCTGAAATAGTGTTTTTAAAAGTTAATAAGTCTACATGCTTTTTTGGGTTGTGCTTCTTGGTCTGCAGGTCTTAGAATAGTTCGTTCCTCTAGTCAGGACGAACGTCAATTTGCTTGCGTGCGTGCGTGCGTGTGTGTGTGTGTGTTATGCTCGCGTACTACAAAAACGATGCCCTTATTCTCTTACTCTCCATTAAACTGACAAAAAATATACATTGGTAAATTCACTTGGAAAATGTCCTTTTGGAGTAGGCGGTGGTGATCGAAGAATGACATTTTTGAACCTATCTATGTTCAAAAAGAGGAATTGACCGAGATATATATATATATATATATTTACAGAGTGTGAGAAAAACATACAAAGAGTGTGATAGAGTTATACAAAGTGTGAGACACATACAGAGTTTATGAGAAAGATACAGAGTACGTGTGTGTGTGTGTGTGAGAGAGAGAGAGAGAGAGAGCATGTATGTACGCCTGAGGTTCTTCAGACCTGTGATATCTTATCAGTGACATTTTCTTCAGATGTGTGACCAGCTGCTCAGTCACATGGCCAATTCTGCTTGTCCTTAGTGGTTTTCCTTTCTCCTCCTCTTCAGCAAAACGTATCTAAAGTTCTGTCTAAATACAGACTACACGGGGAGGATGTGTATACAGACATCTTTGCCTAACAAAAGAACTATATCCGGCTGAAAAACACGTTCTGCAAATGTAAAAACGTTACCAGCATAGGCACGTATAAGTAAGCAGTTGCAATTAAAATTCTTTGACTACAGCTCAACTATGGTTTAGAGAAATGTTTGTGTGACGGACGGTTAATATACTTTAAGCGACATGTTAGTGTGACGAGCGGTTAACGTGCATTCTGGAGGTGTAGTCCGTTTGCAATGTTGCTCGATAGTCAACCCAGCGAGCTCAGTTTAATGAGTAGACAAATGATCAGCATCAGTGGAGGAAAGAATAAGCTTGCTGGGGCCTACCTCCTGGAGGGGGAACACACAGCTGCTTCATGGAGCCTTGCAGAGGATAGGCGTAACACTTGAACTCATCCGGTGTGACGTATCGAACCCCCTGAGGACGTTAATAATATTCAATACACACGTACGTACGTACACATGAGTTTTATGTCTGCACAGCACACATTAACACGAATATATACACTCACCCCCTCCCCCAATGCCCCCCATTTAACCTCCCTCCTCCTTTGTCTCATCTCTCTTTTCTTCGTGGTCAAGCGTGTGCGCACACTCTTGTGACAGTGTGTGTGTGTGTGTGTGTGTTAAACACGAGTGTTGTGGATATGTACACGTAGCCATGTGATTATCGTGTACATGTGATCGATCATCGATCGTCGTAAAGAACAAGAACAGCACTCTATGGTCTGGTTTTGGTTACCTTGGGATAATCTAGGAGTTCACGCTGATACACGTCAGGATGGAAAGGGTCAACAGTTATAATGGCAATGAGAGATCTGTTGAAATCATAGCTGACCCAGTGCCACGTCTGTGAACATACATATATAGCTGACCCATTACACATGGACAATATAAACATTTATAACCGATCCAGTCCCACGTCTATGAGCATATATATGATACATCGCACAGGTGATCCAGTGCCAGCTCTGTGAGCATACACACATGCACACATACATAAAGTCATAGCTGACCTGTATAACAACGAGCAGGCAGACAGACCAATTAAAATCTAACATAGTTAGCCTGATACTTGGATTCATCTGTTGTCATGGTGATGACCCTGACTTGTGAAGCCCACTGATCAGGTCCGCAGCAAGGGGCACCAGTGGCAAGGGTGACAAGACATGCAAGAAGGCCAGTAAGCTGGACCGGAGTGACGTGCACTGGCATCGTGATCACCTCTCCAACCGCGAACATGAAAGACTTAAGAGCTGTTCTTCCTGGTCCTACCCCAGGAGTGTGCCGTGGGCGTGCTTGTGCTTGTGCTTTGCTCGGGCGAAAGATTGAGTGTGTGCGTCCGTGTGTCCGTGTGATCGAGATGCGAAGCTTCTTATCTCGGACCCTTCACGGCGATGGTGTACACACTCCCATTACAATGTTAAACTCGCTACAGCAACGATAGCGGGCAGTGCACTGAGGTTAACAGCTGTTCATCCGCCATCCACAATGCAAAAAAGAAGGAAAGGGACAAAAGTTCCTTTCTGCTGTTAGCAAAGATGTAACTTCAGGTACACAGACTGCTTTTACGCTTGCAGTACACTTACAATGTAATTGTGTATCTAGATATATTTGAGCTGTGTGTGTGTGTGTGTGTGTGTGAACACATACTTGTTTTTTTTTCTCTCTCAATATATATATATACACACACACATGTATAACTCCAAATAAAAATAATACACAGAAGAAATTGCGACATCTACTAAGTTAAGATCTTTTGGACAACATCATGATTGAGAGCGGGAGGCAGAGGCAGGGAGCGAGCAAGGGCAAGTGGCGAAGTGAGCACAGAATTAAACTTGACTCAATGAAGCTGCAGATCGAAAGTTGACAGCTAAGAAAGTTAAAATACCAGCTGGAAATCAACCCAGGCGATATGTGTATATATCCAGTCTTATGTCTAGTTCAAATTTTATAAACACGACACGACGCTCTTGTATTTTTTTTTCTCGTTTGTTACAACGACCATTAACTGTAGAACAGACTTCGCAATAGACAGACACATGGCTATGTACAGCGTTACAACTAATAATGTTAAGAATCCCATCCCCTACAGTGCGAAATCACCGAGAGGGGTAAGCACTTTCGCTTTCTATAACAACAACAACAACAACAACAACAACAACAGTAACAACAAAAATGTTAAGTAGCGTAGCTTTAGCAAAAGGCGTTTTGGAAAGGAGGAAAGAAGCGAACGAGAACAAGCAAAGAATAAATTTTTGAAACAGATGAACTAGGACAGTTTAACAATATTGTTTTTGGCTGCACAATGAGCATTCTTCTGAATTGATACCTGCGCATTATAAATGGACATCATCATCATCATCATCATCATCATCATCATCATGACAGAATAGTTGACAGTACTCAAAGCGGCAATGAGCAGGGGTTTTCAGAGTGGTTCTTCCACGGGCTTAGTTTTTTTTTCTAGGGACTTAACTGGAATATTAAAAAAATTTTGTATCTGTTTACAAAAAGGTCTTTGGAAACTCTGATTACACTGCACAACAAAAAAATTTTTTTTTTAAATTGTCTATGTTTTTTCAACTGATTTATGATAATTTGATACCGCTGAGTCCGAAAATGACCTCCATTTGTCTAGGTCAGGTCAGGTTTATCTGCTACTTTAATTGTTTACAATTTTTACCTTGGAAATAAGTCATTAACATTTTTGCGACATTAATCGGTTTATTTCTATACACATTTCTCACCCAGAATTGGTTTCAAAGAGAAGAAATCGTTCTGGAACACAAAATCTTAAGTAACTGTTGAAAACATCTATTACTGTAACTTAAATATTAGACATTGATAAAGCTGCGCACAAGTTAACAGTATGTTACCTCATCAATGCTCGTCACTGTTCAAAATTCAGGGCTTGAACTTCCGTTTATTGGAAACCCTCGAATGCTCAGCATCAGGAATGTCTCTCTTTAGAGTCCAACAGTAGTCAGCCATCATGACGGCATTCCAGCGTCCCTGATCTCTGGTCTCCATCTCTTTCATCTCCTGGTGGAATCTCTCTCCCTGCTCGTCGGACATTGATCCAAGATTCTCAGGAAACCAATCCATATGTGAGAAAAGGTAATGCAGTTTGATGCTCATGTTGCATCCGAGGTTTCTGAAAGCAGTCACCTTATTGTTGACAAGTTCAGCATAGTTTCTGGCCTTGTTGTTGCCTAGGAAGTTTTTCAGGACGAGAACAAAAGCATTCCACACTTCCTGTTCCACTTTATTCATTGAATTTTCAAACTCTGGATCTGTGATGAGCTGACGGATTTGAGGACCGTCAAAGATACCAGCTTCCAACTTCACTATGGTCAATCCCGGAAAAGTCTGGCACATGTAATTGAAGCAGCCACCGTCTTTGTCCAGAGCTTTGGTGAATTGTTTGATCACACTGAGCTTGATGTGCAGTGGTGGCAAGAGTATTCTGTCTCTGTCCACCAGAGGGATGTTGATGAAGTTACTTGCTCTGCAAGGTACTATTCCTCCCGCACAGGCCAGTCCTTCTTCGTATAATGATGAGCAGTGTCCCTACTGCCCCACATGCACAGGAAGCATGGATACTTGGTGAAACCGGATTGTTGCCCCAACAGAAAGGTAACTATCTTAAGGTCGACACAAATAACCCACTTATGCTGATCATAACAAATTTTTTCCAGCACATACTTCACCGCTTCATAGTTCTCCTTCAGTTTAGTAGAATGAGCAAGGGGTACAGAGGCAAACTGGTTGCCGTTGTGCAATAGAACACATTTCAGGGACCGCTTGCTGCTGTCAATGAACAGTCTCCAGTCTGCGGGCTTGTACGTGTGTGTGTGTGTGTGTGTGTGTGTGTGTGCATAGTGGACAGATAATACCAATTAGTAAAAAATTGGCACATGCAAATTCTTCATAGTGTAGAAGTGATTAAGAACAAAGCATCACATACAGTGAAAATATCTGTAACTGTACATAAAGAAGTACAAATGAAGATATGGCCATAGCTTAGAAAGTTGACCTGATCTATGAAAACCAATGTGATATTTGGATTCAGGACATCAAGATTGCTATAAATCAACTGAAAAACCTTAGACAATTTTTTGTGTGTTGTGCAGTGTTATTATTCGAGATTCTCACAAAAGATTTTTGGAAGCCGGAAGGATTACAGTGAAAACTCAAGGAGAGGCGATACACTGCATCACAAGTTCACACTTTTATTGAACCCTTTGGTCTTAAAAGAGTTACACGCCTACAAACATCACCATGCCCAGAAAGATTTCAGTAACACTCAGGTCACAATAATAAATGGATAAGTTTACTTTAAGAAGGCCGCAGCCTAGAATATACTCATTTGTAAAGCTGGGACCACACGTTGACTAGGCCTATCGTGAGGTCATGACGTTGACCTCTTTCTGTTTCTGGGCATGGTGATGTTTGTAAGTGTATGCCACGAATGATGGGGGAATTTGTGTTTTACGCTGAACCAGCAACTAAGGCTATATTACGGCAAGGTAGCCGGCCCTGTAAACAGATGCAACATCCAGAGAAAGAACAGCGTTCCCGAGACGAGAGCTGAACCCAGGACACCCAACCTTTACTGTATTGGTGACAGGCGCTAACCGTTACGACACCGGGTCTCCCCCCCCCCCCAGGTGACTATGTCACGACAGCGAAAAATGGGGTACTCATCCAGGTTTGGGAAAACTGGATCTTGCAGAGTTTTACCCAATCATTAGAAAATTATTTGGACCCCACTTGCTCTTTTTTATGTTTTAGATATTGAGTGCTCCAGTATCCTCAAAGGCAGCGTACTTCTGTCGAGGTAAGGTTCTATGGCGTTGAGTTTTTGTCTGTTATTGACTATTCTAATCGAAGGAAAGTTTGCACTTGAAAAAAATTAAATTCAAGAAAATGAAACAAGAAACTTTACACTCCTGAACGCTTTAATTGCATTGCTTGTTCCGCGAGGACTTTAATAGTCTTATACAAACGTGAAGGGTTAACCCGACCGAGTGAAGACTAGTGTCAAATAGACATTTTTTCAGCCTTTTATGAAGACAACAGTTTTCCTAGCATGCTAAATCTGTTAAGAATGTCTCGGCGTTTCTCTGCCCGGGCACAGGAGGGTGGAATCCAGAAAGAGGCTGGGTCGACAGAGAGGGTCTCGTTGAGGTACTGGATGTTTTCGCTTACAGCATCTGTAATTATTGATAAATTCAATAAAAAGACAGTCTAAAATAGTCTAAAAGCAGTATATATGATATAAAATTCAGTGAAAACGTAGCCATCTCTCATTCAACTTGGCCTGAGGTCTTTAATAATTTATCGGTGTTCATGTGCTTATCTATATTTTGTGATATGTAACACAATCAAAGCGGCTGTCTGGCGGAAGGCGGTCAAACAGATGGTTGGTCGGTGAAAGATATCAGCTGTATCTTCAGAATCTTCTAGATTTTGCTGCTAAAACAATGTTGACTTTTAAAAATGCTTTACATCTTTAGTTGATGTTGATACCAGTACACTAACAGTACAATCGTCTTGAAGGTGCTACAAATCGCTTCAGACCGGACGACGCATGTTCAGAAAAGACACTTCCAGCATCGTGGATTTTAATAGTAAAATATTTTGAGTTGGTGAATGTGTCCTTGCGCTTTTACCGATAGGGTACGTTTCTCTGTACTCTTTCTCTTTTGTCTCTTTTTTCATCAACGGGGTTTGAATGGTTTTTAACGCCTGGACAAGAGAAGCAAACCTTTACCGTCAATTAAAAGGCTTTGCTTTTTTGTAGAAAATAAATCAAGGGGACAATTAAAAGACTAAGCAAATGATGTTAATGAAAATACTTTAGAATAATTAAATAATGAACACCTGCGTTGTAATTAACAAGCATCTTCTTATTACACTAAACCAATGTCTAGCACGATATTTAACAGACATATTATTAACATCAAAGCTTGAGAGTTATCGCAAAACTATATAATGCTTTAGAATACTCAAATAACGGAAACTAGCCTTGTGTTTAACAAGCATCTTATTTCATTACAGAAATCAAAAAAGCAAAAAAAAATGTTGGGCGCTCCTCGCGTGCGACGTCAGGAGCTGTTCTTTCTCCTCCCTCCCCCCCACTCACTTACATACCTCCATCGTGAATACCGTAGACAGCTTCAGCAACAAGCGCACAGTTAATCAGGGTAACGGTGACATAGCCTGTGGCCTCATTGTCAGTGAAATAAGCCGTGTTCTCTCCCAGTTTGCCTCCGATGCCACCAAAATAAACTGATGTCACGTTTTCTGCACAAAGCGTGTGTAAAGGTGAAGGTAGGTAAGATCTGTGACTGTCAGCTCATCATCACAGGTAAGCCATGAAACATCGATAACCGAGAAACTAGAAGTGACCCACCTGGAAGGCAAAGTGAACGGAATGGCTTTTCAAGGGAGCTACGGTTGCAAACACTTTCATCAACGATTTCATAAACTTCCATCTGAAAAAAAGACTGTCGCGTTAAATGACGACCCGTAGTGCAAAGGACGAAGAAAAGACAAATCACGTGCTACGGAAAGTAAGAATGCTTCGCATACTATGGAGGTAGTCAGTGAAAAGACCCTACAGTGTAAATATGGCCAATATGTTAAGAATATACTTATATATATATAAACATACTATCGGTATCAGGGTAGTAAGGACCACACGACATGTAAATACGGTAAGAAAACTGAGCAAACATATTCACATTATACAAAACATTTGTGATAGTTTTGTCTCTGGTTTTAAGCCATGTGAAGACCTAGATCTGGTAGACCGAACATCACTAAGCACTACCCATCAATATCAACATCATTTCTATCATTATCTTTATTATCATTATGTTTTCGTGGGAGATTTCCCTGTCTCATTTAAAGTTACCACATGACAGTCTGTCAGTCGGCCCGTCTGTCTGTCTGTCTGTCTGCTTGTGTGTTTTACCTGCTGATAATCAAAAACTGTCCGGATGAACATGTTGTCCGGGGTACGCGCTGCCACAGACACTCGCTGATTCTCTCCATCATAGTTGATGAACTGCATGAACTGGAAACCCGCTCTGATTTTTGCCATCAAACTGTTATTCCATATCTTTTATCGGCCATTTTTGTAAAACACTGAATTTCTCCAAATGTCAAACATTTTTTTCAGCATGTTAGTTTTATTCCTTCATTTAAATTATGTAAATATAGCTCGGTTCTCGGTCGTTTCGACTATAGGGTCAGTTCGACTAAGGTCGGTTCGACTAAGCCGTTTCGTCTAACGGTCGAGTCATCTATAGGACGTATGAAATGCTATAGGACGCATGAAATGGAAAAAAATTGAAGTTTGAATGTTAATAAACGATTTAAGTCTATCATGTAAATAGTGCTAATTGTCGCGTTAAGCAATCGCGGGGTCCACGCGTTCCACCCTCGCATGCACGCTCTCAACCACACAGACTCAACAAGCACTCAAACGCCCGATGCCGGCATCGCATCCAACCGTCTCTAAGTTTAAAAATTGACGTGCACACGTGCGAACAGTAAAAAAACGCCGACCGGTAGACGAAACGACTTAGTCGAACCGACCTTAGTCCAACTGACCCTAGTCGAATCGACCGGTTACCATATAGCTCATATATACGACTTTATATATATATATATATATTCTATCTATTCATCAATGCATTCATTCACCAAGTCAGTTCATTCCCCCACTTCTGTCATCGCTCAAACAGCCTTAATCTCCCGCACCCCTTAAGCCTATCTTAAACCAGGTAATGTACAGTATCTACCCCCAACATACTCGCATATACCAACTTGTAACAACACGACTTCTTACTTCCTTTGTGTCTGTTGACCCAGAGGCTATGTGCACAGACTGTCGCAAGGTTCGAACCTGAGCATTCCATTGCTTAGGGGTACAGCAGCCAAACACACCGGCCTCAACACCACCAGCAGCAAGAGCCACGATGAGTGCTGACAGAAACAACCTACATGGCGCCATGTTTGATAGTCAAAGCCGTCAGTATCTTGCAGATACAGCCGCTCATGTCTTCGGACTGGGTGATTTCTGTACTTATTTAAACTTTGTGCCCATAAAAAACATACTGAATATTTTACTGATAGATAAAAGGTGAGGAAGTGGGCTTTTGGGGACCAGTATACATATATAAATAGCTGGCTTACTGTACACAGTATTAGAGTCTGCTAATGTAGCTGCCTTACTAAAAAAACACCACATAGGTGTCTTGCTTTATACAACATTACAACATTACACTCAACCTACAAACGTAGCTAACGCGAGTAGGTTTTGCTGCTTTTGTATTATAATAGAATTATTTAAGTTTACTACAGTAATATGAATTATTTTTAGCTAGTCTTACATTTAACTAAAATAAAATAAACGCCTCGGGTATAGAGTTTTACAGTGGCGTAGGAAGATGCTCGTCTTTGGGGGGGGGGTGTGGGGGGGGCAAGCAGCTCCATGCTGACAATGAATGACGTTCACATTCTTGCCTTCCCAGCATCTTTTTTTTTTTTTGGGGCGGCTGGCCCCCCTTACCCCCCCCACCCCCGGTTCCTACGCCACTGTTTTACACAAAAATCATTTTAAATGACTTTTAGTGGAGTCGTATATTATTTACAGCTGCTGAGCAATATGAGCTGTCGCAGGAGGTGTCTGTGACATCTGAGCTGTTTTGATCATATCATCACATGATAAGTATCGTATCATGACATCTAGAACTAAGAAATACGATACATCGTCAGTAAACAGCATAGTATATGGTTAATAAGAGTACGCCAAGGCCTGGCACTTACTCCTCATTCAGTTCAGATAAAGAGGTATAGGGAAGTCCAGTCCTGTTAATTAAATAATGTGATATATAAATGTTAATAATGTGTTTTGGATAAGCATACCCTTTTGGGTGGGACTTGATTTGGACAACAGCCTCAAGCTAGTGTGTCTTTGTGCATCTCTTTTTGCTCTATTTTATTTTGTCTTGAATTTTATGGCTTGTGTCAGTGTGTCTGACAAACACATGCAAAAAACATGCGGAGAAAGAGCTACATAAACACGGACAATTGTACGCAAACTCACATGCACTGACTGACTGACTGACTGACTGACTGACTGACTGACAGAGGCATATATAAAAGTGAAGAAAACTTGTAGGATAACAATGTTAAATAATATTGATGATGATGATGTCCATTTGTAATGCACAGATATCCATTTAGAAGAATGCTCATTGCGCAGCAAAAATAAAATAAATAAAAAATAGTAAGAAAAACTAAAGTAAATAAATAGATAAAACGTCAGGAAAGTAAAAAATAAAGACAGAAGTGTTTACTGTACTTATTTAAACTTTTTACCATATTGTAAGAATAAGAAGAAGGTAGCGGAATGAGAGAAAAAGAAAATAAAAACTAGAAGTTAAATGTTTAGTTTCTGAGTCATTCTTGCCGACTGTGCTTGGTGACTACGGTGACACACTTCTCTGACCGTATTTACTGACTGAGAGAAGAATTCCTCTAGAATATATCCTGCACTACAACCACTATCATATTCTAGCATCGTAGAGTTCACTGATTCGTCTCAATGTATAGCTGCTCCAGATGTATGGAGATATTTCAGACAGTGAACAGTTGTGTCAATAGGTCTAGCAATTCTCAGGGTTTATTCTTGTCTTTGTCACTCCAAATGCACAAAAAAGAGTCTCACCATTATAAAAAAACAGAAAAGAAGAAAGGTAGAAAGACCGGGTGTTTAGTATTTATAACTTTCAACACTACATATTCATGCAACAGTTTACGCAGGATTCCAGTGTAACAAGAATAGCTAATTCATAACGTAGTCTGAAACAATTTGCATCACTACTTCATAGTTCATTATAATACAATTTGTGTCAATAGTTCACTTTTCGATACGACCCAGATTTTTGAAGCAACAGAAATGGACTCTTCTCATCTAGCTCCCTGTAGGCACATGCTGTCGACGCTGCCGCGAGTTTTGTTGCCTGAGAGCCGCCAGGACCTGTTGGTGCTAGTGTCTCGACTTGACAGAGGCAATCCAGTCGAGGAAGGAGGAGACTCTTGAATACACCCCAGGTGAGTAGTTTTTGCCACATCCATATCCCCATGACACTACCCCAGCCAGCTTCCATACACCATTGCGCTTGCAAACCAGAGGACCACCAGAATCTCCCTACGACAGGTGATGGATATTGTTTTAGCATCATGACGAAAAAATTACCGAAATAGCTTTTGTGCTTAAAGAATAGTCCTTGTATTGCTAGCAAATTCTTTTTATAGCACACCCAGAAATGTTTTATAGCACGCACAGGAATGAGCATTGACTTTTCTAACATGTACAGGCACACAAACAGGCCAGTTAGGAAGGTACAAGTACACACAGAAACATGTATAGGATGTGCAGGTAAAAAAACATACTTGTCAAAAATAGGTACCTGACAAGAGTCCTTTCCACCTTGAATATACCCAGCACACATGTTGTAGCTCTGGACATCCCCTTCATTCAGATAGTAAGAGCAGAGGCTGTTGGATAAAATAGGTAGATCTACCTCTTGCAGGAAGCGAACGACATCGCCATCTGTAACATACGCAGAAATATTCCATACATGCACAAATAGATACACGCTCGTTACAGCCGGGCATACATAGTTGTATAACACAGAACCGAAAGTTTGTGCAGACCTCAAATTTGACGCTATATACAGTATGAGACTTGTAAAGGAAGAGATTCGCGACACTAGAAAAGTGGTTTTATCATGAAACTTCCTAAAAAGGAAACCTTAGCTGGCGATGAATGCAAATAGTGTTCCTGGAGATGATCTGAACTGGTGCTGATGCCGGAATAAGGGAGGAAAAGGCAGGTTTCCGAGCGAAAAGATCTTGTCTTGACCATAAAACGACCTTACGCCCTATCCTTCAATACTCGATCGAGTGGCAGTCACTTTCACATGTCGCCGTCGTCGGCTGTACATCTGGTGGACCAAACATCACCAAGCAGTTCTCATCACTACCAACATCAGTCCACAATGCTGCTCTATATGAGTCCTTCACGATCAACAGAGCAGGGATGTAAATGTATATTTATGCTCTCCAGCAATCATCTTCTCTATGGTAATCAACTAGATGATGAAAACAATAATGGAGCAGCCACGTCATGCGTGGATTCATACAAAATCTTGAGACTGAATAATGTCCAGGATACTTCAGTCCCCATCAACGGCCTATAGACGATACTGACCGTTTTGCCTATTTAGGAATCAATTGAAACACGAAGCCGATGGTCTTTAACACAATTGTAAACTCCATACAGTATCAGGTGGTCTGAACGATCCTTCAACCAAGAGCTCTTGGACCAAACCTGTCAAGACCATGTTGAAGCAACCCAGCATCCAACATCATGCCTTAGGCTGAACCCGCAAAGGGAAACAGAGGATGTGACGCAGAACATTAGGAGCTGACAGCCTTTGGTTGGTTGACAAGGCAAAGAGAAATGCTCTGCTGCCATAGTTATGAAACGAGAGTAAGTAGTTTTCCCAGGGCAACAAGGGGCACTCGAGGAAAAGCGTCTTATTTTCGTAGTTACAGTGCTATGCCCAGACCCCGTGGATATTACTCTGTTTCTTTATCCCCAGAAATCTCTGCTATCGTTTTATAACTGCGCCTCCAGGGGTAAACAACATCTGTTGGGTCTTTATAACTTCGGAAGCAAGATACTTGTTCTATCAATCCTAATGTTGCCCCAGGGCAACGGCTTACCCTTACTTCATAACTCCGGACCCAGGACAGAGACAGTTGAAAACTAGTGATACAGGACTTACAGTCTGATTGAAGTCATCATCATCATGCATTATACCGCTGTAAAGTGTATGCGTGAACATAAGTTCTCTCTCTCTCACACACACACACCGACGCACCCACCTACATACAGACACAATGTTACCTTCATGAGTGGAGCCCCAGCCTGTGACAGTGCACACCATCCCATCAAAGGTTTCCCCCACCTCCGGTAAGCACGCGCTTCTGACGTCACGACCAGTCAAGGTCAGAGGTGTCGCCAGCTTCATGAGCGCGATGTCGTAAACATACCCTCCGGCCACGTAGCTGCCATGAGTGTAGATGCCCGACACTAAATGGACGTGACTGCTCGACATAGACTGCAGGTCTGTAGTTCCCACACCTACCTTCCAGTAGCTGGAATACGTACTGCCAACACACACACACACACACACACACACACACACACACACACACACACACACACACACACACACACACACACACACAAATAATGTCATGACAGGTTTGAGCAGAAGGAAGAGCATGCGTCAGAGGCTTAGAGAGACTGGAATCAAGTCAATCATGGGTCAAGCTTGAACAGGTGAAAGACCGTAAACATTTTATTGACGGTGCGTCATGGCGAACAGTCATGGCAAAACCTGATCAGCAAATGTGCCAGGTGTCAGATCAAAGTATACAGATATTAAGAAAGGCTATCAATGCTACACAGGCACACACACAGCGTTTCCTGTACCCTCCATTACTCACTCATCAAAGCAGTGAGCAGCGGTTAGAATCCAATGGCTGTCGATGATTGTCCCCCCACAGAGGTGTTCGCCGTTGTAGAGGAGGGATACCTTAAATCAATCAGACAATTACATACTCATTAGGTGCAGAGAAGAAGTTACAGAGAACAAAGGTATAACATTCTAGCAAGCAGGACAGAAAGAGGAAAAGAAAGGTCAAGTCAGGTCCGCGACCTTTCGATCACTTGTCGGGAAATGAGATGTTGGAGACTTGAAACTCGCACTGACCCCGGGGGTCAGTTTCTGTCGTTCCTATATCCTTTCCTTGCTCAAACATCTGCTGGGGTTAGGTACCCATTGTACAGCTGAGTCAACTGAGGGATGAACAGGGTATCCAACTGGGTAGTGTGCTCCCCTCCAGCCTCTGACGCCGACGCTCTAACCACTCGGATATAAGGAATCACAGGAATAGAGAGGAAAGGGGGGGGGGAGATTTAAGAATTTACATGAAAAAAAACTGTAACACAAAGCGCAATTACTATACATGCATATATAAATATATAAACACACACAAGGAATAGTAGCAGAAAATCATAATCTTAAAAAAAAATATATTTCGTGCATGTACCAAAGAACGTTGTTTCCGAGCATTGTCTAGACACTTCATATACCCAAACAATACACTGAGAAAAAGAAAAGGATGAGGGGGGATATAACATGGAAATTACCTGCCATGGATACTCTCCTGCAATCGCCTGCTGTCCCCCAAGAATTCTGTGAGTGTCACTGACGAGAGGAACACCACACGAGGCTGTAACAGATCAGTCAGAAGCACATACTCGTATAATGGTAGGGGGCGAATTAGTTTAGGGTGGAGTGCGAACTCGCTATCATTTGGAAAAAAAGTTGCCCACGACATGGTAAAAGCTGGGTGCACATGGTCAGACCCACTCCGTCACTGAGAATCTCAGGCTTGTTTACGCTTGTGTTCTGGGGCACGTGCGGTTTGCTAATGTAAAATATGTGAAAAATGAGTTAGCTGTGATGCATCATACGCAAGAACAAAACTGGGGTAGTACCCGAGCCTGTAGGTGCTGTTGTCACGGGAGTTCCACCGGAGTCAGCAGGAGGGATGCAGCAGTACTGATTAAAGCCACAGTAGGAGACGGTCAGCGTGTAGCCAGAGGGACAATGGGACGAAGAGCTGATGCACACGCCTCGGAACTGTGAGGAGCACACTGCAATCACACAACATATTTATCTCCTGTGTGCACATCATCTGTTCTCTAGAATAATAATAGTTATAAAGCACCCACTCTTGCTACAGCAACTTATGGCACACACATTAAAGAACTCATTCACACATGCACACACACACCCTCACCCCCAAACCACATTACCCCCCCCCCACACACACACACACAGTGTGGCAGAAAATGTTAAGATTTCAGAGACATTTCTAAGGCGGACTCCATAGCAGGAGAAGGAATGAATCCGTTGGAGTGACAGTGACATTAGTACAGAGATGAAAGTGAAAATATAGAAGCTACGTGAGTGATAATGGTATGTAGACCAGAGTAGAATGATAGCTAGCAGTTACGTCAGTGATAATGGTATGTAGACCAGAGTATAATGATAGCTAGGAGCTACGTCAGTGATAATGGTATAAAGACTAGAGTAGAAAGAGAGCTAGGAGCTACGTCAGTGATAATGGTATTAATGAGGTTAGGAGCTATACTAGTGATAATGGTATTGCAGATACTAGGGTTAGGACCTATACTAGTGATAATGGTATTGAAGATACAAGCAGCCTTACATCTCATGTGCTTACAGATAGGAAGCCAATGCAGCTTCATCATTAGAGAAGTGCAAGATTGGCGAAATGTTTTGAAAATGAGACACGCTGCAGACCATTGAACTTTTTGTTCTTTGCTGTATTTATTAGTTAACTATAATGGCGTTCTTATGCCCAAGCCTTGTCTTAATCGTATTTTGTGTAGAGTTCGTAGTGCTTTTGCATTGTTATGGCAAGAACTTTCAGTAAGATTGACTTCTCTGTTGAAGCATGTCCCATGTACTTCGTACATTAATAACTCAAGTTTGCCAACTAATTTTCTTCTATAGTGGAAAACAAGAAGCAGAGGTCTGCATTGATACTAGTTTGTCACAGACTAGCCAATAATCTCTACTTGAATACAAATGTGTAGCTCAGAGTTGTGCAGCTGAGCCCGTATATTTGTAATGATACGCATCATGTCTAAGCTAAAGTCTTACCAGTAGCAGCACGTGTGGTCAGAACTGTAGACACGCAGACAAGAAGCCACAGCAGCATGACTAAGCTCTGTCTTTCTACAGAATTCCAATGATGTCAGACCTCCAGCTGTCTGTGACGTTGCTGTCCCACGGACAGATTGCAGAACACGAGGCTAATGTCAGTACCAGGGGTTTTATGTCTGACCACCTTAAGTCACAAGAAGGAAAAAAAAAATCCGTTGATCTTTCTGATTTTTTTTTATTATGACGAATAAAAAAGTCATGCATGGTTCAGCGAGAAGGACCTGCTGGCAAGAGTTCCACAGCCTTGTGATAGAAAATATAACGACAGCATGGGTACGGACTAAGGTCTCCATTACCGTCGGCATCTACTTTCCGCATAAACCTACGATTACAAGGCCGTTGCAGAGCCGGTTGATTAGCCATTTTGATGAATAAGAAAATGGAAAGAAGAATTCAAAATTTTCTGAAAAGCGATACGGGAATGTAGTCTCTCTCTCTCTCTCTCACACACACACACACACACACACACACACACACACACACACACACACACACACACACACACACACACACACACACACAGAACTGACAAATCTTCATTTGGAAGAAGAAAAAGCTATGCTTCATAGATCTTCCCCTAAAACTAATGCACTCCATTACTACAAAACAAAGATACTACAGTAAAACAAGAAGGACAAGGAGATTATAATGTACGAAGATGGGAGCCGAGATCTTATTTTTACAGGAAACTTTTCATGTAAAGTATTAAGGGAGTTTCACAAAGTCTCATTCTCTCTCCTCTGAGTGTGTGTGAGAGAGAGGTGATGGCGGAATGAAAAAAAAAAGTTGTTTAGATTGCCTGCTATTTTTTCCTGACTGTAATTCATTACCTTTAGGGTTAAGAATAAAAGTCTGTTTGTTTTTTGCTGTTTATTTATTAACTTTAGTTGTACACTTTCTTGTCCGAACTGACACCACATGATGCAGTGAGACTTACTTCCAAGCGACCAGCCGAACAGACTTCGAACTTTTCCATGCAAAGTTTTTTGATAGTACTCATTGCGGATTTCTCCATTTCATTTTTCATGAATTGCAACCATTTTGTAGAATTTCATCGTGCAGATCATGAAGTTGGAGACATCACAGTGTATATAGACATCACGGACTCTGTACAAACATCACAGACTGTGTATATATACACATCACAGAATGGGTATATATACATCACAGACTGTGTACAGACATCACAGACTGTACAGGGACATCACAGACTGTGTATAGTTGTGAAGCTGAGGCTCAATGTGTATGACGGGGCTGCTATGTGGGTGTTAATTGCCGGCCTTCTGTAACTGAGAAACACTGAGGGGTACTCTAGTATACCGCCTGTGTGAGGAGTCATGGCCAGTCCCATGGTTTAGCATAGTGTGATCTCACTCTTGCTTCATCCCGGCCTTATATTTCTCTCGCTCCTACTACTCTCAGGATGTATTCTAGTTTAGCTTCGATGTTGTTACAAAATGTATTCCAGTTCGCTCTTGCTCCTGTTGGTTACCACGCACACACATACATGCACGCATAACCCCACGAATGCATACAAATGCACATTACTTATGCGCGGTTACACGAGTCTAGTCAAGAAAACATTGAAAACAATGGTGGAGAAAGACAAGTGTTAATGTTTATTGCTTTCAACATGCCATTTGTGTTACGTTTAAGTCCAATGCAACAAAAATCGCTAATTCACAAAGCAGTCTGATAAATCCATTTTACTGCTTCACATTTTATTCTAATAAACTATCTTTAATTCGCATTTCATTCTAATATACTATTGATCTTTAAGTCACATTTAGATACGACCCAGTCTTTTTTTTTTTTTTGTCACAACAGACATGGACTCTTTTCGTTTAGCCTTATGAGGTACGAGTTGTTTGCAGTTGCCGTTGTTACGAGTTTTGTTGCCCGAGAGCCGCCAGGACCTGTTGGTGCTAGTGTCTCGACTTGACAGAGGCGATCCACTCGAGGAAGGAGGAGACCCTTGTATACACTCCGGGTGAGTAGGTCTGGCCACATCCGTATCCCCAGGACACTACCCCAGCCAGCTTCCATACGCCGTTGCGCTTGCAAACCAGAGGACCACCGGAATCTCCCTACGACAGGCGATGGGTCTTCTATTAAGATCATTATTTTGGCAGTCACTGAAATAGCTTGTGGGGTCACAGCAGAAGCTGTGTGTTCATAGAATTTTAAGGCACACAAAGAAAGACTATAATTTAAAGACATGCTTGATACTATTGTGATGTAAATATGGGCTAATAGAGAGACAGAAACACAGAGGCATGTTCTTGGTGTAAAATACCTGGCACGAATCTTTTCCCCCCTGAGTATACCCAGCACACATGTTGTGGTCGTAGACAGAACCTTGACCAAGGTAGTATGAGCAGAGGATGTTTGACAGGATGGGTAGATCTACCTCTTGCAGGAAGCGAACGGCATCACCATCTGTAACGAAAACAGAAATATGACGACGGTGACACACACACACACACACACACACACACACACACACACACACACACACACACACACACACACACACACACACACACACACACACAGGAATCAAGGGCCTTTTCTGTCACCAACGACCTCGAGCAGGACTGTGCTGGCTCCAGCACTCTTCAACATGGTTTTCTCCGCCATGTTGACCGATGCCTTTCTTGACTGGGCTGACGGACTGGACGTCCCAGGCAGTGACCAAGGTGAATATCAATGTTATCCGAGACCTCCCATTTGCTGCTGATTGCGCGCTAAACGCAGGCACAAACCGCGAGATGCACTCAGTGCTTGGCCGCCTCTCATCGTGCGGCAAGCGGACTATCAGCACCAATAAAACACCTCGTGCTCCACCCTTTCCCTGGTAAAGCTCCACCAGCAGCCACACATTGTGGTAAAGAGACAAACCTGTGGACAGTGAGGTTAACAAAGGAGTTGCCAAAGCCAGTCCTGGCCTTGGTAGACTGGAAAAACGTCTGCCTCAGCATATCCACCAAGCTGAAGGTCTACATGGCAACAGTACTCATTACACTCCTAATGTCAACGAGACACGGACGATCTACAAAGCATCTCAACCGCTGGCATTTGAGCTGCCCCGCCGCCTGCTCCATAACCATTGGCAGGGAAAAAGATCCATGACACGGAAGCCCTAAGGCGCGCTGATGTCCCTCTTGATGAAGACCAGAGCAGGATGGATGGGGCACATTTTTCACATGCCTGACAAAGCAGGTACTCTTTGGAGAACTGTGCCATGGTAAAAGTGCAAAGATAACATCTAGCCCCCCCCCCTCCCATCGGCATCGGCATCGTCACTGCCAACTGGCAGCTAAAGCAGGGCGCGTCTCCACGCAGATAAAAAAACGTACAGTGCGCAAGGCTTGAGTACCTCTCCTACAAACATCTCACTCTTCCACCACAAGGCAAGATCACGTGTCGCCAGTTTCATCAGAAATTCATACTACATGATTCAGAAAACATGATCTGTACAGGGATCGGAGCGAAACTTGATAACGATGATGTACACAAATATGCATTATATCACTAGAACATGTATGCGTCAGTGTAAAACTTTTTTTCTCTTTCTCTCTCTCTCTCACGCACAAAATGCTACCTTCATGAGTGGAGCCCCAGCCTGTGACAGTGCACACCATCCCGTCAAAGTTTTCTCCCGCCTCAGGTAAACACGCGCTTCTGACGTCACGACCAGTTAAGGTCAAAGGTGTCGCCAGTTTCATGAGCGCGATGTCGTAAGGATTCTGACCGGCGACGTAGCTGCCATGGGTGTAGATACCCGACACTGAGTGCACGTGAGCGCTCGACAGGTACTGGATGTCAATAGTTCCAACGGCCACCTCCCAGTAGTCGGCATACGTACTATCAACACAGACAAATAACATGTAACAAGTTTGACAATGTGGAGAAGCTTACAATCCATATAAAAACTTTAATGTAGGTGTGAGTGAGCCGCCTACTGGAGTTACGGAATTGAGCATAAGCATCATGTCAATGCATCATGTTTGAAAGAGGTGACAAAACACAGTTTACATTCATAGATCATGTGTAAGAGGAATACTTCACTGATGTAACAAAATTATTCCATACAATGCACATAAATAGATAAAGTACACATATGATGTCAGAGGACACCCCGTCTCATGTAGGTATGAAGGTCGGTAATGTAGCTTATCCCAGTCTTGATGTCTCCATGTCTTTGTTTTTCGAGTCTGTTAATTAAGTTCCTTTTCTTCCCGGTGACCCTGTCGTTTGAAAATGGAGTTCGTTTAACCATCATGCCTGTCTCTGATGACAGTTCTTTTACATGCCTTTGTCACATGAATACATATGTGACGTATCTCTGCCGCTCTTGTGTGTTACGCAGGTACTCACTCCTCAAAGCAGTGAGCAGCAGTTAGAATCCACTGGCTGTCGATGATGGTTCCACCACAAAGATGCTGACCGTTGTAGAGGAGGGATACCTAAAACCAAACAGTTACAAATTTGTTCATGACTCGCACAGAAGAAGCTGAAGAGAACAAAGAGTCCAACATTCTGGCAGAGAAAGTCCCAATGAAAGGAAGAGAGAGGGTGGTTTACAGAAAGAGAGAGAGAGAGAGAAAGAAGCTTTGGAACAGAAATATGGATACATCTATGATACACAGGTTTTAAATGTGTGTACAAGAAATATTAGCAAAGATATCGCTCTTAACATTACTTTATAGTAACCTCCTTGATAAAATACAGCAGTGGAGTGACAACACAAAGCATAAATGTCGTCCCCTAATCGTTTCAGTTTGTTGGGGGTGAGGTGTTACAGACCTCACTTTTCCCTGGGCCAGCTTTACGTGAGGGGGGTGCAAAGCAGAGAATTATACTAAAAATTTTATACTTTGTGCAATTACGCAAGAATATTGAGTTATTCTCAAGCATACTTTCCAACGATAGTTTGTAAATCTGAAAAAGACAAGGAAAAGAAGAGACGGTAGAAAAAGAGAACATATATGATAAGGATTACCTGCCATGGATACTCCCCTGCGCTCGCCTGCTGTCCCCCGAGAATTCTATGAACGTCACTGACAAGAGGAACACCACACGAGTCTGTAACAAACCCCTAAGATATGCAGACAGGAAGCCAAAACTTATACTCTGGTTCGGATATGTCTTTGTAACCATTTTATTCTGATTTTTTCTGTCGTTGTTGTCAGAAAGTGTATCATCGAAGATGATAATATCTTCATTTTTTAGTTTTCGTTATAATTTCGACATTAAATACTGTTTTCTATTTCACAAGATGTCAGCTCGTGCAATAGTCAACATGGTAGGCGATGAATGCGCAAAAATGAAAAAAAAAAGTGGACGAATGAACAGACGACCCCTGGTTATCGTCATTGCTCGCTGCGTACGATGCTAGCTGTCTTATGTAGCAGCCACTTGTATCACTTGTATTACATATCAATTCAATTTTCTACAGTATGTCAAACGATGAGTTAAAACACTAAATAGCATAAATCAGACGAATACTCGAGTTCACGGGTGCTGTTGTCACGTGACTTCCACCGGAGTCAGCAGGAGGGATGCAGCAGTACTGATTAAAGCCGCAGTAGGAAAAAGAGAGGATGTAGCCAGAGGGACACGTGGACACGGGGCTGATGCACACGCCATTAAACTGCGATGAGCACACTGCAAGCAGACGACAGAACGATACTTTCAGCTGGTGTGCGAATCCTTTGTTCTCACACGTATTTCCCAAAGTTACAATACAAAATTCTTCCACATTGATACAAATACCCATTACTTTGAGTGATGTTTTTCTTTAACATATTTCAATCCATGCCTCCTCTGTCAAACCCCTTCTATTCCATAGAGGATATGAGAGTGTGAAACGATGAGGTCAAATGCTAAGTATCATATATAAAAGGGAATTTGTGTAAAGTCTTACCCGTCGCAGCACGTGCTGTTAGGAATGTAGACACGCAGACAAGAAGTAACAACAGCATGACTAAGCTATGTCCTACAAAAGAATAACAAGGGTCTACTACAGACTGTTAATGAGGTAAATGTTCCAGCTGTGACGTGTTCTACTGTGACTGTCAACCGTCTGTGACCTTACTGTCTCACAGACAGACTGCAGTCCCCGAGAACGAGTGCCAGGGGTTTTATGTTTGGACATCTTAACACGTGACATCGATGAAAAAAAAGTTAAATCGGTTAACCCTTCTGATACGAATATCAAAAAACTTCCTTGGCGCGTACAGAATGATGTTGACCTTACAAGGCGTATTCGACAGCCTGGTAACAGAAAATACAGCGACTATACAGATATATCTTCAGGTCTCCTTCATTTCTGCTTTTAGGTATCATATAATACCCAGGAGTGCAGCTTGCAGACAACATATACTTTTATAACTGTTATATATATATAATTTTACAACTGTGATATAAGTCTCGCACATTACATATATGTGTTTATATATCGCATAAGATGTATGTCTAGAAAGCGTTCGTTGATCGTCTTGAAGAAAAAATAATATTAGTTTTTGAAAAAGGATACAATCATTCAGTCATACAGATGCACAGAGAGACAGGCAAGGAGACAGCAAGAGCAAGAAAATATGTACTACAGTTTGTGGTTAGACTGATCGCAGGAGGGACTATAACTATTAATGGCTAAAATTAATAAAAGCCTTAAGAGTGATGAGTTCCTAGGCTGGTCGATTGGCTTGATGGATGTCTGAATGGCTTCTTGAGAGCAAAAGTCAGTCTTGCTCTTTAGATGGATTACAGGGACGAGAAAGAGAATGTTGGTCACAGGTTTAAAGTACACTCGTAATGGCTGGTCATAAAGAGGTCGAGTGAGCGATGCCCTGATCCCGTTGAACAAGGGGTCAGATAAAAACAGAGTGACACCGTTTTTCTCTCTTTAAGAAATTTTGTAACGCGATGACAACTCCCACAAAACGTCATTGGAAAGATAACATTAGCAAGAGCGCGTGTGCGTATGCGTGTGTGTGTGTGTGTGTGTGTGTGTGTGTGTACCCACGTGCTTGCGTGAGTAACCGAGCGAGTAAGTCACAGCACTCAACCAACTGCAAGAGACAGAAGGTATGAGACACATCGCAAAGACAAAGCAGGTGAGGCCTTCCCCATGATTCACGGAAAGTGAAACGAGAGAACCATGGAAACCAGTGAGTCAAAGAAAGGTTCTTACTAAATAGTAACACAATTAGCAAGATATATACAATAAAACATATAAATAAATACACAAGCAGCTGAAGTATAATTAAACTTTATTTTTGTAAATTAACGAGCGGACTTGCGCACTTAGCGGTGGACACATCTTGCCCCGAAGACGTCAAACTGGCCAAGGGTCTTTTCACGACTTGTCCAAGCCCAGG
This sequence comes from Marisa cornuarietis, assembly GCA_004794655.1. Classification (NCBI taxonomy): domain Eukaryota; kingdom Metazoa; phylum Mollusca; class Gastropoda; order Architaenioglossa; family Ampullariidae; genus Marisa; species Marisa cornuarietis. The sequence goes on from SMMW01000147.1 coordinate 1,709,080, forward strand.
ACCACAGCACCTAGATTCTCAGCTGGAGACCTGAGGACAGAGGATAAAAGTGCGCATTTATAAGTCTAACAAGAAGAAGTGGAAACGCTTTGAAAGGATAAAAAAATCCCTTTGTCTGCCAATGATTGAAAGAGAGATGCATTTTAAGAAAACTTTTGAGACAAAAATTGAATACTATGTTAATAGTTTTTTTATTTTAGGAAAAAACTTAGTTTTAATTGTGGACGTTGGTATCAGAATGCTTTGTGTGCAGTGTTACCAGAGTTTTATTAAAGGAAAATTTAATAAAACATATTTTAGGACGGTGCTAGAAGCGCACATCTTTCTTGAGGACCATGCTCGAAGAGTAGACTTTAGCGATGCTAGCAGTGTCCGCTGTGTCGCATTTTTAGGGCAGAATAAGTCTGTAGTCAAGCGAGCATTTTGCGGAAAAATGAAAACTAGACAATATAGTAGCTTAGGATGAAGCGTTTCTTCATCCCTCAAGTCAGTAAAGTGTTGTCAATAGTTTGGCTAATAGTCACTGTCACAGAGGGTGACATGAGATTTAGCCAGTACAGCGCGGGTGGCCAAGTTGCACATAAGGCATGACATAGATTTTTTTTCCTTTTTTAGATAGTGGGGAGATAATATAATTAACTGTCGCCGGCCAGCGCTCCACTTCCCAAAGAGACAAAAGTGCTAAGACACTGTGTGAAGGGGAGCGAAGGCTGCGTATTCCGAGAAAGTTGCAAAGCTTAATTTTTTATACTTCGGATTTTTTTTGTTTGTATGTTGAAATTTTAATGTATTCCTGAAAAGATATGGATATTATGACTAACGTGTTTTTGTTGTTCTCTTGTGTAATTGTTTTAGACGCAGTTTATTTGTATCCTGGAGCATTTGGCCCAGGAGTGTTGTGGTCGCTCGTCCCCAAGAGGCAGCGCCGATGTGTTTTAACGTGTATACCCGAGTGGAGGCGTCAGTTGTGTTTGTTTGTTTTTAGATGGTTTGTGGGGTGCGTATGTTTTCGTGGATCAGTGTACCATCAGACTGACTTGACTATTGTTAACAATTTACGGGAACATTGTTCAGTGTCGACAGTTAAAAGTGAACTTGTGCCGAACTAAAAATTTTTGTATTCTTATTCTTTATATTGCAACATAATTTTTAGTTAATATCATTAAATGTATACAAGCCTGCTATAAAGAGGCAGGGTTGTTTGATGTTGAAAAGAAGGCACAAATGTCCAGGCGTCTACGTGTTCGCGAGTCACTTTGCACAATTCTTCAGGATTTATCTTAGTGGGAACAAGTACAGAGGTCACATTTGTCTTCGCTGAGCCGATGTGATAAGCAGCACTGTATTGTGTGTAGCATCCACAAGAGAATCAACTTTCTCGTACCGTCCTGGGGCCCTACTTATGAAGCGAGGGTAAGTCGTTGCCCTGACCAAAAATATGGAACGATAGGACAAGCGTCTTGTTTCCAAAGTTAAAAAGAGATTTCCAGACTACGTTGATGTTTTTTTACCACTGGAGCCGTAGTTATACAGAGCTAGCAAAGGTGCCTCAGGGTAAAGAAACTTAAAGTAATATCACCAAGGTGTAAGCATATCACTGTAACTACGAAAACAAGACGCTTTCCTTGAATTCACCAAGCTGCTTCGAGGAAACGACTTACTCTCACTTCATAACTACGGTCCCTGGTGGATGCGAGCTGGTGAGATGCTACACGAGATAATGCTCTCTTTTTTGGCGAGTATCTTGACCGGAAACAAGCTCTTAGTGCGTTTGAGAGAGAAAGAAAAAGAGGAGAGGAGATAAAGAGTAAAAAGGGCAGGTAATTATGAAAGTTGTTCATGTGACATCTGACGTCAGATTGTTACAGATAATGAAACCGGCTGAGTTGGTCATTTAATTACCTTTTTCATTAACAAAATTAATTAATTTGTAATGACTATCTCTAGTAAAAGATTACTATTGTCAGATTATACAATATTCTTTTTAAATGGTCCGTCTGTTAACTCCCTTTATATAGCTTTTGTAACCGAAGGCAACTGTCTTATAAAACACTACTTACGTTTGAGACACAATATGGTGGGCAGAAATGCTTTCGAAGGGGAAAGAACTGAACTTATTTTCCCACACTGCTGTCCCAGAGTTTGTCTCACCAAGTACGCCTGCGTGAATGGCTGATCGGCAGATGGAGGATCTCTGAAAAAAAAACCGTATTTGTCTCCTTACTGCTTCAGTGTCTTGTGCACATTCGCACGTTCAGTTTACTTCAGTACGGCAAAGCCCTGTGTAACTGAGAGGAACCTTCCATGATTGCTAGATTTAATCATCAGAATCAATAATATATATATATATATATATTTATCCCACGAACTGTTATATTATATATTATATTACATCGGCTTTAGGTTGTGGGACGGTATGCTATAATAAACAAATAGGAAATTTTTTTTTCAATGGTTTGATGTCTGTACCTGGCGAACTGATAATAAGGACACATCGATAGTTGTCCAAATCAGTTATGGAAAGAAACGAAGTTACAAACGAGATTCCCCGTCAGTTTCCAAGATACAAATCAACTGTCCGAACTCATGAATTCAACAACACAGAGTCCTCGTCCTTGTTGATTTTGAGACATGGGCTTCAAAGGCAGCATCAGTCTCGATTTATAAGGGGATACTTTTGTGATTTATGGTCCGTTCTATCTACAGGTCTCATCATTACGAGTTGTACATATACAACACACATGTGCTGCACATTCACGGACTGGCTTCACCAGCAGGTAACATGTGAGACGGAAAACAAGCAAGTAGAAGAACTCACGACACTGTAGAACTTGTTTCCGTAGACAGGCTCCTCGCTCCTCGTGCAGTTGTCTGGACAGGTGACACTGTAATCACACGCCAAGGTGTGAGATAAAGACTATTATAAGACTATTCTACACCTTGTGCCCCCTGAACATACTAAATCTTTATTACTAAGTCCATTTACTTAATCAGTGCAATCGAATCAATTTGTTGACCTGTGCGACTGAGATGGCATATGCTGCCCCACGAACTAACAGCTCGCATTTATCTATAGAAAAAAATGTGCATTTATTGCGTTTAGGGTATAGCATGAACAGTTTATCGTTTATCTACAGGAGAAATACATACTCATGTAAGACCAAACGCAAGGAAAACCTTTATTGTGTTTAAGTAGACAAGTTCTGTGTGTTTATTAGCATTTCAAAACAATGATTTGGTCTTTTTTTAGGAATCGTAAGTGGTTAAAGCTTAAACATCTGCCACCAAATCGTAGAGCTAGCTAGCCAGAGGTACAAGATAAAAGCACTTTATTCACCGTGCGGTGGAAGGGGAGTGAGGTGACGTGAGGTGTTGGAGCCCTGACTTTTCTAATTTCTATATTTCCTGATTGGGGCACCCATCTTCTCCCGTTCCTGCCGTTACCTCTCTCAGCGCTCTACGGAGTAAGATACCCTCTCCACAGCTTGAAGTACCTGACTAGAGTGCAGGTTCGTAAAGTCGCTGCTCTAACCGCTAGGCTAACCTCTGTCCCTCTTACTATCAGCGAATGCCATGACAGAGCCAGTTAGCACCTACTGGCAGGACTTACCCGCAAACGGCGAATGTGCATACAGAGAAGGTGACGGCACACGTGACTGTCCCCAAGTCCTTGTACACTGAGGACAAAAATAACAGCTGAAACTAATCAGTGACTTGCATTGTTTTCACATTTTTAATGGATGTTCTGGCTTGCTAACTTCAAACGTAAAGTACCCGGGCACGTGTCTTGTAAAAAAATATACACTTCCACACCATACATAGTTTAAATGTGTTGTAACAAACAATACTGTTGACGCACCGGTAGGTATCGTTAGACACACTCGCTGGTCTCACCGTAAGTGGTGTCCTCCTGGCTTCCCAGGTAATTAGAGGCCTGACAGGTGTAGACCCCTACATCACTTTCACTGGTGGCCGGCATCAGCAGGCGGTGTGAGCCGGTGCTGGCATCTGGAATAAGCACGTACTTGCTCACCCTGGAGAAGTCCAGGGGAACGCCGTCTTTTGCCCACGTGACATTGAGAGGTTCGTCACCACCCACGGAACAGTCAAAAAATAGCACCGGCTTCAGGGGCGTCAGGTCGGGGGCCAGCGTAGACGTGGGGGGCACTGAAAAGGTAAAGGTCACGCAGAACCAAATGGCAGTTACAATCTATTTGGATCTGATTCAATGTTCTATATTCTAAAGAAAGACATGAAGATACATGTATAGTTTAAGTGTGCACAATTCAGTTAAGAAAATAATTTCATAAGTGCTGTTGCTGGTTTTCAGTTCTAAACATCTGCATTAAACTTTTTCCAAACATTCTGTGAAAGTAATTAAATGTGATTAGAAGACATTGGAAACTAATTTTATGGATTTCGTGTTATAGAGATATGGTTGGGTCTATATTATATATAATATTTATATATATACTAGATAATTATTATGTATAATAGGTCTAATAGGCGTAATGATGTGTCAATTATCTAGTCTATTGAGGACTAACTCTCTAGTGTATATAAGACTTTATCTCTAGTCTATTTAGGACTATATTTCTAGTTTATTTTACCCCCCCACCCCGCTTCCAAAATGACTGATTAACTCACTGGCACTTTTCTAGCAATGTTTGTGAAGGTGATTTGGATCGAGCAAACACAAAAAAAAAGATTTCTTATAACCAAAGGTGGGCTTTGATTGAATGTTTACAGACACACAATTCGCATTTCAACATACAGCAATGTAGCCAATTCTACAATTATTTACAAAACATACAATCATGGGGTCATAATGTAGTACATACAATCCTACAAGTATCTGCATTACATTGTTTTTAACAAATGCCATAAACAAGCCTGAAACTCAGACATTCCATACCAACGAACTCTATGAACATTTAAGTTCCAAGGCTGACAATTAACACACGTGGTCTGTAATACAAAATAAATATTAATCCAAGATAGACCATGACTAGAAATAGTTGGCGAATAGTTGGCGAGCAGATCTCAAAAAAATATTTTGGATGGATAAACAATGTTTGTCAACGTGATGTGGTTTGGAGATGTTGAAATCAACATGCAGATGCCTGAGATATAAGTAAGTGTGTGTCCGACACTACATTAATCACCCTGCACGTTGACATGAAGTATAATAGACGTGTGGCCGAGCTTATTGGTGGCGGTACAGGTGTAGTTGCCGCCATCAACCTTTCTGATGTTCTCGATCTGAAGTTCCTCTCGGTTGTCTTCATACACGTGAGAGTCGATTCTCTAGATCAGGTGGAACAATGGAACATATTCGAGGGTCAGACAGGAAAGTTATTAACACCAGTTATATTCTGAAAGGGGGGAAGAGAAGGCATACTAGATGTAACATAACACGCATTCTTAAAGCTGTTGTCATAAATTATTTAGATACTTGCGTTTGTTTATATCTAGCCAAGGTTATGTAGAAACTGACTTCAACGGCTCAGAAATACAAAATGGCAACTCATCTATAAAATTCTTGCGTAGTTCTGGAGGAGGAGGTAATGGAAATAAAAGATGAGTTAAAGGAGTAATAAAGGGCTTATGATGAAGTGTACAATGCATGAGTAACGAGTACTATATTGTCATAGAGCCCTTTCGAGACAAGACATTGTTGCTGATTTTTTTTCCATTTTGACAACGATTTAAAATTCAGCATCGTGAATTCTATGCCATCCCGCTATTGAATGGAAGAATGACAAGTTACTGACGTCGTACTCCCAGTGAATCTGGGGCTGGGGGACGCTGTCACTACGGCACAGCAAAGTCACGTTCTGGCCTTCACGCACTGTCACGTTTCCTGAAGTCTCGGTGATGTAAGGTTTAGCTAAAAACAAAATGTAGCACGGCAGGAAAGAGATGAAAAACGAATACAGTTCTCAGGTCTCAACAATTAAAAGATTATTTGGAATAGCAGACTATTTCTCTTCACTGTATCATGTAAGGGCAAACTTTGACGGCAGGCACTCATCGTTTATCTAAAAATTAGTTTTCATTTGTTTCTGGAGTTCAAGGGCCAGTTGCACAACACATTTCTAATTTTAAACACTTTTAGGCCTTAAATCTATTTAGATAATCAGTTTAAAGTGCACACCGAAATTATAAAATTTTTAAAACTGAAACTTTTTTTTAAGTAAGATAAAGTTGTTTAAGTCTGACTTTCCGTCAGCACAATTTTTGTTATATGTTTTTGTGCAATGCATCAAAATGGCTAAGAAGAGATTTTGCTTCTTTAGAACAGTTTTAAGGTTTAGAAACATGTTGGCCAACTAGCCCCAGCTGTCTGTCCATCACTCGTTGCCTCATTGTTTGATAGCATTCAGTATCAAGGATGACTACTATGGTCATTCCTGAGTTTGATGACATTTAGAATTAATTGAGGACCCTTACACAGAACTGAGACTGATGACACACAAAACGGAAATTGACTAAAGTAACAAACTGTAGACTGATGACACTTATACAAAACTGTCACGAAGACACTTTCACAGAACTGAGATTGACGACAATAAAACAAACTGATGACACTGACACAGAACTGTCACTGATAACACTGACACAGAACTGTCACTGATGACACCGACACAGAACTGTCACTGGTGACGCTGACAAACTGAGACAGATGACACTTACACAAAACTGTCAGCTGCTCTTCATACGTCTCCGTCTCAATGCCGTTAGTTCCCTCGCAGATGTACTTGCCAGCATCGTCAACCCGTGCTCTGTCCTTGTCGAGGATAGAAAAACCGCTGTTTCCCGTCACTCCTGACGTCATGACCTGGCGTACGCCATTTTTAGACACGTGGTACCACGTGATGGATGGTGGCGGATCACTGCTGAAGCGACATTCTAGTCGGAAAGGACTTCCTTCTGTTACTGTGAGGTTCTTTGGCGCTGAAGCGATGATCAAGTGTTCTGCAGAAAATAGAAACAGTCTTTAAAGTGCACTGGCGAGGTTCTGTTGAGGAAATGGTGAGGTGCTGCAATCTGTTTGTGGATATGTAAAGCTGTCATCTTGAATGTAACCCAGCCGAAGCAGTTTTTATGTGTTTATCTAATGCTGAAAAAAAGATCAATTTTGTTGACTTTCCCGTCAATCGAAATCAAAACTATTTTGCTAGCTTGTGCAGGAAAACAGTTACTTCTTATCGCAGCTTACATAACTGATCGCAAATAAGCAAGAGACAGTTCTATGTATTGTTTACAACATAAATGCAAGAGATAGTCTGTGCAGTAATGAACACGTAAAAGACAATATAGGGTACAAGACACGGTTGTACGCATAGCAAAATTAATGAATTGAACAGGATATACTGGTGCATTTAAAAAAAAGGTAATTCACTATATTCACAGAAGCAAATGAAGCATCAAACTAACTTTAGATTACACTGTACATCTGCGACTAAGTGATTTACAACTGTAAAGAACATATATACTGCACATACAATGAAGTCATGTTGAAGATATGCAGTGTGAGTTGATTTACAATGTATTCGCAGGCTAAACTAAGCGGTATGTGTGTTGGCTTACGCAGTACTCGCAGGTTAAAGGTTTTGGTCGTGGCGCCCAAGACGTTGGCTGCAGTGCAAGTTATGACACGAGCATCGCTCAGCCTGACGTCAGAAATGAGCAGTTGATTTGTCTGGACAACGACGCGCGGATCGTTAGTAACATCAACCGGTTGCCATGACAATGTGGCAGGAGGGAAGCCGTCAGGTTCGCAGCTTAAGGCCACGGACTGACCCTCCGCCACCTTCACGTCCAAGGACATAGGACTGAGTTCAGGCTTGCCTGTTGGAGAATGAAGCAGATGACAAACTACTAAACAATGACACCTACAAACATATTCGTAAAACTGCTAAATCTTGTCTACATTTTGTTATTCAACAGCAGAACAGCAGTATGAACAAGGTAACACTAGCGTAAACAGGATAATAGGACAGAGAACAGGTAGTGTGCAGCAGAAATGTCTTGACCAAAGCAGAAAGAAATGATCACGAGAATGTTGGAAAATCCAGAAGAAGGAGGTTGAAATACTGGTTCTGTTCAGACGGAATATGCCTCAGTAACGTAACATGTGTAATACGGTACATCTTTCATGCCTTCATATCACAGCATGACCAGAATAGCCTTACAGTACTGCCGCCGACATGAAAAGTCAGTTTGTTTTTGTACCTGCCCTTTTTAAGATAAGAATGATGCTTAAGTCACTCACGCAGCGAGGTACAGCAGCTTTGCATCCCGGGAGACCACACCCCTGCCTCTCCTTTTTCTCCTTTGATACCTGCCGGACCAGGTGGGCCATCCTTTCCGTGAGGACCGGCAACTCCTGGAGTACCGTCTGAACCTTTATCACCATTTTCACCCTTATCACCTGATGGCCATAAAACATAAGCAGTCTGGTTCACTAGAGCTGCACTTACTCTGGCACGCTTAGCCAAACAGCTCAGAACAAAGATTGCTGAATAGTATTCATCACCTAGTCAAGTAGTCCTTCCTTTTGCTTTGATTGGGGATATTCTGGATTCTTAAATTAAAATACAAAAACAAAAAGCAATGAGTAAGCGTGCGAGAAAGGGTTGTTAACAATGACAAAAATGCTAGTTTTAACAGTTAATGTTAATGATGATATTCGAGAAGATCATAATATTAAAATATTGTTTACAAGTGCATAACATTCATAACTGACGGGTGCACTTATCTTATTTCATCTTAAATAAAGAAAGAAATCGTCGCACCAATGCTGAGTCCTCTCACCTGTACTGCCCTTTGCACCTGGGATTCCCGCATCGCCAGTTTCTCCCTTTGCACCTGCAGGACCAGACAGTCCCGTAGGACCAACTTCTCCACGTTCACCTTTCTGTCCAGCATGTCCATCGGCACCAGTGTCTCCCTTTGCTCCTGCAGGACCATCTGGGCCAATAGGTCCAGTTCTACCGGAATCACCCTTTTCACCTGCAGTGCCGGGATTTCCCCTATCTCCCTTTTCACCTGTCAGTCCGATTGGGCCCGTGGGACCTGCTTCTCCTCGATCACCTTTCTGTCCCTGGGTTCCATCAGCGCCCTTATCTCCCTTGGCACCAGATGGCCCTTCGGGGCCTGTTTGTCCCATGTTACCCTTCTGCCCTTCAATACCAGGTTTTCCATCTTCTCCTTTTGGACCAGACGGTCCAACTGGTCCAGGAGGGCCTGTTTCTCCACGGTCCCCTTTCTCACCTGGAGCTCCACGAGTTCCTAGGTCTCCTTTTGGCCCAGAAGGACCTGTGAGTCCTGAAGGACCCGCTTCTCCACGCTCACCTTTCTGCCCGTTAGGTCCATCGACCCCAGGGCTCCCTTTTGCACCCGATGGACCAGTTTGCCCTTGAGGGCCTGTTTGTCCCGTGTCACCTTTTTGCCCTTTTGGTCCATCAGCGCCTCTCTCTCCCTTTGGACCAAGAGGGCCTACTTGACCCTGGGGACCTATTGGTCCAATGTCGCCTTTCCCACCTGTCGCGGATTGGATAAGTGTCAGTATACTCTAAAAGTAAATAATCGCACATTTTCCGGAGTAAGCTCAGTACACTTTAGACGAACAAATTATACACAACTATAAACTTAACTCGAAAATAACAGATATACAAAAACCAAAACATAACAAGAAACATACAAAGACATAACAACATAAAATCAAATTGTAGAAGATCTTGCAGTCAAGGAGTGATGGAGAAACGTTAATTTGACCACTTGGACTGAAGTTGTGTTATGAGTGATCTTCTAGGGGCTCATATATGGCTGTCCTTTCCAAGTATTTAGAAAGTAGCAGTGAACACAGCTGAATTCAATCAATTAATCTTTATTGTCTGTATAAGGCGTAAGAACACTTATACACGAAGACATGTCATGCATTGATTATACATTATAAACACACACAAATATATAAATATATATACGCACGCACGCATGCGCGCAAACCCCCACAGCTTCCCAGTGGTATGCATTTCTTAGCGAGTGGCGCATTGTATAACCTGCTAGAAGGGTGTGTAGGGTCTGTATTAGTCTAGTACAAGACTCATGGAGCAAGTGGCAGGCTGACACAAGACATAATTATCGTCGGGAGTATAGTCGACATAGTCTATTCGCAAAGATCCGAAAACGAGTCAGCGTCAAATGTATCAACAAAACATTTTGTCCTTGGATTTAAAAAAAAGTGAAGATTGCGTAATCCGTCGATCAATCACAGAAAACTTTAGCCAAGACGAAGAAGACTACAAAGACTCAATACAATGAAGATGGTGTGGCACAGGAATTGAAAAGTGTCGATAGGAGGTAAGTGGCGTAGTAAACAAGCACAAATAGCAGAAGAGATCAAAAGTCGATTGAGATTCAGGAACGAGACGAAATCACTCTCCAGTGAGAATATATTGATGATGTGTAGCCTTCTTCTGTCTCTCACCCTCCTCTCTGTCATCATTCTGTATTCTCTGTTTTGATTATCCTTTCACTGCAGCCATCTTTGCTCTTCGCTTTCACGGTCATGTTGTGAAGCAAGACGGAGCGTTTCCCTGTAGCTACTTCTCTTATTGCCTTTGTTCTTTTTCGAATTATAGAGCTTGTTTCGACACCAGTTGTGAATGGTGTTTTAGATATGAGCACAATTGATTTACTTTTAATGGCAGATTCACCTGACATCATAGGAAAAGGCTGATACTACTCTTACTGCATTGTCTGTAAACAGATTGGTACAGGCACGCTGACTATTGTTAGGTTTTATAAAGGAAAAGGGAGAGATAATGAAATGAAAAATAATGCAAACAAAACAGATTTATTAAAACAAAACAGAAGTGATAAATCTCACCATTAGAGCCAGCAGCTCCTTTGTCACCATGTTCACCTTTCTCACCTGCAGCACCTTTGCTGCCAACTACACCTGGCGCTCCTTTTTCCCCTTGCTGTCCAGCAACCCCCTTTACACCTGTCAGGGTATACATGTGTTGCAGCAGTTAGATGCATACTTATAGCTACACTTATAGTTGTAGATTTACAACTAATGGTCAGTTAGCGAGAACAACGTTTTCCTTTAAAAGGGGTCTGCCTCCCTTATTAATTGTTGATTAGGAAAGTACATGGTGGCACCAAAAGCCGTGTGATCATAAACGACCCGTTTGAATAGTTGATAATGTTAATATCAATTTTGTTTACAGTCTAATAATCTGCAACAAGAAGAAGAGTAAGTTTTGAGGCAACACCTCACTGTCCATGGGCGAGGCCGCCGTCACAAGATATTACCCTGCGGCCCAGCGATGCCAGCCTCCCCTTTGCTTCCAACAGAACCTCGAGGACCGATGTCGCCTTTTAGACCTTGACCTCCGGCTTCACCTTTTACACCTTGAACTCCATGATCACCTTTTTGACCTTGTGGACCTTACAATCGTCCGAAAAAAGAGACAACAGATATATACCAACGAAAATAATTTATCTTTAATAAATAGCTGAGTAGGTATTTAAGCACGTTGACATGCGCATTGTCTGACATTTTTTGAAGCATTGTCTAGCACATCCTTGCATTTTTGTCATTGTTTCTCTTATTATTTCTGAAATTTCTTAAAGTGTCTTTTCTCAGACAGCTAAGTTGTCCACTTGTTATTAGTGTGTATATATATATATATTAAGAGGTATTAGTTTGATAGATTTGACTTACAAATAGACATAATTTACTGTCTGACCCACAGGACATACTAACCAGGCAAACAGATCTTGCTGGCATTGCCGCAGTATCGGTCAAAAATTGCAAGCTGTTGTAAAGACAAACAAAGGCTATAGGTGAGCTTTAAACTCTAGAGTTCACAGATGGTCTCATTAAAGTGTATTCGTGCCCTTAGCTCGCGGGCCCATGAGTACATTTTGTGCTTGACTCTGTGTATATGAACAGTGGGTTTATGTGTTAAAGTGTTTTTTCCACATTTGGCTTTTGTAATTACTTCTGACAATGTAGATAAACTTTGAATTATAAGCCATGGTTTGTTTATTCTGTGGTAGAGTGTTGTTTTATGATTCTCAATGTTTTGTTGTCTAAGCTTATTTTATTCACTACTTTAGTCTATATGTTGTGTCTTTTGTGTGGAATAGTTCTTAAATATACAAATTAAATATTCTTTGTGGCCATTTTCAGCATACAGATTTCACCTATCGTGGCTTGAGATTTGAAAATCGTTGGTGAGTGCTGCATGTAACAATTGCCAGAATTAACACATTCTTAAAACATTCCTAATAAATACACGTCTTTTTGGAAATGCTGTTGACATTCCGTGCAAGCGAATATTTAAAACTGAAACATGTAGAGGAAAATGTGGCGACAAAGATGAGAAAATATGAAGACTGCATGGTCCGCCGATCAGAAACAGAGTTACAATGGGAGAGAAATGGAGACAAACTCATCAAGCGAAATAAATCTCAGATACGACAAACAGTCAGACAAATAAGAAAAAATGAACAAAGAACACAGAGCTTAGACTCAAAATACCAAGGTTTTACTTGACATTTACCTCTTTTTGTGCCATTTGGTCAAAGATAGCTCCAAGTTCATCGCCCGTGCTCTGTCTTTTGAACCGTTCTCTAGTGCTTTGACCGTCACTGGACGTAGCCCACGAATCCACAAGTAGGTATAACTCATGTCGTCTGGTGTCGTCAGTAGTGTTAGCTTCACTTAGTCTCTTGAGAATATCAGCCACTTCCTCCAGGACCACATTTCTGACAGTGGTCCGCTAGACAGATATGAAAACGTGGCGTTTGACTAGAAATAATTAGTTCGAAATGTATACTGATTTACTATTAGAGCCGTTAAATTAAGTTTTGATACTGATGAACAAAACAATGCTTTTTGACTAAAGAGACTGTACGTAGCAGGAATTGTTAGATATCCAAAAACCTCCTGTAATGATGTCATTCCATTTTTCAGATTATTACTCCCCCTCAACCTACTTACCACCACTACTTTGGACTGTCGAGGTCGCAGAATATAAATACTACCCATGTCCGTTTGACTCAAGCCAAGTGCCACAAACTTAACATTGGTCAAGTGGATTAGTATCGTCATCCCAAATTATGTAGCATCGATCTCATTCATTGTTAATGCTAATGACTAGCTGGCCAGGTTGGCAATGCAAATTAACGTAAATGAAGAGATTTAGGTGGAGGACGTTTTAGCAACAACAACAACAACAACAACAACAAAACAAAACAAGCAAACAAAAATAGCAGATCAGTTCACATGCTTTCTAACTCTCATCAGTAGACTTTTGGTTTCGGTAGGGAAATGTACTTCCAATCGAAAGGCCATTTTGCACCGTCATTGGTAGCCTGGGAGCTATTATTAAAGTATAGGTAAGTCTCAAGTATTATAAGTTTTTAAAGAAGATATTTAGGATAGTGAATATACAATTGACATAGTGGAGTCTTGAGAGAACAAATGTACAGACTAAGGTTTCATTTACTTCAGCTGTAAGGTAAGATCTTGTGTAACTAGTCTGACGTATAGCCGCGAAAGGTGAGATAAGAAATGTGATTGTGAAGTTATTTTGAATCAGTGAATCAGTAGCCTGTATCGGACTCTAATTGTCTAGACTGTGCGCGTTCTTGTATAAGCAACAACTGAAAAATACCGTGATGATGTCAGTTCTGTTTAGAACCATGTGAACTGCATATGCCCTTTATAATTGCCTAGACATACTTTGGACAAAAACGCCAGATGCTTGTCATTCTAATCTAATAAAAGACTTGCTAATTCCAAACCCCCAATAAGAATATCAAACTAAAACTTACATGACTTAAAGACCTCTACTTTAAACATTCAGATTGCTGACAAATGGCTATATAAAATTATTTAACTTTATTGCAAAACATGTTTTAATCACAATATTAATTGTAAACTTATATAAAGCGTCCAATGTTTGACACCAGGTGAGACATCAGGTAAATGATGACATTATTAAGAGGCATAAAACTCGTGACTTACAAACACTTGCTGATTGTTTGTTGTCTCTAGGATTTGTATTCTTTTGACGAAGTATACTGACAGGCAGATAAAGGCTGCTATGTGAAGTACTGTCACGCCAAGCAAGACTAATGAAAGCACTTTGGCTCTATCAGGGCTTCCTTTATGCGACACTTCTTCTTTGGTTGGAATCCTCGATGGACGCACTGTCGACTGTGAGAAGAATAGATTTAACATGATTAGCAGCATGAGTTTTTTTGTGTTTGTTTTGTTTTTAGCAAAGAAACTGTGTTCCCAAATAAGTGCCTCGTTCTGCTGTTTCCAGACATAAGCTTTTCAACAGATACCCAGACGCACAGACGGACAAACATAAAACTATACAAACCTCCATTCTCTTTTTTGCTAGCTGTGTATAATGTGGATGGTGTTCAGCCTCTTGCTGTTGTCAAAGACAGACAAGAAACGTCAGGAACTGAACGTCAGGAACTATCCAATACTGTGTGCTCGGTGCTATCTGCGCAATGTTGGAATTAAAGTGAATTCATAGAACGGCAAAGATAAAACTGAAACATTAAGCTGCTTAGTCGGGTCAAAAGATAACGAAGCAAGCCACAGGCGCCGAGAACAAAGGTTTGTGGGCAATGACAGGCAGCACTGTGGGCAATGAAAGACAGGACTGTGGGCAGTGACTTGTAGCACTGTGGGCAGTGACAGGCAGCACTATGGGCAATGACAGCCATGACACTGGGAAGTGACAGGCAGGACTCTGGGAAGTGACAGGCAGCACTGTTGGCAGCACACATATTGACCTCAGAGGAAAAGTCTGACATAATGATAAGCAGATTCATACGTACCATAATGTTAGACTGCAATCATCCTACCATGACATGACAATGTCATATGATATTTAGACTGCGTGTGCAGAAAAGGCCTTTTATCTGATCGTTTGATCCGTTTACTTAGTTATCATGACTTTGAATTTTTTCCGACACGATCTTTAGATTGTGCTTTATAGTTTCAAGCAGTTTACAAATGGTGCAGTTATGATTGCACAGTCAAGGGAATTCCACATTTCAAAGATTATTTTGCTGATCAAATGCTAAAACATTATTTTTCTTCAGTTTAAAGGAAGAACTCTCGTGACTCTCTCCCTGTGCAGCTGTGGAGAGTATTTCATGCACCAAACCTTCAGGATAGATAAAGACATTTTCATTGATATAAGCAGCTGTACAAAAGAAGTAACCGAAGAAAATGTGCCCTCGCCACATGACAAGCAGAGCTAAAATAATGTTTTCAGGATTGATTTGCCTGACCAGACTTTCTTAGACAATCTACGAATGAAAATTAGAGCAAAAAAAGTGAGCGTGTTAGTAAAAGAAAAGAAATCAGGAAAGACAAACGTTATTACAAAGAAGGCCAAACGGGGAAGGGAGGTAAATTGAACAAATTAGAAATAAATGAAATTAAAACTACTAATGAAAAATGGCAGGGCTATTGATTTATGCTTATTCGTACAAGAGAGATCGCGAAAAAAGAGAAAGTAACAATTTCTGTACACTAGAAAAATATAGAAAAACGGGAAGCTTCTATAAAATCAGACGAAATTAAGTCGGAAATGCAAATTTTCTTCTGTAATCTAAACGATCTGTTGAAGATTATGACAGCTTAAGCAAATGTCGACATGAAAAACCTTAAACTGACATAAAATCCCTAAGTGAAATCCCTAGGCAGGTAAAGCTTTGAGACACACAAAAGAAAACAACCCTTGGAAGCGAGGAATGTATTACGGACCTTAGAAAATGTTTCCCAAATATATTTATAAACATAAATGAGTTTTGCAAGCAAAATATAAACCTTTTTAAAGTGTGAAACTGTGCAGAGCTTCTGCAAAAATCCTTAATTAATATATAACAGAAAGATGTATGAAAACTGAACTAATGAATTTTAGTAAACACCTCATCTTGTTGGCTTGCCCTATAACTTCAGTTTACCTGCCGTATTTGGTTTGATTTTATTATTTGCAAAGCCATAATATGATTTTGTAAAATGAAACAAAGAGTCAAGACATCAATCCATTCGGTTTTCAAATACTGAAAAAAGATATGAAAAAACTGAAGAAGTCAACGTAACTAGGGAAATGCAATGTCAACACGAGCATAGAATGACTTTCTTATCGGCAACTAGTACATGTTCAGTGTTTTTTAGTCACATTGTACGTTGCCGCTCCTATAGCTACCTGCTCTCATTTCCACAACCTGAGTTGGTTTTTTTTGTTTTTTTTTTGCAATGACACAACACTGATAATGTAATTTTTATGTCAAGAAAACCCCGTTATTTAAGATTTTGTATGTCGGAATGAAATCTCGCCTCGGACCTAGGTCATGTTTCAGATCATCCCAGGGGCCGTGGTTATGAAGCAGTGGCAAATACTGATGTGCCTGGGGAAACAGCATGCCCTTCCTCACATACACGCACGAGCACCCGCACGGAAAGGCCTTGTATGTCAAGATAAGTATAAAAATGCAAAGGCGTGGGGTTAAAAGGTTAATATATGCCAGAACTTTGACATCATTTTTGTGTTACGTCAGTAACTGCGTACACGTGACACTGCGGTTGTGGCAACAAAAATATCCGCGTGAAAAGTAGTCCGAGTCAACACAATGACCGTCAAGCTTGTATTTATGGTTGTGCCATCATTCTTTTGTATCTGTGAGTGCACCGTACATCTTAACCAATATTATCGGCAGGTTAATGAAAGAAATTGCTCTTCTTATGGTCGTATTTTGTTTATTAGAAAACAATATCTTAAGATGTTGAAATGATATTGTAATGCGTTTACATCGCAGACATCGCTTACACGGCGTAGGTGTTGGGGGGGGGGGGTAATAATAGGTTGTTAAGTTAAACATTCAATTGGTATGTAACGCGATACGAAGATCTATGTACTGTAAATCACCGTCGTTGTCATCAGTATTTCGCTAAAATGATATCAGACATTAGATCATCCTTGGACTCGATGTCGGCGCCTGACCGCATCTCTTGTGATGTTCTTCCGAGATGTTCTCTGACCAAATTTCGACCAGTCTCCGATGTCGATATAAAGACGATTATTCTGAAAGTCAAGCTAACAACTTGCCAGTTACACCCAATACCCACAAACCTTCTTCTTGAGTGCTTAGCTATTTTACTTTCTGCCATCACAAACATTGTAAATGTCAGCTTGTCATCGGGTGTTTTCCCATCTTTGTTTAAAAATGCCTTGGTGAGGCCACTTCTTGAGAAATCCACGTTTAACTTCAACATGTTGAATAACTACCACTCAGTTTCCCATAATGCTAGTCCTTATCCCCTTTTCCACTTATTGCTTTTTTAATTGCTCGTCTTTCTTTTGCATAATCATGATAATCTCAGTCCTTGTTACTTAAATCCTCTTTACGTCTTTTGTACTTGTCTTTATTCATCATCGGTACTGTTGTTTATCCTTCTGTCATTCATATGTTGTTTGTTTGTTTGTTTTTCTGTCCCTTATATGTTGACCAGGTCTTGTTCTTATTTTTAAGCGCTAAGAGCATACTATTTAGGCGTGTGAGTATGCGCTATAAATATTCTGCATTTATTATTATTATTATCGATCACTAGACTCATTCTCTGATAAACGCAAACGTGTTTCTTTTCTGTAAATAAGTAAGTGAGAGATTTAAAAACCATCCTCATTGACTACTACTTATCTTTACTACAATAGAACTTATTGTTTTTCATGTAGTTGTTCAGCCGGTTCTACTCTTGAAGTCATTTACAATAGGAGAAGAAGCTTGCATTAACATAGACTATGGGATTGGATTAGGTGAATGTTGATAGGATAGGTATGTAATAAATAAAGAGAAGGATTAATAAATAAATTATGTGACCACAGGTATAGCTCATGATAGTAGGAGTGAACAGGTTGAGGACACCGCTCCGCTTCGAAATGTCAACCCTCCATTTGCATTTCATACAAAGAGGCGAGAGCGAAGGATAAGGGCAAAAACTCTTCTCGTGAAAAGGGAAGCTACTGTTGCGGGTGTGAGGGATGAGATCACATCAAATGGAAGCAAGACTGCTGAAGACGATGAGTACTTTGAGGTACCTAGACAATCCCTGTTATTTCTTGAGCTGGAGTTCTGTTTTAATTGCAACAACCACATTTTTCTCTTGTTCTTGATTTAGAAACAAAAAAAATTACCTAGTCACCAAATCACATGTTTGTCCAACACGAAAATTGTTCTATAAACGTTCGTCGTAATGATGATGTCACTGTTACTTAAATAATTGAAGACAGAAGCTATACAGCTACATGTATGCAGAAAACACAAACACAATAAAACCGCAAACATGGGTATATTATGTGGACTGAAGACTTTTTGCCGCCCCTCTCTCTCTCTTTGTATATGCGCTCTTATGAAAATTATTATATATACATAGTGTCCTAAGGCTGTGATAGCCACATGCTGCCATGTGTGTGAAAACAACTCACAGGTAGTCACAGAGGAGGAAAGGCGTGCTGCCGACCAAGCCATTCTCAAGGACACCCTCACTTACGCGGGCTACACCCTGCTTGCCGCCCTCGCCTTTATCGTCGTTACCGTTTGCTTCGTGACTGACCCTAGGACCTGCATCATCGCCTTCGGGTCAGGAAGTCCTTGCTGTATGCTGTGTCCCTGTTACAGGGTCAGTACAGGTCACTACTAGTGTGAAAAGTAGGGTCAGGTGACTGGAGAATCACGTTCAAATGCAAACGCCTAGGTGTTTAAAAAAAGAATGTCTGCACGCACACCCGACTTTACTCTGGAGAAGTTGTTGTGTACAAAACCAGCTGCTGCCATAGACAGTTTATTTATAGATCCGTGGTTTCTGTAATTGTGACAGAAACGCATCTTTCTCTCACACATGCACGCGCGCGCGCACACGCACTCTCTCTCTCACTCTCTCCTTTGCATACAAGCATGAAGAGTTATCCCAGAAGTGAAATTGATGAAAATATTTTATATTTAACAGGACTCACTTGATTAGTAGTAAATGGACAATGAAAGAAATATTCTTGACTTGGAGAACAAAGCTATGAATAAAGATAATAAAGATTTAAGACTTTTCATGACCTGTCCTTAAACTGAACAATTATTTCCTTCAGTATTAGGTATTTCTTCTTTTAATGTGTTTTCTCATAGTTAAATAGTTTTATTGACCATGTGTTAATTTAAATAAGTAAGTTTGTCCTTTTCTTAAGATACTTTAATAGCTTTTCTGTACCCTGCCGTATCAGATTGTTTACAGTGAACTTGATACTTTATGGATGATTTGAAAAGATCATGTACTCTATTCATTAATTAACATCCTCTCAAAATATTCCACAAATGAAATAAACATAATACGATTTTGTGTAAGATAAAACCCTACAATATTACATTTAAATCGATGTCTGTTAATGTATATGCATGCGTGTATGTGCATTACTCTTCTCTTTGCTTAATGATTTATACATAACCAGAAATCCATGGGCTGTTCACCGCTTTCGCCGTCTGTTGCAGAATCTCATGCAGTACACAGATCCCGCTAAACTGGTCAAAGCCAACATAAATCTCTACGTTCCTGGCATTTACATAGAGAAGAGTGGTAAAATGAGACAATATCCCCCCTCACCAGAAGAAATGGAATGTCTGTATGACTTGGTTTCGGAGTTCATGACCGTGGAATAATGAGTGTCTAATTGCGAAAGAAGTATCAATGTTGTCAAGTTCACACTGACTGGAATAATACACACGTCGTAAGCACATTTCCGGTTTCTTCAAAGATTAATTATTTGTACATCTATATGAACATCATATATGTATATACTCATGCATAAAGCAGGGGATCAGAAAGGTTGGGTATTCTTTTTGTGGCTCTTATCTTCATGCGAGTTTGTGTTTGTAGGTGTGTGGGTCACAAACCTTTAAATTATTAACAACATCAATCTGTACCACCCTAAGCTAAATGTTGATTCTATTCTATATTATACACCACTCCCTGTTCTATTTAGTTCACACCACTTCTTTTCTATGCTTTCGATGCGTAGCTCTTGGTGCATTGCGTCCGAAGCAATATGTTTTCTTCCCTAGCTCGTCCCTACTGTCTAAAACCCGGTGTCAGGAGGTCGTCAGACATTGTGTCTCTGTGCCATCAGAGGGTCGTCAGGCCTTGTGTCTCTGCCATCAGAAGGTCGTCAGGCCTTGTGTCTCCGTGCCGATGCTGTCGGCGTACTCCGTCTCGGAGTCAGACGACAGTCGTCCTCTCGGGATACGGCTGAAGCTGCAGAAATCAGACGACAGATCACGTAAACCGTCAGTCGACACTCATACCATTGTATGGAAACATGTGGCTACGCACTGGGGGAAATTCGGGGTTTATGCACAATAAACACATATCTCGTCTTTCCGTAAAGCTCGTTTTCAAATAGTATACGTAGCAATTGCTAATGAACCTCTTAACCTAAGAATGTACTTGTAAACATACTATGTAATGTTAAGTAAATGGGTTCTTCAATCAAATAAGTCAAAGTTTACAAGTTACTTATTCCGACAACGAAACACCCGTTGTCCTGTAGTTAGAATGAGGCACAGTTTCTCACTTCTTGTAGTCGTAGTTGTCGTGGGCTCGCAGACTGAGTGTGCTCCACTTGATCTCAGGATTGTCCGACTGGTCATGTAGACGACGACTGAACGAGAACAAAACACAAATTGCATAGAGTATAGTCTATATAGTGCATAGTGAAGGCTTCAACAGTAAAACACGCTAGGAGACAAGCGTTAAACAATTTTTGACTGTCACAAGATTTGTGTGGGACGAGAGGTCTGACGAGACAACATTATGTCATGCATGTCAGATCTCTAGTTAGAAATTATGAACGTATGACCGAGTTCAAGAAATTTGTATTAACATGAGAGCTTATCTCGCACGTATTGTTGCTATTTGCTACATATACTAAATGGCTGGGAATTCATCTCACCTGTACTGCCACGGAGCGTCATAGGTGCTGTCGTGTCGAGCCTGCTCATCCATCTTCCACCGTGTGTAAGCATCCTGTGTGCGCAGACAGTGCTTGTGAGAGTGAAAGGTGGGAAGCAAGAGAAAGAAGACGGAGGGAACCTCTAACGCCTCGTCAGAACTGATGTCACTACCCAAGCCTTTTCATAACTGACATCACTAGCAAACGATGGCAGCCTCGTCATAACTAACATCACTAGCTGACGATGGCAGCCTTGTTATGACATCACTAGCTGACAATAGGAGCCTCGTCATAACTGACATCAATAGCGGGAGATGGCAACCTTCCTTCCTGTACGGCCCTGGGCATGTCCTCCTATGTCTACTTACTTTCTTTAAAATATTATTATACCCTATGGAAATCATCGAGTACCATAATATTATAATCCCTTCAACTCTAAGATCACAATAACAGTTTTGCATATTCATAACATGAGATAACGTAGAGCCATGATGCAATCACAGTTAGTGACAGCACGGACGTGTATAGGTGTCTTGCTGTCTGTCTGCCGAGACCAACGCTGAGCCTCTTGCGAAGTTGTCCGCTGTTAGTCTCGGCGAGCCTTAACAATGAATGCGAATAAACCGGAAGGTATTTTGTAACCAGCCTCGTTCTAGTAGTTAAACTGAAACGTGACTAAACCGGATGCTGTTTCGTAACCAGCCTCGTTCTATAACTTCACTAAAAAAAAATCGTCTGCAAGCAGTCCAGTAATACAAGTCCGTGCTGACAGTACATGTGGGAGCTTAACGGGGGCCCTTAAACGGTTAATGATTGACGGCGACCCTAGCAAGTGTCAGAGGCACTCAGTTATTTTGGTTTTAAAAAGTGTAAACTAGATATTAGTCGTTGAATATTAGTTGTTAATGCTATTCTACTCAAAACTGTTCAAACTCGTGGAATTCGTGGAATGGAGAGGGAGGAGAGAGAGAAAGGAAAAATAGCGAGAGAAAGAGAGAGATGGAGGGATAAATAAGTGAAGATACTGGATTTTAAATCTCCCGGGTTTACTGCAAGGGGTCATTTGAAGATGTAAAATATCAATGATACAGATTTGTGTTCTGATTTACGTTGTTTTAGCATGGTTCTATGACATGAACACAGGAATTTATTAAACCTTTTTTAAAAAAAAAATATTAACATGCTTCGAAAGTTTAACTGATATAATGGCGGAACATTTCGAATAAGCTTTGTAATGAGATAGAGATAATATTAGAAAACATTTATTTTTCTTCACCGGTAAATAGTGATTATGCAAGACAGATAAGGGAAAAGATGAATAAATCGATAAATAAACAGAAAAAGATAGATAGGCAGATAGACTGATAGAAAGACACATATGGCAAATAGTACGCAACCTCGTAGAAGACGGGGTTGATGAAGGTGCTGTAAATCTGGGGACTGCTAGATGTAACATCAGGCTTGGCGTAATGGAGTCTGGTAACATCACTGGACTGATAATGGGTTTCTGCCAGTCTCTTGGGCTCGTCGTAGTGGTCGTTCGGCGACTGCGTTTGCTGTCTCGACAACCTGTCAGAACCATGGTGTGTGTGTGTCAAGAGGTGTACCAGTGATAAACCACATTCACCCCATTAACTTCTTTAAAGGAATAAAAAATTCTTTGGTTTATCTCTGTCTCTCTCTATTTAGACAGACAGACAGACAGAAGGGTTAAATATAATCTATATATAAAACAAATATATATTATCTATATATATAAAACAAAATGCGTTTGTGAGGAAGTATCCCCGCAAGCGCAAACTGGTAACAGGCATAATAAGGTCACTGTTGCTGTCTGAGGTGGACGATGTATGTAGCACGTGCTAAAGTCGTCACAACATCGTTATTCTCGTAAGCACGCTTGCCTGCATACGTAACTCTCCCTCCCCACAATACGCACAGAGGAAACGAATCACATAAGGGAAAAGGGGGATCACAAGAGCTCCACAGATCGCTATATGTCCAGACTTTCGGTATCAGTAGCCATGATGATAAAAGGTTGCGACAGTTTAGTTTTTTTTTTATAACGGAAGCAATGTGATAAAACTGATAAATGTGCTCAGGCAACACTGTTAACTGCTTGACTACTGCATAATCAATGCCTCTTAATGGTGGTAGCATTGAATGGCTGTATTTTTTTTAACTTGGGGTAAATACTCAGGTTAAAGAAAATTATAATCAGTTGTTTGCATTCTGTCCTAGCTATTTTCTTTAGAAGGTTAATCTTAACGACTAGTGCTGAACCAATTGTCTCACCTGGCCTCAGTATGTGTTCTAGCACTGTTTCTGTTACACAGCAGACGACAGCAGATGACGCAGACGACGAAGAAGACGAGGGCTCCACACCCTGTGAACACGGCTGTGAGGATGTGGTTGTACGAAGTCAAGCCCAGCCAGGAGCTGTCTGCACACCGACATCGCAAGATTTTAATAATATCCCGCTCATTAACCCCTTTGTAAAGACAAGATCAGTCCTATAACATTAGAACAGAACATTAGTTCCGGAAGTGTATGGCAAAGAAACATGGCTAGCGTGTACATGTTTATGAACGATGATGATGGTGATGGTGATGGTGATGATGATGTCGATTTATATTGCGCAGGTATCCATTCAAAAGAATGCTCATTGCGCAGCAAAAACAGAAGAGAAGAAAAAAAAATAAAACAACAGGAAAGTAAAAAAATAATAGAAACAGAAATGGTGCTAGTTTGTTAGGTACTCACGTTACATCATAGATGTAACAGACGTTATGTTCTGGCTTGAATATAATTACAAAGCCATGGCACCAAGACTGTAAATCGACTGTAAATTCTTACTCTTGATTGTTTGTGAAAACTTTGCATTGATACCACTGTATTCAGCAAAACCTAGATAGTACCTCTAGTACTCATACAGATGAGAATTTAAGAAATATGTACACCACGTACACTCTGCATACAACAAATATGAACACTCTACTTACACAAAACTTATATGTTCGTATTAAAGAAAAGAACAGGACATGATTTTTAGTCTAACCTGAACTGCAGGTTGGTTTCGTGGCATTCCAGGATCCCGAAGCGTCACACAGAAGATACGCAGGTTGGACATGTTGCCAGGATCCTTTACATGTTGCTATGACGACAGTTCCAGGCCGGGTATCGTTAGTACTTAGTATTAGGTTTTCCTTCTGAAGGCCATTCTTCATTACCAGAGGTGGGCAAAAGTGTGGTGCTGTGATCACTGCTAAAGTCAAGATTAGTCAAAAAGAAATGGGTAACAACAACAACAACAAAAAAAGAAACAACAGGAAAAACCGTTTTTAATACACAGTAAAAGGAACGCTGTCTGGGTAACATAAGAAGCGATTTTAGTCAATGGTTATTCGGCTCAAAAGAATTTATACTCCATTGGACAAAGTGGCTGGATTAAAATCACTGATCTTACGGAAACTTGTCTATCTACATGATTATTTTTTTCAGACTAAGACATTAGAGATCTAGAAACATGATACACACTTATCTGGGATAAGCAACCAGACTGCATTTAATGTAACCGCAGTTAAAACTGTACCCAGTGGTGGTTTAGGTTCACTACACAGGACACTAAATAAAGAAATCAACCGTAGGATTTAAATTCCACCGCTGTATAATACTCAACACATACCAAATGAGATTTATTTGAAATATTTAAATGTAGCTTATCCCAAAATTTCAAGCAATGAACATCCATAAAGGAGTTTTGGAAAAAAGTGATATTTGCTTGTACAGATGTAATGTATTACTATATTAAAGCTGAAACGTGGGCAAACGTTGTGGTAGACATATTGAGCTAAAAAAAAATCCAAACTTTAAGAAGACAATATATTATTTATAGTGGGAGTGACTACAAAGACAATAAGCACACCTACTCTAAATGACATCAGTCCCACTAAACCTACCTATCCTGTCACATCGGTCCCTGCTAAACATACCTACCTTTAATTATCTCTGTCCCCAGTGAAATCTTTCACTATAAACGTCTGTCTGTTCCTACTTTCTTTCCAGGCTGACGAGCTCCACCTGCCTATCTACCTATATGTTTGAATATCTGGTTAATGATATCATTGATTTATGAGATATCTACATGGTCAATATTACATATTCCTCAGAACTGAAAGAAAGTTGAGTGTCTACGTACCGAGTTGATTTCGTTGTAAGGTGAGAAAGATGTGTATAAGGAATTAGCATGTCACCATTAATTGACTAGTATGATGCACACACCATGTAATGTAATAATCTGTATGGTGTACTTGCCATGTAATAATCAGTATGGTATACAAACCATGTAATATTCATTATGGTTACATACCATGAGTGCCATTTGAAGATGGTGATGGGGACTCCGACGGTGGTACTGATGTCGTTTTTATTGATGATGCCACAGACTGTTCTGGAGTTTCAGATAATTTGCTTAAGGTCGTTTGTGAAGGCATAGAAGGTGATACTCCCGACATTTCTTGAACACTACAATAATAGCTCTCAGGGTTTCTTCTTTTTTTCTTGTTGGTCTAAGCACTGGGATATAACCTGCACACCAGGCAGTGAATACACCGCCACCACTAATGACTCCTTGAGTCACTTTCAATTTTCACACACCACTAATTCCTCGGTGTGCTACTTCATATTTTCACACACCACTCATCAGTCTTAGCCATCGCATTGCCCGACTTATCTAACTTGAGCATCTCCTCTAAGCGTTCAGCGGGCATGCTTATTTTCCTCCCTAAAGGGGGGGAGGGGTAATTCACGCTGATCTGCAGGCCATTTACAATCCCTATGTAGCAATAGTAGCGCGGTCTTCAAATCAATCAAACGACATTACAAGTCAGGTGAGGTGTGACAGCAACTCACGTTTGACAAATGGGTTGGTTAGGAAGGAATCAGGCGCAAAGATTTTTATCGCTGGAGAAGGAAACAACTCTTTTCATTTTACGAAAACGTTAGACAGAGAAGACTTATTACAAAACAGACTAAACTTTACAAAATTTACCCACGGTAACTGCATTTTGCTTCCTTACTGCATAAGGTCAAACACCTCTATACAAATTAAGCTTTGTGTTCCTGCACGTCTGTACACCTGCCTGTCGACCTGCAGCTGCCTACATACAGTTTGTGTCTCTTGCGGTGTGGGACTGAAATTACAGACAGCAGACTTGAAATCTGGAAAAAGTAAAGTTGAAAAACGACATAATTAGTGATTATGTGGGTTCTGATCAGTACTTATGGGCTATGTAATCAGTGCTTATGTGGGCTATGTAATCAGTGCTTATGTGGGCTATGTAATCAGTGCTTATGTGGGCTATGTAATCAGTGCTTATGTGGGCTATGTAATCAGTATTTATGTGGGCTATGTAATCAGTGTTTATGTGGACTATGTAATCAGTATTTATGTGGGCTATGTAATCAGTGATTATGTGGGCTATGTAATCAGTGTTTACGTGGGCTATGTAATCAGTGTTTATGTGGACTATGTAATCAGTGCTTATGTGGGCTATGTAATCAGTGTTTACGTGGGCTATGTAATCAGTGTTTATGTGTGCTATGCCTCAGAACTGCGGGCTATGAAGTACGATGTTCCTGTTTATCGTGACAGCGGAACGCTCGCGATGTCATTGAGCGTTGAGACCTTCCCAACTGACGCCAGTGACTCCCCACTTCCTCTTCCCACTGTTTGATTGATCACTCACCTGCCGGCAATCTCGTTTGCTGCTTTCATTCTGATGTAACAGACCGTAACGGTTAGTAAACGTGATAGTCCGTACTGCCTGGTGCTTTTTCAAGGTATAGCACTACTAAAACAACAGACAATACACTGGTTCCTCGCCACAATCCATTCTGGAAGGTTGGTCAGGTGCTGAGCACGTTTTTCCCATTAAAAACACAGCTGCCTGACATGAGCTGCTGCTGCTGCTGCTGCTGTAACTACATACTGCTGACAATGACGTTAATACAATAAAGACGACAATGCTTGATGTGTAGAATGAAAAGGTTTTATTATAACTAATTTTTAGCTTTATCCACTTTATCATAACTCTAGCGACAGATCCCCTGACCTATATCTTTCAGATATCTGTATATGCTCTCATATGCAGGTATGACATCAAGTTAATTTAAATGAAATCTCATTTATCTAAACGCATGACTGTCAAGTCATTATTTCGTGTTTTTAGGTTAAGCATTATAGATAAAATGGAATAAAAGAACAGTTCAGCACTTTCTATTTGACTACTCTATTTCACCTCCTCATACCCGTGTATCTTCTGACATTTTTGTGAGATCTTATTTTCATCTCCGCCTGCATATGTAGAACGTCACATCCCGCTTCCACTGATACCACTTTATTCATTCGAGTCCGTATCTACTTCTCCCAGTCTGCAAGCTGTTGTAATTGCTCTGATGACCTCCCCACAGGTCTGGCGTCACCCTGGTAACGTCCACTGAGATGACACGACACGCAGTCGCTGAACCACCACCCACCCCGACGCTACTTTGTGCAGTTCTTATCCGGGTACTCGTTGTTGTCTCGATCGAATATACTAAGCCCTATGAAATGCCAGACCGTTGTTTGAAATATTCAAAAAGAAACCCAGACCTTGTTATTATAAACACAACGTTCCTCGGCCACAAACAAACCGATCGCTCAAGATCAAGATGCTTACATCTGAAAATCACGTATCTGAGAACTACTTACCTGTCAATTAGAAAAAGCAGTTAGTCACTCAATGGTCCGAAATACACACAAAAACAAACAGTATGTATTTAAAATAGCGAAAACGAAATGAGAAACAGTTTGCTCAAGATCACTTAACTGCTGCACAACAGTGAGCAAAGAATTGTACGCGTTGCGTCCCTTGCTGGAGCGCGATGCGTGTTGGAGCCAGGTGTAATGGGGCCTGTGCTTCGATGTTGATGACTTGCGGGTCAGCACAGTATGTGTCGATCTCTTACAGATCAGCACTGTATGCTCACAATGAGCGCATTTCTTCGATTAATCAGCGCGTGTGCAATACACGCTCGTCGGTGGTTAAAGCTGAAGCGGGGCTCACGTCTCTTAGCCATCGAGTTGCCTTCACCAAGACATACGAATGTAATGAGGTGGCTTAAAAAGAGATAAATAGTGTGCATAAAAATTGACAAATCAAATTATAATACGACAGTGTAGTCACCTCACCGATGCACACACGTATGTCGCACTCAAAACGTCGCTCAGCTCTTTGGTTTCTTCACAGGCTCTTCTCGCCATCCAGGTTTGTTGTCATCCCCGACCACAAGAACTAGTCGGGTAAGAAAGACGCCTTGGGTAGTCGGTAACGCCTGTGACCTCCACCCTGTATACTTCTCAGGCTAGATTGATGCGTTATTCACCTCTTCCATTCCCTTTTAACGTGCAGCCTCCCCATTGTGTGGACAACCTTCAGTATACCCATCGCTCAAGAATGACTTCTTGCCACTGAAGTTCCACTCTAGTGTCGGAGTCCCTCTATCATGCTCAGACTGTGTTGATGTCACGCTGGCCTGACCACTGTAACAATAAACTTACAATCAGTTCGTGTTTTAACCTTTAGAACTTTTCAGTTAGCTCCAAAACTAAACCCATCTGCTGTACCTTTGTAATCGTGAATACAAAACGTGTAGTTGTTGCTGGCATCACTGATGTAGAAGTTGTTGTATACAGCACAAGCAGTGCTACCGTTCCAGTCTGTTAAGTCCACTGTGAGACTATCGTTTTGATTGGTAATCAGCAAGTGTACTTTGGACAGACCCAAGAACTGAAAAACCCAGTAGAATATACTTACATGATTAGGAACAGCGCTAGTTATGTAATAATAATAATAATGAAGATTTGTATAGCGCATATTCACACTCATAGAGAGCATGCTCTTAGCGCTTAAAATGGGGAAGGGACGTGGACTAAGTAGATACAGAACACAGGGGACGAAAGAAAACGACAGTACTGACGACGAAACAGATAACAAAAGGCATCAAGTAACAGGAACAGAGAAAATAGTGATTCTGCGAGAAAGATGGGTAAAGTAGCAAGAGGGAAGGGGGAGGGGTAAGGACTAGCATTGTGGACTGTGTTAGGAGTAATGCTCAAGGAAGAGGTGCGTTTTCAGTGTAGATTTGAAAGATTCAATTGTAGGAAGATGGCGGATATGGAAAGGAAGTTATGTGTGCGTGCGTGCGTGCGTGCGTGCGTGCAGGAGAACGCTAGCGACATCTGAGTTTTATGTCGTTTGGAGGTAAAACAGCTTCATATGTGAATGCGCTGCAGGTGGATGGAGAGAGTAGCCGATCAACAGAACATATTAATGCTGTTTACGGAAATGCCTGGAACACTAAAAACACATCAAATCGGCCCGTGGAGGACGCGAAGTAATGTAACAATGTAAAGGAAGGCACTTACCGAGCCAAAAGCTTCCTGTCAGCGATCTAGATCTTTCTCTGTAGTCCTGCCAGTTCCTGCGGAAATTCGTATCCCTTGCAAGACGTTTTTGAATTACTTGCATAAACATTCTGCTTTACAGAATAACAATCGTTCAGACCTATTTTCAGCTACAGCTGTGCTTTGTGTTCACACGTTGCCGACTGTAATAAAAGAGGGGAAAGGTAAAAGACCACATAGCCTAGAAGTCGCAGTGACCGTGAACTGTAATTCACCGTGTCTAGGCCACCTCATGTGAAAGTCAGGGCACAGCACTCTCTTTCTTCCATCCTGTACCTTTCCTGATAAATCAGGTACTTGGGTGCTCCTTCAAAGCCTTTAAGGTGCTTGACTTCGTATCCTTCACCTCTTTGATTTCTCTAATCACCAAGCTACTGCGCTTCCCTGACTTCTGTCTTGCCCTCAGACTGTTCGTGCTTGCTGGAATTTACAATACGATGCTTGATCAAGTGTTACACTCAGTGTGCCACAAGTAAAGAGCTGAAATTCATAGTTCATCCTCCTTGACCTGCGCGCTGGTCGCATACTTTCAGCGGGTCCTATTTTGGCAAGTACGGTGTGTGAATGCCACTGCTCTAGTTGGACATCTGGACATCATTGCTCCAGTTGTACCTCAGACATCAACGCAGGTGAAGAGGCCAGCAGCTGCATGGTATAGAGAATAATGTCAAATTTTCGTGACATTCACCTTGACTATGAGCCATTTAGTGGCTAGATGTTGTTGCAACACTGTTGTACACGAGTTTTATTGTTCACGTAATTGCATAGCCGTCTTGTTGTCTACTTGTCATAACTAGCTACAATGGAAGTGTTCCCACCAAGGGGAAGTTAGCTCAGTTATATTTTTTTATTTGCTTACTTCAATCGTGTCACTGGGTATACTAAATAGCATCCAAGATTGCTTGACATTGCCGGAAAATAATTATCCATAACAATGACAATACCTGGTATTTTTACGATTAAGTTTAAGCAGACATATAAGTACAACAAGTAACAATACTTGACATGTATAAGGTTAACCTCTAACAGGATGGGAGTTACGCAAGGTTTGCCTATGGCAGGTGGGTGTGTTCCCTCCATCAGTGAATGCACGTTTTTCATGCAGCAATAGATTCGATGGTCTGTGCGAAAGCACAACTTAGGTCAAAGAGAAGCAGGCGCCGAGCTGCACCGCAGTCTCTTTAAAGGCTAACCCGACTGCTCAGCAAAAATCGCTAGAAATGGAGCATAAAGTACCACAAAAACATGTTCCAGTGGTATTTTATGACGAATAGACACGAAAATTATTATACGAATAATTTTCTCTTAAGCACACCTGGATTTGTCGATAAAACAGGAAGTGACGAAAGGAAAGTATTTATAAAAATAGCATCGTCTGCACAAGCTGAATTTGAAGAGAAAAGATGCAATCCTCGGTAAAAGAAAACAGACCGGAACACAATGTGCTGTTGCCGGATGTTCTCTTCGACGCTCAGATGGAGTTAGTTTGTACTCAATAAGGAAATCCTAAGGGTAATGGTAACAAATGTCCGTGGATTACTTTGTTCAGAGATGTGTATATACAGGTCTCTGCTTTGTTCAAACGTGCCGTGCAAACTTCGTCCCCACACCGTACTCAAGAATTTGCTCAAAACATTTCAAAATCGATTGTTATCTAGTCACTATACAGTACAAGCAAGTTTTGGACCCTCCCTAAAACGAACAGATCTTCTTACTATACAAAAGCACGAGATGTTAAAACTAACTACGACTGCTGGTAAAAAGCTTAAACAAACATCAAACAACAGATGTGCGACATGGACGATTTCTACACTGTCTGGTCTCTAAGTAATGTTGTGACCTAGTCACAAACACATAATCAATCGTATCCTTATCCAGCACAATGATAAAAACAATTGACAGTGTGAGGGCACCATTGATGTGCGAGCTCGAAACAGCTAAAAAAAGAATAGAGGGTGATAAACGTATGAGGAGCACGTGCAAGTATCAGTAAGTAAATAGTTAATTTTCATGCAGCTAAATGAGGAAGAAATACGATTTGACCTCGATAAATATGCATCAAATTGAGTGTCTGGGGATGAAGTGTCTAGGGGATTAAGTGTATGGGGATTAAGTGTCTGGGGATGAAGTGTCTAGGGGATTAAGTGTATGGAGATTAAGTGTCGGGGGATGAAGTGTCCGGGGATTAAGTGTCCGGTCACCCATCAAATTATAGTTATATTTTTAATGGCAAAAAAGTCATCATCAGCAGTCAGCTGTAGCTATAAAGTAAAATTGCAATGCTTGAAGTGCTTGATTGTTGCCCATTAAATTTTGTTCTGGAAAAGATTAACTTACCAGTCTGTTGAGTGAATTTGGTTTGGGTCTTTTAATTATTTTTTAAACCAATAAAAGCTTTTAAATAAAGTTAAAATATGAAGAGCTATATTCCAAAATCAGCTGTTTCATTATCTGGGGAAAAATCGCTTCTTGAACACGACAACCTGAGTGATGTTTCTTCATGTGACTCGAAGACATGCACAAATTTCTTTAACTAAGCCACATTCGCTGTTACAAATACTACTGGCGCATAAGAGAACTCTTCAGTCTAGGAGAGTAGTTTTCTCCTGCTTTCCTAGCAGCAGGTGAGAATGCTGATGTTTGAAGGCTTATATCTTGAAAATTAAGCATAATTATGTACTCATATTTTGAGAGTTATTATTTTAAAATGAACTTAAACCGATCATGAAGAAAAAATGTTGCACTCGGCTTGTCCTTTACAGGCCTCTTACTCAAGGGCTCCCAGATGCGTGTCATGAAATCTTCATATAATCTCAGGGAATCCCGTTGAACTCACGCACAACTCTACTTCAAAGTGACTTAGGCTTGAGGTGGCGACTCGGCAAAGTTTACAGCAGGCCCTGGTGTTTGTCGTCAGAAACTCGGGGCACGAGCAGCGCACGTGCGGCCCGACCTGTCAACATCCTGCGGTCCGGACAATGCTGACATTGGCGAGACCACACGTGACCGGCAGTGTAGGGCGGCCAACAAGGTTAGGGGAGGTGTGCCGACAGGGCTGGGGAGGAGTGCTGAAACGAAAGCTAGCTTGTTTGTAAGCAACTGTCTTCTATTCAGTTTACCTGAAAGAAAGAAGCTATAGAATGGTGATTGCAAAGCCTTGACAAGTGAAGGTTGTTGTGACACTCGGGATCTCAAGCACACATATTCTGCCATTTTTTCAGCAACTATCTTTTGCATGTAGAATTAAAATATTACTTTATGTGTGTAATTTTTCGTAACGTTCACGGGACAAATGTGAACAGTAAGTTTGGTCATTTATTTACATGGTGGCTATATCCGGTTAAGAACGGTGTTTAATTAAACTAACTGATGCTCTTTTGTTTCGGGCTAAAAAAAGCTAAATACTAAACACAAAGAAGGAAGTGTTTCATATCTGGACTTACTTTCAGGACAACTATGTGACTCACTAAAAAATCCTTTCTTGCTTTTAAAGTACGATGTTTTCACTTATGACCACATGGAGTCTAACCATGGTCTCCCTAATCACTGTTCAGAAAAAAATGCCTTCAGACCACCCACATACTTTCTTCAATGGAGTGTTGTTTTGTTTTATTTCTCTCTGGAACCCCAACATTTGCACTCTCTTTCGCCAACAAATTCTTCACATGGCACGTGTTTACCCTGCCAGAGCGGAACTGGCGTAAACAAATTCTTTTTCTGAAAGTTGTAGACTAAAACACATAAACGTTACATCAATCGAAGTCTGCTGTGCAGTTACGTGACATTTTTAGGCCCATAGGTATCTAACAGATGGTGCAAATAGCACCACAATAAATGTAAAGACCAGGTTTAAGATCAAACAATTTTTGACAACACCATCATGGTCTGGGGGAAAGTTAGTCACAGCTTGGGAAACAAACACATACAAATAGATTATTGATAAATCCGGTCAAATATAGCGGCCTTCATCTGTACCAAGGTGTTTTTATCCCCTTCATCTCTAAAAAGCTTCGCAAATGTTGTAGGTGCCACAAATTACTGAAACAAAGACATAGATAAAGAAACAGAGACAGTCAGTCAGACTTAGATTGCGGTAACAATAGTAGTACACCTCTTCAAAATGGAGACGAGCATCCTAGGCTTAGACATCCTCCATTGTTTGGTGAACGAGGACCGTAGGGAGTTAACAGCTGATTCTGTCCTGTACATGATGTCCAGAGAAATGAGCACGGCAGTCATCAGGTCACATCAGGACAGCGACTACACAAGAATTGCAACAACCGAATCGAAACTGTAATACTGTAACTGTGTAGCACATTGTAACTCATATAACACTGTAGCCAAAGCACCGTGTAGCACTGCAACTGTGTAACACACTGTAGCCATAGAACCGTGAAGCCCTGTAACTGTAGCATCGTGTAACACGCTCGCCATCAACAAACTGTGCACCATTGTGCGCATTTCTGGTGTTGCCTACATGGTGTACAAAGTAAAAGGCAAGAAATCTGGTTTCCGACGTTAAAGAAATTGAGTTATCCTAAAATAATTACGTTTTAAATAAACTCAACGACAGTCGATCCATTTTCAGAAAACATTTAAAGTAGTTGAGAGCATTTGCTGTTGCTGTAGTCGTGACAAATGTCCGTTGTGCTGATTCCTAATTACCACTTACCGCAGGCTGGGCTAGTGATTGGTGCACAAGCACTGCAGGCATGAGAATGGGATGGGATGGGCCAACATCAACAGCCGCATCGGCACGAGAGGTGAGCGCCGTGACACCTCACCGGAAACGCTGTGTTCACGGAGGTGAGGTAAGAGTACGTGTTTCTGGAAACGGAATGCAGACCCCTTCGGCATTCATGCAATCTGAATTGTTTCCGGGAGTAAAGGGAATAGCAAGTAGGCATCTGGCAGTGCGCTAATAATTTTTTTTATATAGAATTTTCTTTCTACAATGAAAACTACAAAAAAGGACCAAATATCTCTTTTGGAAATAAAGCAAAAATCTTGGAGACCGTAAATTTGGTGCATCATTAAAATATTTACAACAATTTTCCTTTAAATTATATGTAAAAATCTATTTTAAGGAATAATAGACCTGAATCTGGTTCCATGTCTTTATGCGTGTACCAGCTGCTACTGTCCCTGTCTTATGGACAATCAAAAACGACCATGTTGACCGGATTTCAGACATCTCACATACACTAAAAATATATATGGTATTTGACCAGAGCAGGAAGGGACAGGCAGATCTGAGACAAAGACTAAGTATATTCAGTGGGCACACCGCCAACTGAGCTTGCAAGCTGCCACTCTACAAATTCCCTTTCACCTCCCCTCGTCTCTTCACTGTCTCTGTCTTCTCTCTCTCTCTTCTCTTTCTTGGTCCATGGTTGTGCATTCCCTTACGGTCTCTGTCTCTCTCGCTCACTCTCTCGCTCTTTCTTTACTAACGTTCCCCTGCATTTCATGGCCATCTTGGGTTACTGTTGCCAATAAGAAGTTTTAAAGAGCGATGCTCTCATTAAAGACTAGACTTTTCATCAACCTCAATCCAAACATTAAGTAGAGAAACAGTGAAGCGTTTCATACGCCGTTTATAACTGACACTGATCTCATTATCATGGTAACGACAATTTCTGGGGCATCGAGTAATACAGGAAAGTAAGTAAGGTGTGAGAGACACAGGATGTCATCAACTTACACTAACCTAGTAACTTCACCACTCCGTATCCGTGGGAGGTATAACAGTGAACATGGTGATCTGACTTACACAAAGAAGTGCGTCTAGTCAAACAAAACAGTTGACGTGACAAACGTGCCAAAGCTTAAACAAAGATCAAGCACCAGGTATCCAACATCGACGATTTCTACACTGTCTGGTCTACATATAATATCGTGATAGTCACAAACACATCATCAGTCGTATCCTTATCCAGCACAATGGTAAAAACAACTGACAGTGTGAGGGCACCATTGATGTGCGTGCTCACAACAGATAAACAAGAACTGAGGGTGGCAAACGTATGAGGAGCTTAAAGGGAACACGTACGAAAAAGTAAATATTAATGCAGCTAAGTGAGAAAGAAATACATTTTTACATAGATAAATTTGTATCAATTTTTTATAATGCTAGATTTTAATGGTAAAAAGGTCACTATCAGCTTTTAATTGTAACTATAACATAAAAATGCAATTCTGGAAATTAACCTTCTATCAAATAAACCAAAATTACATGAGTTTGTTTTAGACAAACGCACATTTGAAATGTGTTTCTATTTTACTTACAATGACATCCATGGAGAAATTAACTAAAATGCGCCCACTTAGTAACAGAATCAATAATAATACAATGTAGACTGCAATGACCGTGATTGTTACCAATTAAATTTTGATCAGGAGAAGATTTACTTACCAGTCTGCTGGGTGAACTCTGGACCTTTTAATTTTTTTTAAGTCGAAGCTTCTAAATAAAAGTTCATATCTGGGCTGTATTTCAAAGTCAACCTTTCATTTTCTGAGCAAAAAATCACTTCTTGAACACGACAATTTGAACGATGTTTCTACATTTTACTCAAAGATATGCATAGATTTGCTGAACTGAGCCCCACTCACTGTTACAAATACTGCTTGTATGTAACAGAACTCTTCAGCATAGGAGATTAATTTTCTTCTGCTTTCCTCGTGCCAGGTGAGAATGCCGATGTTTGAAGGCTTTTGTCTTGAAAATTAAGCATAATTATCTCCTCATAGTTTGAGAATTATTATTTAAAATAAACTTAACCCGATCATAAAGAAATAATGTTGCACTCGTATTGTCTTGTAAGTTTCCGGTCCATAACCTAGTTCATGGTTTTAACTTGGTGTCAACATTCAGCTGAGAATTTCCAGCTTACTTCTACAACCTTTTTTCATAGGTCTGTATAAAAAGGTACTTCTCCGCCTCCTACACTCGCACCTCCCCTCACACACACACACACACACAACGCCGATCGTTTGAGAGTGAGTAGGGGAGAGAGTGCGTCCGTGTGTGTTGGTGTGTGTGTGTGTGTGAGAGAGAGAGAGAAAGTTTACAACAGCCGAAGTCAGACCAGCTCGAAACACCGGCCAAAAATAAAGATGTGGAGGAGGATAGGGGGAGGAGAGTAGTTGACAACTTCAACATGGCCGCCTGGGAAGCAAGAAGGGAAGGGCTGGGAGAGATTGTGGAGGGGGACTGTGTGTCAGAAGGGAGTTTTCTAAGGAGGGAGAACGACAGTCGTGACTCCACCCTCCCCATTAGGACCTTCGACACACAGCGCCAATGTATATAATGCCAGGGGAATACGGTGCGGGCAGACAAATACCGGCGCAGGACCCCTTACAAGTAGAGGAAGTTTCTCAAGGCGAGTTTAGTCTGTCGTCGACCGTTATCTAGACGTCTTTTCCCACAACTCATCTTTCGTTGCCCCCAACCGGCTTATCTCTTCTCGTGCAGAAAATACTAGCCTGTATCTGCTTGAGACTGGGCCTGTCACTGCACCTTCACCGGGATAGCAGGCCGCCAGCTTTGATCTGGGAGGGGAATGTGAAGTCTTTTTAGTTCAACAGTTCAACCCTCCTTCTGGACTCGTTGTGTGAATGTGAACCAACCGGAGGAAGTCTTCTGGCTGGGGAGACCACGCGATTAAAAAAAAGGACTAACAATAATAATGACAAAAAGCCACCAGGGAGATAATAACCTTCGTCTTTAATACTGGATAAGTGGTGTACGAGTCTACCCCGGACCTCTCATATAACCCTGACCACTATCTTCTAGGTCAGTGGTATGTGAACAGTCTAGTATATAGCACACTCCCAGGTCAGTCATTCAGAACTGGTACATGGGCACCTCAGGAAACCAGTGCTCATAGAATTCAGGAGTCCTTGATCCAAGAAAGAGAAAAAGAGAATGGCCCGCCAATCAACGAGAGTGATACAGCGCTCTCTGTTCTTCCTTCTTTTTTTGCACGAGGTAAGAACTTTGTCTACTCGAGGTATGAAATTTGTCTACTTGATGTCAGAAGTTTTTTTTACCAGAGGTAAGAAGTCTGCCTATCACTAAACCGTGGTGTTTAATGGGATAGAAGAAAGCTACCCTGAAAAATTCCCGAACACGTCTTTTCAAAACGTTTTTGACGATAGACATTATTTCTATATCCAGGAACAGCTCTGATACAGAAACAGACGAAGCTAAAATGTCCGAGACTAAGTGTGTTAATCAAGTTTATTGTATAATCTGCTGACACGGCCGTAGGCGAATTGTTAGAGCACTTCACCTGATGCTTTGAAAGCTTCGTTTGCTTTTTCCCATACACAGGCAGTGAAAATATGAGTTCTGGTCTGTTTGCATACTCATACCTACATACTCGGACATGCCACATGCCCATGCATACCATGTCACGTGCTTGTGCATACCAGCTAGCCCTCGCATACAAACGTCACCACACACACCAACGCGTCGTCACACCCACCTTTCTGCCCCAGACATCAAAGTGCTATCACACACCCAAAGGCTATCAAACGTAGTTAGGGACTCACACCAAGCCCATCGTTTATAGTCCTGTAAACCATCGGCAAAACAGACTTTCAACCTGCAATCAACCGAATGGCGATAAGACTGCAATCTGGCGCGCCCAGAAAGGAGTGGGGGTCAATCGCTGGGATTAAAGGGCCAAACGTCGTCATGAGATGGATAGGGGAGGGGAGTACAAGTAACACCCTGTTGCGTGTATGGTTCCAGGTTGTAAATACCTGCTCTTTTTAATCCACGCCTTGCCCTGGAGTGTTAAGTTTCCTCCTCTCTTTGTCTGCTAGCTTATACATTTACTATTAAAGTCACTCTAGCTGAGAAATCTTCGTCGGTATTTTCTTACCCAAGGCCCAGTGGGTTTTCTCCCTTTGTCCCAAACAGTGATGGGAGCTGACCACACCGTGTTATTTAACACTGCCATTGTCATGTGTCCCGGAGGTGGATTGAAGCAGAAAAAGAGATATTGTAATAAAGTTTGTGACTTTTAGTTCACGTTTGTCGCTGTAATTGTACAACCACGCTGTAAGAGAAGGTACATGTTTAATATATTAACATTAACTGAAATTGATATATTAACATCTACCATTGGTTTAATATATCAACCCCAACTGTAAGTTTAGTAGATAAGCATCAGCCAGTGGTTTAATATATTAGCATTAACAGCACCCTGACACTCTCCAAGACCTACATTGCGCCTACAACACACACACACACAAGCATTCACACAAACACCCACACGTCTCATAGGATTTATGCACAAAATTTGTGTGTATATATACATACGTATATACTGGCTCTCACACGCGAATGCATATTTTCGCGAGCGCGCGCGCACACGCACACACGCGAACAAACACACAGATGCACGTTTATTATAAACATCATATTAGTATTATACCATATGGTAACACACACTCGGGGACGCACTCGGCCAGCTAGCCGCCAGGTGCAAGATGTAAACAGCTCGGTCTTCTTCACTCTCATAGCCATGTATTGTGCAAGGGGAGGAAAACAGTGGCAGCCGACGTGCGAACAGGGAGCAGCCCGAGTGGCGGCACATGGCGCTGCACCGCAGTCGGCGCCAAACAAGTTAGAAACACGGTGTTATCCTGTTGATGGATGCCAGCGGTAACCTAGTCCAGATTATCCCGTTCTGACCCTGCCTTCAAACTGCACCACGCATTCCATTTCTCACATCACCTTTAGAAACCGTGATTCTATCGTGCATGACTGATGCTACTTAGAGTTATGAGTGAGTGTGTGTGTGTGTTAATTAAATGCTTCGGTGGTTGTGTTTTATTTACATCACGGGAATTTCATTTAGTACCAGTTGTGGGGGTTACCTCCATTAGTTTGGTTTTTTTTTTTTTTTTTGTTCATGCTGTACAAACAAGTCCACCTTTGTAACAAGCGTCTGAACAACATGTCATGTGACAAACGTTTCAGTTGTAGAACAACCATACACGTTCATCAGTGTGACAAACACTAGGCAACTGAGAATACCGCTGGGATATTAATCTAGCTTTCATCGCGAGACTCATTTGCCAAACACTTGGACGGGTAAACATCGCCTTGAAAACGGACAGCTGGGAAACTGGGCAACTTGCCAACCCCTGCATTGTGGCAGGCATCCGTGCGTCGTGGGGGATCGTAGCTCAGGGGGTCGGTGAGCTGACCCCACAGTAAGGGGGAACAAGTTATTTTAGCGTTTCAGACATGCAGGTAGTAAAAACGACCAGGGTCAATTCCTTGCTGTTGAACGTTGGTAACAGTATGGCAGCAGGTATCGGCAGCTTGAAAGCTGGCGAAATTGTTGTGCGCTGTAAATATTTGTTAAAAATATTGCTCCGGTTAACTGGTATCTCATGTACAAAGAGTGGGCGACTTACAACTAAAGTGAACGTTTGTGTAATGTATTATATGTGTAATTGTGTATACGCATCAATAAAGCACCTGCTAGGTAGTTCATTTGAAGTCTATAGGAAGACTAATTTTTAAAATACCATTTTAGCTCCGTTCATAAATATAGGAATAAAGTTTGAGGTTTGCTGGCACCGTTTTGTGTGCGCATTAGTAAAAATCTAATCAAGTCAGTTCTCTTTAGTACAAGGAGTTCTTCGCATGTAGATATTTTGTTGATGCTGTTTATGTTCAACTACCACCTTGAAATGTCTTCATTCAGGTGAATACATATGGTAGCCTGTTCGTCGCTGTGGCGTTCTGTTTGCGTACTAAAAATATTGGACGAACAACATTAAACTCGTGGTTCTTACAATTACTGGAAAAGACTTCAACTTATCTTGATGCATTATATCCTTAGTTTTTATTGTTAGTCTCTAATTTTTTTATTTTAATCTCTGATCACCTAAAGTTATTATCTTTGGCTTACTTTTTTTTCTCGCATTTTTCGTACTTACAATTGAGGGACAGAAGGTAATGATGGGAGGTAAGCATGTAAAGTGATTTGTTTGAGTTGTCTTCCTTGGCTGCATTGTTCTAATGCATATAGAAGAAACGACTGGGTAAAAATGCAAGATGCGTAAAAATTGACGAGTATGGTTTATTTAGAGTATTTGATGTTAACTACATATAGTTATTGCTTTTACTATTACTGTTTTTGACTATAAACGGATGATATTTAATTGGTTTGGCCTTTAGGAAAGGAACATGACAACGAGTTTATGTTAAGGTATCTTCTTTGTTGCAGGTGGCTTCGTCTAATTTGATATATGGACAGGAAGCTGATCAGCTGTGCAAGGTATGCCGCAAGAAATAGTCGACAATGATGTCAATTTTGTTTGTTTTGGGGCTGTCGTCGGAAGGTATTTTATTATTATTTAGTACATTCACATACTCGGTACACAGACGATACGAGATACAGATACGAGTGTATTTACTAACTTTTTCTTCCTACTGCAGTGGTATAAAAGGCGCCAACTAGAGACTTCCAAGTTTGTTAGCAGAACGCTTGGCTATGTTTTTCTGTGTCAGCTTCTGCTACTTCAGTTCTTTCTCAGCTGATCTCCGAGTTTCTCTTCCCATTAGCTATTCTGGGTGGTGCATCTGTTTTCATTCTGCACACATGCCCTCGCCCTCACAGTAATCTTTTTTGGATTAAGGTTGTCATATTTAATTAGATGTTTTTATGAGACGTTTTTCGTTGCTGGTTTAAACTGGCCAGAACATCTTGCGGAAAATTCTTAGACATTTGTGTCTGTAATATTTTTATTGTGTTGCCTTCATTGGTGAGTTAATCACCTCCCCCTTCCCAGTAAAGGTTTGCTCAGATAGACGTGTATGAGGCTTGAAATGTCCACTTCTGAATATTCAGTTGTCGGTCCGTACAGGACTACAAGAAAACCTGTCCGAGGGATAAAGTATGTGCCGTGCAGACGCTGATGTGGCCGACCGCCATTAGGTTTCCTGTCTGCACGCACCAGCGTACCGAGCCCGGTAAGTGTAATTGTGACATTACCATAGTAATCACCTTCCTTTTCTGTGGCAAATCTCTTTATAGGAATAATCAGGCTCTCCTGTGGCAGATCTATGGCTAGAAGTCAGCAGATGTTCCTGTATCAAAGCTCTATTGTATAAAGAGGAGGCTATGTACAGTCAGTTTAGTACATGAATTTGAATGAATGACTAAATAAATAAACGAATTCTCTACTCTAGTCAGGTCCCGCGCCTGCATTCAGGCCCCTTCCCCTGGTGGTTGTGGCGGGCAGCTAAGGAGATGGTTCTACAACGTGCACATGGGGGCCTGTGCCTGGTTCACCTACGGCGGCTGTGGCGCCAACAGCAACAACTTTCTTTCCAGGGAAGACTGCGAGAACGTCTGTGTCAAAGGTTACGCCATCACTGCAACCACCACATCCACCTTCTTGGAGGAAGATGCAGAGGAGAGAGGTGTTGTGGGAAATCCACTTCCTGATGGACGCAAGTACGTCGGACGAGAAAGTAGGGTCAGCTGGAGAGACACAGAGCCACCTAAAAGC
The DNA here is from genome assembly GCA_004794655.1 of Marisa cornuarietis. Taxonomy (NCBI): domain Eukaryota; kingdom Metazoa; phylum Mollusca; class Gastropoda; order Architaenioglossa; family Ampullariidae; genus Marisa; species Marisa cornuarietis. The sequence goes on from SMMW01000147.1 coordinate 1,751,185, forward strand.
GGTCGTCATGGTGATGAGAGAGACAAGGGACGCCTAAGTGCAGATAACGGGGACGCTGATTCGTCTTCTCATAATCAGCAGACACATTTCAGCGGGACAAATTCTCAGAGAGGTTTGGTGCAACATCTGCCATATCGACTGAACACTTTGGAAATGCGGTACGGCCAGCCAGATGAAGTTCGAACATCCGTCAACGGTCGTTACATCCAGAGCAAAGGCCATCTGAAGGGAAGAAGTTACGAGGGCCGTGTCCACGCCAGTGGCTATCAGTCTACCGCATCCTCCTCCGTTACTAGTCCTCCGACGATCTTCATCAAAGACAGAGTAAAACATATCCCGCATCCTTCAAGGCTGGCATCTATGTCCTTAGACTCGCTTACGCGCGTGCGCGAACTAAACGTCCCCCCGGCACGAGCCGCTGCCTCTGACGTCACGTCGGGTGGCGTGAGGTCGAGCTACGCAGCTGGAGCAGTGGAAACGGTGCGCCACGTTCCTCTCAGCTTTAACCAGACCACGACACGAGGAACAGGAAGCGAAGACAAGAAGAGGAGACAGAGGAATAAAAGCAAGAAACATAGACGAAGAGGGAGAAATCGCCAGGGGAGGCAGCGGAAACCAGCGAGCGGACTGCACGCTATGGCGGAGAGTGAGCATGTAGCCGCCGCGGACCGTGACCACCACAAGCCCCAGAGGACTCAGTTCCACGACAGTCAGGCAGCCAGCCTCCACGACCGCGCTGGGGCACCTGCGCGCCTGGCGGAGTTCCAGAAAGGGCAGACCGAGTACTGGGGGGGCATCCAACACAGACAGGACTCCGGCCCTGAGGTACTGCAAGGGAGACTACACCGCAACCACCATAACAGAGTAAAGAAGAGAAGAATGAAAGGGAGGCCGAGGGGAGAGAAGAAGGCCAGCAGCGAGGAGAGCGGGGAAGTGACGGGCAACAAATACTATGACACCTTCAAACTCTTCAGATTTCTGGAGAAGCCTTATGGCACTACCATGAGACCTTCCCAGTAATAATAAGAGCTGCACATCTCCCCTACCACCTCTGTCCACGCCTGCCTCTTGCCTGCCTGTCAACATCTTTCTTGATTCGTCTGTTTGCCTCTCTGTCTTTGATTGTGCAAACTTTTTTTTAAGGCAGCTGCACGGAATCGTCAAATGAAAGTCATGTTTTTTTGGCTTCCACAAATCCACGTCACAAATTTCTTCTATATGCTTTTCTTTCTTCACCTTGTTCACATTCATTCCGCCATATTAAATCATTGTCGTGCTGCAAGCTACACGCTTTCTCAGCCGAATCCTTGGAAACTTATGAGTACAGTGTACAGTTACGAGTACCGTGTACAGTTTTGGGACAGCGTCAACAATCTGGTGCCACGAAAGCCTCGTGGTTTAGTTTGAGGTGCTCGAGTACTCTGTTATCAGACACAGTAGTTTTGTTTTCAATACATGAATGTACCGGTGTATGTATCCTCAAACATCAAAAGTCTTTTGCGATTTGGTGACATGAGGTTACTATTTTATGCTTTTTTTCCTTAATCCTATGAAATGGACTCATCAGGTTCAGTGGCTTGTAGAAGCATGCTACTAGCTTACCAATATTGTTTTAGTTAAAAATCTACCCGCAGTTTTAGACGTTTAACCTGGTCCTCAGGTTTACGAGAACCCGGTAAATAAAACACCATCATATCAACAGCAAAAGAAGATAACTCGCCTTCGTCACTGCGCGCTTTGTGGTTTAGAAGACAATAGCTGTGTCTGAGACACAAATTTCCCAGCGAATCATTCGAAAAACGCATGAGATAATCTAGAAAGAGAAAACAATGAATGCTTGTAGTCGTCTACAGAGAATTTTTTCCGGTGTCTGGAGAAAGCGGGCTTTTGATAACAGGGCATTAATTTACAGATGACACATCCCTGACACACACTACCGCCGACGTTGTGAGAAACATAACTGTTCTCTTTCACGATACGAATGTCACATAAGCACTGGTGACAGAGCTAGCGGGTGCCTGGTCATCTGCATGAATTGTTTACTTGTACGGTAAGAGCGGTTTCTGTAGTAGCTAATATTGTTAGCATCACTTTTCGAGTGGGCACAAATCTTCTCCACACCTTCATTTATGCAAATGACAACAGACTATTGGCCTGTATATTAAGTATATGCACGTGTCTTTTTATCTTTTTTATTGTCCATTTCACACGCTTTCAAATGGACGAAACAGGTTCCTCTGTCTCACGTGCTTTGTGCAGCGAGTTGGCTTATCAGTGCATCAGTGACGCAAGTAAACTCATCTGAACTTTTTTAAACAGACTGAGTCCTGTAGTAAGTGATCAACGTTTTTAGCGGCCAACAACACTGTTATGTTAGTATTTAGCATTTGTCTTGCATTAAGCTTTATATTTAGTTTATACAAAATAACTAAACTACGCTATTTACAGTAGAGTTTGTGTCTTGGATGCACACCATCATAGCCTGGGTATTAATTATTAAGCGCACTTACAGGCTTTAAAACCGCGAAATTCTTAAACTTTTAAATGTTTAATAAATTAAGGGTACATTTGTGAATGCAGTGCTACTTATGTGCACAGACAGGCCAATGCTGACGTACACTTGCAAATTATATCAGATACTGGATTTCGAATATTGATATTTGATTAGTTTTTATGATTTCTTGATTGTGGTGCCACTATGGAGCGACTAACTAGCAAACACCAGTGTGTGGAGAATGGTTAGCACTCACCAATGTGGAATAAAACTAGCTCCCATATCAACAGCTAGCAATAACCAGTGTCTCAAGAGCAAATGCATGTACCTCACAATACCTGAACAGCTAGCTGAACAACTGGGTCGTAACATGCGAAAAATAAAAATAAAATAAAAAACAGTTCATTTGATCTCCAACAGAAATAAACTAGATGAGCGAGCCATTCTCGTTTTGCCAGCTTGCCATCAGTATAGCTGAGAGTATTGTCAAGGTCTGTTAGGGTTTAAAAAAAATTGGTAGTTTTTTATTTGCATTTTTGTCAAAGTGTAGAGTCGAAAAAACCCAAGAGTAATATTGCTATTCCTCGTTTTACGACGTATTTAGGTCATTAAAAAGTAACACGTGTGTTCTGAGATCACATTATCATAAACTATGCACACCAAGGCCAACTTAAAACATATACCTAGAACTACTACACAAGTTAACGACACCGGGTACACAGTGCTGCTTACCCTTTACTGCTGAATTGATTTATCTAGACCAACTTTTAATGCCAGCGGTATTATTATGCGTTTGGTGAGGAAGTCCTAACTTACTGTATCAAGTCTCGTGGACGGAATTGTAAATGCTTTGATGTGTACATCCATGAATTTAGTGTCTTAGTTTTCATGTTTGAGGTATTGTAAATCATAAAGGTGTTGTGCATAATAAATACTGTATTTTGCATCGTCATGGTGACTTTCAGCTACATGGGTTAGCGTGGGTGCGCGCGGACACACACACGTGTACATGCGACTATTCAGTTCAAAGTCAGGGGCCAGTTGCATGACACGTTTCTAATTTTAAACACTTCTAGGCTTTAACTCTTTTTAAAAAGGCACAACGCATTTTCAGAACTTTTTTGAAAATAAGAAAACGCTTTTTAAACGAGATTTTCGTTTTCGTCAGAAGTTTTTTTTTTTGCAGCGCGTCTAAGTGGCATATGAGCAATTTTTGAAGAATGAGCAATTTCCTTATTTAAAACAGGTTTAAGGTGTAGAAACATGTTGTGCAACTAGCCCCAGGAGGTGTATAATCTAAGCTTGACTTCCCTCCGCCCCCCTGTGGTGTGGCTAGCTTATTCGGACATTAAATAATACGTACCATAATAAATTAAATGTTATAGCCATTGTGCCGTCCGGTGTCCAGCGGTATTATATTGGATAGTTGAACTCGCACCTGACCCGGTCAGTGTGCTGTTTATTCCTCCTAAACATCTCAGTGAAGGAGGAAACTTCGGAAGTGTAGCGTCAGCAACCTTAACACTCCGCACTAGGGGTTACCTTGGTCCACAACAATAAGGCTATGAAGTCTTGATACGCCAATAAGCTAAACAGTGCTTAAAAACTACAAAGAACTACATAAAAATATTAGTGACAGGCAAAATATTCCAAGGACCAAGACAGAACAATTGGGGCAAGCTGCAGACTGTTGTCAAATTTGTTCAGTAGGTAAACTTAGCACCGTTGGGTTCATGTAGCGTAAAGGTTACAGACTGCAACCGTCGTTAGCGTGGTTTGCTGTCAATCGTGTTTTTATGTATGTCGTCAGTAGGTTAACTGTCTGTACACTTCAGAGCCATTGTATAAATTGTAAATAAAAGTGAGTGAAATACCTACGACTGCAACGACTCAGCTTATCGGAGAGACTGGCACAGTAGATTAGGACCCACGAGTCATTGACAAGATTAGCGCATGGCCCTTATGCATCGTCGTCAATGAACACCACCATATTCACCTGTCCACCATAACACCACGGACATATTATATTATGCCTTGTATAAATACAAGGCCGTGGTAGCACGCACTGACAAGCACAAACACTCAAGGCATTTCTTCTCTATTTTATAGCTCCTGAAATATTTGTCATATTGAGCAAAGATTCAAACCGACCTTCTAATCTACCTTCTTAAAAGCATGGACATTTCTGCTCCGACGATAGGTTTGTGACTCGTTGACGAAGACTTCTGTGTGCATCGGTCGCTTTACCCGCTTTTTCTCAGTGGTGAGAGCGTGTACACGGTCAAATCATCATACCTGTTTCCACGAGCCAACATCTCGACTGTAACAATTAACCCATCTACTTAGACTAGAAGTCGGAAGTCCTTGCTCATCCTCTTCATCTTATGTCTTTTTCTCCATCTCATGATGTGTAAGAGAGTGGAACAGTCATTTCTCGCAGAAGGTAATGAACGTTTTTCACTTATATACTGATGAAGTTCTTATGTACTGACTCTTAAGTACCACTACCGTCTTCTTTGTACAATAAACCCTATGACCTTTTTATGGAAAGAGTACACGACCATGAACCCAGGTTAGCTTAAAGAAAAATTACATAAACGTACTTCCTATTTGATCATAAAAGCTTTCCCGGAAAGTTATAAATAGCCTATTAGATTTCCAAAGTCAGTGTCGTATCCGATTAATACTCCAGTGAAAGGAAAATAATAAAATAAATTTTTAAAAATTAGGTTGACACCCATCTCCTAAATATTGACTTCGCAAACTTTCACTAAAACTGAGCTGTAACGGAAAGTATACTTTTATGAACAAACATAATTCAGTTTTCTCTTAATACATGACATACATGCATACAACATCACAATTACAATAGCTATTTTAAATGTCTGGAAATGCTTCGCAGCTGTGTCATAAATGTAAGCCCTGCTGGCCATTAAGACCAATGGTGTCATGTGCGTGATAAACATCACAGCCACACACACAAACACAGAGACAAAAACACACACACTCTCTCTCTCTCTCTCTCACGTTGACATCAAAGATCGTTTCATTATTACTGCCGCACTACCTCTATAAGTGTACATTCAGTGAGACATTCTGACCAACCATACTTTGATGCACAATTTGTCTAATACTTGCTGGCACAATGGCAGCTGCACCTATATCGCCCTTGACATAATTCATCACTGCTCACGCTCGCTTGGGAACAGAGGGCACATCTCGTTTCAGAGGACATCATCACAACACGTGACTAAATACCGGAAGTCTTGGCACAACCCATCCTTCTAAGAGCAGTGTCATCCCTCAGTTCTCAGCAAGATTATGAGGTCTACATCCAAGGTTTCAATTTCCACTAAGACCCGGATGTGAATTTATGTTACGTCTTGATTTGAACAATCCTGTATATGAAAGTCAGACACGTCCCACCCACTTCTATCTAAACACGGATGCACTCAGTAGTGAATAGGACAGAGTGTTGTGGGACTTAGTAGGTGTGGTGTACAGGAACAGAATGTGTCACCAGCCATGTTAGCGTGGAGACTATGTATAGTTCGAAAGTTTAAAGGCTCAGAAGCAATTTGCTCGTGAGACATGTCATAGGAAATCTTTGCTTTAAAGTACACATCTGCAACGATGGGTATGGATGTGGACATAGACGACTTCAGTTTGATGTGCAGTTTATGACAAAGCTCTGAGCGATCATCACCGCTATCATATCCTTTATGTCGTGAATGACTGTAGGGGCAGTTGACCCTCAGGATCTTTCTTTTTTACTTTCATTCTCTGGAAAATGAATTTTATCTATTTCTTCTTCTACCCGTGTTTTTGTTCCTTGTTCGATCATCTGCAAGTCCTGATGACAATGACAATGACCAACTTTATTTGTCCCAATGGGCAATTGATGATCTTGAGATGTGCCTGCACCACATCCCGTCGTGGTCACTTATTTTCCTGATTGTTTTTCCTGTTTCCGCGTTGATGATGTTTTTTTGTAGCAGACACGTGACGTTGTTGCAGCTCTGTTACGTGCAGCGTGCGGTGAAGCAGATGTGACGTGTCATTGTGACCTACACCTTGGTGGAGGTCGGGGGGGGGCCTCGTGGAGACGAATCAAAAACTGGCCCAAAATACGTCACCCAAAGGTAAGAAGATAAAGCAGGCAGTGACACGGTGCGGGAGAAGGCCGAACCGATGGCTGGTAGTCGGACATGACGTCACTGCCGGATTGCCGCATACAGTCGAGGCCAGAGGAATCCCAGTCGGAGGTCACGGTGGTAGTTGAGCATTGCCAAGCACCTGAGAACGCGGGGTATGAAAACATTTTCGTCCACCAGAACAGGTATTAGCTTGTTCTTCCTGGCACCTGCCAATATATAAAGCACGAGCTGAATTAGCCAACCCACGTCAGCGCCCCCTCCCCCCGCCGCGTCATTTCGTGACTTCTCAGTACATGTAGGCAAAGACGCCTACAAAACATTAATTTTTAATGAACAAATCTTCTCTGTATAAAGAAACGTAGAGTCAATAAAAAAACTTCAGCATCAAGCTAGTATTTTTTTTATTTTAAACACACTGGCCGCACTGTACATAAAATACATTTCGTATTGAAGCAGGACCCAATATCGAAAGCGTGCGGTTGCCATACCAACGGCTGCTATGTCAAGTTCCTTAACACTGTTGCTATCTCTTATCTAACTTTTCCTCCTGTATATATTGCCACTCTTCAAGCACTCTGACCTGCTATTTACTAGATCTCAGCCTGACTAGACAGCCGGCGTGTGATACCCATCTACCTGGAGCTGCAGACACGCCACTCACCTGGATCTAGGGTGACGGCAAACTGAGTGAGAAACTGGCAGGCGTCCGACTGTTCATAGTATTTGCTCAGTATGATAAGTACCTTACTGTTGCATCTGCACAAAAACAACAGAATTCAGATGGTGAATATATTCAACACACGGGCTTCAGGAGCCAGCATGAGTTTCAGTCGCATTTAGTACTGGATCTGTTGCGAATATTGATAGCTGTCTGCACTCGCCATTCGTCCCTCTTAGCAAGGCAGAGCAAGGTAACAAATCAGTTGTGGTACAGTCCATTGAAAAAATATTAAGCACCATGTTTTTGACCAAACACACAACAATATTCATATATTTTGACCACTACATATAAATAATCAAATTGATAACGCTTGTGAGCCACAAATCTGTATTAATAAAACAAAACCCATGGTTATTATTATTTTTATTTTACTGACTGCTGCATACAGATGTAAGCAGGTAATAGTGGGGATAAGTGAATTTTATTAAGATTTTCATTACTTTTTACATGATTTTAACTCCTTACAATATAAATGACTGATATAATAATATAAATTACTAATATAATAATTATTATTACTCATATTATCACAAAGAAGATGCTTAAATACGACGAAAACAGAATGAAGGCCTTTAAAGATTTACAATTTAGTAGCGGAGCAATCACAAGACTCAAATCATTTTTTTATTCTTCTCTTGAACTGTACTAATTGACGAACGATTATACTGGTCCCCCGGAACTGGTCGTCGGGGGGAACAACTGGAATAAATGCGGCAGCTGACCACTCAGACCTGTCTTGAGCGGTGGTCATCAGGTGCTGCGTGGAACGACCAGGTGACTCTTTTGTGTTTGCAAGACAGGTCCTCTGTTCACCTTGTCGATCTCCCTCCAAGGTACCAATGGATGTTCTTTCTCTCAGCTTTATAGCTGCCTGGGCTTCAGTGGTACACTTTTCACTCTCCCCCCCCTACCTGCAGCTTGCCCATGGGGCATGCGGTCATTGTTGACCGTGGTCTTGACCTATCTCACATGAAGTTTTTTTCTGCGTCGATTATTAATAGCGGATTATCCACAGTCCTTTCGCTGGGGTTATACACTTGGTATACCACATCACGTGAGAAGTGACGAAATAATTTTCAAAGTAAATAACTGACAAGTCTTACCAGAACCGCGAGAGTTAAAAGACTTGATTTTAACGTTAAGAGACAATTTATTAGTCTTGCATTCAGTGAATTTACAAATCGGTGGTCATTGTTCTGCAATCATCATTGTTTGCAACTCCTGGCATAGTTCAAGCAAAAATCACGTCCATACGATTAAAACAGTCCACAGAGCAAAGTGGATACAAATAGTGAAACAATAAGATGATTTCCATAATATGAATAAAGTCTTTTGACACGGGAAGAAAGATAATTTGGATGGTTCTACTGGATTTCCACACACCTGGTGTGACATTCAAAATAAGGAGTAATAGTTTGAAAGCGAGTATCAACTGGTGGTTCCGTGATGGTATGGCTTAGGCTCAGCTAAGTCGGTAAGATTGAAACTATTGACAAGTAAACACACTTAAGTTCATTACTAACAGGCAGCTTGATTGCTTGCAATCGCACCTGAATTGCCACTTGGCGATACATTTGGTACATTTGCGAAATTTTGGAAACTTTGACTTCGGCTGCCACCAAAGTCACGAAGCATGACATCATGACAATCGGTGGGACGGTAGGGCGGTTGGGCGGTGTGGTGGCTGGGCGAGATTCAAATGCTTACGTAATAATACACATCTTAAAGTGTTCTTGCTTTGCCCCTTAACCTCTGCCATCAGGACAAACAATAACAACAAAACTAAGCTGAATAGCATAGTCTGTACTTCAGTAAGTGATCTGTTCTGATGAACGTGGAAGTGTGAAAACACTCACACATGCGCACCTGTCAACAATCTCTGCATGAACATATGCATGAGTAATCGGGTGAGTGCTTCATAATTTTTGTATATTTATAAATATGATTTTCAGCAATCAGTTGAGAAAAAAAACCGCCTACAAATGTCACCCCACGTTCCACACTGCTGCATTGTGGAAGACTAGCCATACCTTGTCTCCAGCATAGTGGCCATGTTTTCAAACTCGAAGCCACCGAGAGTGACGTCCCTCAGTGTCAGGCACAGCCGTAAGCCGTAAACACCCTCTAGGGTGTCGATGATCTCGCGTCCGATGGTCATGAGGTCTTCATCGGCGATGTTGACATAGCAGTCGAAATTCAACAATCGCCCCACTGCAGCGTAAGAAATAAGATGTAAAACGTGTAGGCATAAAAGATACACTTTTTTTTGCTATGCACCATTCGAGCAATTTTTATTTTGGTCTAGGAATGGATGACGAGACTTTGTTTATTGACTGAGTACAGCTTATCTTACCCCAATCTTTCATGTCTGGAATTATATTTCTTCCAACGTACCCTTTCCAACACCTATCCATCCACCTCTCTTCCTCCCACCTCTCGTCCCGTCGTTGGCAAGTACCCAGACCATAGAGACTGCCAGATTCCCATGTAATCAGATATCTTTGCCCAACAGAGCCAACGAGAAATGCGTTCCTAGGCTTTCACTTGGTGTTTAGTGCAGTTCCAATGTTTACTTGTTCATGGAGATTAGCTGTTTTATTTATGGCTAGTGTCAGGCGGCTGATGAACTGTTTCCATTCTTCTAAATTTTCAAGATTTATGAATGAATGTTGTACTTAAGGGCTTCCTCAGCCCATGATAGTCTGGGCAAGTTTTAGCTAAGTTGTTGTGGGGTCACAAAAAATATTTTAGGGCACACGTTTGACTGTACTGATGGAGTTTCCTGGAAACAGCCAAACCTCTAAGCCATACCTAATATCTGACAGTTGAATTATACCGACGATAGGTAGACTTGATCATTGATATGTAGCAGTAATATAAACAACTGTCATGTATGTATAGCAGTACTATCCACAGCAGTGTCATGGATAGATGGCAGTGCTATCCACAACTAAGTCAATTCGCACTGTTAGACAGGGATTCAATGGCAAGAAAAAGAGTTAATAGCAATAAGTCCCAGATATGTTTGATGTACCTGTATAATAGATTTGCAGTATTCTAGTAGGTATTAAAAGCTGATTTGTGAATCAATAATAAGCAAAAAGAAAAAATGCATATAGAAAAAGATTATTTTCCTGATTTCAATTATACCAAGCGTTTTCTATAGCTCTTATAGTTTCCAAAATATGATTTAAAAAAATATTTGGATAATCTTTGCTCGAAACTGAAAATGATTATGCTGGTTTTGAAAGGTCACTACACAATAAAGTACTCAACACTTAGAAATCACCGTCTGACAGCACTACCTAACACAATGACCTGCTCTCATTTTTTTCGAGACATCCAGATACTAAAAATTCTGAGAAATATTACTTACAAATTAGTATTTCAAGCAAACGTCACTATTCTGAAGCGTTACACTTATTTATGCCAACATCAGAAAATCAAAAAAGGTTTTAAAATATGTAGTTCTGGGTCTAATTAACACCATATGTATTCATTTTGCTCCACAACAGTTGAATATCAAAACATGTTGAATGGTCTTTTGATGTACGCTTTTCATAAAATGAATGATTTTAATCAACAGCTCCACTACAAACATAAAACAAGGACACTCACAACTTGCAAAATTTTTTCATGGCTGTCAGATTTGAATCCTGCAATATTCTACCATCATTGGTAATTTATCAGAATGTCAAAGTCCTGCTGAAATATAAAGCATGACCCTATTTCTGCAACCATAAAAAATCCTTTCTCCTCGATATTTTCTGAAAAAGTTGGACAAATGCAGAAATTGTTGAAAGCCTGTTCAGTGTCGAACTGGTTGGTCGTAGTAGATGGCCAACTAGTGGTCCGGTCTGTTAAAGATGAGCAGCATGGCTGAAAGTGATATGTCATCAGCTGTCTTAGTGTCAGTCTCAAGAACATCTTGTTGGGTCCTATAACTGTTGCTTGCTCTGGATGTTTAGCAGTTGATCTTGCACCTTCATCTGCACGAGTTTCTTCTGTTGCCTTGACTTCTGGGACTGTTTCTTAATGTTTCCTCCGTGGTATGGCTTTTGCTGCTGACACGGCCTTAAGCAACACCACACTACTTCTACTTGTCCTCCTCATGCGTGTGGAAGACACGCAGTTCCTGGATCTTCTTGCTTGCTTCGTGACCTCTGCATGTCCACAACTTGTCTCAGCAAACCACTCCACCGTTTTGTTGCATATGCTGGAAAGACTGGTGATAAAAAGTAATATGCCTTGACTTGCTCATGTTGAAGTAGTCTGCCCCAATATCCTTTATCCTAGCTTAATAGTGAGAGAGCAGTGATTCAGCATGTTGCTGATCTCTTCTGTTACTCTTCATTCTTCCCACCTTGCAAGAAGTCAGACAGCTGGGTGTGAATAACAAGAAAGAGATCCCGCATGAGCACGTTAACTGGTCACCAACTAAAGAAATGAAAAACAAACATGCAAGTTAGACTTCATTTCAAACTTGTGGTCATGTAGTGTAATATTTTCTTGATTAAAATGTGTCAAGTAAACCATGAAAATATGAGCGAGAATAATACAGCTAGACCTTCGATACCCTATTGTGGCACTACAACAATGATCAGCTGTCAGCTTAGTTTTCCAACAAACTCACATCATTTCTCATACTAAATGAACTGCAAAACGTGAAATTAATATGTGAACTTACCAAAATTTGTTTTCAAACAGAACGGCGTGTTGGAAGAAATGTCATGAAACTCTCTACATTGATCTGACTCAGTTGTCGGCCATGACGGTGATCAGCAGTGGAGCTCAAACCGGTTTTACAGCAGATGCCGACGCATGAGAAGTATTTTATGAACATCGAACCTGACAGTTTCGTAGTTCAAGCAGTTCTACATCTTCTGACACAAATATTAATCAACTGTGTATTTTGTGTCCAGAAAAAAATCATTTTTCAAACTGTTCACATTCGATTTTAGCACGTTTGTATCAAAAGCTGCCAAGTTTTGGGTATCACATTAAAGCTTATTTTCTCTCCTGGATAATGAACTTACCTACTTTTAAATCCTTTACTCTTACTTGTGGGATTGAAACACACAAAAAGTGGAGTAGTGTCTAACTACGGCCATGACTTCTGACACTGAAACCCCTTGAGTAAATGTTTTTCCGAGCCGCTTTTGGCTAGTTATGTTCCATCTAACCATAAAATAAACCACACCAGACACCATTTGACAGTTAAAAGAACGAATGCTATTTTTAGTTCACGTATTGATGCTCAAACGCAGTAACAAACGTGTCTAGTGTGCTGAAAAGGGAGGGAATATTAAATAATAATAATAATAATAAATGAATATTCAAAAAAATCCCTCACAATCACAGCACCTCGCTGAGTCTGGAGAACCCTAGAGGTGATTTGAGTAATTTCCACCATAAACAGTCACATGACACCAACTCCTGTTGGTCAAACTGTCAACTGTGAAGTAATAATTATGGCACTGGGAGTTGCGGTGAAGTAATATGACACTGTAGATCACTTAATTAGAGACAGTTTGTTCTCTCGTTACTCGACTATTACCATGTTTTCTTTTAAAATTGATGGTGCTGGAAATCTGTTGAATTTAAGACAAAAGTAACACATCTGCATAATAAATGTATCTTTTGGTGAAAAAGTTGATTCCGAGGGCTTAATATAGCGATTTTTTATATGGGATCACAGTATGGGTTATTTGTATAAAAATTCGTTTCACAGTTTTTATTTCGGATTTTTCCGCAACCTCCTGTCAGTACATAGTAAATAGATGTTAAGCGATATTACTGAGATTTTTTTGCTTGTTTTTAGTATCTGTAAGAGAAAATACAAAAAAGTGCTAAAACGTTTTATTTGTTGTGTTGATGCCATGTCGGGTCACATGTTGTATCGTAGGGTCAAAAGTTATGCACGTTTACTATATTATTGGTGTAATGGCATGACTGTTTTATTATGCCGGCACCACCCGAACACCCAAGCCACAGCATGTTTAATGTATTTAACATTTTACGGACACATGACTGTTGTTATTGATTGCTCCTATATCCGAAAGTAATGCACGGTTTCATGAAACAACCATATTACACTCATTTCATTACACAGCTGTGTTACATTCGTATCGTTAAACAGTAATATTATGTTCATGTTACGAAAAAAGCAATATTACTCTCGTTAGCAGCGGTAGCAACAATGCTCATAGGATTAGGATACAAAGAGGAAAGAGAAAACACCTGACAAGAGTTTTCGTATAACGACTGAAAGCTGTTGCCTCCCTACCTGTGTAGCGCTCCCGCAGTTGTACTTCTGCAATGTGTGCTGTGACATCTTCCACTATAAAAAGAGACCCGCATGCACGCGCGTGCACACACACACACACACACACACACACACACACACACACACACACAAACACACACACACACACGTGTGAAATTACCATGTATGCACACCCACTGACATTAACATACTATTAGAATTAATTTTCATAAACATCCTATCCGTCTCCATAACAACAAAAGGTAACAGCAACGATGCATCATTTTTACCTTTTAAAATTGTATTGATCAGCGGAATCCAATACGATTGTACCGCATTTACAACAGCTAGCATTAACAACATTTACCGACCATAGAACAGGCATTGACACCCAACCCGTATTGCAATAAAAACATTACAAACGATAACTCAGAATGTTACAGATGATGATGATGATGATGATGATGATGATGATGATGATGATGATGATGATGATGATGCTACAAGCCAAAGCCAATTGCCTTTCAGTCTCGCTCCTTGCTTTCTACCAATACTTCATAAGAAAAGAAGTGATGGGGACTCACATATCAGTCCCTGGCATTCCTGTAGAATATCGTTCCTGCCTAACTTCTCCAGACACTCCAGAAGTTTCCACAAAAACGGCTGCTTTTCTGGTGCCCGTGCCCATTTAACGAAAAGATCGTGTGTAGGATTTTTCTCCCAAAAGTTCTGAATCTCAATGGCGTCGAAGCCTAGGAGCTCGGCAAGACCCATGTAGTCTGGGGTTAAGTTGCCATCCACTGCTATTTGCTCAATGTTCAGCCATAGTGCCAGGCGCTCTCGACTTTTTCTCAGAGCTCCGATAGGAGTGCTTAAAGCTGAGTCCGGAAACATTTCCGATGTACTCATGTCAGTCTGTCGTGAAGGCGTCTGAGAATCGAGAGAGCTTAATCCGCGGCAGGAGCTTGGGCGTGCAGTCTCTAGCGAGACAAGATCGGCATACGGACGATGAAACTCTGTCTGACTATGGGGTGGCGCTGTCTGTCCCTGTGTGTTTGTGTAACTGCTCTCCGAGCTATACGTGCTGGAGGAATACACGGCACCAGCACTTGAAGACACAGTGGAGTTAGTGTATACGACCGAGGTCCTTTGACACTGAAACCTAGTCCTTTCGGGCACGCTGGATGTGTGAGACTGATCCTCCTGCCGGAAAAGTTGACTATCTTGGTCCCCGAAAACAGAACACCCAGAGTCTTCTTCACCAGACAAATGTAAGGAAGCCAGGCCAGAGTCTAGAAGAGCCAACGGTTCATCTGTACTGAGGTGCCCCGAGGTAGTGGACGTGGTGTTTATGCCATCCATGCAAGATTTACTTTTCTCTAGTCGTCCGCCTTTTCTAAATTTTTTCTTGATGGCGCGCAAAACTCTGGACATCAGGGGTTCAAAACTGGTGAAGTGGCATCTAACACTAACGTCTGAGAAACATAAGCGGTCAGATGTAGCGATGTCTGGTTGTTTTTTGGCTGTTGACAACACTGGTGGGCTGGACACTCGTGTCTTACGCTGTGCGGTATCACGGAGAGACTTTCTAGAGATCGCTTTAGTTAGCACTGCACGTGTGACTGAGGGCGACTCATCTCTACGCCCCAGACAGAGCGCAACCACAATTTCCGTCCTGAAGTTTTTGAGAATCATGAGCTTGAACCCACTGATGAGTTACGCTTGAAATCTTCTCATCTGAAATTATAAGTAATTATTATATAAAATTAATAACAAATTATATAAACAGACAAACTACTGTCAATGTATTTTCTAATCTGTATTGGTCCATATTACCATAACTTTATCAGACCACTTAAGCTCTGGAGTTCTTCACCATTTCTTTCAGCCAGTCCACAGAAAAATATCTAGTCGAAGACGACATCTGAACCCACAGATGTAAGATTTCTTACGCTATGGCTGCCGAATGCCCTATTACACGATGCGAGACCGGAGATGTGGAGCATACCTCCTGCTCTGGGAGGAGGAGGAGGTGAGGGGCTTAGGTTCCGCGAAAGGAGGCGGAAGAAACTGGCCGGTTCGGAAAATTCGGGAAATCCCCTGCGCTCCCCCCTCCCCCCGCGAGCTACCCTTAACATACTTTCGGAGGATTATCAGTCCTTTAAATATCACAGGGTCGCGCTGCCTTCGCATGTTCAGGATAAACACATTGTCTGTCTTTCTCTCTTTCACACACAATCACGTCGTACAAACTTTTACTTGTCTTTTTAAAGATAAGATTTTCTCCCAATTCGTATGAAACTGAGTTTGTGTGTGTGTGTGTGTGTGTGAAACTATTGCGGCTGCTGACACCATTGTCAAAGTTGATGTGATATATATCGGCACTTTCCACAGACTGTGTACGAGTAACAGCCATTGTACAACCTGACAAACAACTTCAACAGCACAGCCGCCTTAGTGCAGCGAGGCGACCAGTTAAAAAAAAAAAAACACTTTGTCGGCACGTGTGAGGCAACAGGCGACCACCGCTGAACGAAGCACATCTGCCACTCCCGCTGGCAAATAAAAGACCTGGAATAAACCAGCATTGATTACCTACTAGCATAATAACAACTGCCACGGACGAATGAATACAGGATGGTGAAACATATAAAATAAGTTGATCTGGTTGTGGGATACAGACCGAAGTCTGATCCCGGGTAGAGGAGTTAAGTCTTCTGGAATGAGAAATACCTGATTCCACATCAAAGGAATTACCAGGCGAAACAGCAGCTGGACACCTACCTCGCTCATCGTCTCACTGTCACTAAAGTTGGATATGAAGGCAGCTCGTGTGTAATCACTGGCAATCGTCGTGAAGTGGAGCAGGAAAGGAAAGAAAGAGAGAGAGAGAAGGAAACACTCACGTTGTTCAACGCCCTGCGCGCTGCTGGCGTATTGTGTGTGTGTTTTTTTTTTTCTTTTCCTTTGCGAAACGACAACACACCCTGGTGTACACTAAGCGCATGACACGCTACACAGTCACCACTCACTGCCTGGTGTTTATGGACCTTCAGCCGCCTGGCAGGCGAATCCACCACCAAGTGGTTGAGTGCACGCCTTCCGCACGTGACCTTGATGTAGTATGTACAGTCATACATAGTAACCTACTAGAGTCTCTCTACATACCTCTCTTGGCACAAACTTGAGTGGCTGGACATCCTAGCAGCCTAGAGCTAGCATGCTTGTTGGAAGCTGGGCAGGAAGCGAGAGAATGAAGCGCGAGGTATAGCGAGGAGTAGTACGAGAGGGAATTCCTCGCGCAACCTCGTGACGTCATGCGTTATCAGGAGAGACCTTTCACCTCGCGTTTTCAAACGTTCCTGCTATACAAATTTTTTTTTACGTTTCACAGACATACAACTGAACAGCCACACACACACATAGACAATCATGCATACATATTATATATAAACAGACATGCGCGCTCATACATAAATACATTATAGCCAGTTCTGTTGTGTTTGTGGTGCTGTGTGTGTATGTTCGGAGGGGGTGGTGATGCGTGCGTGTGTGTGTGTGTGTGTGTGTGTAAAATAACTGCAGCTATGGGGATCTCTGTTTTGACTGACCGAGTGGGTAATCTGATGTGTCCTCCTGATTATTGGGAAAGTTGATTTGTTTAAACGATTGCAGATTTGTAACTGGTTTGCACTTCCTTGTGCTGCCTACGTGAGTAACTTGTATAGATGAGTGTTGTGGTAATGATTGCTTCTTGGGCTGCAGATGTTTTGATTATTTTAGAGGACAGCTGTTTGCATCTGAACCACAATTTTTATTGTTTTGTTGCAAATGTGTCGACAGCTTTAACGATCAAACAATCAAGCTTCATTTTTGCTACTGCTACTACTATATTATTACTTATTGCATGGCAGACGTAAATATGGGTTTGTTGTAGGAAAGAGATTTGACAGAATTTGGGGGAGAAAACTAAAAGGAATATAATAATTAGGACGGTACTAGGAAAAGGACATTAGTGCAGATTGTGTTATGTTTCCATGATAACGTCTAGTGCAGATTGTGACTGCATTATATGTATGATAAAGTCTAGTAAATGTACCAGTTTCAATTCAAGACCTGATGAAAAAAATAGTATGAACTGGTACAGTATTTTTATAAATGTCAGAACAGGTTTTTACTGGAGTTACTTAAGCCTACAATTAACTAAGCGGAAACGTGCGAGCTACAATTAATCGAAAGAAGGAAATAGAAATCATCATACAAATCAAAATGCCGAACACAGTGCACTACTTCTCACGATAACATTACCGGTTTGCTCAAACAAGGAACGTCTTTAACCCTTCGCCCAGTATGTTTACTTTCACCTTATAAATATTTTGATGAAAATATTGTGGCTTTAAAAGATGCGACACCTTTTACTGAGACAAAACTCTGATGACTTTTTGCTAAAGAGCTGGCTTCCTCTGACAAAATAACTTAATTGGCAACATGGAATCAAATTGATCATCAAAGTGAAAATATCTTCCCTTAAAGCGCTTGTGTAACTGAAACACCTTGTGTGATTCAGGTGAAGATGTATTTTTAATTGCAATAAATGTTTTGAAACGTTTTTAGATGTCCTGTTGACTATTTGAAAGGTAGTGTATATTCTACTTTTGCTAAGAGGTTGCGTACACTATCTCTCGTGACAAGACTAAACCAAATTAAAAATTCATACCCTTACAAAGACATGCGTCAAACAGATTGGTTCCTTTGGTGATGAGGACCTTGCAGGAGGTGGCATGAGTAGACGTTTCTACATTTTGCACACACATACACACAAAGAATTACAAAGAAAGAGAGATGAAGATGAATATATATTTGTACATACAGAAGGCAGTTTAATGTTCACTAAATTTACGATATGGATTATGACCTGCATTTTGATGACATACAAGTCGCTTACATTTTTAATGCTGATGATGAAAATGGCTTTGAAAAAATGAAAGCAGCTTGAATGAAGGGATTAATCCGAGACTTCTACAAGAACAGATTATTTGATTCTAGTTTTTTCTAGTCAATCTTTTTGAGACTTCCTCAAAAAATAATATTTTATCACAGGTCACTTTCCCGTGTCTTGGAAAGAAGCCTTCAGGTAGAAGGTGTTCATTGTTCACTGAGGTGATAGCAGCGCTCAGATTCGTCTTTTCTGATGCGATACACGTACAGCAAGTCTGTATTTGCAGACTTTGTACAAACTGGAGAGACCTACTTGGATGGTACGACATCAACATTTCAGATAGGTATTCTGGGATCAGACCATCAAGACAACGAGTGTACAACGTGGACACTCTGTAGTCAAGGCGACTTAACGACTAGTTCTGAGATAACATGTGTGTGTATGCCGTTGGTTGTTATGGTTGTCGTCCTTGCAATTAGACCAAAGTGTTTTTCTTAATAAAACTCAATAAAATTTTAATTCGGAATATTGTCTCTGCCTCTCTATGTATCGAGACACAGCTCTGTTTCTGTCTGTGTATACCCATGTCAGAACACTGCCCTAGCAAGCTTGGACTCAATCAGCAAATGAAGTGTGTCAAGTAAGCATCACCAATGTATCACTTGATATATTAACTTAACATTAACTTAGAGTGTAAATACTGTAGCAAGGAAAAATATGATATACTAAGTGTAAATGTTCATATTTATATATTTCATGATATGTGTGTGCACGCGCACGCGCTAAATCACAATTTTATTGTATATTTATGCTTTTTTGATTATAGATGTTATTTTTACAAACGATTGCTGTATACCCCCACTTCAGTCATTCAGTCAAGTGACACGGGCCTACAATGAAGACAAGAGGTCAAGTCTGTGTGTATGTGCACGTGCATATGTGTGTGCGTGTGTGTGTGTGTGTGTGAGAGAGAGAGAGCTTTGTCTTCTGTATTAAGAAGAATGATATGAATGTTAATGAATAACAATCAAGAAAAGAATGTTTCTGTTTTTTATGAGCCTTGTGATCGGATAAATGTGGAGGTGCTGGTACTTACACCGCAATTTTTTTTTCTTTTCTTTCCTTCCTTCTTTCCTTCCTGTTTTGTTTCATTTCTTCTCTTTTTATTTTTTCGTTCTTTATTTGCTGTTGAAATATACATGAAAGCCAGCGGACAACCTAGAGGACTTTATTAGGGTGCTGCCGATGACTTATGAACTTGCGATAAAAAGTTATCAAACACGTGTGATAATGTGTCCTCAATTGGTAATCTCTAGCTATCAAACTAAAGAAAGCATCGGTGAACCTCAGCATTCAAACCTCGCCATGTTGAAACATTTGACTTCCTGTCCGACAAACATGAACGCAGTCTACGAAGAGAAGAGTCGACGGCTTATTTCTGTGCCACAGCGATTAGTAAATTGACACAGGCGTGCTCTGTGTTGACGTCTTGACTGCCGCTGCAGTAACACTCCGCGTGGCACAGAGACAAATCTACTTCCCGGTTCACAAGGCTCGTGCACATCTGGTCCTTCTACTCACAGTGGTGTAGCCACTCACTATGTTTCCGATACATATTGGAGTCAGGAACTTGCTTTATTCTATTGTATTCCATGTACCTCCAACAGTGCCTCGTCCCGTTCAGTGCCTCCACATTAGAGAGTTTGAGATTCAGCGCTCGCACGACGTGTGCTGGAGCGGCAACCTGTGGCGTCACAGGAATTTGCGCCCTGCATCATCACATCCACAAAATCCAACCAATCGCTTTCTCACAACGGGTAGGCTTAGAGGCTCGCCGTTCTCGTTGCCGCACACGTCTCCCTACGCGTCGTGGATCTCAAACTCTCTATTGTCAAGGACGCGGGGTAAATAAATAAAAAAAATTATGACATGTTTTGAGACTATAAATTTACAGTTTTATGGGTCCTCACAGATGACACTGCACTTTCTCTCTCACTTCATTATCTCCCGTTCTTTTTTTCTCTCTCTCTCTCTGTTTATGGATGTCGTGGATGCATACTTAGATGTAGTGCCTGCTGTACATATGTTTAAAGACGTGATTTTGAATGGATTTGTGTATTGGTCAAATGTCTCCAGCAAGTTTATCAAGTGCTGTAAAACGACTTTGATCAGTTCTTCCGACCCTTGGTGGAGAAAGGCTCTTATAGTACTAAAGTTTCAACGAATCAGTCTCTTTCTCTATCTCTCTTTCTCTTAGATTGTTGTTGCTGTTGTTATTTCAGTTCGTAGGTTGAGATATTGTATGAGCGGCGGGTGTGAGATGGTGAAGGTGTGTGATTAGAGGAAGGGATGTTGTAAGGTGAGGTGAGACTGGTACAAACAATATAAGTTTTTTTCTGATGACCAATGGCCAAGAGGGTGTTTTCTCATTTAAGGTGTAATGATTCTTAATACATGGTGTTGAGATATAGGGTAATAGTGTATGAATAGGGTCTTTTGTGTGTGTGTGTGTGTGTGTGTGTGTGTGTGTGTGTGTGTGTGTGTGTGTGTGTGTGTTCACAAATGCTGTGTTTTGAAGTGTATATTTATTTATGTGTAGAATAGTTGGTACATGCGTACATAGAAGTTGGATATAACTAGCCTTGCCGGTACTTATTACTGGATTGTATGTACAGCGAATTTTAAGTTGTTCAGTTACTTTGATAGATCCTCACACCTTTGCTGGAGATACAATCAATCAATCAATCAATCAATCAATCAATCAATGAATCACACCCACACGCACGCACACACACACAAATGTATACACGCTCTAATTGTAACGGAGAAAATGAAACAAAGTGAATAAAGAAAACATGATTGTATAACACATTTTGACACTATAAATGTATGCAGTTTTATGGGTCCTCACAAAAGACACTGCCTTTCTCTCTTCCTCCCCTCTCTCTCTCTCTCTCTCTTTCTCTCTCACACACACTCTCTCGTAGTCACTCTCCCGTTCTTTTTCTCATACACATGTACACATACGCATGCACGCACACGCACCCACACACTCTGACAATGAACTTTAGAGGCACACATCACTATGCAATACCATGTGTGACCCTATTTTTGCCTGTACTAAGGTCAGCTTCTCGTTACATATTTGTGATTCATTATCACGGTTCATTACTTGATTAAACACCCAGCTGGAATGCCACTGATAATGACTCTCAGCTATACAAAATAGCTGTAAGGTACATGCCAGCAACTAAAGTGTGACCTACGGCAATTCAAATGCATTCTACACATAGAGTACATGTGGGAAGCTCATTACCATATGAACGCGCGAGCACGCTTATCTAATATATATATAATTATTTATATATATATGTGAGCATGGAAGTGTGTATATGTGTGTGCTTTTAGGTGAGTGGAGTGCATGCGTGCGTGCACACCTACAAGAATGAATGTGTGTAAAAATATGTGTATATATGTACATATGTGTACATATATATTTATATACTTTGTGCTCACCTATGTACATTTGTATACGTATGTTAATGTGGATGCGCGTGAACTTGCGTGTTTATCGTTTGATGTATCTAAAGCAAGCTCATTTGTTACTGCTTAAAATGCTCCGTTATAGCTTTGGCTGGCATGCACCCGAAAAATAAAATACTGCAAGCTTTCAAAACATTGGTAACCACTATAGACTCTCATCTATTGAGTCATTCTCCAGGACTGTCAATCTGGGAAACTCCACATACTGTGTGTGTAAAGCTGAAGGTAGCACGATGCTTTATATCTACAAACCGAAAGTTGATGTATAGCTGCACCACATGATACGGCGCTGGTGTATTTTTAGCTCCACTGGCAAGTACCGTGCCTGCCATGGCGTTAATTCACTCGCCACACTGGAGCTTGATGTAACATCGGGAAAGAGATTATTAACTGATTTGTCATTGCGCCCCTCATGCAGTTTCCTCCTTCAGAATATCAACAAGCTGCGTGCATACAAACAACTTTTATGTTTTGGGCGATCAAAATCACTACAGCAAGATTTTAAAGATTTCGGTCCAAACTTGTCTGCTTGGACGGTTGCAAAGACCTCGGGTGGTGCTCAACAAAAAGTCAAAGGTGACTGACTACATTTCTGGAAAATGTTGAAGATATGAGAACCGGACGTCAGGTCGGTGGTTATTAGTGTGTGATAATGTAGAATACATCGGCTGTCCGTCACTGTCGACATTGACCACGTCCAGAAAACTTTCGCCAGGTAAAAAGCTACGCAGAGTTTAAAGCGGAAGAAATGGCAGGTGGAATAGGACGATGGTAGGCGAATGAGCACATAGAAGGTAATATAAGGCTCCGATGTCTTTCTGACCCTGCAGCTGTGTGCAAGACTGCGCAGTGATTTTGATGCTTTGTCAGAAAACTTGCATCTGTGATCGGTCTTCACCATCAACGTTAACGGCGACGATTCGCAGCTGCAATGCCTCCGTGTTGACTCCACCCTGACCTGTGCAGGTTGGTCGGGTACACGGTGGGTCAGACTGATCAGCAAAATTTCCCCAGCTAGACAGGCCACAGACGTCATCGCACACCATGAACTTCTGCTGGTTTAGACCCGATCTTTCTTGGCTTCGAGACTCAGGTGAGCAATGGGGTCGTTAAACTTGTCTTGATTGAGGAAGAACTCGCGAGGCAGTATATCACTTCATGAGATAAGAACTGTTGAACAATACTTGCCACATGCGTGGAGGCCTTACGGACAACAGATATGAAGGTAGTTGGTAAATCAAAGCAAAAGGTACAGATACCCATGCAGGTGTAGTTAACGGTGTAATGTGCACATGATAGGTGAGATGAACTTGATTAAATGTTGGAGAGAAAAACATGAGAGAGAGATAGGTGAGGATATTGCAGGTGGATGTGGCGTTTTCATTAAGTGGTCATCTATAGTGATTTGTGGGGGATGTGACGTCTGCGTGAGTATTATGTTGATGTGATTTATGTGCAATTTGATGTCTCCATGAATACTATGATGATGAAATGGCTGTCTAGTGACATGGCAGTTTATTGCTTCAAGCTCATTAGCTACAGCAAGGTTGTGACAATCTGTATACAGCGCATTTCAAAACTACATTGCAAAGCATGCACCCAAGCCAATATACATAATATATGTAATCTCAATACACTTCCACACTCAAAAATACCCCCTTCACCTACACTTATGTAAACCACTATACCCTATACCCCAACATCCGTTACATCCTCCCTCCCCACAATGGCTATCACCAAATCCTTACCATGACCTGCCCAATCTTCCTCTATCACAAATATGTATACCGGCCCCCTCGCTATATATCTCAAAATATACCTGCCCCCTTGCCACATATGTACATCTCATAGCGTACACCAGCCCCCTCACCATATACATCTCATAACATATACCTGCTGCATCACCATATACATCTCATGCACCAGTCCTCTCACCATATACACATATCTCATAACAAATACCTGCTGCCTCACCATATACATCTCATAACATATACCAGTCCCCTCACCATATACATCTCATAACATAATACCTGCCCTCTCACCATAATTATACATTCATGGTGAGCTAGTGGAGACAGTGAGCAATGGTTCCTGTGATGATTTGTTTCTGATACCTTCATTGAAAAACATGCACAAGATACCCCCTAGTCTATAAATTTCTGATGAAGCAGTTCCTCATTGTCAACTTGGTGAAGCAGCCAGAAGACAGTATCTGGAATATTCTTGATAACCGGGTTTTTTTATCCTTGGGTTGCCTAACAGATGTCTGGCATATTCTTGATACTCAGGCTTTGTATCCGTTGGTACCTATAACATGTAAAGTGTATGGTATTCCTTCCTTTAGAACAATGTTTCTGGGAGTTTCAATAAGTGCAACCAGTACCTAATGCATGTGGTAGCAGAGATAATTTAGAAGGGAAAACTACCTGTCTCACCATTCACAACTCTGTTTGAAGCTCTCACTGAAACACCTAGGAACCTTGTGCAGGCAGAGTTGGATCTTCTTTACTGTAGCTATGCTTAGTCAAACATCCTGCCTAGCTCCCCGTTTTTTCTCTGTACTTGGCCTCATTCTGTTCATTTTGTATGCAAAACCACTTCCATCATGCATCCAGTCTTACGTTTCTCATCAATCATGCTGATGACACATAGCTGTACTGTTCTACCCAGCTGACTGAATCTCTCTCTGGTCTTAACACTGTCGAAGTCTGTATTAGTGATGTCAAAGATTGGATGGCACAGAACGAACATAAACTAGACAGCAATAAAACAGATGCCCTCTTCTGCTGCAGAAGAAATCGTTCATCGCTCCTCAGTCCACCCAAGTATGTCAGTTCGGGTGACAGAAGCATCACCTTCATGTTGTTTGACCAAAATCTGTGATCCATCGTTACTTCAGACATGATCCTTGATAGACGAGTTACAGCTGTCTGTCAGTCTGCCAAATATGAGCTTTGTAAGATCAGCAGCATCCACCATATTCTCCCTACATGTGCTGCTGCCACTCTTGTTTGTGCATTTGTTTTATCTCAGCTTGATTATTATAACTCCTTGCATGCAGGCTGCCACACATACCTTCTTCATAATATCCAGAAAGTACAGAACTCTGCTGCACATCTGGTGATTAGAGCTGGGAAATGTGATCATGTCACTCCTCTGTTTTCTGCACTGGCTACTGGTGTTTTGATTTCTTTGCAGACTCCTGCCCTGATTATATCTCTGAACTTCCCTTCCCCCTTATCCAAGCTAGACTACTCTGCTCTTTGTCTCTATCAACAAAAAAACCACATGTCACCGGATTTTTATTACAGTGCTGCAAAGCAGTGGAACTCTCTTCCCTTCCATATCCGCAATCTACCCACAATCAAAACCTTTAAGCGTGCATTAAAAACACCTTCCACTAGCATTGCTCCTTCCACTAGTAAACATAGTTGTCAGTAGTTGTGATTATAGTCAGTTGACTAGTTTGCCTGCTCATCTTCCTTTGCAGATTTGGGATACTCTCCATCCTTACTGTTTGTTTTCTGATTCCTGTTTGTGTCTTCTATGTTTGTTTTTTTATTACTTGTCTGCATAGTTGTATATGCACTGTGAGCATGTTCCTTTGTGGGTGTGATTATGCGCCATGTAAATCACGTTTGTTATTATTCATCTTTAATATTTCAGTGGTCCTTCATTTTGCTCTTATTGCTAGGTCACTTACAGTTTTGTTAGTGCTCAGCATGGTAGAAAATCCCAGTCCCATGTATTTGTATGCGTTAACCACTTCAGACTGATCCTTCTCATTCAACCACTGATTTCTAGCTGTTTGATAACCTATACAAAAGACAAGTATTTTAGCTAGTTTTACCTACAAACAAACTTTTTGGGCTGCCTGATGAAGAGGAAAAGTTCCATTGATGTGGAATTGAAGGCTGAACTTTCAGCTTATTGTGAAAAGCATGGTTTGACCCAAGGTAGGAAGGTAACAAGTGCACACACTGCCAGCAACCCTGCTTCCCCCCTGCAGGCAGTCAAAGAAATGAAATGTACTTAAGTTGCTACACCTAACACTTGCTTGAACCCTAGTGTATAGACTCTTAGTAGTAATCTTTACCATGTAAACCTATTTGTGACAACACCCTGGCATATCACTGGTCCTTGAACACTATGGTATGCATTCAGGAAGTCCAAAAATGCAACATATAATCTCCTGTTATTGTCAAGCTGTTTCTTTAACTGAAGTATGTAGATATAATCCACAATTGAATAATTCCTACAAAATGTTGCTTGTTTTTCGTCTATCACCTTGCTTTCTGTCCACTCAGTCTTTTGTGTACAATGTATGTAATAACTCACTACGCTGGTTAGTATAATGCCTCTAACATTATCTGGATTAAGTCATTCTTCTCGTAAGAAGGGGTAATATTTGATTTTGTCCATTGTTTTGGCCATGTTCCCTGATTATATATAGCATTAAATATTTTTGCAAGGAATGGTACTATGATGCTTGCAAATGTTTTTAACATTTCAGTCACAGTGCAATCTGGGCTGGCTGCTTTATCACTTTTTTAGTTGACTCATTTCGATTCTTTCTGATTTCGTGCTCTTTTGTGTTCATTTATGGACCTGCTTGGTTTTGCTATTCTCAATATTCCTGAGTCTTATGTTTCTGCCCATCCCTAATTCAATGCTGTTTTGAAATGGTTCGCCCACTCTTCTTCACATAGCACTCCCATTGTCAGCTGCCTCCTCCTACATCGCCTTACTGCTTCCCAAAAGATCTTTGGATTGTTAGTAGCATTTTCTAGAAAAATGATATTTTTTGGTGAATAAAAGCTTGTTGCATCACATTTAATAGAAGCTTTTCTTTCTATAGTCTTATTCTTCATCAGATGATTCAGCAAAAGATGCTGTTTACAGTCTCTCTTGTAGCACACATGTCCGTGCTATTGCTCACCATCTCTCAGTTCACATGGTATACTTGGTCTTGTGATGTCACTTTGATGGAAAGGCCCACTGCAGACAGCACAGTATGATTCCCAAACTTTGACTCACATATTCAACAGTTAAGCCTAGTAATTTGTTCTGGGTTTGTCCTTTCCCTTTCTGTGTTGATTTTATCTCCCCAGTGAGCAACCTCTGTGATCAAAAGTCTGGTTTCTTCTTCCTGGGAGGTTTGTACTTTACTCTTGAACTGTTGCTTTTCCAATCTAGGAGCACAAATGATGTGCCTTTCCAGATATAAAAGGGCACACATTTTAAAGATCAACGTTAACCTTACCACATATTTCATAACTATTTTAGCATAATTCAGGAATATGAAATAGAGGTAGGCTGTCTCTGCATGAGAAAACTGTGAGTTTCTCTAGTTTCTCATCCACTGATTTCTCCACAAGGTCAAGTCTCTGGTACATATCGCCAAGAGTATAATTATGAATGTCTGCTTCTTAAGTGTAGAAACCTCAGCACATACCTCTACCAGCTTTGATTTAATAACAACAAAGTCTTTCTAACAAGCATCAGTGCTGGACTTGATGCTGGCCTCTTGTCTGTCAAACATGTCCTAAGTCATGACCCATTCGCCACGATTTTTCAGCACACTGCCATCTGACATTTACACAAGATCACTGAGCTCCTTGCTGCTTATTGATCAACAAGTTACATTATTGTGTACACCTAAGAGCAAAGCCATACAGACAAATGTACATTGACTTTGCATAGAGAACAGTAAAACTATTTGCTCCTCATTGGAGCACAAAATACATGTGGTGTCATGTTCTGACATATCCCTGGCCATCTAGTGATTTGTGTGATGCAGTGTGTACATGAATATTGTGTGTATGTTGTATTTGACTTGTATAAATCCAAGTTAATACATTTGCCACACAATATACATATAATGTATAGGCTTCGATGTGTATAATGTAGAATATTCATAATGGAAGATCTCATATGTAATGTCTCCTTATATAACTAAGTGGATATCATAGACTCATGTAGATTCACTTGCAAGCCATGTACAGTAAATGTGAATTGTGAAGAAATGGATACATAGGTCAAATACTGTTGCAATATACATGATGTAGACTCAAAGATGGCTGTTTGTGCGGCCACTACATACACATAATTTGATGTTCAAAGGTGGTGGTTCAATTGTAACATGATACTTAGGCCGTCGTGGGATGCATGTAATGGGATGTATACACGGACATGAACAACAGAGGGTGGTGAATGTGAAAGGACAAGGAGACCAGATATGAAACTGACAGCAAAAAAAAGGTGTGTGAAGATGAAGGTGTGTAACCGCCAGGAAAAAAATAGGAATACTGGCAATTCTGACAGGAAACTTTAAACTAGGAAAGATCTCAAGGAGCAGTTTCTATTTCTCCTCTTTTCCTAGAAACAAGAATTTCCCTTAAAGTCAAAACACTTGCTATGCTGTCCCATGCCATTACTAATAATTCTCTCACTCTCTCATGTATGCATGAACACACATTATACAGAGAGACATGCACACAGGGAAATAGAGAATTCTGGCAGTGTTCTGGCATTGTCACTAATTGTGTATGTTATTACTTGTGTGATGTGTGCCATTCAAGACTGGTGTCTTAAGAAGAAACACCATAAACACCATGGTCATTATTTTTGTGAAAATGTATGAAATCGTATTCTTGAAGTCTGATAACAGTGTGACAAGCCGAACTTTAGTGCTCCTATATTATGAACATATACGCTGTTGATGACTCAAATCGATTTTCATTCTGTAAAGTAATCAGTTCTTAATATAGCTGCTGTTGTGATATTTAGTTTGAGAGCCATTAGAGTTAGGATTTAAACTAATGCCTCCAGTGTTTTTTCAAAGTTCTTTCTTTCCTTCCTGCAATGTTGTGTCATCAGTCCCATCTCTACATGTTCTCCTGACTGCTGTAACTTCTACCTATTTTCCTGACTTTAACAAAGTTAATTTTTCTTTAAGTTCTATTTACAGAAACGTGAAATGAATTGCTGCCAGATTACAGCTGCCTTTTCTTGCTTCCACTTTAAAAAATATTTAGCATCTTTTTAAGGCTGTACTTAATGTATAATTAACTTCAGCATAATGACTATATAAACAAAATTGTAGCATCTTTTTAAGGCTGTACTTAATGTATAATTAACTTCAGCATAATGACTATATAAAAAAATTTTCAAACTTAGTGGAACATTTGTCCAGTTAAGAATGCCATTTTAGAAAATAAATCATTGTGTATTTGCACACACTCCTGTATGCATCTGTGAAACATTACAGCTGCGGGCATGTTCTTTGTGCCTAGATAACGTTGTTTTCCTAGAATGTATTATCAGCTTAGAGATAATGTACTAAGAAGACGTACTAGAGATAAGAGCTTGCTTGAATGAAGAATATTGTATGAGGGATCGTAATATTGTAAATTACCTAGTGGAGACAGCTTAACAGTTACTTAAAATTGTTTTTCTCGCTATAAGAGAATTGCACAGATTGGAGTTTAAGTATTATTGTATAATTGTATTATTTGCTGTATCATTGTATATTTGTGGTATTGTACTAATGTAGTGAATGTTCTATTTCAGACCAGCATGTCCGAGGCAGTTCAGTAGCGCTTCGGTTTGATCCTCTCCAGCAAGCATCGATGCGATCTCCAAGCCAGAGCTCAGATGGTGAAGTGGATACAGCAGGTGTTCGCTTGACTCACACAGCACTGACGAGAGCCGACTCCAACGGTGACATTGTCTGTGGTAGCCCCATCCTGCCGCCTTCACCTTCATCTTCCATGGGGTCACCCCTCCCTGGTGAGTAGCATTCATGTAATGGTCTTCCTTCACCCTCCTACCACCATGCCAACTGCCCCACAGCCTCACCCCCTGGCCTATAGTGGGTCTGCAGCTTAAGGTGGAGTAAAAGATGACAGGTAGCGAAGTTAAAAATGGTTTGTAATCATTCTTAAGGTTGTTATTTTTGTGAAAGTGTATGAACTCAAATTCTGGAAGTCTGATAACATGTGCTTAACATGTGTCCAACAGCAGACAGTGAATATGACTTCTACCTGGCTGTAGCTGAGGATGACCTGGAGCCATTTGGTCTTCCCTTTGCTAAGCTGGTTGAGCAGCGAATGAACATGCGGCCGTGCCTGACCATCCGGGACATCCCTGCTGGCGCCCCCAGATTTGAGGCCATGGCCGAGACACTGGAGAGAAAGTAGGTCATGTTATTTTTTTCTTCCCTCTCTACACTGTATATTTGGTACATGTAGCTGCACAGACCCTGTGACCATGGCATAGATATGATGACCAGTAAAGCTATTTGTTATGATGATGATGATGCTGGCACACTGTAGTGACACATAGAACAGTTAGGAAAGGGAGAGCTGGCCAATATTTATCCAAAATGAAAAGTGTTAAGGTCCTGCATGTTAGTTGCTGTATAGAAGTTGAACTATAAGCGGTTCACCTTGTCTTGGGCATGAGGTATGGAAAGAGGTGATCCATGTCATATGCTCAGATACAATTTGACTATGGGTGGAATAAGCGACTTTTAGTATCTAGCCCTAACAAACCTCGAACCTCTGACTGTCTGCATCAAACCAAAGAGTACTAACACTTGCTGCAGTGTTTTGATTGTATAAAGGCAAATTTATAGGATACCTCTGGCTAGAGTTTTGTTAATTTAGATACAGACATATTTAGAGGACATCTGGGGCCAGAGTATTGGCCAAAATGTCACGACCTTTGCCCTTGAAGTTGTTGTTTATTTAGTTGGAAAGTGCTTCCACCTTGCGGTGATTTCGCACTATGGGGGGAAAGGGAGGGGGGAGGAAACCGGAGTACCCGGAGAAAACCCCCGCCGCCCAGCCCTGCGAACAAGTGTCACATACAGAGAGTGTCCCGAGACGAGATCTGAACCCTGAGCCGCTCACTGCAGTGGTGACAAGCGAGTGTTTTAACCACTACACTACCGGGGGCCCTTTGCCCTTGAAGACAGGTCATTTGCCTTAAATAGATGCTTTATCTCCCTTTATCCAGAATGAATAAGAGAGTGTATTTATCATGTGACATGTGTGTCCAGGTGCATTAGCATGCTACTGTTGAAATTTCTATAGTCCTTAGGATTGAATAGAAGCTCCTAACATGTCTTTCTACAGGTGTAGTGGCAAGCTAAACTCCTATATTTTCTATTAACAGGTGTAATGGCAAGGTGGTATTTGTGGTGTCACGGTCGTTCCACGCCTCACAGGAGTGTCAGTTTCTTGTGCATTTTGCCAAAACGCTCGACCCATGTAAGTAGTCCTTATCAACATCACTATCTACATAATTGCAGTGGTAACATGTGAGCTTACTTAAATGTTTACCGAATGCCTTTCTACCAAGTATCTGTGAGTTGATATGTCTACTGAATGCCTTGATACACATGTACACTGAGTGCCTACATCTTGACCATAAGATTACAATGTGTCATCATACATACTGATCTCATCTGATGTATAGAATTGATCACAAGGTGTTTAGCTGTTGACTTGCCTCATACAGAAACAGATGATCCTGATAAAAAAGAGATAATAAACTATTTCATTTATCTACTGATACCTCTAATAATTCTACTGCTATCCAAAATTAAAATCCTGTTACTGCTTGGTATCAATCACATTGTGCCATTAAACTATCAAAAGCTGTATCCATCGCTGTATTTTAAAACTGTATCCATCCTATAACAGATTTAGTTTTTTTTTCAAGGGTCATGGAAGTATTTGAAGTTAAAGAGAGTTTAGGAATACTAGAACAAAGGGCGTTGTTTTCTGTATTATTAAATATCATCTTGGTTTATGCCTCATGGCAAAAGAATCTGGAAAAAAAGTCAGTAGATTAAGGGAAATAACTTATTTGTTGCAGATGCAGTATGTCAGAAGTTGATTCCCTTGATTATTGATAGAGACGTTAAGATTCCTAGAGAACTGCAGGGGCTGAGCGGCATCCACTACAACCAAGCGCTGCGAGAGAACTGGCTGTGGAAAAAGTTATGGGAGGCAGTACACCACCACGGGGGTTCGCGATCGTCACAAGTTGCCTGCAGTCCTGCCTCCCTCTTTTCATTTAAGTGACACCTCTCCCAAGAATGTACCATGACACCCCTCCCAGAGAATGTGTCA
Organism: Marisa cornuarietis; assembly: GCA_004794655.1. Lineage (NCBI taxonomy): Eukaryota > Metazoa > Mollusca > Gastropoda > Architaenioglossa > Ampullariidae > Marisa > Marisa cornuarietis. The sequence goes on from SMMW01000147.1 coordinate 1,783,449, forward strand.
GGAGATTGTGAATGTTCTCTTGGCCTCCATCCGTCCAGAGTGTTTTGTATAATGCTGTGATGGTGTTACACTAATCCTAATCTAGAGTGTTGGGATAAGGCCATGCCAACCTTGGTCTGCGATATTCACCATCAGGTGTTTTTTCTTTTTGGGGCATGTTATGCTGTGTGGCTCCAAGAGACAGACACAAATAGATGTGAGACATTTGCAGCATACACAAGGTCAACGTAAACATTGTGTTACAATATGGTTGTGCTACAATTTGAATGATATGCTTGAGTAATGGAATATTTAAATGACAGTTATTATTATTTCTTGATCTGCAGCTAGTTACAGCTTGTTGATCCAGACTTGCAGCCTGTTAAGTGAATGAACAGGGCGTGACTGGAACTGAGACAACTCCTGGGCTAAAAAAGCATGAAACGGACAGAGAACATTCAAAGAGTTTCCAGTTATAAGTTTACATATGATAATGTGACATTTTTATTGGGTCCTTTGAGGTTTTTCCGATAAAGGTTCTACAGCTCAACTAGAGAATTTCCTTCATTTCCTTCCATGTTAAGAACTTTTCATAAAATAAGTTTAAGATTTAATAAATAGAAACATCATTCCAAGTACTGACAATTTTTTTAAGTGTGATTCTCCTAGCTTAGTTTCTTCTCTGTGCATGTGTTTTGTAAAGTTTACAAATACCTTAAAATAGTGTGTACTTTCTGTGAAAAAGCACCTATGAGGATGCATTAGTGGTTATGAAGTAGTTGAGAAAAAAATGCGCCAATACCTGTACTAATGGTCAGGATGACAAAAGTTGACAATGTGCAACATTGTCCTTTATTCAGAATATACACGCACATACGGCTGTCACAGAAGTGGCACCAACACAATGACAGTGAAGAAAATGAGCGGAAGTAGGACAGTAGACAAGAGATCAGAGGGTAAGTCTATGCTTGTGGATTCATTTAGCAGTGAGACGAGTGTAGGAAGAGAAATGGTCTATTGAGCAGAAAGCGTGAACATCATGGAAGTGGAGAGAATACAACAAACTAAAAAAACAAACCATCTTAAGATAGCACAGAGGTGGCACTGGAGACCATTCGACGATGAAGGTAAAACCGACTCGGACATAGCGGTTTATACTAGTATCAGAAAATAATACTCAGTAGACAAGCTTCACAGGGTATCGATAAGATGACGGAGAGCAGCTGCCGTTCAGGCGAAGGGACATCACAAAAACAAAGTCATGTAACTGAAAGCAAAAATATATTTACAAAGAGAACTGTGCTGAATTCATTACTATCAATGTCACTACAGTGTAACTGAAAGTCGGGAACACAGTACTATGTCAATGAATCTTACTGGAAGTGTCGTGAGCATATGGATAACATGTTACCACCATATGAACAGTCACGATAGTATGGATAACAATATGTTACCACCATACGAACAGTCACGAGTATAGATAACAATATGTTACCACCATACAAACAGTCACGGGTATAGATAACAATATGTTACCACCATATGAACAATCACGATAGCATGGATAACAATATGTTACCACCATACGAACAGTCATGAGTATAGATAACAATATGTTACCACCATGTGAACAGTCATGAGTATAGATAACAATATGTTACCACCATACGAACAGTCACGATAGCATGGATAACAATATGTTACCACCATATGAACAATCACGATAGCATGGATAACAATATGTTACCACCATACGAACAGTCACGAGTATAGATAACAATAGGTTACCACCATACAAACAGTCACGAGTATAGATAACAATATGTTACCACCATACAGTCACGAGTATAGATAACAATATGTTACCACAATATGAACAATCACGATAGCATGGATAACTATGTTACCACCATACGAACAGTCACGAGTATAGATAACAATAGGTTACCACCATACAGTCACGAGTATAGATAACAATATGTTACCACCATACAGTCACGAGTATAGATAACAATATGTTACCACCATACAGTCACGAGTATAGATAACAATATGTTACCACCATATGAACAGTCACGATAGTATGGATAACAATATGTTACCACCATATGAACAGTCACGAGTATAGATAACAATATGTTACCACCATATGAACAGTCACGAGTATAGATAACAATATGTTACCACCATATGAACAGTCACGAGTATAGATAACAATATGTTACCACCATATGAACAGTCACGAGTATAGATAACAATATGTTACCACCATATGAACAGTCACACGTCAATCTCAGTGTCTGACGATTGTCACATACAACTCTACTACAGCTATTCGGACTAGATCAAATATACTGTACTAACAAAAATCTTAATTTGAGAAATAAATATGAGAAGAACAACCAACAAAAAAATAACCTAATTCACCGTACATTAAAACACAAATGGTAAGTCCCCTCCACCCGATTTCACGATACCAAGTCTTTACAGTGCACTCTGTAGCCAGTCGTTACAGTGGACTTTGTAACCAGTCTGTACAGTGGACTTTGTAACGAGTCTTTTTGAAGTCTCCGCCGTCAGGTCAGGTCAGCAGCTGACTCAGCTCCAACAAAGAAAACCGTCACACGTAGTCTTTTCCCATTTACGCCCCAAAGTTCAGTAAGATCCGGCGCATCAGCCAACGACGACCACCAAAAAAAAAAAAAAAAACAAAAATAAAAAACTGGTCAGAAAATTACATTCCTTGAAAATCTAACAATCATTCGCTATATGTCAACAGGACGGAAATGTCCGCAAACAGTCCCGATGTAATGCTCGTGACACAAATGTGGGCCGTTGGTAGCTCACGGGGATGCTAGGGTGTCAGTAGGTGACGGCCCCTACAGCCTGTAGGGAGCTATAGGGATAAAACTAATATCAGCTGCCGTCACTTCGTGTGGAGCCCAGTGACAATTCAACTGACATCTTGACTGTGTCATAGACAGCACCGCTATTTTTGCCTCTTTGCACGAGAACCCTGTGTAAAGGCTCGATAGATGTACCGCAAAACACAAATTTATTTTGTTAGACATGTCCTTCTGCATTTTTCAGAATATTCCAGCTGCACTTTTTAGACATATGTTACCACCACACTTGTCAAATATTCATGAAATGGAGACTAATATCGGTGCACAATCACACAGACAATTATGCACTCAAATCCGAGAAAGGACTGATAGTATAAGTCACAGTAAAATATAAAGAGTATTATTCATTTGTCTTTAGAAGGCAACCCACATTTCCCATACAGGAGTGCCTTTCAAAACAGTTTCGCATTATAGAAAAAAAAAACCAAATTGCCAATCGTATAAGTTGTATTCCAAGTCTGACAAAATTCAGTTTTAATTATTATTGCGAGAGCATTAAATCATTAGAAAATTGTTCACTTCAATCACATAGTATGCAATGAAAGTTGCTTGGAGATGCTGAGGAAATGTTATAATAAATTTAATGAAAGGACTGGTTTTGGTTTAGTTATTTAACCACGAATTCAGAAAGAACACAAAACAAGCGAAAAAGAAGGAAGAAAAGTAATATAATAAGGATTACAAAGAAATAAAACGGAAAACTGCGCTCCTCCTGAGTACACATTAGAAATTATTGTTGTATTCCTCCCGTTTCATTCTTTAAGACCGATTTGAATTTGCTTCTTTAATGTATTTCGTGAGTTTTATTTTTAAAAAAGTATTTTCACTATAGCTTACGTACATCGTTGTTTACCTTTAACGAAAAAAGTTAGGTCATTTTTCTTTACCAATTCAATATTCGTTTCATTATTTTTCTTTTGCCTTTTGTTTTTGGCTAAGATCTTATTTACCTAGGCTAAACGCGCATTCCTTTATTCCTGTTTCAGATCGAAACTAATACATTGCTTTGTATTTGCCTTTCCGGCTTGCCCACTCGATTTTCATTTCTAGAGGTTGTGATTTTTCTTGGCGATTTTCGGTGTCGTTTAAATAAATATTGCCTTCACTCGTTAAGGCCCGTGTAGCTGGTGGAAATAGGATTTTTTTCCTTCGAGCAAACGGAATTAGACACGTAATCGTAAGAGAGGGTGCAGCCAGGCCGTCGGCATGTGACATGAGGTGTCGTCAATCTTTGTCACCCGTAACTGTCAGTCACAATCTTATGATACAGAGAAAATGAAGGAAGAAAAAAAAAGAGATTGATACAGGGCTGGATGAGGAGAAATGTCCACAGATACTGTCACCCCAAATGTTCTTATACACTGTCACCCGCAATATCAAAGACTGCAGCGTGAGTCCTCAAACATTATCACCTAACTGCCTTGACAACCTTGTCCAGTTGTTGGTAGCTCTTCCACTTCGTTGTCTCCATGTGTAGAAGTTGGAGCGTATACTTGGACAATGGTGTCGACATTATGGGGCTTAGCTGAGACACAGTTTGTGGCCGTCGTCCGTTGTTGTTTCCCCAAATCCTGTCATCTGACCTCCACCAGTCCCACAATGTCCCACTGATACCATTTTAGCTCGTGTGTGAGTTGTTGTACTTTTCCGCACTGGTATAACGCACGTACGTTCCACGTGCCAATGGATGTTCCTTCTCTTGGCTTGATTTCTGCTTTGGTTTCAGTCTTGGCTCCAGTAGTACACTTTTCGCTGACCCCACGCTGGAGCCTCCCGATATGGTGCGCGGTCGTTGTTAGTCCGGGCCGCGACCGATCAGGCATGTTATTTCTTTTGCGGCGTATATCCATGGTCCTTACATTGAGCTTATACACTTGGTAGCGCTAATCCCTTCTCCAAGTGAACCACAGCCGATAGTCATGAACACGTAGGCGCTGCATGGCCCTGACCGGTACTCTCGTCGTGGAGAGTTTTCGCCCGCTGATGCCGTGTTAATATCAGGCTTTTCTGTAGGGGTTTGCTCCCTTAGCCTTTATCTTTCCCAAGATTCCCCCAAGGCAGTGGGGCCATTTTTCCTTGGCTTGGATGAGAGAAAGTTGACCGCTCCCTTGCCGGCAGGTGGAAAGATGGCGGTAGCGGCAACCACATGGTCTTCTAATTTCTGTACTAGTCACATGATCTTACTAGTCAATCAAACATCAAATATTAATTAGCTTATGGTCTTGTAAAAGCCTCTCTCAGAGTGGCTGGAGCATTTATAAAAAATTGTACAAAATAGATACAGAATTACAGAAATAAATTAACTTAGATGGCCTACTTTCACATTTTAAGACGTCTGAGTTGACCGCTCCCTTACCGGTAGGTGGAAAGATGGCGGTCGCGGCAACCACGTGGTCTTCTAAATTTCTATACTAGTCACATGATCTTACTAGCCAATCAAACATCAAATATTAATTAGCTTATGGTCTTGTAAAAGCCTCTCTCAGAGTCGTTGGAACATTTATAAAAATTTTACAAAATAGATACAGAAATGAATTAAATTAGATGGCCTGCTTCACTTTTAAGTCATCTGAGTCGACGGCTCCCTTGCCGGCAGGTGGAAAGATGGCGGTTTTACAATTATTAATGAAAAAAGAACCACTTTCGACAGGTCGACAAGGCCAGAGAGATCTCCAAGAGTGCATTGCTAACGGTGCTCAGTTGACATTTTCTGCAGTCGCCAGTCACATATGTACGTGTGTGCGTGGCGCGTGGGTTTGACCCTGTGTATCTTTCTCTCCGAAAGAATGCTTCCTGTCAGAAAACTTACAGCTAGCCTTCACGCATTGGTCAAGTGGACATAAATCATCTTTTTTAGTCTGTCAACTTTCTAAGCAGCGAAAATGGACAGCAAGTAATAGAAACACCAACGGAAAGAGGCACAAATAAATAAAAGCAGGAAACAGAGCACGAAAACAAAGAATGCAGGATCACAAGACGGAGAAAACTATTCGTAGAGACAGCCCCTTTACACCAACAAATTCTTGTTGAAGTGCTACGCTTAGATATAAACACAAGGAAACAAGTAATGCACGTATCCAGGTGTTTCGTGACCTCGTAACCGCGAATAATTAACGAGATTAAGGTGCAAGGCCGTCGCTTAAAATTGAGAAACCAGGGTCCGGTCGTTAATTTCATTTACATAGTTTTGAAAACATTCTATTTAATTTTAACGAATAACGTTTCCCGGGAACATTATGATGACTTGTTTGAATTAGTGCTGAAAGATATGCAGTTCATCTTTCTAAAGTAAAAGAGTGGGAAGATGACATGACCGAATTTTACTTACATAGATATTTACAATTACTGTGTCCTTTCGATAGGCGTCGACGTCCGAGAGATAAAAAAATAACAGTTTAGAAAGTTTTTAATATTTCTTTAGAGACAAGGTGGGAAGAGTTTATTTATGTTGTCCAACGGATGACCTGGATTTTTTTCTATCATCTGAAGTAACGAAAGTCTGGCTGACAACGACTCCAAACATCGTGCTGGGGTGTTAAATAGTCACACAAAAAATGAAAAACAACAGGCTGCACATGCATTGCGCGAAAAGGCAAAGCGTGCAGCTATTCCAATATTATAGAAGTCAAATTATTTTTTTAAATTTTGATTTCAGGCAATACAACAGTATATTTGGTACAAATGTATGAACACGTCAAATACTACAAAGCAAGCACACACACACACACACACACACACACACACACACACACACACACACACACACACACACACACAAACAAACAAACAAACAAACAAACAAACATGCGTTAGAACAGAAAATAGTTAATAGAATATAATACTGTCCACAAAATAAGAGCATAAAATATGTAATATCATGAACCTATATGTTAACACCTATTTTAAGACATCTATGAATATTGTACATGTATCTCCTTCTATATGGAATATGCCTACAGAACATCTCGCACATAAATTTTCTGCACCGATATGTAGTAACAATGAAATGGTGGGACACAAAGAAATCTGGAGCCTATGCATCTGGATCATGTTACCTTCAAAAGACATTAAAGCTCAGCAGCATATGGTAAAGACTGTGATCATGAGATAGTGTCGACTGAGGATGTTCCCAGAAAGCTGCAATGCTTGATACAGAAAGAATGTAAAGAAATGGTTGCTTTCTCAGCTATAAGCAACTTGTTTCATAAGCAACTTGTTTCATATTAAAAGCTCTGTTTTCTCAATGTTGACTTCTCTATCCTAATGTTCGGGGTTTCTTGTGTTCAACACTCTGAGCGCAATGAACCTGGAGCATTTTGTCCTTCAATATTCTTGCTTTTTTAATGGGTTTAAAAGTTGACACCAGTAAACGCAATTTATTACAATGAAAAGGGTGTGTATGTAGATGGGAAGCCTCTTAGAACATTTTTGCTATAATTCTCTGTACATGGGTGAAGTAAAGTAAAACCAAATAAAGATGCAAATTCACTCAGTTTAGACAAGCTAGTTAGATATTTCCTGATAATAATTGCTGCAGCTGATGATAAAGGTCAGTGTAGTTGATCACTCAACAGCTAGTTCCCCCACCACACTTGTACTGCGGTATCTTGCTCATTATAGTGCATTAACTCCCTTGTGCAGAGTGAAATCTGTAACAACCGTTAACTAGCAAACTAGAAAAATAACACCCCCCATCAAAACAAAATAAAAGAAAACAACTAAAGCAAAACAAACATCTGAATCCACGGTAGTCTCGTCGTGTTAGCACGGCGCTTGTGCCTGAGAATGACTCTGGGGCCTCGTGGCAAGACTCATACGAGTCACATGGCATCGGTTAATTGAGCCGCAGACAACAAGAGTTAATTCCACTACGCCGCAGATAGTTTAATTAAAGTGGGGCGCACGTCCACCTCTACACCTGCCTGGAGGGCAAGTGCACGCTGACGTCACTGGAGCCGCTTGCAGAGCGGTGTATCAGCTGCAGCAGCTGGTCGCGGCAGTCAGGCTGTTGGCGCCCGGGTGGGCGGGGCGGGACCCACAGTTGGTGCGCGCGCTCATGCCAGAGGTTGGACTGCTCAAGACTTCAGTTTTCTTGAAGAGCGGGATCAGCTTTGGGTGTGAACTTACGCTTGTGCTGTCGTGGGCACGAGGTTCGCAAGATAGAGACACATAAGAATAATATGTTTTAAATATCGTCCGTGCCACTACCAACATCCACATCCTACTTCTTATTTAACACTTTCTTGAAAGAACTCCAGATAAAACTCAATAACAGCCTTCGAGGTTTCCCAGTCCGCTGTTTACAGTGAATATGCTTAGGTTCAAGCAGCACAGCAGATCTTTGAACACAGTTTGAAATACTTTTTTTTAAGTCATAATTCTGTCTACAAATAGTTGCTAGACATACTTCACGGGATGAACTGTTACCGGTGTAACGTGTGACTAATGGCGGTAAATGGAAGCAAGTCCGCTGTTGTGTGTCTGAATTCTACTGGCGAAGTTAATAGCTGGCTCCAGTGTCTGAGAAAATCTCAGATTATTGTTTCCTCACCATCGTCATAATTTCACCTGTGGTGACGGCGACTCGACTGACTGGTGGTGTGCACACTACGGCAAAGGCTGGAATACTGAGTCACGTGACTGACCTCTTGTCTGCTAACTCTGTGCCGCATTTTTTATTCATCACAAAATGAAAAGAATTATGTGTAAAGAGACACACGCTAGGTTCTGTGAAAACAACACTGGGTAGGCACCACTCTGACATCGTCAGACATTTTAAAACTTGTTTAAAAAATACTTTCTACATCGTGGCCCCGTCTTTTGACATTGCGCCATTACCTGTACTTCTTGTGACACTGTTACTCGTCATCGTACGACAGTTCGCCATTACTGGCATCTCTCGTGGCATCGGTTTCTTCAACGCACACATTCAACGTCTTCTACTCAACTGACAGCCGGAGGAAAACGCGACAGGTTTCCAACAAACTTATCAAATGAGTAAACTAAGTAGTTACACAGTCTGATATTTTATCGCTACAGACGACACTTACACCCGGAAACAAAGTGCTGCCAGCTGAATTCATAACACGAAGGTAAGTGCCACTACCTTGTTACAGCCGTGTGCTGAGTATATGTAAGTGAATCTACCATGTTAATACCACAGGTATTCATTTAAAAATAAATGTTTACATGTGTGCGAGATAATTTTATTAACATTTTTCTCCTCTCTATTTTTCTCATTCCTGTAAGGTCAGTAAAACCTAGAGACGTGGAAAATCCCAACAAGCTCTTGAAATCAGTTTCCTTTTAAAATATCCCTTGGAAAAAGATATCTTTGCTTCTGGCTGGTTCATAAAAAGTGTGAGATAAAATACAGCTGTGGTGTGTGAGAGATATGTCGCACTTGCAATAAGCTCTTAAGTTGTTGAGCCACACCTCGGGAAGAAAACCTCTCAACGGTCTTCTCACTGACAACAGCGTGCACGTCACTCTGTAAATAGTAGGACGTAGTTCGTCTGACGATCATTGATCTGCTGATAATTTATAACGGGTCGAACAAAATACAGTATTCATTAGTTGGTCAGTGTGGTCTCCTCACAGCAAGTGGTTGAAAATATAGTAAATTTATTTTGTATATTGTATAGTATGCTATATTGTAGAATATAAATTGGCCAGTGGTCTCTCCTCACAGCGACTCGTCGAAAATACAGTACAACAACAAGCAAGTGTGGTTTCCTACTACTCTAGCCCTTTCAAAGAATAACAAAATACTTACAGGGAAAGAGTGCAATGATGCTTTTTTCCTAAAGGGGTGATTGGCTGACACTAGTTTTTACACATTTTTGCTTTTAAGATATGAATCATCACAGACACGCACTCGCGCACACAAGCACACACACTTATACTGGGGTGGGCCAATTAAAAGTACTTCGCCTTCTATAGTACGCTGGCTACTTTTAAGAGATCCATCCTGTAGATACATGTACTGAAGATATCTGTTCACTTACTACATGATAACCTCCTTTCTGTTTGCTCCGTTAATTGCTATATTCACTTTCTGTATATTTCCTCAGACTTTTTGTTCCAGTCTACATAGTTTCCTTTCCTTTTCACAAAGTGGTTTAGGGGTCTGTACCTACACATTGTCCAGCCGCATGCCACCCATGATTCAGGATGTCCAAAACTGTGTGACTATTTCTTTCTCTACACTGTCCTTCAGCATGGCATCTCGTGTCTCCTTGGCAGCGCGATTATAATGGTGCTTCCTTTTGATTGAGTTTTATAATACTCTGAAAGTCAGCTGCGTGGTCAACTTCATGCAATTTTTTAAGCCACTGAGACTGTGTAACTAGTGCTAAAATGGGTATATGAATAAAGCATAAACTGTGGTAAGATAAAAACAGACACTTGTGCAACTACAGCTTAAAGCTCACCTAATGTAACTCATGTAATTAACGCAATGAATATTCGTAAATAATTACTTATTAATGCAATCACACAGAATATTCGGTGTATGGGTGAAAAAACGTTACCCGTAATGGAAATCCATCTAGTCTTGTGTTCCTGTCGACAAACTCCCCTTCCGACTCAACTCTCCACCACCACAAAAAGAGTTCATAAGAAAAACTGCTTTTTTAATCCATTCGCGACCGGACCGCGCGGTATAATTCACCCGCGTAGCTCGGTCAACGCTTGGTTTCCCCCCGGTATAATTCGCCCGCGGCTTTCTTCTAATTTTTTACGTTTTAAAATGCGTTGTTTTGGATAAAAAAATTAATGAATTTGATAGTTGATTCATTTTTCTATCGATTGATCTTCTTTTTATGTCGTAGTTTTTACTTCTGACAGTAATTTTCTGCGTGTTCCCACGGTACCTGTCTTTCTGTTTGGAAAATGATTAGCAAATACCCGGGATAGAAAGTTCGACCGGCAGCTTTCAAAATTTATATTTATTAACCTACAGTAAAGACATCCATCAGTAATACACCGTTTAAAAGAGCATTTTTAAAACATTCACTTGGTATAAATTTTAAGATACATAGGTTTTGTCTTCGAGTATTAAAATCAAATGAAAGATTACGACTGTACGCGCTTTAGAACTTTTGGAAATCGCCGATCGGATATTAACAAAATAATTATTTACACAATATATACAGACATAAAGTACTAAACAAACATATTTTTTAATAGAATATACATTAGAATTTTAATATTACTTACTATTTTCTTCTCCTTTGCGGTTGTTGAAGTAAAAATCTATGTCAAAGTGAGACACAACGTGCTTCGATTCTCGAACTTTCCTTTGTTAAAAAAAAAACTTTTGACTTCCTGCGATTTCAAGGGAGACGATTTCCAGTAGTAGTAGTAGTACAGTAGTAGTTTCCTCCCTTATGTTTTTATTTATTTTTTTTGGGGGGGGCTCGGAAAACCTTTATAAAGTTTGTGTGACTGCTCATTATCATGGCATTTTCTGTTAGGAATACCATAAAAGTGTGTTTTTAAGCAAACAAAAGGTAAATACGTTTCTTTTCTACACATTTTGATCTATCATTATCAATTTAAATTGTTCGTCTACCTCTTTCTGTTAATTTTATATAATTTTTTGAAAAAGGGGGTAAATTCATGGTACCAGCGATGGTAACGGCCTCTCAGCCTTGCGTAAGCAATGGATTAAATTTTCTGTAAAGACAAATGTTAAAGGATATTTGGAATAGTGGGTTAAAGGTAGGCGACAATGGCTAGAGACTCGTGGATGCACGAGTCTGTATTACAAATAGACTAGTCTACATGTTTATAGTCATGAAACAAAATGCAACCGTGGTAACTGTGTATACCACTATGTACAGCCATTTAGAACCAAACACTTTGTAAGAGGGAGGTAAGCGCACAAAAGAAAAAGAAGTGGGGAACATGGAGGCATAAACATATACGAAAACATTAACTTGCACTGTAAAGAAATCTCACTTCAATGTGCTACTTGAATGAAGTGGCATTTAGTTCCAGAGTTTTCAGAAGACCAGTTCTCACTGAAAGGTTTTAGTATAGGAACTAAGGGCCGAGTAGTTGGGCCTTCTTGGCCGGCTTTCAGATGATGCTGAGCAAAAGACAGCAAACAATAGACCTGATGTCATTCTGTTGTGTCAGTTAATGCAAAGGAATTGTGTGCTGTCGTGCACAGTACATCCGCAAAAATACAATGCTGACATCGATCCGGCCCCACTTGGGGCCACGTCTAGCTTCCTGCTGGCAATAATCTCTTTTGTGCGGCTCAGATTAGGTAGAAAGCTTTTTTGAAATGTCCCTCGATATGTTGGTATTATCATAGGAATATTACATGTGGTTCTCTGATAGTCCCTGTAGTCTCACTTGTCTAGCGCAGAGTCCAAACTATATCTGGTACTTCCATATACATGTACCATGTGCGCACACATGAGACCACCCACCAGGCTTCCCCCCCCAACACACACACATGCACGCCATATATATATATAATGGGAAGTAATAACAATTATCATTGTACTTATCATTATCATTATACTGCATCTTTTTAACAAGAAGACAGGGGCTGTGGAGAACAGGTGAGAACAGGTGAGACTGACAAAGAATGTAAGGAGAAGGCGATAGCAAGAAGGTGAAGGCAGGATGTAGCCTGATAGCCATGGACTGATAAAGAATTTGTTTCCCGAGGTGGAATGGCGCCGATGGTGAAAGACAGTACTCGATCTCTGACGTTGTCTGTTGGGGAAGAAAGCAAGAATCACTTATAAAAACAATTTCTCTTAGAGGTTATTGATGATGATCTATCATTTGCGATCTTTCCTTAAACGGAGCAAAGCAGAAGTCACATCTAGGGACCAGTGAATGCTCGTGCTAGAGTCATCAGTTTATTCTCAGTTGTCTCGCAACTGTTATCATGAAATTACTGATGTAATACATGTTTATACATTAAAATAATAAATCAAGTTAAAAGGGAATCCTTTTGAATGTATAAATTGATTTGCAGTGTTTTGGTCACTAAGCTAAAAATATCTCGGTAACTTCCTCTTGCAGGCTCCTATAAGATACGTTCCCACCACAAATACCACATCCAGATTGTCGACCCAAAATATCGTATAATTAAAATATTAAAAAGGACCTTATGGCAATGACTTGATAATATCTGTCATGTGTAAGATTTTGATGGAGATGACTGGACTGGAGATGACATGTTCTCTTTTAATGGTCAGGCAACACCTTCTCCTGTCACACAGCGCTAAGCCCCTACTTTCAGAGAAAATTGTTTAGTTAGACAGCACTAACTCTTATAAATGCGAAAAGTCATATCACATAGGCCATATCACAAACAAGAAAAAACGTGATTCGAAGAAAGACGGCTGGGAAAATACTTATTCCAGATAAAATAAAAATTCTATATATAGAAAATTATTCTGTAGTTCATTGGTTGTCGACATTGAAAACTTCACACAACAACAACAAAGAAATAATAATAATAATAATTCCCGACACGGAGGCGAGCTCAATGTGCTTTAAAAAAACAAGGGGCAGTAGGCAGTGATGCTGTATGACAGAGACAGGCATAACAGTCAGACAAACATACATACATAAACACATGAACAGTGAACATTACTAAGAACATGAAGGAGTAAGGTGGAGAAAGGAGCAGTCAAGGTAGCCCCATTACAGTAGGAATTCCCAAAGAGAGAGATTTTATGTCCAGACCGGAAAGCATGTAGTGTCCCCACTCTATGGAGAGACAGAGGCACATCTGCTGTACTTTTAAGTTGTGTTTGATGCATCGAGTTCTAAAGCCATTTCAGTTTTTTTAGGGGGTCGTCAGAGAAATAGGTTCAGTAAACAGTGCGTTAGATACGTGAGGAAACAATAGTAGTGACTTTTTACCCGTGAAAAAAATTAACATGCAAATACCGACCATGTAACTTTTATCGTAGTTTCGTAGATATGGGTGTGTGATGCAAGGACACTGTTTTCTGACCCAGGATTCAGACATTCGAGACCAACAACCCGTGACAAATTTGCTATTGCCCGAAACACAGATCAAATGACTATGCATGGATCAAGAATAAAACGGGGCAAACTTGTCTAGTTTGAACCTATGACCTGGCTCGACTCTCTAATCTCTCTGTCAGGGCACCCTTGAGGAAAGTCGAAACCCAGGTCGACAGAGAAAGAACTGACTAGCGAACTAGAAGAAGATTGAACGACCCATACAGGGCCTCCATGCCACAGCACAGCAAAGGCCACTCTTGAAATCTTGCCAGTTGCTGCCTCCTCCAAGTTCCATATATATATATATATATAATATTTGGGATAAACCATAAGTAAATCCCTGTAGAAATTCTACTCGGATATATCTATGAATAAATTTTGTAGCCTATATACATAATCTGTTAGAATACACTATGATTAACGCCTTGTGGCTAGCATACACCATGATGAAGCTCCTGTAGCTCAGCTACGATACACCTTGATCCTGTAGCAAGCTTGGGAGGCTTCACACAGTCTACTGAAAGGTCTTTTTCTAATAAAATAAATCGTGTTTCTATATTTGCGGGCATTAAAGTTTGCTAGCAAATATCTAGACTGTTTTCTTTTTCTGGTTTTCTTACTCTCTTTCTGTGTGTGTGTGTGTCTCAGCTATCTTGGTTTTCTCATCCCGGTATCGGCTCAAATTGCCGACCCCTTCTCTCGGCGCTGTGTTCGTTCTCTCTAAAGACGCCTGTAACCCCGACCTACAGTTTCTAGTGGTTGGCTGTAGCTAATCAACTTCCTCCTAGGCAAAGTCCGTCTGAAGGAAGTCGGCACTGCTTCCCTTTCCTGACAGTACTTAGCTAGCTTTGTATACGTTTGAAAAAGATTTTTTTACACTTAGTATTCTTGCAATAAAAGCCAGTCGCTCTATTCTACTAAAGCTTTGCTATGTTTGTCCTCTCTAGATGAATGGATGTGTGTGTGTGTGTGTGACAGAGAGAGAGAGAGCGTGTGCTTCTATATACCGTGCGTGTGGGTTACATCTGTGTGTGCGTGTTGCAAAGTTGTGTAAGGGGGCACGCGCACGTAACTGTACACGCGGACGTGTGTAAATGTGTGTGCACGTGTATGCGAGTGTGTGTTCGTGCGTGTTCGAACCTTCTCGTCTCTTTCACCTCGTTGTTGTTGTTGTCATCGTCATTGCCCTTATCGAAACTCCTTGATTACCAGCTTAATTTCTAGCTTAATTACGTTCGCTCTTTATTTACATACCTGACTCGCAGTTTGATTTTCGCTGAGTACAGGTAAAGAGAATTTTCTGAAGTGTATACAGATCATATTCCTTATAAATAATTGAAAGGGGATCTCTGTTGTTATTGAGACGCAACTTGTTGATCTACACAATAGCAGCATCACATTAAAAGTTCTTTTCTCGAGCAGGAACTGAACATTTGTTTTCCACACACTGCTTCTGCTCGGTACCTGGAGTAAAACCCGCGACTCCCACCATGCACTTAGCTCCTCACCTCTTTAACTGTCTGCCATCCTCTCTTTCTTTCAGCTTGTTTTCACCGAATCGTCAAACCCTTCATACAAGGCGTTGTTCAGAGCTATTTCTATCTCTCTTCTCTATCAAACCTTCCATTATCGCTAGACCTTTCGGGTGACGACCTTGTCGATACGTTTTGAGAAAGCTGATGATATTCTCCTCGGGTATTTTCAGTGTTTGTCTCTCCTCCTCCGGTTCAAATTCAAAAGGGGACCGTAACATGCACGATAACAAACATTGGAGGATGCTGGCCTGGCTAAGACTAATTTGCTGGGCACGGCACCAGGGCAAAGGTCAGTCCGCGTCTCTAAGCTGTTACTTAAGCTGTCAAACGGCTGCCCACGTGACGCCAGCGCTGTAATTACTCCGCAGATTGATAAGGCGTCAGCCGCACGCCGCTTCTCATCCGCGGGAAACTCGCTTCCTTGTGCCCCGTCCGCGTGCCCCTTTTGCATGGCCCCTTCTGGCCCTTCATTCATCACGTAGTCGTCAGTCCCACTTACTGCAGTCATTTATTTACCGTTTTTGTTATTTGCTGCTCGGAAATCCGTGACCCGAGGTTGTGAAAAATAGCGCCGCTTGTTTGGGAGCGTGAGGACCACAGCGCATGGCACGCCATTCACACAGCATCACGGTCTTCACGTGACCGGCTGCGCCTGCAGTGACTATGTAAACACAACCACTTGCTGATTATGTAACCTTTTTTAATATTCTCTGTTAAAAATAGTTTAAACGGTGGCTTGTAGCAAGACATAGTACTCTTCCTTAGTAACTTTTTTTTTCAAAATCTAAAGCCACGGGTAACATGTTATAACAGTACAAACTATAGAAACCAGACACGGTCTAGAAGCTTTCCGTTGACACATTTCAGACAAAATCTAGAACTAATTTCGACAAACTGCCTGGATTTGCATGGTGCGATCGCGCTTGCGCAAGAACACACACACAAACACATTGCCTCACTCTATTTATAGTATCAAGACTAGACGGTGACAGAGAGGACATTGTTAAAAGCACAAAGATATTTCGTGCTACTAATGTCTTAGGTTAATAAGTTGTACGACACCAATGAGTTAATTAAAAAATATCTTCTTGTTAGGTTATAATCATTTATTTGTAATGTTTTCGCTATATTGATAAAAAAGGAGTTATAGCATGTTACCCCTGGCTTTAGATTTTGTAAAACAAAAGGCTGGCAAGAGCACAATGTCTTGCTACAAGCCACTGTTTCAACTATTTTAATAGAGAAGATTTAAAAATGTTACAACAAGTATATATTTGTGGGTTACAAGCAAAAGATCAGTAACGAGTCACTGACCGCCATCTTGCTGCCCTGGCAGTGTTTCATGAACAGTCTGTGGGTGTTTCTTCGGCGACTGTCATCATTGTTTGTTTGTTGTCGTCCGAGTCACGAATGGAAAGTTTTCACAGCCAGTCGACGCTAGACAGTTAGATAGATATGAGGCAACCACATAATAAATTGGCGACTTTGATCCATACACGTTTTTCATTTATTCCCACATTAATTTAGTGACTGTTCACAATATCCCCTGTTTTTTCCAACAATCACTTTCCTGTACTTTTAGTTCAATCTTCATGTTTAAGGGGGAATATTGTTGTGTATATTTAGCTTAGTTTTTACTGATTTTCAGATCCGTGCACACTTATGTGCATAGTGAGTAAATAATTATTCTAAACTTAATTCAGACTGTAAATGCTGTAAATGTTGTTATTTATTGTATTATGAACTATCTGCACATTGAAAGATATGTTCAAAGGTTCACAGAATTTTATTTAATTGTATATATCATGCCAGCATGCAAAAAATATTAACAAGACGTCCTTTAACAGCAGACATAACATCGTGTCGAACAGTAAACAAAGCACACTAAAGAACATATTTTATTCTGTTCAAACTATTTTATGTCAACTTACCAAGTAACTTCTCCATCAGCAGGAAATCATACATTATCGCTCAAGCACAAAATAATAATCATGCATAATGAGCAAATTATGCATAATGTCGCATTTTACCTCTGAGAATAACTGCCTCTGTGGCTCAAATGTCTTCTGCCAAAGGTTTGGGGAAAAAGTAAATAAATTAATCAGCATTGGAAACAATATGATTTATCGTGTGACATTTGTCTCAACAAGATAAACAACAGAACATTTTTCATAGATAATCCTGCACTATGCCTTTTCTAGAGAATCAGATAAGTCAGGAGTTACAATGAGTAAAAAAATCAAGATCAGAGCCAGCATCCTATCTGTACATTATGCACATGTAGAAAGTATGCATGCATCCTGAAACTAAACACAGTCTACAAGCACAAGAAAAATTGCACTGTGAATTGTCAAAAGGTTTTATGAATTTTTTCAAATCCACACAATACAGCAACGAAACTCAACTCTTTATGTTGGATTATCATCACTTGGCTTTGCTGTCATCTGGCCCACGGGCTCCCTGGACCGTAACATGCTGTAAATTTTCTGTAAGCAAAGCCTGTAACATGAATTCATACAGACGTGTTTTTCTTGTTTTTCAACTTGCAGCTGCATTTTCCTTGAGCAAATTCTGGAATCATTAATTTTGCTTGATAAAAAGAACTTTATCTTAAATTTTTGTCAGCCATCACTATGTCACTGACGCTCATTCAGTCGTCAGTATGCAAGCTTAACATGTTCAGAGGTAAATGTTACGAGGACAGCCTTTGCCCTTTAATTTTACTTAACCTTTGCTGAAGAACTATCTCGCCTCCTTGAATATCTAGGAATTTGATATTCACAATATACAGTATGCAATCAGTGTTCGTGTGGCATTACAGTTTATCACTATTAGCATCTGTGTTGAGTTTAGACACATTTTAGTCTTTTGCCGCCGCTTTATGTAAACTCTTCTCTTTCTTCTCGATGCAGCTTAGATATGTTTTCTTGTATTCTGTTTGCCTACCCGACACCACAAAAAGATAGGGCTGTAATTATAGGGCTATAATTAGCATTAACAACTCTAATAAGTTTTGACAACTGTATGTCTACTTTCGAAGATTAATAGTTCCACCTTGGAAAGACCCTCGATTACTCATTACTGTTACCATTAACATCTCGTTACATCTGTTATCGGAGGAAGATCATTCTTCCGTTGCTAATCTTCCAAAGAACACAGCCATTTCTCAGAAAAGGGGCACTCATGTCGTCACTAGAAGTTTGCCCTCAGAAACATTCATCAGCCCATGGCAGGCGCTATGAGAAGAACATTACTTATTCTTATCTGCAAGTCTTCGCTTCTTGAGATGCTTGGCAAACGAGCTGCAGGGTCGATGTGCTAACATGTGCACAAGTGACTGGGGCGCAAAAATGGCCTGGATATTTTCCCGTTTTCCTGGCCTCCATTTACGGCTCAGGGCAGCGCCAGCGCCAATTACGCCCTCATGTAGTATTACCTCCCTTAGGGGTTAGTGTAAGAGTCTTACGGATAATGCACTGACTCGTGCAACTTGTAACTTAATCATTTTCCAGATACCTGCTGGTAAAAACCACGTTCTTTAGCGCCTGCGTGTATGCTTGTGCGAGAGGAAGAGAGAGATGGGGTGAGTGAGTAAGTGTCTGGGAGAAGGTCTTCTTTCTATGGACATCAGTGACACTCAGAACAAGCGAAACAAACTTAATGAGATTCTTGACGGAGCCGCTGAAGCACCTTCTTGGTGGCAGCAGTGAGGGTTGAGAAAAGCCATCTGTGAGATGTATTGTCACCTTAGTCTCAACTTGAGCGTCAGGATGACACAGCAGACGGCAGCTGACATGGCAATATCAGTAGCAGGTGTCTATGGTGGGTAACCAGATCACACACCGAGACCAAAACCTCTGTGATGAACGCGTAGTTCCATGGTCCTACGTTTACTCAAAGAGCAGAGATGAACACGGCTGCACCTGATCCATTCGATCATGCAAGAAGCGGAAACAGAAAAAGTACCAGTGAATACTTCTTCTCGCCCTGCTCCCTTCCATATTGCTTCAAGAGCAGAGCTCCACCAAGGGTGTGAGCATCTGTCAAAGTAACTATACAACATCTTAAGACTGCTCTAAACATAATCCAATTATAAACAAGTTATAACCAAATTTTAAAAACACATGTACCAAAAACTCTACACGTTGATGTGTGTGTGTGTGTATTTGTGTGTGTGTGTGTGTGAGTGTGTGTGTGTGTGTGTGTGTGTGTGTGTTTAACCACAGGCAAACACAGTTTAAAATACAGCCTTTAAGAATATACCCACTAACATACACACGGAACCCCTACTTATGCACCATCACCCTGCACCTCATCCCCTTCCAAGTGACTCATTACATCTTAGAAAACATTCTCACGGCCTTCCCCCAATCACACACCCTGATCACAAACCACCCTACTCTCACACACCATCTCAGCCTGCCACACAAACCGAAGCAGCAACAATCTGCGGAAGGAGAGAGTTTGATTCATTGAGACTTTAGTACCATAAGAGCTTCTCTCCACCAAGGATATAGAGAAGTGAACAGTCATTTTACAGCACATAATAAACTTGCTGTAGACATTAGCCAAGACACAAATTCATTCAAAATGACGTTTGTCTGTAACTTCCGATATGTCTGCACATTGTTCAGGATCCGCTGCATTATTCTGTTATAACATGCATAAAATAGGCGAGGTACCGCTACATTATTATTGTAATATGACTTGAGTGTCTTCTCAGTGCTTGAGGGTCAAGTCAAGAAAACTTTTTCTACTGCATTCTAAGAATTAGTTTTACCAATCGAATTATGTTTCTTGCCAGCGACGCTGTACTGTTTGACCTCCCCACTCTCTCTCTCTCTCTCTTTCACACACACATACGCACGCATGGACACACGCACACACTTCCACCCCTACCCCGCGGTAGGTTCTCGTACCACGTTGTTAACTTGCGTCTTCGCTGCACAACAACAGACACTACACAGCCTGAACTGTAATAACACCATCTTGACCATGTTGACTCAGCTAGCAGGTCCGACGACAACAACCAGTGCAAATCAAGCTCTTGAGTACCTGTGAGACAGTCCTCGCACATTTTACTGCTCGAGTCTCTGAGCCCCTAGCCAACCCCCCCCCCCCATTCAGCCCCACTCTTTACGGTTGTTGATCAATAGATTTTTGGAGGGAAGCGCTCCGTATGGCCAGTAACAAGCACGCAATCCTCTATGACTTTCGACCTTCAGTGATAATTCGCGATGTCTGCACGGCAACGCTGCTCTCCATGTCGGCAGGAGACCACCACGGAGCCCATTTGCAGGTTGTTTCCCCTGAAATCCTCGCGACGCCATGCATGCTTAATGGAATCATGTTGTCGTCTCCGTCTTTAACGCGACTCTCAGCTCTTCTGGATTCACCAGTCATCCCTACTAAAACGCAGAGCTGAAGAAACAACCAAACCCGATAGAGGATGGGAGGGACTGAATCACCCGTGTGCCTTCCTTCAGCTGGTCGGATGTCTTTGTGTGTTTTTCTATGTACACAAACGGACAGGTTCATAGATGCTGCAGTTTTTTAATGCATACGTAGACAAGAGCATGTGGAAAACAATAAAAGTGAGTGCTTCACCGTGTCTAAGGCACGTGGAAGGCAAAACTGTCCTGTACCGTTTATGAGTTAAGAAGTTCCTGGGTGATCAGGAAGTGGGGTAGTTAATCTAGCCACAAACCAAAGCAGGTCTCGAACTAGTGACCTTCTATTTTACAGTCGAGCAGACTAACTCGAAGGATCCATAATCCTCCCCCCCCCAGCCATCGCCCCCGCTCGTCTCCACGACGTGTGGTGGTCTTTGAGGTGCTGGACAGGTACTGATGCTAACTTTATACCTTATTGATGGTGTCACAAATTATTACAAAACTCAAATCACAAAAACCGGTGTAACACTGATTGTTATAACGTAGAATAATATGTAATTCTATGATTGATTAAAAAAAAAGAATACGGATATAAGGTGTTTCTGACTGATTGTTACCAGGTGGAAAAAAGTTTTGTTCGGAGATTTCGAGACTCCAGAACCTTTATTGAAAATATTGGCGTGCATCCGAGAAGAAATCTGACTGGGCACGAGTGTGTCCCTTAAATAGCTCTTTTACGCGTGAAGATAAAAAACGATATCGCCCATCTTTCAAGAACAGGAACCTGGGCTGTCTATAACTTGCCCCGAAGTGAAATGACGGCAGGCCCGTAGCAGGTGATGTGATTAAGACTCCAAATAACTGACGGCGCAAGCGGCTTTTACGAACAGTTCAGCAGCAAGTGTTTTGCGCTCCCTCTGGCGAGACTTCACTACATGAATAATAGACTTTACCCAACCACGGCAAAGGTCAGATACCAGACGCTTACGGATCAGAGCCGATAACAAGGACTGAATAACACTCAGACTCCATATTTTTACACTCATTACATTCCAACAGTGCCTGGATATTTATTTTAAACTAGACATTTCCGTTAAATGTTCATATTGTGAAAATTGTCAGTTTTTCTTATTGAATTGTTAATAAATAGTAAAGAAACAGCATCTGTAGTCTTACGGTTAGGACGGTGATCGCAATTCGTTTATGCATCAACTAAAAATGTTAGAACAGACAGAATTCAGAAGGTGATGGACAGGCTGCAATAGTTAACCATGTGGACATGTGAATAGTTAGTTATGTGAGGACAGGCGATATAAGCACCTAAACGTATCAAGATGATCTTTAAGTTGTAGCAGTCAGTGAGTCTGAAAGCCAGGCAGTGAAAACAGTATTTTTGGCAATATGGTCCTCTCTGACCCTTACGACGATGTATTTCTTTCTCAGGCATCCGCGCAAACTTATCACTTAGACCGGACCGTGGTGATCGGGGCTGGGGTAGCTTGGGGCAAGCGCGTGACTGTGAGCCAGGGGCAGCCCTCAGGGTGGGACCAGGAGCACGTGAATGGTGAGGGAACATGGTGATGTCTGCCACTGTGCCTGCATGTTTGCCATGCTGACCACGAGGTCGTCAAGCCACAGTTTCGCTCCATTTCCTGTTTCTCCGCAGGCCTGTCCGCTCCCAGACGTGGCCAACTTCACTGTGAACACAATCAGTCTCGGAAGAAGGCGGATCATTCAAGACTAATCAAGGTTGAGGCTTCGCTATCCTGTAATTAATTCTTATCTCGCTTCGTGCTATCGTTTTAAATATTCAAAAAATATTATCAATCAAGTTGTCTTTTAATTAAATGTTCTTAGTTTTAAAAAATCGTATTTATGATTGATATAAACCTTTAATAAATAAAGCTATGCTACAATTTGTTTAACATTACATACTAGGTATTATAATAATGAAACAATTACTCATTAAACAGGAGCCCCAATAGTTGTGTATTAGAACCACATAAACGACAAACTAACAGCAAAGCTAGACGAACAAAAAAACAAGTGATAAAATTCATATAAGCAGCAGACGATACTATGGTACAATTAAAACCTTTAACTAAAGGTGTCTGAATTAACACTCTGAACCAACATTAAAAGAGGTCGTGGGGTGTAAATTTCTTTTGAAAGATTCTCACTCTCGAGATACACACCCAGAAACATCACTATGCAGCCTACCCCCCCCCCAACTCAAACCAAAAAAAGTAATAACAGTACAGACCCCAGGGTTGTACGTGGATACGCTTACAGTGTGAAAGTCTCAGCCAATGGGAGAGCTGGAATCACATGTTAATTAAGCGTATCACACACGTGACCTCTCGATTTTTGACCTCTTTCTGTGCATGTGATGTCTGTAGGCGTGTATCTCGAGAATAGAAGAGGAGTATTGACTCAGATGTTGGGAAATAGTATCTTGCACTTAAGCTTTTCCCAGTTATTAAGAAAAAAAAACGCACTCTACTGGACCCTTAAATTATTCCTCTAAGAATCGAGTTTACCCCTACAGACATGCAACACCTTTGGATACAGCAGACATGCAACACCTCCTGTATCTCTTCTTTCCTAACTTTTTAAAATGAACGTCCGACACATTTTATAATATCATATGACAGTTACACAGAGATAATGTATTCACGCATGTGCGTGTGCGTACGTGTGTGTATATGCTAGCAAGCGAGAGAGAGAAAGAGAACGCTGTAATATCTACTGTCAGCTCTCAAGCGGCTGGAATCACTAATATATCCTCCTATGCTCCCCACGAAACAAGCTCGTTTAGTTTAAACATCGAAACGATTAGATGATAATACCCAGACAGCGGGTTATCTACCCAACCCTGTCTTTTGGCGATTGTTGTAAACAGACGCCATCACGGTTGGGATCTGGGCAAAGCTGGGGGGGAGCTTGAGGCTGTTCTTAGATACCAGAGAGCCATCAGTCATTGTTAATGGAGCTGTAGCGTGGCCCAGACCTCTTGTCCTCAATGCTCCAGAGGCTGGTGCTGCCCTCTTGCACCGGGCTCTGCCCGCACTCCCTCAGTGGCGATTTTGGAAGAATGTAAACATGCACACCATCGAGCGCAGCCTTGTTCTCCGGCACTCTCTCGGGTGTTGTTCACTCAAGTTAAACCTCGGGTTTGTGTAAGGGACGCTGCCGATGACATAATAGCTGTAAGTTCGGGGTCAACGATGAAGAAGGGAATATTAACGGTGGAGCTGAGCATCAACAGTTTGTTTAGTGTTGTTGATGGTAAAGGTTGATGGTAATAGCTTGTCGTTGAAACCAGCAAAGCGATTTTCCCAAGGTGCATCTTGATATGATGCTCGTGACACTGAAACTCGTAAACAACGTGAATCTACGACGGCTTGTTCAGCTCCACGGAGCGCCCTCCTGTCACGGGTCAGCTGATGTAGACAATCATTTCGACATTTAATGAATCCGCCTCTCACACCCAACCATGCGCTGCCGTAAAACAGGTTTGGACACCGAAAGAACTGCTGACCTCCAGCGATGTTCCTGATAAACCTGCCTTTTCCCCCTGGATTCAGCGGCAGGAGTGGGGTAAACGTTCTGCTTGATCAGCAAGGGAGCTCATTTGGTCATGTGATGTTTAGCTGTGCGTCTGTGGCAGCTATTGTATATACATATATACATATATACTGTCAGTCACAGCTATTGCCAGTCGCACCTGTTGTAGAGACGTATATAGAGCCAGTCGAGGGGCATTTCACATCCACAGCCCAGTCCTATACGTCTATATACCGTAAAAGTACAAGGCTCATGAAATCTGCTGTAGTTTCAGGACTACAGGCAGTCAATGGATGACACAGTCAAGTCTGTATTCTTGGCTCCTGGAACGTGGCCGTAGGTTTGTCTGATTATAACCAGACCTTCACACCTCTACAGCTCATCCGTAACATAACCTGATATTCACACACCTCTACATTACAGCCATAATCTCACCTCCACACACACGTCTGCAGCACACCCATTACATGCCATATGATGCTGTACCGTCTGTAATGATAGATATTTGCACTGGACATCAGGCTAAAACTAATGATCTTCGTCACATTGCACCAAGTCAGCCAGAAACATAATCTGATCAAAGAAGCTTGACAGACTGTCATCTTGTAAAAGTCGTACACATTTACGGCCGGAAAGGCGGCTGATATGTTGATGCAAAAAAAAGAGGAGGAAGGAAGTCCTTAATCAGTTGATGATAGTGGTCCACAAATGTGGAGTAGCTCTGGACAGACATCAAGGCCTGCTCACACTAACACTAAAAGCCTCTGTGGGATTGCAGTGCGAGCACTGGTGTTGTATCGAGCGGGCCACTGAAGGATAGATGAAGGCACAGGGGTGGGAGAATTCGTCTTTTCCTCGAACAAGCAGCTAAGACTGTATGACGGCTTTAGCAGTCTGTCCTGTAAATAAAATAAGTTTTAAAAAAAACACGAAAAAAAGGAGAAATTTTCGCAACACACATTCGTTTGAAATGCACTTAAAAGGGTAAAATAATTTTTTTTCGTAGGTCTCGGGGTTTTCTTTAATGAATCGATAATTTTGAAACTTGTGATGATCAGATTTTTAATAATTTTAGGGAGTGCCCCTCGGACTTTTATAAAGGTATCAAATGCAAATAAAGAACAGTGGACCCAAGACGAGGTCTGGGGCCAGTTGCATGACACATTTCTAATTTTCAACACTTCTAGGCTTTAACTCTTTTTAGAAAGGCACAACACATTTTAAGAACTTTTTTTAAAAATAAGAAAACGCTTTTCAAATCACATTTTCGTTTTCGTCAGCACATTTTTTGCGCAGAGCGTCTAAATGGAATACGAGCGATTTTTGGAAAATAAACAGTTTCTAGATTTCCTTCTTTAAAACAGTTTTAAGGTGTAGAAATATGTTGTGCAACTAGCCACTGGACGAAAGACACCCTACACTCACTGGACTGCTAACAAGTATTCAGCCGCTGGACCGCCCGACTGTTTGGCATTAAAGTGTTTCATAAATTCCCTGAAGAAAGAGACAGCAGCCTGGTGTCACCCATGGTCACGTTACCCATTCAAGTGTGAACGACTGTGCTTTTTTTTACAAATCTTTTCTTCCGACATTTTGTGTGTGTGTGTGGGGGGGGGGAGTAGTGGGGTGTGTATGAAGGAGGGAGTGTGTGTGAAGTAGTGATATCGCTCAGCCATGTCAGTTATTTCAGTCATCGTCTGTCACACGTCACCTCGTCAGTAAAATTTATCAAACTCGTAACTGTATTCTGAAACATCAAACAGCACACAACTCAAAGCAATATATACACCATATATGTTATATATGCTGTTTATGCATATAGAGATATAATGTATTGTTACATACACAAGGAATTATTTACCGGTGTATGCACTTGTATTTTGTCACTATCAGAAATTAAATGAGGCTCTTTTTTCAAAATCCATTGCAGCTTTATCAATGCTGTTTCATTATAAAAGTAATTATAGGAGCTTTATTAATGATAACGAATAATAATACGGAACTCATTTGAGACACTGTGGCTAGAATGAGTACACTTTTATCCCTTTTACGAAGACGAACTGGTGAGCAGGTCTGGTGTCAGCAGGTAAGCTGTTGGGATTAGGAAGCTCACAGCTGGATCTCAGAGAGTAGGCTGCTACATGAGCTACGTTAATAACTTGCTGAGGAATCGACGAGTGCAGGGCTACCTTGTGAGCATGCTAATCTCACGTAGCTGCCCCGCGTGAGACATGTGACCGCAGGGCATACATCCACCATCGACCGCGGGGATCTGCAACACAAACGGTGACTACTTAGAAGACCGAGCGACCGAGGGCAAACACGATCTCTCAGGGTGGAACGAGCAGTAAACGCTCGGAAACCCGCCCCGCCACAGCTCTACACTCCCCAAGGGAAAAATGGTCTCGCCTCCTTGCGGACAACAATGAGAAGATATACGCTAAAGGCCTATTCTCACGCTGCAATGTTTTCAGGGTTTGCACGTGCAAGATTTTGCCTGCTAGGTATCGTTCTACTCTCACGTAGCAAGGCCACTCGCTAGTGTCCTGCTAGGTGACGTCATCCGCGCAGCGTATTGTGGATAGTCGACAAAATGGCAGACAATCAGATACTTTCGGAATCTACTGCTGCTATGTTAATAACATTGTCTGATGAAGTAGGGAGAGAGAAAAGAAGAAAAAGATGATGTGGGTGAGGGGTGGGTAGCACGAAGGAGTCGCTTAGATGCCTTATTTTCATGTCCTCGAAAAGAAATATCTTCGGAAGACTCGAGAAAATGCAGACGCTTTTTGCGAATGTCGTCTGCAACGTTTGAAGAACTTTTATATCGGATCGAGGCTGCCCAGAGCACGAGCAATTTCAATTCAGGCATTCTTGGCCTTATCTCGGTTGAGATACTCTGGACTGGCAGTGTCGAACAGTCACAGGTAGTTTTCCCACATACAAATCATACTCGTACACCTTTCCTCTGACCACACCGCCATTTCTTAATTTGGAGGTAAAAGGGAGGCGACTGTGTTCAAACATTCCGATTGGCTACAGCATGTAATGTAGGTCAGGCTCTGCAAGAAAATATAATCGCGTCCTATCCGTGAAAACCTCGATGAGCCCCCACCCAGCCGTGTGCAAAACTCGGAAAGGTCCTACCAGGGCCTGCTAACCCTGCTAAGTGCGGTATATTGCAGCGTGAGAATAGGCCTTAAGGGAGAAAATCCTGACAAAACACGACATGCCAACACGGTATCTGGGCAAAAAGGTTCCTCGAGGAAAGTACCGGTTAAGGATCAGTGCTCATGTAATGCAGCGAGGCGTACATGGTACTGCTGCCTTGTGGCCAGTCTAGGGAAAGAAAAGGCTAAGGGAGTGAACCTAGACAGAAAATTTAGTTATAGAAGAAAATTTATAATAATTCAGTTGCGTTCTATAACTTTAATAGATATTTCAATATAATAGAATGAATTGTGTAGACAGAGGGCGAAAATTACTTTTAAAGTTTCCCTTTTAGTGCCCCATATCTTGTTCTGTTCACAAAAACTTGGCCTGCTAAGAGGACAGGGGCCAGTTGCACAACACATTTCTAACTGTAAACACTTTTAGGCCTTAACTCTATTTAGATAATTAGTTCAAAGTGCACAACACAATTTTAGAATTTTTAAAACTAAAACTGCTTTAAGTAAGATAAAGTTGTTTAAGTCTGACTTTCCGTCCTGTCAGTACAATTTTTGTGTATGTTTTTCTGCAATGCATCAAATTGACTAAGAAGAGATTTTGCTTCTTTAGAACAGTTTTAAGGTTTAGAAACGTGTTGTGTAACTGCCTCCAGAACCTTTGTGGTTTTGTTACATGGTGTTGGTGTTTATATATAAATATATTGAATATCACAAATATTATCAGGAGCTATATATGCACAATCGGGAGAAATATTTAGCAGGGGTAGATATCACTAAATCAGACATCTTAAAAACTTCGGTAAAATATTATTTGTATTTCACACTAGACGATTGTTGAATTTCTTAGTGGGGGGGGGAGCATTTTTTTTCTCAACGAATGTAGAAGACAGTAGACGTGGCTCTACGGGTAGACAAAGGTAGGCAATGCAAAATAGTCGACAAAGGCTGCGGTAGACAAGGGATGTGATAGACAAGGGATGTGGTAGACAAGGATGTAAAGACTAGAGGAAAGACCAGTGGAATCTTAAATGGGTTGTAAAGACGTCTTGTATAAATGCGACTATTAAATGCGGACATCTTCATGCTTTTTTTCTTCCTTTTTGTCAGCTTTCCATGTTATGTTATAATTGACTTAAAGTTAACTGCCATAAAAGACATATCACGGATAAGTATTTTTCGTATCTTATCAACGACTAAAGGGTTTTATTACACAATCAAATCGCTTGTCAGAAACATACATGCCAATGGCTTCTGTTAATATTAGGTCATTCAAAAATGTATAACTCCCAAACTAATCAGCTATTTTTTTAGAAAGACTCTTCTGCCACGCTGGCCTAATCATTTAAAAAAACGAAAACTGTGATGCTGCCAAGGTAAGTGCCTTTGGAAAGTTAGATAATCCAAAAGCCCTGCCTTTCCGTATATTGGTGATTTCTTTGATTCACAGCGATCGATTTTAGAAGATGGAGGCAGGGGGTGGGGAGGTGATAGTTGACCAGCGGTTGATCTCAGGAGGTGGGAGGATAGCTGACCAACGGTTGGTCTCAGAAGGTAGGAAAGGATAGCTGGCCAGCGGGCAAAGTCATCTAAAAGGTCGTGTGTCGAGACGCAGAGTGCCGGAGATGGTGTCTTGTAATCGCAACCGTTCCGGAACGACAATGACGAAAGATGACAAAGTGTCTACAAGTGCGCACGCTTCAGTCGCTGACAGGACCGAGTTGACAGTTTACGGTCCCTTCAGCCTCAGTGCCATCCATTACGCTGCAGACCAGCTCGTGTGTAAACAGCGCTGCCTTTGATGTCACGTGACCGACACTGGGCAACTTTCCACATCTGCCCAAATCCTATGAGTTGTAGTCACTCCTTGACCCTCCACTTTCCCTTCTACACTTACAAGCACGTACTCATAACAATGCACGTGCATTCACTCATACGAAGAGCGTGCTTGTGTGCCACTGTCAGTATGCACATACCGACACAGGCGTGCACGGAGATTCTTACCTCCTTTCTCTCTTCCTCTCTCTCTCTCTCTTGCCCAAATGCTGATTTTAAAATGTAGATTGTTTGTTGAATATTTTAACAGTACGAATAGCGTGGATGACATTTTGTATCCTAGTAGAAAAGATGTTGAGCTAAATGAACAAGGTATAGATTGGATTTGTGAGAAACAACCAGGTTCTTTAAATTTAATAATAGACTAAGGTAACATCACTACTGATCAGAACTTCGAACACATGATGACAGGGCTGACTCTTAGTGATAAGAGGGCTTTATAGGCTTTACTACCAACAGTGCTTAACGAGTAAAAGGATGGCAGGTGTATATCTTAATTATTTACGTATTAACTTAGTAAAGTATCTACTGCAGCGTCACAAAGATGTTGATAAAAAGTGGGTGGGTGAGTGAGTGGATGGTTGGATAGGTGGGTGTAGGTTATTGAGTGTATTATCAGAAATATTTGTGTTAACTGTACTAAAGACCTGCCATAAACTGGTCTGGAAAACATCGAGATGGAATAGAATGACCATGGGACAAGAAGGAATAAAATGACCATGACCATGAGTGCAGTGTGTGTTGTTTTTTTTTAGATGCACGCGCCAAGGAGATATACACAAAGTAAAAACAAGTGGAAGAGAAAACGCAAAAGTAAACCACTTTCAACTTATGGAACATTTATTGCATTCTTTTGAATGTCAAGACGCAGAAACTATTTCTAGCTATAAGAACCTCACACATTTCGTGTAACCACCGTAACAACTATAACGACGCAGCAAATCAAATGAACGTGGCGAGTTCAACCCACGATTGTACGAGTCAGGAAAAAGTTAAGCTTAAAACACTTAATTGCTCAAATTGCTTAGATGTTCAAAGTAAGTA
Organism: Marisa cornuarietis; assembly: GCA_004794655.1. Lineage (NCBI taxonomy): Eukaryota > Metazoa > Mollusca > Gastropoda > Architaenioglossa > Ampullariidae > Marisa > Marisa cornuarietis. The sequence goes on from SMMW01000147.1 coordinate 1,813,883, forward strand.
TTTATATCCATTTTAATGTAATTCAGTTTGACTTCTATTAGTTTCGCCTCATTTCTCATTTGTGAGTACTTTTGTAACACATTACCGCTATGATACACCGCAGTTCATTTTATCTTTATGTCTTTAAGTTGGAACTTCTTGTGGCTGCACATGCTTGTTCGAATACCGTTCTTGCATCCTGTTTGGTGGTTTTCGAAATATAATTATCTTGTCTTGACAAGGCTAGCTCCTTCTCTCCACTGAACCAAGAAATGAAAGAATCCTGCCTTGGCATGGCAGCGCTTGGTACATTAAGTCTTGTACGCAGTGATATTACCACAGCTGATCCTTCATGTATTTTACACTGACAAAAATAACGAAAAGCCCTTTCAAAAGGCGGTGAAGCTCGTTACTTCACTACGGATTTCTAAGGGAAATAATTTCCGAGCGGAAACCGTAGAAGCCCGGTGAAGCAAAGCAGAGCTGCCGGAAGCCCCTCAAGACAAGAAGGTAGGCGGCGCTAGCCACGCCCTCTGGGATACATCCACTGCAATCACGTGGTACAAAACTGCACGTGGAGCAGTGGCAAGTATCACACTATGCATTTGACCGGTGACTGGTGACTGGTGACGGGGTACTGTTATCAGAAAACAACAGCCGACGTCCGTCATCACTACTGTCGTCATCATCCTCGTCAGCTTACTCATCCCCGCCGTAATAAGCAGCAACAACGACACCAGCGAACAACAGATTTCCCCAGAGGAGGTTTAGGTCATGAACCGATGGTCTTCGTGTTTAGACTGCAATTAATGTCATTTAGTTAAATGTTTATGCGAGCTTACGGTATCATGACCATGAAGTGGTCCCAGAGCGCAGCTTTTACACGTTAGTTTCTTAGCCATGGTGAACCACTTTTTATGAAAATTCCAAGAATCCGAAGGGACGAAAACTTTTGTTGCATTCTTATTATCATATATGTTATTCTAGGTCAATTTTATGTAGCATGACAACATTTCTTGAACACAGTTTCAAGAGCTATATTTGCTGTTTTAAATAATGTAAATAGTTTGTTTGACGGACCTTAAAGTTCTTACTTATGGTTGTGAAATATGAGCACCAGAAATCAGGTGCCTTTGTATCAATTAAGGTTTTAGAAACTCGTACTCGAGCGACAGAAATAAACTCCATCTTCAACGTTGTTTGGAGAGAGTCGACGCTTTCCTCTAGAATGTTATAAAGAAGACTGCTATAGCTTAGGGCTTATATTAAGTTATGTAAGTAACATTGATAAGCTCTGAAGTATTGCATGCAAAACACTATTAAATTTACATGAAAGAAAAATACATGTCTAGCTCTATTAGTATTTTTCGGGCAAGACCTTGGATTGACTGGATCACGGACAATCCAGAATAGCACGAATTTGACAAATGACTGGTTTGAGAAGAAAATAGTTAGGTTCCGTAAGGGTCAGTACATCGAGAGCTAGCTAGGTGAATTAGAAACAGAACCAAGGTATTAAAGCAGTAGAAACCACTTAAAATGTTAAAAACAACTTTTATTATGAAACACTATAACAGAAAATCCTAACGGCTTCCTACTGTCTATTCTTAGTTTAGGACACAGCTTTACCACATCCCAGTGAACAAATAATAGACAACATGAGATCCCCAGGAACGAAAGACTTTGTAGTCTCTGTGACAGTGAAGACACAGAGCTCGAATTTTGGTATCTATTTCACTTGAAAAGATTACTGCTATACTATATACAGTCCTAATGTTAATACGTTCCATCCTTACATACTTGTGTTCCATGTAGCGTGTTATGTAATGAATATATATAGAGAGAGAGACTTGTGGAGTGATGGAGAGAGGTGAGATGGCGAGAAAGAAATTTATTTCTCAAAAACTTGCTTTTACCTTGTAATCTGGGTAAATGTTTATAAATGAGAAAGAGAGAATAAGGTATTAGTGGCTGTGAATCTTTTTGCGGATATCTGTATATGTTGCTGCATACATGTATGTGAGTACAAGTATGTGAAATCAAATTGTCTTTCAACGTTTATATATATTTTATTCAGAGTTTTGAAATTAATTGGATCACTGACATGTTTCTAGCAGTTGAAAAAGCAAAAGCTTTAATCTTGAAATATATTAAAATACCTATCCAGTGATGATGTGAAGTTTTCGCGCTTGAAACGGAAGTAGGAGTCTTAGGCCACCCGGAATAGCGCAAGAATTTATTAGGAATACAGAGCGGACGTAAAGGTGATCTCAAAATAATTTTCTTAACAGAAGAACTACAAAATATGTGAAATTTCATTCAAGGGATAAGTGATAACATCTGTTTGCAACCTTCCCCTCATGGCGCTTCTGTCTTCATCGTGTTCGTCTGCACCACAGCCCACTCTGCACCACTCTCTTCCAGTAAGCCCCGCCTGCTCTATTCCGCTCACGGCACCCGTGGTAGAGCCGCCCAGCTCAAGATGGTTCAGACCTCATTTAATTTCGCCAGGACATGCCGTCTGTAGTTCTCCATCCTCAGACGCAGGATTAAAAAAAGTTGGCAATTTGCAATGGATTTTTTTTTGTTGTTGCTTAAAAAATACCTCCAGGTAATTGATACTTCTCTCTCATCTCTCTTATCTCGTCTGTCTTTATCTCTCCCTCTCACTGTCGCTCTCTTGTCTCTTCTCTCACTCTCTCACTATTCTCGTCTCGTCTCTATTGTCTGTCAGCTTATCCTGTTAATACTTGCGCATGTCCAGAGCCCGATTCTTCATTTATTGCTCCAGGGTTTTTTTTGTAATACTATTTTATCTTTTTTTGTAATTTTTTTTCTACTTTGTTCGTGAACTTGTGAGCTAACATGCAAGAGCGAGCAGCTGCGGAGCACGAGAGAAACAAAGAAGGATTGAGTCGTGCTACTATTTATGTAGTGGTGATAACTGAGGACTACATCCGATGCGCAAAACTGTTGTTCACGATCAAAACTATTCGTATCGCTTGAACGGGCGACGACTGCCTGCCATGTAACTTGTCACAACACGCGAGTAACAAACTCTACGTAGGCAAGGAGTCTTGTTAGAGATAAATGGTCTCCTCACAGTTGAAAAATAAAAATGAGATTAGATGTACGTGTTATGTTTATATCAGCCTCTGGCGTTTGTCCTTAGTACTGTACAAATTGACCCGCGACCCATTTGTTGGTATCCATCATTATTCTTATTTCTCGATGTGAGCTTCGATACTTTTACCTAGCTCCACCCCTCCCTATGTCCACATCCCACCCTCTTACTATAGTTTCGCTTTCTCCTTCTCTCTCTCCCTAACCACATTTCCGCCTCTTTTTCTCTACCTGTCTGTCTTTTTGCCTTCTTTCTCTCCTCCCTCCTAGTCATTCTGCCTTTTCCTCCTTCCAGCTAACTCCCTTCCCACCCTCCATATTCTCGCAAACCGAAGGACAGACGAAAGGAGACAGTGGGTTCTCAGTCTCATTTTTCATTTCGTTATCTCTCCTCACTTTGCCTACAAATATTAGGCTTCGCTTTTAAGTTTGTCCTAAACTCACATGAATTTAGTCAGCAGGATGCCAACATTTGAATCGATTTCATGTCATTTTGCTGCACACGTGCATAATTCAAATCCCATGCCAACCACAGATGTATATTTAAAAAAGAGTAAAAGAATGGCTGTTGATATATTCTTATATATTCCCTTTCGTCAGGCACAAAGGAGTCATGGCTAAGACCAGACCCATGAAGAGGTCAGCGTCTACAACAAGTCTGTGATAACTCACGTTACACAGTAACTAGTCTGTGATAACTCATGTTACAGATTAACTAGTCTGTGATAACTCATGTTAGTAACTGTGATAACTCACGTTACACAGTCACTAGTCTGTGATAACTCACGTTACACAGTAGCTAGTCTGTAATAACTCACGTTGCACAGTAAATAGTCTGTGATAACTCACGTTACACAGTAACTAGTCTGTGATAACTCATGTTACAGATTAACTAGTCTGTGATAACTCATGTTAGTAACTGTGATAACTCACGTTACACAGTCACTAGTCTGTGATAACTCACGTTGCACAGTAAATAGTCTGTGATAACTCATGTTACACAGTAACTAGTCTGTGGTGACACACATTACACACCAGCTCATAAACAGAAGTCTTTTCTTTATGTAAGTGCAATACTAAACAGTTTCTTTAGGTGGCTAGTGTTCTGCCGCACTTTTTAAGTATCCATGGCATTTTTACAATGACCTCGAATGGAAGTCAGAAAAATATCACACTTGTTTATGTACATTACACAGCAATTAATCTGTGGTAATTACCTCACACAGCAACTTGCCTGCGCCTGTGGTATCGCGTTTTACACAGTAACTAACCTGAGGCAATGCACAATGTACAGCAAGGAGTGTTGAGGGGGGCAGGATGAAGGGAGAGACCCATGCTTTCATACAGTAGGATGTGTGTTCGGATGATGATGATGATGATGATGATGATGATGATGATGATGATGATGATAAAGAGAGGAAGATTTTTTATAACGCAATTCCCCACATTAAAAGTAGGCTCATTGGAGAGAAGTGTCCAACGCCTGCCTGTTCCAGTCTACGGAGTAACTTATGTTCCAGCCTTCACTTGATGGAATGCTGCTGTCAAGGCCCGCCTAATATAGTCACACTCCGTGACCTGTGTCCTCTCGGCGTTCAGTACTTGGCAAGAAAGGTCAGAAACATTTAACGTATGGTGCCAGCATGGCGGACCCATTTCTAGTCCACAATCATCGGCGCCCAGCCTCATACAAAAAGCTTTTACACAGACGGTACTGGTCTCCTTTCACTCGCTGACTGAGATGCCTTCCAAGTGAAGTAAACATCGCGTGGGACAGACTCGCCGGACAACAGCATGATGAGTAAAAAGCCCAGTGACATATGAGCTGGAACACTTGATAAAGACACGCCTCAAGGAAAACACAGGGAGACTAGATTATCTAGTCTCTCTGACAGTTGCCCAGTCGGTGCTCCTTTGAAAAAGCGTTGCGGCAGCAGGGAGGAAAAAGGCGGAACTCCAGACGGCCGGATGTCAAAAAGAATGAAGTGATAAAAGACACAGGAACTTCACACAATATGTAGTCACATTTGTTATTTCCCACATCGCGTAGTAAGTCCGAAAAACGTTAACCCCATCACTGGCCAAACGGTGAGCTTCTGCGACTGGTGAGACGCACGTTATTTCGGTGTGTTGTGTATTACGATGTCTCCAACAAGAACTGGTCAGAACTGTATTATCGAGATATCAAGACCATATTCTAGAGACGTTAAGAATATTTTTTTGAGATGAGTATTTTCCAGATAATTCACCCTCTGATATGCACTTTTTACTTCTTCTTCTTATTATTATTATTATCCAATTAGGTTTCTGGTATATAACAATGCATTTAGATATAGGAGAAAGATAAGCAGCTGTAACTGACTGGAAGAGGCGCTGCAAAGCTTTAAGCAGCAATAATGGGGTATGAATAATACGTTGCCCCTAGATACTAAGATGCTAAGCAAGTGATAAAAAAACACATCATCGTTTAGGAGTCACCATCCTACCAGTGGCGAGGAAAGGTATGTGTCTTACAGACTTTTAGCGAGGAACCTGGCAAAGAATTAGAATGGTGTATCTAACCATGCAGGAGGACTGCAGTATTTACGAGTGGATGCAGGGGACTGGATACTGATAATCACGAGGTCTCTCTCTCTCTCTCTCACACACACACACACACACACACACACACACACACACACACACACACACTTCTAGAGAGGTAAAGGATTGGGTACTGATGCAAGTTTGAGACTGAAGATGAAGTACACGTATTGTTTGATTGTGCTGCCTATGACAATAACAGATGAAGACAGTTGATGTGTTCAAACGTACAGTCCATTCAGGGCACATATGGAGTTAAGCGAGTCTTTGTAAATAACTCTGAAGCAACCATAAAGCAAATCTCTAGATATTTGTGTTAAGTATTCAAAATCAGAAAGGAAACGTGAACATTGATATGAACAATCATAAATGTTAGGAAATAAAATGTAATATTACTATAAATATTATTGTTGTTTTATTTAGAATTTCCCCCTTGAAACAAACCAAAGGATTTGCTCAGTAAAGAAGTCTCTCCTACTTTCTCTCTCACACACACCACACAAAGACAGAGGCAAAGGACTTGGTATTAATAAAAAGGTATCCAAAACACACACACACACACACACACACACACACACACACACACACACACTGACACGCACACACACACACACACACACTTTAATCTTCACAATGCCTTATGTAAGGATCAATAGCAATCATTTCCTTTCAGTATGAGCCCTGACCCTGACTTGCTTACATAAGTCTCACTTCTCACCCACCTTTCGCCATTTGTCGGCTGTCTTGCTGCAGTTTTTCTTGTTTAATTCTGCATCCCCCCTCATTGGGCATGGAGCAAAGTTGCCAAGGAAATGTATCTGATGAAGGCAAACGATCACATCATACAGAATGTGGTCTGACAGTTACCGATTACATCGCTCCTGCTTGCGTCTTAACTCTAGGGTCTGCATGGCTGAGTCATCAGCACGTGCGAAGACTTTAGCCTTGCAACCGGCATAGACTGCGTTATCGGTGATGTTGTAATCAGGGACCTTCCAGTCCTCTACATCTAACAATAAATTTCTTCCATGTAATTCTACTACGTGTGCATTGAGACCTGTGTTCTAAGTCCTATAAACGTCCCTCTGCGTGTTCTCAATCCCGTGAGGCCCAGTTTTACGACTTCCTTACACTTCCGGTACCTGTCGTCAGTCAGCACTACTACCATTCACCGAGTGTAAACAAACAACCTGTCTCAATGGCTGTTCAGCATGCTTTGGCTTATTGCACGTGACTCCTGAAAAAGTAGGCGTTTAGGTAGTAAAGTAGACAAATAAGGCTTGTTAAGTGTAGTGTGTGGTGACGTGTTGGATAGCCTTGTGTGTAGTACATGGTGACGTATAGTGCAGTGTGTGGTGACGTGTGTTGTACAACCTTGTGTGCGGTACATGAAATATAATGTAGGCTAATGTAGGAGCATGGCTTGTTCAGTGTCGTGTGTGGTGACGCGTGTGTTACACAGCCTTGTGTGTGGTTCATGGTGAAGTACAGTGTAGTGTGTGGTGACATGTTACATAGCCTTGTGTGTGGTACATGGTGAAGTACAGTGTAGTGTGTGGTGACGTGTTACATAGCTTTGTGTGTGGTTCATGGTGAAGTACAGTGTAGTGTGTGGTGACATGTTACATAGCTTTGTGTGTGGTACATGGTGAAGTACAGTGTAGTGTGTGGTGACATGTTACATAGCTTTGTGTGTGGTTCATGGTGAAGTACAGTGTAGTGTGTAGTGACATGTTACATAGCTTTGTGTGTGGTTCATGGTGAAGTACAGTGTAGTGTGGGGTGACGTGTTACATAGCCTTGTGAGTGGTACATGGTGAAGTACAGTGTAGTGTGATGTGACATGTTACATAGCCTTGTGTGTGGTTCATGGTGAAGTACAGTGTAGTGTGTGGTGACATGTTACATAGCCTTGTGTGTGGTACATGGTGAAGTACAGTGTAGTGTGTGGTGACGTGTTACATAGCTTTGTGTGTGGTTCATGGTGAAGTACAGTGTAGTGTGTGGTGACATGTTACATAGCTTTGTGTGTGGTACATGGTGAAGTACAGTGTAGTGTGTGGTGACATGTTACATAGCTTTGTGTGTGGTTCATGGTGAAGTACAGTGTAGTGTGGGGTGACGTGTTACATAGCCTTGTGTGTGGTACATGGTGAAGTACAGTGTAGTGTGATGTGACGTGTTACATAGCCTTGTGTGTGGTTCATGGTGAAGTACAGTGTAGTGTGTGGTGACGTGTGTTACATAGCCTTGTTTGTGGTTCATGTTGAAGTACAGTGTAGTGTGTGATGACGTGTGTGTTACATAGCTTTGTGTGCGGTTCATGGTGAAGTACAGTGTAGTGTGTGGTGGCGTATGTGTTACATAGCCTTGTGTGTGGTACATGATGAAGTATAGTGTAGTGTGTGGTGACGTGTTGTATAGCCTTGAGTGTGGTACATGGTGACGTATAGTGTAGTGTGTGGTGACGTGTTGTATAGCCTTGTTTGTGGCACATGGTGACGTATAGTGTAGTGTGTGGTGACGTGTTGTAAAGCCTTGTTTGTGGTACATGGTGACGTATAGTGTAGTGTGTGGTGACGTGTTTTATAGCCTTGTATGTGCTACATGGTGAAGTATGTATGGTAATGTAGGAGCATGGCGAAGTACAGTGTATTGTGCATGATGATGAATGGTGAGTGGCGGTGTGATACACAGTCATGAAGACGGTAAAACGAATAATAGAGGAAATAAAAAGTCGGTTCGAAGTCTTTTCGAGACTGGGAGAATAATACTTGGGCTAGTTTGCTCTTTTTACCCGTTAAATGCATCAAGAAATGAAATATGATTTAGTTTATGTTCGCCAAGGTTCGGGTTTTCTGAGGCTCGGATGCAGTGGTGAGGTTTGGGAAATAAAATGACCTCTGGGTTCTGTGGTTCTTTATACTAGCATCCCCAAAGAGACGGAAAACAAAGTTTGTCGTTCAATCGCAGGCCAGACATAGAGGCAAGACAAGAAAAGGAAACTTCTCGGTGGCTTTGGGGTAGGAGTAAAATGCTAGACTACTGTGAAGACGCTGTAGACATATACATTATTCAGACTTTAATCAATGGCGCTGGGCAAGAAGACGTTTAACCTCGTTAACTTGTGACAACGAACCCATTTAAACAAAAATATCGCCTTTACAACTGCGGCAACAAGGAAATGACTGTACTTTCAAGACGAATAGTTTTTGTTTTTAAAGAATTAAAGTATTGTTGCAGCCAGAGATGGTTGCTGAACAACAGAAAAGTTAGTCTTTTGTCACTGATGCATGCGTCTTCTATAAAACCATTTTGTAGGCTAAATATTAAACCATTCGTTTATATCTAAACAAATTTCTGGATTTTATAGCTGTTGATAATTCATTTGCAAGATTTTCTAAATTTTGTCTCCCAGAAATAACATAAAGCTCTTCTTTACCAGTTCAGGGCCATGTCCGCTGATTCTTATTTTTTAACTTGTCCAATTAAATAAAAAAATCCTGGATACACGATACCATTTGAGCTCAAATAGCAAATAAGAGACGAAGTAATAGGAACATATAGTCCTTTTATTTTTAGATTCAAGTTTTCATTATTATTAAGCATTTCTTTGTTGTCGGTAAGACAGTTGCCGGTTTGAAAATGACCGCAAGTGATATCAGCGCCATTTTGTCCATGTAAAGATTCCCTGTTGCTACACATCACTGCCTAGCACACCAAGAAAAGTTACTTTGGCACCCACTTTCTTTGCCGGAAGTCGCAAAGTTGAGATGAAGGTCATAATGCTACCATAAAAATTGTAATGTCATCTCTTTGGCTCTAAATGTTTCTCTGTTGCCCCCCTAATTGCTGTACTTCTGGTTCTGATGTTGGTCAGTTACGCCGTCTGGCTCTGGGCACCACAGAGACCGACTGACAAAATTTTACATCGCTGGGCACGAGCCTTGATTACACTCAAAGCTTTACATTAAAGGCATGGCTGACCGCCCTGAAATGTCTTCACTGGCCGTGGAGCCCAGGGTGCTGGCAGAGCAGTGACTAGTCTGTCTGGCCAAATCGTTACCCTGTAAGTTTTACTGCGGCCACGTTGACAGGCTGGAGCAAGTGGACACCATGACTAGTGCCTCACACACACTCAGACATCCCTACTCTGAGATCTATGTGACTGAGGGACAAAAGCGTCTCCGGTACTGTGCTCCAGCAGATCCGCTCCAGGCAGCGGGAGAAGGCATTTTCACGTGGAGCTCACGCCATAATATCCATCATGTTCACCACGCACACCCTTGTCTGAGCCATTCTCTGTGTTTCCTGCGCCGATTTGTCTGACCCTCATCTGGTCAACAGTCGGAAAAAGGACATTTGGTGTAAAAGGTTCTACAGTACTGGATTATGTATTGGTGATCAAAAGAAATACTGACTCGTGAATTCGTCCACAGGCACCAAGACACACACACACACACACACACACACACACACACACACACACACACACACACACACACACACACACACACACACACACAGAAAGAAAGAAAGGCGTCGAAGAAAAGCGCGTGACCTCAGCCTTAAGATCAAAGTTTGAGCAATGTCTTTTGCTGTTTCTACTGCTTATAAAACATCGACAGCATCCTTTTGTCGTTTTCGCTAAGAAATCAGAGGGCAGCAGTAGGGACACACAGTACACAGTCTAGAGTAGCTTTCAATAGATCAAGATGACAGTAAGCTTGTTTACTTGGTTCTCATCGTGACCTCTTTTTTGTGGGGTGTGAGGCCTAATGATTCCCTTGATAAGATATGGACATGCATCGTTTTGATGTTACCATGAAAAACAGTCTTAAAAGGGGGTGCAGTCTTGAAGACATATTCCTCTGTGTGTGTGTGTGTGTGTGTGCTTTGACTTAATCTCTATTGAATCGCTTAAGTTACAGAGTAAACAATATTCAAATAGCTATTCAGGACTTTAACCTACTACTCTGATGTTGATTGTTTACTTCCAACAACTTACGACCCTGCCACCCTGATACACGATTTTGCTGACTATTTTTATGAAAAGATTTTGGGCACACAAACTCTTGTTTAGTTAACTTCTTTCTAATATGGCGGTAAAAGGTTCTAACCTATTAATAAAACTATTACTTTATATTTGTCCTCTCTTCTTTTACGAGTCTCTGGAGACTTGTTTTCTGTTGTAGTTCCCACCACGCTTGTCATCTTAAAATACAACTTAAAATGCCAGCCCATTACTCTTCTCTTAAAGTATTTTTATTATTATTATCTTCCTTTGTATTTGAAGAAAGCGGTTAACAAACGATACAAGAATGATGAGCATAGGGTGGCGAAGATTGATATGCACTTGGGAGAAGGAAGAGATCAGGCGCTGGTTGCACAACATGTTTCTAAACCTTAAAACTCTTCTAAAGAAGCAAAATCTCCTCTCTGCCATTTAGATGCATTGCACAAGAACATACACAAAATTGTACTGACAGGACGGAAAGTCAGACTTCAACAACTTTATCTTACTTAAAGCAGTTTTAGTTTTAAAAATTCTAAAGTTGTGGTGTGCACTTTAAGATCTAAAAGATTTTAAAATTAGAAATGTGTTGTGCAACTGGCCCCAGGAAGAGAGTGAAGTGAAAAACACTATTTCAATATATATTCGATTTAGAATTAAGTAACTTCTTTCTTTTTTCTCAGCTTACCCAGAAATACAATGACAGCTGTTTCACTGAGGTAGTGGACAATTTCCTCACCCAGAATCCAGTGAGCAACCAGCAGACTTCAACAGACACTGTTATACATCCATGATCTGATTACTTCCTCTGCCTAGAAACAAATCAGTAGTTTCGGACAGGTGAGTGCATCTAATGCCTACACATATCTGATTTTTTAAATAATGGGGAGGGGTTATTAATGTGCTGTCGAAGATTACAGATTTTATTATCACTATGCTTAGACAACCTCCAGTACTTGTTTCCTTCTTGGTGAGAAAAATACAGATTGTAAGTTGTTTGTTTGTCTGTCTTTGTTTACATTTTTAGGGTAACACCTTTGTTTGATTTTAAATGGCTGCGTTGTATTTCTTTTTAGCAGTTTTATTCCCCTTACACTAGCATCACAAAAATTCAGACCTCGTGTACAAATATGTATGGTAGTTGTCTTCGTTCGTCTGTTTCCAAAAGCCTTTTTATGTGATCACCCCCTGAATATTTTAAAGTGCCGTGAATCAAATCGTGTTGTAAACATGCAGGTAGTTTTTAAATCTAAACACACGTGACTACTAGTGTGACGTAAAGTGTTCAACGTTTTATAATGATAACGGCTGAAGCCAAAGAAACAGAACGTTTTGAGAGTGTTGGGTGGTGTCGACCATCGAGGTGAATGCACCGAGTTCCATTTGCTGACTGCCTGGTGCCGGCTGTACCAAACTGGGAAACAGGGGGACATCCAAGTCAAAAGTTTATCACTAAAGCTCCCAGTGGCTGAGCCTGCGTCGTGCCTGCAAATTCGGTGGAAATTGAAACTTCACAATAAATCTGACCGGCAGATGAGAGAGACGGGAGGAGCTGCTGAGGAAGGGTGTTATGAGAGAAAGAATTAGGTCATAGGAAAGAACCTTCTCAGTCTTGAAATAATTTACTTCTGACAAGAGTGTTAAAAAGTTTGTTCTCAGACATCGATTTGGCTGTCGATCGTAGACTTGGCGCTCAATGAAAATGCCTGCAGCACTATCAGGGGGGTCTTCAAAGTCTGGAAGGACCGTTCTACCTCCATAACAGAAGACCTCCCGCGGCAGAGATCACTGAGATCGGCAAATTATCTCCTGGTGACCGAGCGTTTGGTAATGGTACGTTGCGATTAACGGCTGTCTGTGTGTCACGGGAACGCGTGACAGTATGGGTGTCATCTGGTGACAGTCCCAGTGAAAATGAAAGTGCCTATTTTCAAACACTAACACCCCAACCCACAGAAAGAGAGAGAAATGATAAGCATACAAGAAACCGCGCTCCTCAAATTCATAGTAATTTTTACACTTTAACAAAATAGATAAACGACTGGAAAAGGAAAGAAAGAAGAAGTGGAAGAATAAAAAATGACCAGATGATGATGATGATGATGATGCAAATCCTGACACACAATATATTAAGCATTACTCAGATGAGTAATGCAGTTTAGTACAACATAAGTTTTTTATTCGATCCAGACTAAGGAGAAACTTGTGCTTTTTTTTTAGCTACATAACTTGATAATCTCTCTTCCCGGCAGGAAAGTCATCCAAATTTCCGGCACCTCCAGAAATACCTGCGGCGTAATACACCCTAGCCGCTGGCTGTGCGCTGTCCGCCCGGAGGAAGATGCTTTTCCGTTACATTTGTCACGTAGGGAAAAAGAACTGTGGTCTGTGTGAACACCGAAAAAGACTAACATTTACATTTGTCACTTGGAGGGGGTAAAAACCGAAACAAGTCTCAAGAGTTTGCTGATGTAGCAGGAGTGGGATGCTGAGAGCCCCTGCAGTGTGAGTGGCGTGCTTCACTAGACTCGGTGCCAAGAGGAAACGAGGATCCAGCGCTCGACAGACAGAGACTTCCTGTAGCACACAGGTTGGTCAAATGAGTTTATTGGACATTCATTACTTTGCAGCCTTGCTGGTTCATTTGTTTACATTTTCTTACAGCAAGTTAAAAAATGAGTTTGCATTGATATTCCAGTCAGCAAAGGGAAGTGGATGACTGATAGAAAAATCGACTTTGAGTCAAATAGCACCCGTGACAGCAAAGTGATGAGGTGCTCTGACCGCCGATTTTTTTTTTCTCTTACGTTTTTTTGCGTCTTCTTGTTTTGCGTCTTCATTCAAACTTTCTTCTCTCTATGAGTGTGAATATAAAAATCTTCATTGTTAATAGAAGTACATCTATTTTGCGATGAATATCCGTACTGCATTGATTTAGCCAGTATTTTTGAAACAGAACAATGTTTTCCGACTATGATTTTTTTTGCACATAGCGACTCTCCAGATTTGTTCCAGAAATCACTGTACCATTCTACGTCTAGGTTTTCTAATCATCAGAGCACTGGTTGACTCCAATATCAGGGGGCCGTTCAAAATCTTCAAAGACTGAGTTCAGACTTTCTTTCATATCTCGTCAAAGAATGGTTCGGCTAGAGATTACTTGGTCTTAATCGGCAAGTCTTCAGAAATTGTCAGGACATTGACATTATTGGCGCCTTAGGAGGTGGTGACAGTAAGTTATGACGCCTTCAGGGTACAATGCAATTTCTTCGGGATTTGTGTGACCTTTTAACTGGTCCTTAAAAATCTTCCATCATCTGGACCAATCCTGACAAACACAAGGGGACCTGCTCAGTTGTTCTTTTGTCGTTTTGGAAATGACTGCATATGTGAGGTGTGGGGAGGCTTTGATGGTCACTTTAGAGCTCAGTCATGTAAGCGGTGCGAGTAGAGTAGCATCTCTGAAAGGCATCTGTAGGTCCGAAAATGAGCCAAACTGTCCAAACAGCTACAACACCAATACTGCCTTTCGTCGCCTTGATGATTTACATGTTATTTTGTTTTCATTTCTTCTTTTCCTTCTTTTCGCAACAGCTAATGAAGAAATGCGTGTTTAGTAGGTTTAAGTGCCTGTCTCTTCATCTTCATATTTTTAAATGTGTTTTTCTTTACAAAATGTAAGACAGATTGTAAGAAATTAGTCAAAACTACGAGTGGTGGCTGTGAGAAAGAGCAAATATTTAATTCTAAAAAATGCCAGTTCATTTATTACTTTTGTTGTACTCAATTGTATGTAAGTATTATACGTAAACATTTTTTGTAAACATAGACCTCTATGAACATTTAATAATCTTTGTTTGCCTGTTTTCCTTTGAGCTATTATTTTCCATCATGAATGGTTAGCAATACTTCCTTAATTAAGGATCGCTGGTAATCTATTTGTCACAAACTATTTTGTATTAGTAACTGGCCTGTCAGTTTATACTTACGACACCATTCATGGCATTAATATTCTACCAATGAGACCCTAATATTTAGATTTTCTGACAGATAGCTATAAGTAGTTCTTTCTATGATTTGTAAATTTAATTGGTATAATTGCTCCGTTAGTAATTGTTTTTGGTAATAATTTACCAGGAATGACATTAAGTTTGTCTTTTTTAAATGGAAAATTATTTTTTGGGCAGCGAAAATTTCTCTTCACTTGTTAGCTTCTGTGGGTCCCTAATCTGGCCAACAAGCTTCTTTACACCCATATATCATTCGCAAATGCAAAGGGCAAAACGCAAAGCATTTCCGGGACGTTAATAATGGTAAAAATAAACACAAATAAAAACAGCAAAACGATTTCCCAGCCTCTACGAAGGCAAAAGATGCCATATATAAACATAAAGACGAACAGACACACAGACCAATATAACGGGATAGAAAGGGCCAATGGAAGCCGTAAATTTTCGTGGCGGATTTGCCAGAATCACTCGGTTTAATAGCTGACTTCCTTGTGCCTTTCCAATCACCATTTGCTCAGCCCTGGATGGTATAAGAACAAAGATTTACGACATAATGCTATTCAACAAACGTGTACTATAGAGGACCTGAGAAAACCCACCTTCAGGAGAACTGGTTTCGCGATGAAATGGGCGCTTGCTTGTCCTTACCAGAAAAAGAATATAATCGATGATAATTTAATAATTTTATTTGGACGAAATCTGCTTGAAATAAATGACAAGAATGATGTTTACAGTTTTTATTATCATATTGTTATTTTTACATTTCAAACAAAGGGGGAGTGAGCTGATTAATATAAATGATAGCGGATGAGGACTTTTGTGATGAACGTTTTGTCGGCAAAGTGAAAAAAAAACCCAGAATGCCGGCAATAGTGATGTCTACAGCTGTACAGCTGTACTGAAGTATTGAGGAATGAGTGCAGCTGTAAAGCACACGCACTGACATTCCGATAGAGGCTATGTCCACTATCTGCTCGCTATCCGAAACACGTCTTGTCTTCTTGATGACACCTATGGCTGCTAGTGTTGATCAGTGCCCGTTACGGCTACAAACCCGCATCTTCTTTCTACAGATTAGTTTTGAATAAATCTCGGCTTGTGGAAATCAAGCCCGATACTACTTGCAATAATACTGTTTATCTTGGGTTTTTTCTGAAAAGTATAGTGATTGATGGCGGGGTGAAGAAACGTTAACTAGGGAGTTTATCACTCACCTATTTTCTTCTGATAGTCTTTGATGTAGTGGCTCTATGATTCCATTTGCCATCTACCTTACTCTCTCTCTCTTTTCCCCCTGCATGTGCGCGTGTGTGTTCGCAAGTGTTATTGCATCTCTGTGTGTGTTGTGTGTGTGTGCGCGCGCGCGCACGTGCGTGTGTGTGTGTGTGTGCGAGTAAAAGTAACCCTGCTATCCAGATGATGGGTACCTGATCAATCAAGGGAGGCAAAAAAAGGGCTGAAGAATAGGATTATCCCCCGTCTCAACATGCTGTGCCCAAAGCTCGATGAACCACTTGCATTTCACTGGTTCGACAGCCATCTTTATAAAAACCGCACCTTTATAAATTATTCAGGCACCAAATAATATGATTTCTCTTTGGTTTGAGTGATATGGGAATGCTGATTGCCGACAAGTGTACGAACTGTGTCGTTACTACCTGTACAACCATCTCAATCATTGTCAACAGCCAGTCGGCTGCTGACGTCCTCATCTTTAAGTCATTGCTGCACGTACTTCAGCTATAGAGATATATACCGTCACTACAGGCAATGTATGAGCAAAGTATTGCAGGTAAACGATGATGATGATGATGATGATGATGATGATGATGATGATGATGATGATGATGATGATGATGATGATGATGATGATGATGATGATGATGATGATGCACTCGGTGCAGGGATCAGTGTGATTGTGGGGGATACAAGCATTCGGATAGCGTGGACGTGTACGATGTTTCTCATGCTGCGCTTCTTGCAGCCAGGTCCAGATGTTAGTACACTGTGCTGATAGCACTCACAACCATTAAAGTGTCAGGTGTTTTCTAATCAGGGCACCGCAAGTGTGAGGTGTTGGCAGGATTAAGAAACTTAAAATCGATTGGTTGCACTGGAATTCCAACAGATGTTGCAGAAAAAAGATCAACAGGCAAGTTCTTTGATAAGCATATTTTTGTAAAAGAAGATGTGATTGTGTGATGCTGTCCTTTGAAAATGAGGCAGCTTTTTAAATAAATTTTGATTTAATGTAGGAACAACCCTGCACAGTTCCCAGAAAGCACTAGAGATTAAATTAATCTTGAGGTAAGATTACATAATGTTTATTTTGCATGTTTTTAGCTTCCAGAAATAGCAAAAAATATAATCGTTTTTGACAAACAGATTTCCAAGGTCAAGAGTCAACAAGATGTCATTTGTAACTTGTAGCAGCGCAGTCTCCGGACTGTGTGATGGACGATATGTGGACTGTTGCGAGGAGAGCAACGAGTAGTCATTACACTATGCACAGAGCAGTTTGAGGACAAGTAAGGAGAGATTCTATACTGGACGATAATTCTTGAGGTTTTTTTGTCAAGAGTCATTTCTTAATGAGTGATCCTACCTCTACAGACTTAAATGGTGGTGGAAGTAACCGGGTGGCAGACTGTTATTAAAAATGTTATTAAAACAGGCAGCGTTGGTCACTACACTCAACCAGCAAGGGGATGGGAACAAGATCCACCCACTAAGTAGCTGGTTTGACGACGCCAATGCTTTTTGGACGTCTGCTGACGTCACTGCGTGAAATGATTCAGTTAATAGGCAGGTGGTTCTCCAGTGGACTCAAAGTGTTCAGAAGCTGAGACATTCTTTGTAGTAGCAACGCCACCTTGATTAGCGAGATCTCCCAGAATTTCTGATACTGATGTTAAGTATGATAGATGGTTGGAAATACAGAAGATTTCTGTTTCCCACACATTGCCTATACAGTGTCTAGAACTGTCGAGGGAAATTGCGGCGAGAGGGCTGAGAAATGAAATAAGAGGTTTTGCCGGACAAATGATGGAAATCACCCGTCGTCGGGACGAAACATGAATCTGTTTAAAAATCATAGAGAGTTCTGGCTTGAGCCACTTTCAGTGTGATGTTTCATCATTTTTGTCTCACGCAAATCTTTTCTACCGGTTGTGTACCATGGGCAATACCACGTAGTTGGTATTTATGAACGTTTGCTGTAAGGAGTCTCTGTACGGTAAAAATTCAGTTCCTCGTGATCTCTTTTTTACAAGAGCTACAAAAGAAAGATTTGGCAAACAGTAACCGTTACTGAAGTGCCCCCCCCCGCGCTTGCAACAGAAGTTTGATGCCTAGTCCTACTATTTTACTATTGTGGAGAATCTTAATATCATGATGAAATACGACGTGGAGTGTATTATTTAGCAATACCACGATGTGACATGTTACAGTTGTGTTTATGTACTATTTAGCAGTAACAAGATGAGACTTATGTTACATTTGTGTTCAAGAACGAAGACGAAGTTCAGCCTTACACGGAGCTAAACTCAGACGTTGAGTTTTTACCATGAAATCCTGACTGAACCCAAACTAGTTCAGAATCTGCAAATTCCCAGAAAACGAAAGAAGTCCTTGTGCAAAATTTGTTCTGGATCGGCAAAGCGTGAAGATTTAAACAGCGTACAACATAACACACACACACACACACACACACACACACACACACACACACAAATAAGCACGCACGCACGTGTTCATTGCTTTTGTTCTTAACAGTGCAACACATCACGTAAACATTCAGTTTTCCGACGTCTGTGACAAGGCCCTGGACGCTACATTTGACTGATGGCATCTGTTTCTAAAGAAATCTATGACATTGAATTATTCATGTATGCAAATGCTTTGGCATATCATTGTCTGATTAATGTTTTTCTGTTTCGATAAACACAGTCTTGATACGTGCACAGCAATGTACACGATTCAGGAGTCGACCGTTATCCTTCAAACCACTCCTTGCTTTTATCTGCAGGCGACAGAAAACTCTCTTGGAAAAGGACTTTGTCCATTTTGGACTCGAAAGACATCGGAATGTAGCAATAAAGCTCAGTGCTTCATGCACCTTTTAGTAGACAGCTTTCTCTACCTGCTTGTGTAGCATTTGAATCAGAAATTATGTACATTCTTAAGCCTTTCTTCACAATTATTCACGACACTAAATTGCCTTTTGTCGTTCACAGTTTTATTTACTATTTACAACTAATGAAGACCACCCAAGTACTCATAATAATGCTGCTCCTTATCCTCTACATGGAGGATGACAGAGATTCATTGCCCGTGAAATTCTCATGTAACTTTAATACTTTATTAATTTGGCATATTTGCTTTTTAGACTTTCAGTTTGGAAGGGTTGTTGTATTATAGTGGGGTCCAGTATTGGTTAAATTTCCCTGTTGATTCCACCTTTTTATTGCCCGTTCCGACGTTACCACAAATGGTAGAGAGACAAGATGATAGGCAACCCAAGCTATTCATAATTTTCCAGAAATAGTCTCCCCTGATAGATCTGCTATAGGATCCACCCGTTTGTCACTGGATGTATTTTTACGGCATCTTTTTGGTGACAAAGCCTATTTCACATAAGATACGAATCGGCTTCAGACTTTCTGGCGCATTCCCATCAGCAAGTGTCGGATTATGTCGAGCCTGTATAGGGTCACCTCGGTCAGGATCGTGTCTGCTATGGACATTATAATGGTCCCCCGACAGATTAAACAGTCAGAATTCATTCACTACTTTTTAATCTGAGAGCCAAATGAGTGTGTTTCTGAAGTTTTCCGATGGCTTTCTTTTTTTCTGCAGGAACTGATAAACAGATCATAACGCCTGACGAGAACACTTCCCTGTAGACCCTGTCGACCCTGTAGAAGGGTTGTGGGGTGCGATAGACATCGGGTGATCTCCCAGCTTTAGTTCGGTTGAAAATAATCTCGATTTTTTTCATGATATTGATTGTCGAGATTACTTCTCACTGACCTAACCTTTTACTCTATAAACATGATATTTATTGGTACAACTTTGTTCTCAAACATGTCAAGATGTCAGCAAGCAATCAAGCGCAAAGAGAATGATCGCAAAGGTCATTGTAAAGCAAAAAGAACTGGTGAAAGTAATAAAAGACAAAAGTAGGTTAGGAAGAGAACGGAACACAAAAATGGATGTATGAGTTAACTGTGACTATGCTTGGGGAACAGCCACGCACACAGAACACGGACAGGCATCCTTACAAGTGCACAGTTGCTTCAGAGCCCACCCAGGAGGGGTGCAAATACCCATTTGAGATCAACAATGCTACAACCTTTCCAAAGTTACGGAAATAAACCTTAATTCTTTCTCCTGTGAGCTATCTTCCTTTAACATTCCTTTTATCAAAGTTTGTGTGTGTGTGTGTGTGTGTTTGTGTGTGTGTGTGTGTGTGTGTGTGTGTGTGTGTGTATTACTTGTAAATAGTTTCACTAGTACGTTGCAGACGTCCGTATCCACGTGTAAAAAGTGTTTTAGTTATGTGAACATTTTTATTATATTCTTCTGTATCAAATAAAATGCCGATATTAAAAAAGTACTTATTATCGACTTGGTTTAAATTCGCTTTAAGACACCAAAACTGAACAGCAGAGAAACTGCGTGTCGCATGAACTGTTTTTAGATAAACATTCGTTACAAAAGTCGTTATTTCTATTTATATCATTTCCGTTTCATTTAAACGATGTCTTGTAAATGGTTTCTGCAGCTGTTTTCTACATTATGCAAAAGTCATTTTTTTATATTTGTATCACTTTTGTATCGTTTACTCTATGTCTTGTAAATAGTTCCTAGAGTCACTTTTAACATCGTTTTTTTTTTCATTGAACTTTCACTCGCTGTTCCTGCAGACGGCATTCAAAGTGTGTGGACTCGGGGTTTCTACTCGCCCCACCGCTCACTCCCTGGTGATCTGGACAAATCACATCAAATGGTCTGTGGCTTTAGCCGCACAGCAGTTTGCGTTTGTTTGGAAGAAGGAGGCTATCCCCATCACACAGACTATCTGCACTTCCTAAACTGGTCCTTTGATTATCTCTAATCACAAAGTGAGTGTTCGGCCCCTTTACAGAGGTCAGCCCCCTCCAGTGCTCGCATGAGGCAGACAGCACAGTGATTACCAAACGTCAGGACGAGTCTACATCGTGATCCTCTGGACAGTCTTTACTGCGATGCCATGGAGACAAATGCGCTGTCTAAGACCACGGGCACGAAGATCGCTGTCTTCCTGATCTCAACGATCATCGATTAGGCGTACGAGACCTTCACTCGGCCCTCGTCACCGTACGAACCCGCCTCGATCTCGCTTACAACCAAAAATCGCCTTAAGTGCCAGGATTCAAAGAACGGGGAATAAGGGGAGGCTGAGGTATCAGGGTGGGGGTGGGTGGGGAGTCTACATTGACGAAGATGTCTTTGTAATCGGCCTCGCTAGTACTGGTGCACAGATTCGGTGCATCGGGAGGTGATAGATTTACGATCACCTAATATTGCACTTGTCCAAGGCTAAACAGACAGCAAGCATTTTTCATGTCGGTTTTACGGGACGTCAAGCCCTTCACGGAGCCTCTTTCTTCCCCATTATCAAGCCGCAGCTTGTCTCAGCAATGTGGGAAGCTGAGTCACTTGCACTTTCCTGCTGTAAATGTTCTGAACGTGAAGAATGTCTTCAAAGACGCATTTCAACAACATTTCATGTAATTATAAACAAAACCCGAGATATTTCACGGCAATAGAAAGTTCTCAAAATAAAATGTTCTTTAATGGAAACAACTTCAGAACAATGTCTTAACCAGTGAAAATGCTGTTGACCGCAGTGCAATACACAAGTGAAGACCCCTTATATTTTTTTCCTTTTTAATGCGCCGAGAGAAATGATAGATCTGTAGCGAGGGATGTCATTATCTAGCATGGTGTGTTGTGGCTAAGCAGTCGTAGATAGCAACCTCCGAGAAAGGGAAAGCTGATGCTGAGCTTCCTGCCGATGGCTCGCTAGCGCTTGATAAGTAATGTTATCGTATTACTCTTTCGAGATGTAGTTCACTATGTTGAACAAAGCTATTTGACATCTCTACAAAGTTTGCCAAGCAACTATACTTAGAAGGCAAAGATATGCACACAGTATGGATATTTAAAAAAATTAAATACTTGAAATCTAACATGAGCATCGTTAGATTGTTCTAAGTTAGATCATTGGTGTACATCATCTCCAACTATGTCTTTTCTTCCATTTTCTTTTTTTTCTGAAAGTAATATTTCTTCCGGCTGCGTAGAGACGTTAATTAAAGTCAATCATAGACTTAAAAATATGTGTTGATTTGCTTCATTTTTTAAATTTCGGCTCACCTTGCCAAAAAAAAATGTAACAGAATTCGTTTTACTGAAATTGTAGTACAGCACGCAGTTTTTTCTAAAGACGGTCAAATTGGAAATGCGACCCAGAACAGTGCCATTATCGTACAAGACACACATAAAGTCCTCTTCCCCAGGAAAATCTTTATTACAACTCGGCCAAGAAATTTCTTCTTCTTCACATGACTTTATCACTACCCCTTCCAGTTTCATCGTGGGTGTGACAGCTGTGTACGAGGCCATGGCACAAATCAGGAGTTCAACGGAGATTGTGTGCAAGAGCCTGACAAGTACAGTCTGGCTGTGATAGCTGTGTGCAAGGGCCGGACATGATTTAGACTGTGAGGAGGAAGGGAGATTGATGTTTTACCCCCGAGCCAGCAACTAAGGCTATATCACGGCAAGGCAGCCAGCTCTGTAAACAGATGCACTATGCAGAGAAAAAAAAACAGCGTGCCTGAGACGAGAGCTGAACCCAGGACAGCCAGCTCTCACTGTATTGGTGACAGGCGCTGACCGAACTCAGTCTGTGAGAAATGTATATAAGGAACGAGTATTAAACACTGCAGTTGCACACCATCCCATCCGTTACATTGACGGTTTGATCGCATCCAAGTGTGGTTTGTTCTCGGGGATGTACACACGATTCTGTGGGCTGCTTTCGCTCTTCGTGCAAAGTCTAATAATTTAAAAGGGGTCATGGCATGGCCACATGGTGGTGAGCGGACGTTTGCACATCTTGACTGTCGTCTTCTGCCGCCCGCCTCCTGTTATAGATGGCTTTCCCTTCACAGTTCAACAGCCGTGCTAGAGATAGGCTTCGTGCTATCCCAATTGAGGTCGGATCTTGGTCAATAAACGCTGCCACTTTAATTGGCGCGGCTAACTCAGCGCACGTGCCATCGGTTGCATCTTCTCAGCGAACGTTCGCCAGAGGAGACTTGTTCCCACCCGCTTGTCCTCCTCTCTGGACACGTAACAAGCTCATCGCAGCCCAGCGCTGTAGGGTCGATTCCATGCCTGTCAAGTGGCAAAGTGACTGTCAGGAGGACACACTTGTCTGGAGGCTACTGTGGTAGATTCCGATGATAGAGATAAGCCGCTGTTGGTTTTTACGCGTCCGTACGTATTCTGCATCTGTTTAATCAAAATGACCTCTAAATATTTCTAACAAAGATTCTCTCTTGCCGGAATAGTGTCTTCAATAGTTTTTTTTTATTTTAGGAAGAAAGCATTTTTAAATTTCATGGAAAACTCTTTCCTCTCTCGAATCACTGACGCTGAGATGGAAAGAACTCGTTTGTTCAGATGTGTGAGTATTTCCATACTGTAGTCCAACAACAGACATGGTAGAGATTCTGTATGGGCATTTCCATACAGTATACAAACAACAGACAGGGTTCAGAACCTCCCTCAACCCTAAAAATCGAGTTATCTAACACATTTTGCACCGTCAGACTTAAATGTAGCGGTCGGTGCTATTTAAAGACCTAATAGGGCGGAGAATGTCAGCAACTTGACCTCACAGAGGACACCCTTAGCACCGCTTAAAGGATTGGTTCACTATAAGCTCAGTCATCTGTGAGAACAACACTATCGTTTAAAGTCTGCAGAATCTCATGCCTTAGACTTTGGACAGGATGGAAGACTATGATAGAGAACAAGAGAGAGAGAGAGAAAGACAGCAGAAGGGAGAAAGCATCGGGGCAGGGAAGTAGAGAGTATAGTGGCAACTTGCTAGAGGCCAGTGGGTGGAGCACGAGCATAGCATGTCAGCTGAACTGGCGCCTGTGGTCCTCTGGAAATGAGTTGGGTTCTTGTTTGCTGCCACCAGCACTCGACTCTTGGGAAGACTTATTAAGAGAGGACAGCCAGCTCATGCTGCGGCACTCACTCGCATTGCTGGCAGATGAAGAGATGCAGGTCGACATGGACCCCTCACTCCAAATATCCTTCTCCCTTATTCCAGTAGTGAACCTTATTCTTAAAATAATAATAAGAAAAAGCAGCTGATATATATATATATATATGTTTTATTTAGAAAATTCTTTTTACATATCGATTTTGCCCAGAAGAGACCACAGGAGAAAAGTGGGGTAGCTTTATTTCTAATATTATTTACTCTGTTCCGGTGATATACGAGTACATTTTAAAAATACAGACTTTATCATTTCTGATTTTTCATGGAGAGGCTATGAAATTAGGAAATGAAAACAAGTTTTCTCTCAACGAAGGTCTTATAGAACCGAGTGAAATTTACAGAGTTCAACAAATGAAAACCGTCGGTTCCGGTAAAACACAACAGGTTTCGCCGGCAATTGTCCCCTTTAAGCTGGCTTTTAAAGGTAGTGCCTAGATATTTATACACCCTCATGACAACATCACTGCGAATAGTACTTGTGACTGCGTCAGTCTTATGCCTCTTGATGTCAAAGACCATCTCCGTTGTCTCTGAGACATTCATTTGGAGGAAGTGCTCGTCACACCAGCGGTCAAAGTCAGGGGGAGCAGCACCGTGATTATGTTCATTAGTGACACAAGGGACAGCAAAGTGGTGTCATCAGGCACTGCTTTCTCTCTCTCTCTCTCTCGGTTGCTTTGCAGCTGTGAGTACATATAATTAACATCAGTGGTGACTAGCACCAACTTTCAGGAAAACTAGCATAAGTATCACACTGTCCGGAAAGCGACTGTTAATGTAAACTGTAGGCATTAAGACGGACAAGAAAGTATTTATAGACAAGAAGAGGCATCAAGACAGGTGTGGGCAGGCAGCAAGCCAGGTGGAGTAACAAGCAGATAAATAGAAAGAGGGACAGATAAGATTATTTTGATTGCCTGGTGGGTTAACTAAGTGATCGATCTGAATCACGTGTCCTCTCCATCCTGCCTCTCCTTTCCCCGGGGAGGAAACTGTTTCTATGACCGGGACATCACTCTTTTGTCCAAAGACGACAACCTCCTGGCCTATGTGATCCAAAACAGACCCGCACACTTCCTTTCCTCAAGCGGCTGTTAACCAAATCCCGGAGCTTGACAAGCACTGCCTCTTGACAATTTTTACACGTGTTTGCTGCAACGCTACAGACACCTGGTTCTCTCCGAGATTTTGCCCGGGCAGCTGTGGCACTAGCCTCTAACTGTGGAAGATTTATCGAGCTCCAATTGTAAGCGTACCTCAGGAAATCTGCTTACCTTCTTTAAACATGAAACCTTGTCCTTGTCAATCAATTAAGTGCTTTCATTGTCAAAAAAGAGCTTTAGAAAGTAAGAATAGGGTGTAGGCTATCAGAGGAACCGCAGACAACATCTGTGTCAGACATAACACGTGAGGAGGAGGAGGATGAGAAAGAAGATGGAAAGGATGAGAAAGAAAGGGAAGGGAGGAGGAGGCAGAAAGAAGAAATAAAGGACAACAGGAGGAATAAGAACAAAATAAATAGGAGAAATAAAAAAGTGTTAGGAAATATGTGCAAAAACCCATAAGAAGCCGTAGGAATCATAATAACCCATAATGAGCCATAATAAGCTATGAGTCATCATAAGTGATAATGAACCGTACTAATAAGTCATCATTAGAAACAATAAGCCGTAATATGCTATGATAGGACGTAATAAGTCATATATAAGACGTAATGAGTCGTAAACCATTATAAGACGTAATGAATCATATATAAACCAAATGAGCCGTAATAAGCCGTGTGAATCACAAACGATTATGAACCATAATAACCAGTAACAAGTCACAGTGACCCGAAGTTAGCCGCAATTCAAATCGAATATGAAGTGTGATAACAGGCAATGGTGAAAGTCCCTGAATATTTTGACCAAACATTTTTAAATCGTTTGGATTGAGGATTGAATTTTAAGAATTGTCAAGACCACGTGTCGAATTGTAGGAAAGTATGAAATATGGCGAGAGAATCCGCCATGAGGAGATCACAGCTCAGTCAGTCAGCAGTGATGTAGGGATAATCTCGAGATCCTAGGCCGTAGGTATTGCTCGAAAACTGTGAGACCAGGTTAAAATAAGAGAAATAAATGCGGTGGATGCATCTTTTAGTTGTTCTTCCTCATCGAGGACAACGAGAAACTCACCCTCTGCACTGTTCGAGAGTTTCACTGATGTAGCTCGATTACACATTGTCATTGTCTCATGAATAGTGACTCCTGCTGAACCCCCTCGCCAGCCTCACCAAAGCTCGTACTTAAAATGAGAGAAGTGTTTGACGCCATTTACATCCACAAAGTTGTTAGATCTTCGTCCGACTGCACTGGCCGACAGACGCCATCTAAACAGCCGCTGACATCATCCTCATCCTGCTTTCACAGCACCGACGTCCTCGAACCAAATATCTATGGAGATTTTGTTTTCTAACACCACCGTCACACTTTCATTGTGAACTGGATTTCCGTTTTTGTCCCAAGATCCCCACAATTCCATGCTGGCACCTCCCGACATGGCACCGAGTCCAGCCACGTCTGTTTAATTAAAGACACCAGTTAACAAGAGCAGCTTGCGTTTACCTCACAATGTAGTTTCGTGTTTTTCCAAAGGTTAACAGTCTGCGGACATAAAAAAATATTCTCCCTCATTGCAAGAGGCTATAAAAGGCAGGATGAGGCTGTCGCGGACAAGAGAATGAAGCAGGCCCGCAGAGAGCTACACGGTGAAAGGAAAAAGTGGGAGAGGAGAGAGGGAAACAAAACAAAAAAAAGACTCCTACTGTTTCTTTCTCTCTATCTGTCGGTGTCTCTTTCTCTCTCCCCACCCACCGACCCTCCGACACACACACACACACACACACACAGATCCAAAGTTATGTCTGACGCTGTATGATTATTCTTCGATATAACTGTTTTATGTGCTATATAAGAGTGTGTTAAATATTTTGTAAAAAGTGGGATGTGTCTTCTAATATATTTGTGATCTTTCTTAAATACATTCTCAAACACATGGGATGTATTATCCATGTATACTGTGTTTTATAACTGTGATGTCTCATATAACTATAATGTATTCTCTCATTGTGTTATTCTCCGATATCTAATCTGTTCTCTAAATATGATATATTCTTGGACTTGAATAGGAGTAATTTATTTATTTTCTTACATGTGTGATGTTTTTCGTGTCAAAATTTCCAGGCCGTCCAACGAAGCGAACCGTCGTCACGTGACTTATCAATGACATTTGTACATAACTGTGTACTTCACTACTAAACTATGGACATAAATCACACAGACTGCTGTTCGATTAGGCCACATACGATGTTACTTTAGACACTCCTTCACTGTCACAACAAAAACAAAAACACTTTATGTTATACCGGCTATATCACGTGGGAATACAAGTAAATATCCAAAGGCATATCAATCCTACACCTCTGTTAAATAAAGCAAAGCTTAATAATTTCCCCAGGGATATGTTGCACTGCTTTTATAAACATGTTCGTAAGTTTGTGTGACTTAGCCAAAAAGTTTTATTGTCGGTGCTACATAATTACTACAGTCGATGAAGCCTAAGAAGCAGGAACAGCCGTTTGGAGCAATTTTATTTTTTTAAAAAAAAAGATTACTGGGTTAATGTGATTGATGAATTTCGAATGCATGAGAATTGTAACTGTCGAGGAATTTCTGTGACAATATCAAAGTGAAACGCTCTATCTTTCCATTCAAAGGCGAACTTGACAAACCTCGATACTCTCTCATCTTGAGGGTTCAACGTATTCTGCTCAAGTGCTGTGAGCTTCACGCAGCGTTAATTCCAAAAAAAAAAAAAGTCTCATAATCTTCCTGTTTGAATCGCCATCAAGATGACGCCAGTGCTTCGTTTGTGATTGTCCGGAATCTGATCCTCCCTTTCATCTGCCAGAAAATGGCGGCTGGTGCAGTGTCGAAACTGGTAGAAAATTTAATCATTGCCGCAGCTTATGTGTGCGACGACAATAAACTTGCAGACCATAGTGCTGTGAAGATAAGAGGCACTTTAAAGGACCTCACTACTGACAAGTGTCAGTTGTTTTCTAGTCGTGGTGACGCTATCACTCGCACCAGAGCCAGCGAGCCACCATTCAAGTGCATGCAACGACGCCAGTGAACCTGCTGCACGAGACACGTGTGAAATATGTGGTCGGCTGGCTCGTCTGATCGTCTGATCGTCTTTAGAATTAGAGTAAAAAAAAAACTTTTCCTCGAATTCCTACGGATCTTCGCTGCAACTTTCCTCAGAACTTTTCTGTCCATCGCGGTCAGTGTGTGTGTGTGTGTGTGTGTGTGTGTGTGTGTGTGTGTGTGTGTGTGTGTGTGTGTGTGTGTGTGTGTGTGTGTTCTAAAAGGTTGTGAAATATTTTTTAGGTAGGACTTTCTGAAATTTTTGAGATTGTTTGAGACAGTCAAACAAGTCCTGACCTTTTTGCATTAGAGAGTTTGAGATTCATTGCTCGTGCGACGCGTGCGGGAGCGGCAACCTGTAGCGTCACGGGAATTTGCGCCCTACATCATCACATCCACAAAAGCCAACCAATCGCTTTCTCAAAACGGGTAGGCTTAGAGGCTCGCCGTTCTCGTTGCCGCACACGTCTCCTTTCGCGTCGTGGATCTCAAACTCTCTCAAACTTATCTCTCTTATGGCCGCCGACTTGGGTCACGTGATCCAGCAAGTCTTAACGCTGGGGCAAGATGCTCACACGCCCCGGTTTCTTTGTGCAGGGTGTGTGGCTAACGTAATGTTCAAAGTTTTCCTGTAAATACACAAGTCATCTTTAAACACAGTTATTTCCCCGCTCGGACCGTCCACGACCCTAAAGACAGAAGGCACGTGCATGCAGTGACACCCGTGACCTTCCTGCACGAGACACGTGTGGGTCGTCCCGTGACCTGGGCTACAAGTCATCCATCATGCAGACTACAGGTGTTCATGCATGTCTGTGGTTGGATACTGCCAGTGCACGATGTTTTAAGAAACCCAAGTGCAAGCTTTTTTCTACTCAAAAGCACGAGTGTGTGCGGATCTGACTGTCGCTGTTCGATGTCGTTCTGGGCGCTTAAGGTACATCCATTTTTTTTAGCCGTCCCCTGAAACAAAATGTTTTAACTCCTCCAAGCGGCCATTTATCAAGACATAAGACGTGCGATGTGCTCATTCCTCTAAACTGATTGTGGGAGGACCTGCACGCATTCTTGTGGTCACTTCCTTCCGTGGTTGATGCAGAAGAGAAAAGTCATCTTCTGTAGCTGATGTCAATGAAAGGGCCGTTACATTGAGTTATTAAGTTCTGAAACGCCGGTTTAGAGTAGTCTGTCGATTTTCTTTATTCTGCGACCTTTGTAGATTTCTGAAAACAAATTTATTTGATATCGTATGACGGAATGTTTATATCTGAAGGAGTGAAGGATTGATGTCTTAGCTTCATGAGTATAGCATCTGGCAGTTGTTGTCTTTTAAGCTTATTTCAGGATATTACTGTACAAAATCCTCTTAGATCTGATAACGTTGTTAGCTTCACACACACACACACACACACACACACACACACACACACACACACACACACACACACACAGAGAGAGAGAAATCTGCATGAGGCATATGGGTACAAATTTGCATGAGGCAGATGGGTACAATTACATTTAACTTTCACATTTTGCGTGCTCGCCATTTTATCTGCATTCGTCTTGACCTACAGTGGGCCGTCATTAGCGTCTGTCTGATGACCAGACAGGCAGCCAGCATTAATGGCCAGTCGGCGGCACCACTGACAGGCGTCCACGAAGTTGATGTCTTGTGATGGTAGTCGTACAGAAAACAGAATTTTTGTTGAGTGGGGTGGGGATTTACGCCGATCCAGCAGCTAAGACTATATCACGGCAAACAGCCAGCCGTGTAAACAGATGCCACATACACAGACAGAACAGTGCGCCCGAGACAAGATCTGAACCCAGGACAACCAGTCCGCACTGTATTGGTGACAGCGCTAACCGTTGCGCCCTTTTTGTGGTAGACAAAGGGAATATGTTCATCGTGCACGTGCATCCAGTGAACATCCTCATCCGAAGAGAAATGAACACATGTAAAAATATTCTTATCGTGTGGAAAAAACATGAATATGTTGAACCACACTTATTACAGAGAAAACGTTCACGTTCATCCCATGGAAACTGTTCTTTGTATGGAAACTGTTTATCGTATGGAAACACGCTTGTCACGTAAAAGAATGTCTGAAGTGTGGAAACATCTTTGCCTTGCCATGATACACAATGCTCAGTAACTGCTTGTGATGTCGGACCTCCGAGTAGTTGACTGACTGACTGCGCGTGTTGTGTTTCCATCAAACGCCGACTGTATGTATTAATTAATGATTTTATTAAAGCATTGTACAAGCACATTTCACACAGCTTAAGATAAATGTCTGATCGATCCTTGCATTTGTGATGGCTGTGCCAGCAGAGCTTGACAGGAGAGATGTAGCCAATGTGGAAATAAAACCGAAGGGATGTCAACTGAATGCATCTTTCAATTGAACCGTGGACAATCTGATAACACTTAGTTTGACCCATGGTGAATTAATCACATGTATTTTGACCAGAAGAAATAGGAATCATTTGTTCTATCGTGTGATGTATTTCAGCCGTCAGATTGTTTACAGTCTTGTGAAACAGCAGAACACAAAAAGCATAGTATTTCTGTTCACAACCACTCAATCAAGAGATGAGGATAGCGGGCTTAAACTGACATGAAAGTAATTAAGTCTTCGATACCCGATCGTATGAAAAAAATTCTCAAGCTATATATTTCATTTGTGTTGAACGTCTCAGGGCGGACCCGACTTCATGTCAGCTCCATGGCTGAACTGTTTCCATCAGCTGTCACGTGGGGAGAAGGTAGGTTCTACCCGACTGTCAGCTCATTGTGAGAGCTTTGTTGATTGATTTCACTGAAACTGGGGTCACGTGGGGACGACTAACACGGAGGGGTGCGTGCTACTCTTCCTTGTGTGTGTGTGTGTGTGTGTGTGTGTGTGTGTGTGTGTGTGTGTGTGTGTGTGTGTGTGTGTGTGTGCGTGCGTGCGACAGAGCGCATAAAGGAGTAGTGACCGTGACTAATAGAAGGGGGAGGAAGAGAGAAATGGCAGTTCCATCTGTTTACTTTTAGACTGCAAACTCTCATTTAATGAAATAAGGGCTGCACTTGTGAAAGAAGAGGTTGACCATGCCACTGCCAAACTTCGCTAAACGCAGTCGACTGTTGTTGAGGCATGAAGGTCTAGATCTGATGCTGGTTAAAAAAGTTGGAGAAGTTTACTATTGGATATAGATTTTTGTTACTGACAGGTTAATCTTTTCAGAATTGACAGACAGCTGATTGATGAGGTTAGTTCTGTTCCTGCAAATGGATTTTCTGAATTTAATCTATTGACTTCCTTGAATTATTTGGTTGGATGGTTGGTTCATTGGTTCGTTTCTCTCTCTCTCTCTCTGGGTGAAGTTGGGTGTGTGAACGCATGCGTAGTGAAACTGAAAAATCTCGATCAGAAAATGTGTCAGTTCATCAGTTCATGTCATGTAGTTGACTTTTTCTTTCGTCTTTTTTTAAACTTTGGTTCATTACAATTCCACTTTTTTCCAGACACATATTCTGATTTGTTTTTACCCAGAAGAGTAGCTTACTCTAGGTTTGATTATAGTTTTATTCACATTTTCTCCCTGATTTGACTTTTGTATTAAAAAGCCGTCTAGAGTGAAGGAGAGAGTGAGTGGAGGTGAGGTGAGAAAGACCATCACTCGCAAGTAATAGCTTCACTTCCTCTTGCCCCGCCTCTTCTTTCTCCTCTGGCCACACTGGAGACTAGTAGATGTTTTCACCAATTACGTCCACTTGATAGGCTGATGGTGGCGCTGTCTTGGGGAGGCGTGCTGGCAGCTGCTTGATGAATTGAGGCGGGGGAGGCAAGAAGAGTTACAAGCCCCAGACCCCACACATGAAGCTGGACCCAGCAAAGTTGCAGAGCGTCCAGGCTGCTAGCCCAGAGTATTGACCAGCGATCTACAGCCCCTCTCTACAGTAGTACAACCATCTTGGTGTTAGTACACCACCAGTCCTGCATCCTCTGTTCGTTCATTATTGAGTTCTTGTTGCCTCAATCTCTTCAACAGCGGTTGGCTTTCTTTTCTTATCTCTTAACTCACGTGGACAGAAGGTGAAGGTGCCTCGAAATGGACTTAAAACAAGGCAGGGGCTTACAGGACTTGAGAAGCGCAAATTATTTACCTCAGCGAACAACCTGAATTTCTATGACTTGAGCTCGGTGTGGGCGGGATGTAGGACGAATTTGGAACGAAGCATCTACAAACTTCCGGTCAATGGCTGAAGCATCTGATGAGAACGCAGGTTGACAGCTAACCGGGGATAAAAAGGGGAGGGGGGTGGGATGGGAGAGTCAGGCGGAGTTTTGCAGGGTTAGAAATGTTGAGCTTCCGAAAAACAGCTGTCGTGGATCTTTTGCGTTTTGTGTTGTTTTTTTTTCAAGGACAGGCGACCGCTATTAAAGGCAGATAACTATATTTCTCGGGCGCCTATCTTGCGCGTGCGTGTTTCAATCAAGAGATCTGTCTCCATATCGGTAAGCAGGCGGTTTCTCTTTCAGACGTTTTAGGGCGGCCGCCTCGGGTATTTCGCAGTAAATCACAACTCCTCCTTTCCAATCCCACCTCGCCAATTTTGTCGCAGTTAAAAAAAAAGTAGACCTGCCCCTTCGTCTTTTCCTGCATTACTCCGAGTGCCTCCCCTCACCCCTCTCTCCAGAACCACCACCAGTCCTGCACTTGCGCGATCACTCCCCCACCAGCCTCCCAAACTCAAGAGCTGTAAAATTGCGTCGATGGGGGCCTCGGATGTCTTCGAACGGGAAAGGAATTTGACAACGCCGACAGAGGCTGCCCCCGACCTGACGTCGAAGAATAAGGTTCGGTCGATGTTGTCGGCATTTTTACTGAGGCACCTCTTGCTGGCCTCATCGTCGCAGAAAAAATGTGCGAGAATAAAGGAAAATACACCATCAGTATGTCTCTCTCTCTCACACACACAATTCAATTCATTCTCTCACACAAAATTCAATTCATTCACACACACACACACACACACACACACACACACACACACACTCTCAAAATTCAATTTATTCTCTCTCCCTCACACACTCTCTCTCAATTCAATTCATTCTCTCTCTCTCTCACACACACACACACACACACACACAGGCGCTTGTGCGCACATGCAGGCACAAAAGTTTTAGCTTTTAGAATAGCAGTCAGTCCGTTTTAGACGGAGAGGGAAGAAGCATCTTGTCAGCTTGGTCGCTTATATTTTCAGAGGATCTATTGGCATCAAAAGCTTTTTACAGAATAAATCTGTATCTACTCTGCTTCTCTCCTGTCTGAGAGCCCCTTACTTTAATAGTTTAAACATGTACTTGATCTTGCTTGTCTGGTATCTCGGAGACCCCTACACTCCGTAACTCTCAGACGATGGCGGCCGTTCCCATGGAAGTGCTTCATCTTCTGTCCTCCTCACGACAAAATCAACAGGTTGTCAGACCTATTGATGATCTTGCCTTTTGCTAAGGCAGAGGTACAGGTTTCGTTCGTCTGTATCCGATCAATTCTTTTTATATCCGAAGGGGATTGGTCTCACCCCCGGATACCACAATTCGCACACACTGAAGTCCCTGATTTTACATAAAACCGATCCACTTTCTCATGAGTAATTTAAAATCATCTCTAGAATACTAATGATACAGAACATAAAGTAAATACTATGTAAATATTTGTTATATAAGTTGTTACTGGTCTATGAGAAAAATCTTGCATAATAATCAAGCGTAGTATTGCGCTCATTCCTCAGTTCTTCATCCTTGTATTCAGTTAATGTTTTTCATTTTGTCATCTGTTTGCTGATACTTGTGTTTCTGGTATGGATGACTGTCGGTTTGTTTGTGGTCTTTCGTGTGCAGCACATTGAGTTAAATCTACACCGGTAAATGCTCTTAAGAAATTCACATATTATTATTTGCTTAGGAATAATAAGAAAAAAGTCTGTAGCTGTTCCGTAGAGACACAGCACAAGTCACGAGTGGACAAGTCGCGAGGTGAGCAGTGATCACTGTAAGCACTAAGCACTGGAGAAATGACAGGAGGCTGCAGTAGAGAGTGTCTAGTCATCACTTTCTTCGCGTGGGATTCAGTTCTCGGGGCGCGGCATTTGAACGTTTCAATTTTTAAAACATTCTGGATTTTCTTCCAATATTTTCCATTTGTGGTTTGTTGAATCACCAGCTGCGCAAAACCCAGATAAGGAGGGTCGAGAGATACACAGTTTGATCTTATTAGATTTATGCTAACATTATTATACACTGGCTTCTAGGCTGATTATAGTTGAAACTAGCGTGCCTCTTTATGTAACTTTGTGCTAATAGACCAGTCGACGACATGCAACCCACAAGGCTCTGAATCAGTAAATCTAAGATTTCGTTAGACGTTTTCTTCTCTGTCATTCAACAGCTGTTACCTTTCCCTTTCTTTAGGCAGTCCTTCTATCATTTTACTATCTACCTTCTACTTTTTCCTCGACCTTGACCTCCTAAAATCTATTCATATTCCCTAAATCTTTTTTTGTTGTCATAAAATCATCATTGTGTTCACTGAGAGAGACAACTTTTTTTCTTCTTCCACTATTTTAATGTATGCTTTTCTTTCAAAAAAAGAAGGTAGAAAGAAACGCGAGACAGAAAAAATGAGATCTCGTCAAAATGAATTTGTCTTTCATTTCAGGCAAAATGGAAGTATTTCTATCTGTTGTTAACAAGACGGAGCTTGCCTCAAGTCAACTGTTCGTGAATGAGACTTCACTGGCCATGACGCCAGGAGCAACAACTCTGGACACAAACATGACGTCATCTTTCAACGTGACAGGCAACGGGACATTGGACCCAATGGACCGGAACCACACCCGTAGCTACGGGCGCTACGGACCCATGGAACAGTTCACCCTCTTCTGGGCCGCGTACTACATAAACCACTACTATCTGGTGGTTGTGGCCGCTGTTGGATTTCCTGGAAACTTGCTGAGGTAAAAAAAAAAAAAAACACCCACCCACTCACACACAAACACACGCACACACCCACACACACACACGCACTCACCCCCCCCCACACACACACACACGCACACCCCCACATCCACCCATCCACGCACAATACACACACACACACACAGGCGCGCACACACACACACACACACACACACACACACACACACACACACACTGTGCCTAAATGAAACTTTCGCAATGATTATGATACAACATAAAAAGAGACATCTAATAATAATTTTATTATCAGAAAACCCCCTAAGCTAGGCATTTTTTTTTACAATTGGCAGTCGACATATTTCTGCATTTTCGCCAAAATGTGGGATTTTTCCCCTTGGTGCAAACAGGAAAAAGAAAGAAAAAGAAAACAAAACTTGGTAATTTTCTTTCCCAGTTGGCTGACACTGAAGATGTAACAGGTAGAAAAACACAAATGTCGGTGTCATTCCGCTAAGCAGGCTTTCTTATATTTTAGGGCCTGGGGATTGTTTATCGCCAGAAAAAGAAAAAATTTAATGCATCAATGCCAGGTCCGCCTCAGGGTGCATTTAGAATAAATTGTATTATACACAATAACACAATACTCACAAGAAATGCACAGAATATCTGGGGATTTTTGTGCAAAATATACAGCGCATAAAAGCAAATAAGTAAATCATTAATTAAATGTTTTCTACATAGATAATAACAACATTAAGATTCATTCAGTTTCTCCTTCTCGTCAGTGAGGCAGACAAATTATAATTCTTCTCAATTTTATCAGACTCGGTAACACATCAATTTCAGCGTTACCATCTGTCTAACCTTGCATGAATTTTGTTTTTTTCCCCCAGTAGAATTTAAGAACCAGTTCATATCTTTCTGGTTTGTAAAATTTACATAAAAGCATATTGTGGTATTGACCTACAGTGTCTTCCAGACTGCATTTGTTTTATATCTTGGCACATTATTATATTCTTCCGTTTGTAAAGGAACATTGCCATTTGTTGTCCTCAATGTAATAAAAGATATTATTTGGCTTACGGTACAACAGAAATACATTTTATGATCGTAGCAAATGCCGCTGTTGTGTATATAATAACATCACCAATGTGTATACTGATAAAAAGAAATCTTGTTCTTAAACCAGTTGAAACTGAGCTGCAGAGTAACCTGACTGATCCTAATCCATAATAAACTTAAATTATTCCGAGTGGTTTTAATGGCTGTAATTTATATCAGAGCTGATGGTTGTGGTTATGTAATTTAAAGGTAACTGATATGAAAAACTTGAAAACGCTAGAGGCATTTGCAGGATTTACCAATAAATACAGAGAATTCAACATGATGCTTTAGTTACTAATCTAATGAATCAAGTTCTCCGAAGACCGTTGCTTTGAGAATGCATCATCATCAATCATCAATCATCATCAATCATCAATCATCATCATCAATCATCAATCATCAATCATCAATCATCATCAATCATCAATCATCATCATCATCAATCATCCATCATCATCAATCATCCATCAATCATTAATCATCATCATCAATCTGTATAGCGCATGATAACGCTCGTGAAGGAGCATGCTCTAAGCGCTTGAGACAAAAATAAGACATCCGAAGAGCAAAAGGATCAGCAACAGTACTGACAAGGAATAAAAGACAAATCTAGAATACACAAAGAGGAATCAGCAAACAGTAAGGACTGAGAGTGAGTTATGTTAAAATGCAGAGGGAAATAAGAGTGAGTGTGAGGAAGAAGGATTAGTACTATGTTGTTAGGGGCAATCTTCATGGATGAGATGCATTGTGAGTGCACCTTTAAATGATTCGATTGTTTTTTAACTTAGTGTATAGAAACTTATTTACATTTATAGAGTTAGGCCAAAACAGTTAGACACTGACTTCCCAACCGCGCAGGAATCTGGGTGTTTGTAACATCAAACATACATGTTCATAATAGTACCAACATCAAACAGATTGAATATCAGGTAGTACTTCTAAATTTTCATAACAATAAAAAAGCTGAGATGCTCTATCGTACAGATTTTTCTGACCTGCTTAAAAACGTATCACAACAATTAATGTTAAGAAGTAAATAAAATAGTTCGTAAACTACACCAAGATCTGTGAAGATGAGGTGCAACGAAATCTTTAGAAGCTAAGGACTCAGGCAGCAGGAGAGGTGGTCGTGCGGCGTTGCTTACTTTGTGCTTATCAGTATATTATTATGATATTATTATGATATTAGTAGTATATTGACTGGTTAAAGGGTGTTACGTGCCGTTAGTTTTCAAGTACTCTTAGCTATCTCCGGATAGGGGATTACAGCACGTGCTGAACATCCCAGCATGGCGATGTAGGGTAGATGCACTTCAAAAATCAAAACACGTATGTTCGCAATTTCTCTCTCTGCTTAGAGATAATAAATTTACTGGCGGTGTGATTTGAATGTGTATAAATCTGTTATAATATGCTAACAGAAACATTTGTCGATTTTAAACACATTTAGCGTTGCTTGATTGTTCAAATAATTTTTTCAGCTGTGTTTTTTTAAAGTATGCTACTCACAAAACGTTAAGGGTGAGGTAACATTAATTTGATCATTTAAAAATAAAGCGTGAGAAGATTTTTTTCTTTGCAAGACAATTCCATTCCAATAAATGCACAGTTAAGCAAGCACCCGCATGTAACAACACGTCTCAAGAAATGTCAGTATTCTTTGACACGGTCAAGAACTTGTGGCCACTCTCTGCTGCCACACACTCAATGTATCTCTTTCGGATACGTGTCACGTGACGTGCTTGCCCAACAGTAAGGCACTCCTCCTCCTGCATTACCTCCTCTATTTCCTCCTGTATGACCTGTAAGAGCTGGGCCCTGTTTTTCGCCTGTGGGCGCTTTGCTGGAACGCAGGGTCCCAAGATGTCCTACACCAAGCCGTGGACTTGCAAAATGTCAGTCACCTCGCCATCAACATGGGGAGAGGCTTTGCTGCACTGAACCTGAACTCATGTTCTGTAAATTCGCCATGATAAGAGGCTCCACAATCTCGTCTGCCATCACAGTGGACCACAGAAACACTTCACTCGTCAGCACAGAGCGGTCTGCCATCTTGTCCAACACTGATGAAGTCTGCACCACGACCACCGCGAGTCTCGCCCAATGCTTGTGTCAGTACTTGTGTCAGTGCGTGTGTCAGTTCCTGTGTCAGTGGCACGCGGCTGGCTTTAGGTTATACTGGTGCAGGCGATTGCGAAGATCTGCTACTGACGTTAATATATGTTATCATACGTTCTACAGTGATGGATTCTGTTGCAAAGAGCTGTCAGCCTTATGAACTGATCGTCCTTGTGTCCCATCAATCGGTATCTGAAAGATCGAGGGCTTTGATCAGTTCTGTCCGTCATCTGAAATTGTTCCAGCAGTAGCTAAATGACACAGGGGCGCGCTCCCAGCCTTCGGGACAGATTTTGCTGCAGCCATCCCAAAGCCCGGCCACAATCCATTAGTGTCAAATGTCGTCTTGGGGGGCATGTTTGTTTTAGTCCCTTATTTATTTATTTTTTTAAATACCAATTCCTGCTTAACAACCAGTGTACAATATTTTCACTACCCATGGCTTAGATCTACACTAGGCAGCTTTTACACAGTCGAAGGTTTGGTTAACCAGTTCATTTATTCAGCCTTGAATGGGTTCTAGTTGACCAATGGCTCTACTGGTGGACCGGTACTGGTCGTCGTGGGAGAGTGGCTAGCTAGAAACAAAGGGATGGACGCAGCTGCTGACCAGGGCTGCCTGTCTTGAGCGACGGTGAGTAGGTCATGCGTGTCACTTGACCGGTACCTGTCGTTAAGGGGATCACATGGATAGACGTGGCAACTGACAGGGCCCGTCACTCGCGCCTGTTTTGGTTGATAGTCAGCAGGTCCTGTACAGGACGACCAGTCCAGTCTTTGACGTTCGTAAATCAGTTCTACCTTAGGCCACCGCTGCGTCGACTATCCTCCGAGGTGTCTTGAAGAATAGTCTTCAACAAGGTGTCGTGCCGGGTTATATGGCCAGACCAGACGAGCTGCTGCTTGAGTGTTGTAAGTAAAGGTTCCTGGTGTCCTACGAGTATGACAACCGTGCTTTATACAATGTCACTGGTTTTATGTTCATTGTACGAGATCCGGAGCAGCCTCCTTCATCATGCACTTGCTCTCAAACACCTGGATTCTCCTCTCCGTATCTGAAAGCAAAGTCCACGCTTAACTTCCGTAGAGCAGGATCTGTACTGCAAGGATACAGTCTGTACTTTGTAGTAAACCTCCTGTATGGCTGTGCCTGACCATTGCCGCTGTTGCTGTTGCGATCCTGATGCGGTCATCTGTCTTGGAGCTGCCGTCATTGGAGAAGTTTGTTCCCAAGTACCTACGGCTGTTTACCTCTTCAATCCGTATCCCGTTCATGTAGATCTATGCTCTGCCGTTTCCAGTTATTATAACTTTACTCTTATCAGAGCTGGTTTCTATTCCATATACGTTCGAAGTGTCTGTCAATCTGTTTGTGAGATCTTGGAATTCTTTATTAGTATTTGCTAACAGGTCTATGTCATCTGAAAGGCGTAGGTTTCAAACCGGCCTTTCACCAATGTAAATGAAAATATGGTGGTCGTGTAGGGTTCCACACATGATGTTCTCCAAGATGATCTGTACCGCTGATAGGGTGAACCATTGACGTACTCCTACTGTGGTGAGAAAGTCCGCTCCTCTCTGGTTATACGGCCTTCGATGACTTGGACTAGGCCTTCGAAGTAAAATTTTCGAATTACATGCCATAGCCCCTCGTGCCAGACTCTTTTTAAAGTCTATCAAGTTGTGATGCGACGGTTAATAACCTGCTCAGCTGTGCTTCTACCTTCTCCGAAGCCAGCCTTTTCTTCTGCTAGCAGTTCCTCCACGGTGGTGCTAATGCGGTTCTGTATTACTTTCAGCATGACTACACCTACACACAAAAAGTCCTGGTTATTCCTCTTCTAAAAGATTTTAGTATTCACATCACATAACATCCGGGCACACAAGCGCACGAGAGACGATATCTTCATCACCACTTACGTTGTCATCGTCGTCGAAAACAAAATCAGTTGGCCTGTATGTGATCATTTATTACAAGATCTTTTGGGTGTAATAAACCCATCAACTTGTTTTCTGCCCAGACCTATGTAGATGCTTACACTTCACGTTCATAGTAGGTCAAAGCCGTGACGCCATTAGAATGCACGGATATGCTGACAACTTCGAGACTACAACCCTGATATCAGTGATATGACCGCTTGTTAATTAGGTGCAGACCCAACATGAATGTCGTTTAATTTTTAACCTCATTCTATTCACATTGGTTAGCTTGGCTAATGAAAATGTAAGGGAGTTATTTGCTCACATTTGGGGCGTTGATTTCGCTCAGGGAACACTGCTCAGACATTTAAAGCACTATTTGATCTGGTCAACCTACTTCTCTGTTTAATAAATAACTTCAAAGACTGTCATTTACTTTTACATCAGTAGTGGTGGCAGTAGTGATGGTAGTACTAACATCCTTACTATTCATTTTTTGAGTTTGAAAAAAGATCTGATTCTAACTTTCAACCAGAACGATATCACAGAGCAGACTTGTTGTTCTTGTGTTTAAGAGATGTTAGCATCGGCAGTGTAGCCACACATAGGACGCTAAATGGAGAGGAAGGTTGTAGAGAAAGATAAGTGTAGCTGGGGTCATACTAACTAGTGTGTTTCGCCAGTCCAAGAAGCGGAGAGTTCCTGAGGGCGATCTTTAATTGAGCTCCCGCCCATGTTTGTCGGTGGTCAATGAAATCAATAAGAGTCTAGAAAGAAAGATATGCAAACACAGAGTCACCCCTTCCTAAGCTGGGAAGAATGCTACGGAAGAAAGAGGAGGAGGAAAAATGAAAAATAAGAAACGACAGATAAAGTAAAAGAAAGAGAAAAATTAGGAACGCAAATATGGCATCCGGTTGATATTTGTGACTGGAAAAATAATTTTCAACTAAAGAAATTAATTATTTATCATTGAATTTAAAAAGTCGGGAACTAATCGTGTACAACGTGACCTATTTCTAGGCTCTTGAGCATCGTGAGCCTCCAAATGGTAATAGGTCAGATTCCAGTCCAGAAGACTCCTGGCAATTACTAACTCTCCTTGTCCTCCTACGAGTGGTTAATCGAATTGCACAATTCTAGACCAACCCTACAAATCTTCTTTACATGGACTCGTAAACTTTACGAAAACGGAAACCATAGGATGATAAGTTAATGTGATTTCCATTTTTTTGACCGTTAAATGACAATTTTTCGACTGATTGGGTGAGGCCAAGTGTAAGGTACTGTTTGCCAAAATCTGGGTAAACATCTCCTTCCGTTCTCGAGATACACGCCTACAAACATCACGCGCTGAGGTCAGCAACACATGTACCACCTTAGTGCTTAGATACGTTGTGTGTGGCTCCTCCATTGGAAAGCTGGGAATATGTGATTGGATATACCGTGATGACAAAATTCTGGCCACTTTCTGTGTATATCATCTTGCACCGAGTTTTACTTCATCAAAAAAATAATGTTGCACCCCAGTAGTCCTTTAGCCCCCATTTTACATTTCATGTTCATTGTAGGACTAAAGTCAATCTACAGTTATGGTTAGTTAACTTTCATCTCATGCTTTCAGCGAAGGTGCAGTCTAAACTCTCCTAGGGAAAAAAGACAAATAGATCGATTGTTGAGAATCCACGGAGAATTATGGCCTCCAACAAATATAATCATCAAATTGTCGAGTACAAGAAAAAGATAAAAGAATAAACGAGAAAGGAAAGGAGAAGAAATAACAATGTTTGTTTTTTTCTGGTACTTGATTAATTCGTTTAGATGACATCTCATTGCACAGATCTACAGCTTTCCCAGCACCATTACATTATTTCTAAATGCATGTAAACGTTTTCTGTTGATAATATTCTTTTTCTCTTATCTGTGCCCTTCTTCTACTAATCCTTTTTCTGCTCCTTCTTTCTTTTCTTTTCTTTATTTCTTTCTTTCTTTCCTTCTTTTAATTTGTTGAGTTCAGTTATTGCATCACAATGAGACTATAAGTACCATGCGAGATGTTATCTTTTTCATTATTGTTATCTGTGGTAGTTATGGAGTGTGGACCGTGTGCAATGTTTGCATTATCCTCGCCTTTGTAATGTTTGTATCTTCGTTCATATGTCAACAGCTTGTGTCTTTGTAATATTCGTTTCTTCAGTCAGATATGTACGTTTTGGGCTGGGGCCCTATCCATCTATTTTTTCATTGCCGCATGTTATCAGTAAATAAATTTGTTTCTTTCTGTCTCCAGTCTCCTCACCATTCTCAAGATGAAGCCCTTTACATCACCTTCTATCTATGTTGCCGCTCTGGCCATCTCTGACAACCTTTGTCTCATCGCCAAAACATTTCTTTTGCAGGTGAGCATGTGCGCATGCACGTACGCACACACACAGAGAAAAAGAGAAATGCATGATTGGATATTGATGAATTACGCATATGCAATGACAATGACAATGACAATGACAATGACCAACTTTATTTATCCCAGTGGGCAATTTGAATGTGGGCATGTGCTCTAGTTCAACAGTGACTGGCAAAAACAAAAACAAAACATGTATCTCTATATAGATTTAAAAAAAAAACTTACAGGGAAATCAAGTATACACATACAACATCACACACGCGCACACACACCACTGACAGCTCATCTAACATTAAGCAGCTGGACTGCAGATGGCACAAATGATTTTAGGTGTCTGTTACTCTTACATATAGGCATGGCATAACGTTTACCTGAGCTTAATAATAAAAATTCTTTTGTTAATACATGATCAGGTAATGATAAAATGCATGAGGCTTTCCGTACTATTTGCTGGTTACAAAAAGAGGCTAAATCCCTCTGTCTGATACCAATTATCTTAGAGCAGATGTTAACAACACTGTTCAGACTATTCCTATCATGGACAGAGAGATTGCGAAACCAGCAGACAAATGAGAAAGATAGAAGACTCTCAATGAATGACTGGTAAAAACGGCCTAATATTACTTGACTAACTGAAAAACTCTTTAATTTATGCAAAAGATACATTCTTTGTTGGCCACGTTTAACAATGTGTTCGGTGTTTAAGTTCCATTTGAGCTGGCTATCAAAAATAGTTCCCAGATACCTGAAGGAGTTAACAACTTCAACAGGTTTACTATGAATCACACTGGGAATAACAAAATCCTCTTTGATCTTCCTAAAGTCTATAACTATTTCTTTAGTCTTATCTACATTCAACTCTAAAAAGTTATCATCACACCACTGTACAAAATTCGTTAAGGCATTGCCATGATCTGTTGTGTGTTCCTGTAAAAGAGTCAACAATGCAGTGTCATCAGAGAACTTGATGAGGTAGCTATTCTCCTCCATGCTTCTGCAGCTGTCAGTGTACATGATAAATAACAAGGGTGACAGACAACAACCCTGTGGGGAGCCAGTGCTTGTAAAAACTGTGTCAG
Organism: Marisa cornuarietis; assembly: GCA_004794655.1. Classification (NCBI taxonomy): domain Eukaryota; kingdom Metazoa; phylum Mollusca; class Gastropoda; order Architaenioglossa; family Ampullariidae; genus Marisa; species Marisa cornuarietis. The sequence goes on from SMMW01000147.1 coordinate 1,857,733, forward strand.
AATAATTACTATTAACATAAACCCTCTGCTGTCTACAAGTCAAAAAATCCACTATCCATAAAACCAGTTGATGTGGCAGGTCAAAATCAAAAATCAGTCTCGAAGCCAGAAGGTGTGGTTGCACTGTATTGAATGCAGAACTAAAATCTGCGAAGAGTAATCTGGCATGTGACTTGGGGTTTTCTAAATGTTTATACAGTGTGTTCAGAATGAATAACTTGGCATCGTCAACACCCCTCGTCTTCCTGTATGCAAATTGCAGTGGGTCCAGTTTACTCTCTACAGATGTTAAGATGAGACTTTTTACAATTTTCTCAAAGGTTTTCATTACAAGGGAGGTTAAAGCTATTGGCCGAAAATCATTGGGTTGGCTGGGGTTAGGTTTTTTAGGGAGAGGGACGATGTTAGACAGTTTCCAGAGTGCTGGAATGTGCCCTGAGTCGAGAGAGAGTTGAAAAAGATGTTGAAACACTCCTCCCAACTGAACAGCACAGAAGTGCAGGACACGCCCACAAATCCCATCAGGCCCCTGTGACTTGTTGACCTTGACCCGCTTAAGCATTTCCGTCACACCGACTTGAGAAATGACAATGTTGTTATCTAACACCAGCGACTGTTTAAGTTCCCTAACTCTTTCAGAAAAATCATGGTTGTCGAAGCGTGCATAGAAGTTATTTAAAACATTTGGCAAGTCCTGGTCGCTCACGCCGTTGAGTTTGACTGATTTTCTAGTGCAGACCATCTTTTGATTAACAGAAGCCATGGACTTAATCCCCTGCCAGGCATAACGAAGGTCACCGGCACAATAACGAAGCTCTATCTTGTCTTTATAATCTCTTTTCGCTCTTTTGATCGCGGCCCTTACATCTCTGTTCGCAGATCTTTTTGCCAGGGTATCGCCGGTAAAATAGATACGCTTTTTCTTTGCACGTCACCATCATTCTTCTGCCCCTTTCCTACCCCCCCCCCACACACACACTCATCTACCCTCCACACAGCCACATATAGACACATACAGACACATTGCAATGTTTCACTTAATATCGTTTGATAACACATATTATAAGAGTTTTTTAATCAGTGATTTAACTATAAAAACACAATATTGTCGAATTTTGTCGGTGAACTTCAACTGCTGTCATCAGCATGGGACTAATTATACTTAGAGGGAAATTAGTCATAGAGAGAATAGAATTTGTCACGCATGAATACAGAACATGGGTCTAAGAGAAATCGTGTTTATCAAGCACGACTACAGTCGGTGCAGTTTACAACGAGGAATAAGCGGGGAATAAGCAACCTATCATTCTCTAGGTGTTCGCTGAAAGTGTGCGACTATAGAGCATGTTGTCTCGGGGGGTGGGGGGAGAGGTTTTTTTCCGGGAAGCAATCTACCCAGGCAGAAATGAGTAAATATGTCTTCTTTCAATAAAATTTTAAGGCAGTCCAAAGAGAGGGTTGGGTTCTACATTTGTCATACTTTACCTTGAGCCATTGAGACCATGATGACGACACGATATCATAGGTTGGATAACTGGTTGACAACAATGACGCCTTAATAAATGGTTGAAAACAACGATGTGTGGATAACTGTTTGACAACAGTGACGTTATGGATAACTGGTTGAGAACAGTGTCGTGTGGATAACTAGTTGACATTGACATGAGGGTAACTGGTTGACAACAGTGACGTTATGGATAACTGGTTGAGAACATTGACGTGTGGGTAACTGGTTGACAACAATGACGCGTGGATAACTGGTTGACAACAATGACGCGTGGATAACTGGTTCACAACATTGACATGTACACAGTTAACCAAGGAAGACGTCAACGTGGGACCAGCGGGCTGTAAAACCCTCTACTATATGGGCAACGTCTTCGCCATTTTCTCCAACTGGATTCTTGTCCTCATGACGGTAAGTCGACCTCTGACTGGAAATCTATTCCCCTCCCCCGCCAAAGTCTCTTCTTGAGCACTCACCGCCCGCTGTCATTCCCATACTGAAAGTGCGTATCACATGTCTTCCGCGTTCTAGGAGTCTCATGTCGATTTTTTGTTTAACCTTATAATTTATTTTTTGTTTCCTTTTTCCTTTTTCTTTTCCATGATGCTTGCCTTGATTGTTTTTCCCTCGCGCTGCTTCCAGTTACAGCCATGCATGTGTGAGAGTAAAGTTGGGCTGTAGGAGGAAAGAGGACACTTTAAACTGTACGAGATAAGCCATCCAATGGATGTTTATATTATCATTTAAACATCACAATGCTTGTTTACTATGTGTATATCATCATACAAGCATCACACAGGGGTGGTTTTGTGTAACACCATCGTAGTCTGGAAGAGGGATGGTGCTTCTCTTTGCGTACATAGGACACTTCTCTGCACAAATTACAGTAGCGCATGCCTGATAAAACTCACTGTTCTTTGGAGGTGTGTGTTGTTATTAATATTAATATTGATGGTAGAGGAGATATTTTCCAGCGGTCAAACGCTGTATTTTTATAGGAGGGGTGGGGGTGCATAAAGAAAACAGAAAAACCACAACAAAATCAAGCAAACAAGCAAAAACTGAAAGTACGCTGAACTCGGATCAATGAGAATGCCAGTAGCCCTGCCCTCTTACCCTCCACCACAACCACGACTAACCACCACCGCAGCCGTTAAAAGGCCGGTGACGTGGGAGGAGACGCGTGGCCGGCGAGATCGTTTTACGTGAGCTAGAAGCAAAATGGTCGTCTCTTCACGGCTCTCAACGCGCCACCACCTTCTGAGCGCCATTTACCTGGACGTCACGCGCGTGGCGCCTCCTTCCCGGCATCATGGCGTCAGGGGGAGCGCGTCAGATTGATGGCACAGCAGGGCTTTTCCGGAAGTTAACCCCGTCACGCAATCTACCGAGTAACCTCTCAGGTCCAGATAGACTTTTTTTTCTCTCCTTGAAATACAAAACTGAAATTTTGTTTAGAAACTTCTTGCGTCATAGGTTCTTAATAAGTCAATAAGTCAATGACATATTCTCTAGGAGGTAGAAGGGAGTGGGGGAAACATCGGCTGTAACCATGTGTTGGCCCTTGCGGCCGCGTGCACCTCCTAACCTCGTGCTGTGGAGAGGGCCGAGCAATGAAACAACATGCTAAATTACAACTTCAAGTAAATGTTGAAGTGTTGTTAGAGGGTTTGGTTAAGGTGCGTGTTGAAGTCCACGTTAAACATGTTAAGTTGCATGTTAAATTACAGGTCAAGTGTAGATTCACTGAAATGTTGAAGTGTTGTTAAAGGGCTCTGTTAAGTACATTGTAAAGTACACGGTAAGCTACATGTTAAGATAAGCTGTATGTTTAAGTACATGTTTAAAGACGAACCTGAATGGTTTGCGTTTTTTGCAGATATCGGTAGATATAGGCGATATAAACATAACCTGTAAATTGCAGGCACCAAATCCCATCCGTTAATTAATTATCCGCTAGCAAAGTACGCGATTCGCACCTGCGATCAACGAGCGCCGTTAACGGTTTACTACGTCACACTAGTGCACCATTCACAAGTCTGTCAGCCGTCAACACCAAACAGAGAGAGAGTGAGCGACAGTTGGGATTATTCGGACGTTAAAGTCTGCTTTTCTCGTGCTAAAGTAACAGTTTTTCAAAACCACGAGAAATACAGACTTTCAGCGTCTGAATAACCTGAGCTGTCGCTCATTGTCTCTCTCTGTTTGGTGTTAACCCGCTGACTCCGTAGCGCCAGTTTACTGGCTTACCTGGTAGAGCGCGATGAGCTCTGCTCCACGATCGTGATTTTCTCTTTGCACGATTGTGGCCCTACTGGCAGAACACAATGAGCAACGATACGCTTACTATTGTGGCTCGTGCTCCACGAGCCTGGCTCTGCAGTTTCACTATCGTCTTCAAAATCGTGAATTTTAAGCCCATGTTTCTGAACATAGAAATATTTTTATTCTGGTCTAAGCGGGTTCTGCTGCCAGTGTTGTGAATTGTGCACTAGTGTGACGTATACACTGTTAGCCACGCTTGTTGATCGCAAGTACGAATCGTAGCGGATAATTAATTAACGGATGGGTTTTGGAGGCTAAAATTTACAGGTTAGGTTTATATCGCCTATATCTACCGATATATGAAAACTTCAAAAACCATTCAGGTGGGTCTTTAATGTTATTAAACTCTTCTGAAATATCATTATTTGTGTCATGTACGAAAGGCAAAGAAAAGGTGTAAAAGATGGACACATTTATTCATTTATGTTAAAACTGAAAACCTTTCTTATTAGTATTTTTCAATGTGATCGCCAACAATGGTAATTAATTCTTTTCATGTAACGTGTTTTTCATGACAGAGCTAAAAATACAGGTGTGCTAGATGGTTTATATGGGAGTGTGCTGAGCATTTGTATGTGTGGGCTGAATGACTATCTCAAACACAGGAACAAAGCTCCGATGCAGGTGATAATGAATGGGGCAGAACTTTCATATAGGTGATTTTACTACGTCACGGCGGGCTATGCTATTTTGTGGGAGGGGAGAGCGGGTAGGATCGATATTTGAGAGGGGTGTAAGGTTGGGCGTTGGTTGTTGTGTGTGATTTATGAAGTAGGGTTAGGGTTTTAGTTAGGGTTAGGGTTAGGTTTATGGGTGTGGGTTAGGGGTAAGGTTAGGGTTAGGTAATATTGTAGTGAATTAAGCAGAGGAGAAATGTTTAGGACTGGTCGAGTGACGTTATGGTGATTGACATGGAGTTGTGTGAAATTATTGGCTGGTTTTAGTCATGTGATATTTGGTGCGGGGAAAGTTTGTTGGTTTGATTTCATGTTAGCAGACGATAGAAAGTCGAGAGGATTGAAGATGGCGAGTGTGCATGGAAATTTTGGGAAAATTTGTGGTGCAATTGTGGATTTCAAGGAAAAGTTCAGAGGTGTAGAGTCTGGAAAGTACAGCAGAAAGAAGTTTAGAATTTAGAGTTTGATTTGATTTTTGAGTTTGTACGTGAATGTGAAAGAAGGATTCGAAGATGGGGAAGGCGACTTCAGGAAAAAAAAATTTCATTTCTGGATATTATTTCTCGGAATAATTGGAGGAAGGATTCGAAGAAGATGGGGAAAGCGACTTCAGGAAAAATTTTGTTCATTTCTGGATATTATTTCTCGGAAGAATTGGAGGAAGGATTCGGAGAAGATGAAGGAGACGATATCAGGGGAGTTTAGCGAGGAGAGAGAGCAGAAGATGAGTGACGTAATAGTGACGTTACTAATTTGCATAGCTCCGCCTACAGGTAAGCCATTTTTGTTATGGCGTCGCAAAACCACCTATAAAAAAGCTGTTCCATGAATGGTTACAGACAATATTGCTGATGATATTGCTGGAATCATGTACTGTAGGTAGAAGTAAAGAGTTCAAGAACATCGTGTTGACTCACCGGCGTTAGCCATCCAGTGATAATTCCGTATCCACACACACACACACACAAATAGAAATCACAGAATAATATGTGACATCAAGGTGTCGGAATAACTCGAATGCAAAGACATAATGACGTTCCCCACGCGCTAGAGATGAGTGTCCCTGCATCTACCGTCGCGTGATGGCGGAAGAAGTGGTGGAAGTCATTCATTTGAGCAGGGGACCTCACTCGTGCGTGAGGCCGCTTCACTTATCTCCTCTCGTCGCGTATATTTTCCCTGACATGGCACCGGCAACTCGTGCTTTTCGGAATCTGTTACGTCAAGAAAATTCAATGGAGTGGTTTGGGAGGCATGATTAAATTATCTTTTTTTTTTTTTAAAGAGAAAGTTACTTGTGTCTCCCCTCAGGGCCCGCAACCCTCCGCTTGTTGTAACGAGCAGCGTTTTCAGGGCCTCTCGGCTCTTAAGAAGAGTCCTAACAAGAAAACTCGCTGACTAGCAGGGTGTGAGGCGACATTCACAGCATTGCACGGTTTGGACCCCAAGAGATAACGAGTTTTTAAGCGAGTACATATGAGAGCTTAGCGCTCTGTGAAACGACATTCTCCAAGCTATAAAATTTTGTTGTGTTTTTGTTGTGTCTGTCGACATGCCTACGTCTGTGACTGTGTGTGTGTGTGTGTGTGTGTGTGTGTGTGTGTGTGTGTGTTACCGTGTGTAGTCCCGTGATTGTTACTTTGTCCGCCTACCTCTGTCTAATGTGTGTGTGTGTGTGTGTGTGTGTGGTTGCGTGCATGTGTCTAACGCTTGTGTGGGTTTTGTACCTGTCTAATGTTTGTGTGTGTGTCTATGCACGAGGACAGGTGGAGAGATTCCTGGCCATTCGCTTCCCCCTCAAGATCGGGGCCCTTTGTACACGGCGCCGCTCCATGATGACTCTTGTGTTGCTGTTCGTGTGTGTGATGGCCCTCAACATCATCTACCTTGTCGCCGCCAAAGACCAAATAAACGGCAACGACTGGATTTGTATCCTCGGGAAAGGTATTTTGAATGTTTTCTTTATCCCCACTCAGTGTTCTTACACGTAACGTGTATTTTTTTTTGTTTGGAGGCGTCATATATTAAACCGAAAGTTTTCCCCATTAAGGAGTCAATGATGTCAATTTTCACATTTTTAACCTCATTTTTACTTGTACTGGAATTGTTTTGCAGCACCTTCTTTTATGTGGATCCCAGGCAATGCGTGAAAGCATCTACAAATTTGACTGCAGCTGTATGTTACAACTGCTGTATTATGTTTACTGCCACAGCAGTTACAGAAGCTCTTCAGTGCCAGTCTCTCGTTAATCACATTGACTGATAGTAACCGAAAAATAAATTTCCTGTAGGTAGGATGCATTGTTAAATTTATTACAATGGCTTAGTGCATTTATTAGTTTAACTTTTCCATTTCCAATATCTCCACAGACTTTGCCAGTTCTGTTCAAAGTGGCTATAGGTGTAGTATCTCTATCCATCGTGACTGTCACCGCATAGTTGAGTAAATCATCGTGATCACGCAGGAGCAGCAGCTGCCTACAGCTCATTGCTTTGACGCTGTTATCTGTACTTTCTGAATGAATCCTCGTCTGTGCAGAGTTTGACCAACTCATGGAAAAAGTATGGTATTGGGTTGACGCCTTCTTCTACTCCATCATCCCCAGCATCCTGCTCAGCATCTTGAACACGCTTATTATTCTGGGCATTCGACGAGCCACTGTCATACACAGAGCGCTGACAGAAGGTAATTCCTTCTCCTCCTCCTCCTCCTCCTCCTCATCATCATCATCATCATCATCATCATCATCATCATCGTCATCGTCATCGTCATCGTCAGCGTCAGCGTCAGCGTCAGCGTCAGCGTCAGCGTCAGCGTCAGCGTCACCATCACCATCACCATCACCATCACCACCACCACCACCACCACCATCACCATCACCACCACCACCACCACCACCACCACCACCACCACCACCATCACCACCACCACCACAGCAACAACAGCAGCAGCAGCAGCTCTCTTTCTCCTCCTCTTGCATGATAATAATGAATAGCAATGCATATTTTGTGTTGAAACATTTAAAAGCTAAAAATAACATGTTGTGAAGTAGGAAGAGGAGGAGGAATAGAATCGAAAGAGAGTACAAGAACAATAAAACAACATTCCACAAGAGTTTCATCTCCTCACACCATTCTATTGGCTGTTTCCTCAATGTTATTTACAAGCAGTTCATTCATTAGTGTAGTTCACGGAAAACGTTCACCAGCAAGCAGTTTTGAATAGAGGGCAGGCAAGTGCTTGAATTTCTTTCGTCTGTATAAATTTTATACGCCATCTTCTCAAGAGACAGTACTTTTTTTTATCTACAATACATAATGGGCACAAGGCTTTGAGGCTATGAGGCAAACTGTATTTACCTGGTGCTAAGGCTTCTGTGACCTCGAATGGTATAGACATGGATACAACATCCCTCAATCTACTGCAGTTATTTCGTCTTTCCTGCTTTGTAGCCTGATCTCAGCGAGTATGGAGATGGGTACATGATCATCAGGTCTACTGAGGATATATGTGTACAGTGTAAACCCGGCTAAACACCCGTCTAATGAAGACAAAGCTGTGACAACGAGACATAATTACGAATGACCCTCGCTGTTCGTTACATTCACCATCTGCTGGAGCAAAGATCACATGCCTAGTGTAGACATGGAAACGATTTTTATCGTGTGGTTATACGAGACAGGGGGGTAAAACCTAGTCTATGACCATGACCTCCATACGAGGGACGCAGACCATCAAAAAAGCTTGGTCAAGAAGTCATGGCTTCTCCACTAGAGTGACAGATAAGATGCAAGAAGTCATTTACACAAGATATCTTTATTTTTCGAACAGACATGGATAATTAAGAAAAAAAAGATGCCGCATCAGTTTAAAATGTCAAGTGTCTCTCCACCATTTTCTTTCGTTTCCTCTTGTCACAGATGGTGGCAGCCGGAAGACAGCCTCTGGCCAAGCAGCAGAAAAGGTGCGTCAGCAGCGTCAGATAACCATCATGCTCTTCGTGCTCTGCGTCGTGTTTGTCGTGCTGACGCTGCCCAACTCCATCTTCTTCGTGTATCAGCGGTACTGGAACTACAGTGTATCTCCATACGAGACTGCCAAGTACTTTTTCGTAAAGCAGGTCAGCTGGCGGCCTCATTTCCTGTTGTCCTTGCCGGGTTGTTTTTTATTCTCATACATTATCTGTTTTTAAGCCATTTAGAACTACATTTTGATGCCCCCAGGGCATTGCTGGTGGTTTGGGGTTTTATCAACGTTTCCGCTGGCGGAAGGAATATTGCTGGGGGATGGATAGACGAATAAACTGATGTACTTACTGATTCATTAATTTGTTCTAATTTATATATTTTATTTTTCTTTATTGCACACAATATACATCTTTACAGAATCGTTTTTGCTAGCCTCTGTTGTCTCTATCTTGGAAGCGATTTGTATTTACCGTATACTTTTTATCTATCGTAGTCTTATTTGCACTATTGCTACTGTTGCTTGGATGTCAGTCTGCGTAATAACCAGACCGTCTGCTACATTCCCAGATTATCTTCCTCCTCTCGGACATGCCGCACGCCATCAACTTCTTCGTCTACTTCATCTCGACCAAAAAGTTCCGTGACCGATTCCTGGACACCATCTGTTGCCGACTTTCTCGGACCCGTCACGTTTCCAGCTTCACTCACACTGCGCATTCGCAGCTGTCGGAGACCGGAAGTATCTACGTCACCGGCACGTCGAATAATGGCGTCATTCCCATGCACGTCAGGAATGGCAGCAGACTGTGACGCGGTGCGCAGGCTCGGCCCTCGTCAACGTCGCTCAAGACGTGACACGTGGTCAGGTGTCATTGTGACATGTCTATGGCTATCCTTGCAAGGAGCTCGCATGAACCACTACTGACAAAAGCAAACGATTGGCTCAAAGAAAGGACACGTGACAAGACACAACCTATTCCTGAGCTGCTAAACGACTTTTTACTGTTGGCAATGTTTTTGTTTCTGCACACGGCACACACACACACACACACACACACACACACACACACACACACACACACACACACACACACACACACTCACACACACGGGGAGTTTCAGATGGTGACAATTCTGCATGCAGACAGTAAAGGTGCTGGTGTGTCTTCTGCCTAACATCCTCCATTTCTTTATAGAATTGGGGAACATTTACGCTGCTGTTTATAGTATCTGTCTCTCGCTTCTCAATAATTTGGAAAAGTGTATCGAGCTATATCTGTGTTTATGTCTCAATAATAACATGCTTTCAGTCTTTCTTCCGCTAGTTTTGATAGTTGAATGTTTGGTAAAAGTTAAACCTCGTGCGTAAAGTAAAGCGTGCCAACATGCTGTTACATTATTGTTACATATAATCCGTTAAGTATGGTGACGTGTGCAGTCGTAGTCACGTGTGTAGGTTTAGTCCAGTTTCGTGAGTGTATATTTTCTCGTCATACTCGTCATACTCGTCATGTCTTGAGTCTGTGACTTATTGTGAATCTCCAGAAGTTGAAGTGTCCAAAGATGGGCAAGTGCTGAAGTCCTGTTAAAACATGGTGGGCACAGATAAATAATGTCATCTGTACAAAAATACATTTTCTGGTTCGTGTTGTCTTGTTGCGGGACATTTGTCCTTATCATAGTGTTAATATAACAAAGGCAATACTATAACCTTAGGGTCGTTGAAGATTGGAATGATAAATCACTCATTTATTGCAGATTTTTGTGATGCCTAACTCTTCTTCCTCGCTTCCAAATAGGAGTAAGGTACCCAGGGATATCAAACAGGTTGGTGGGGGCACCTTAAGGTTCATACATGGTTTGCTCCAGTCACGAGTTTGTCATCTTTTCTGTCACGTAGCTGGAGAAGGGTTGAATGCAGGCGTCTCTGGTTCTTATAACTTTACTGTTTCGGCAACAAGGCTTTGTCAGAATCGTCAACAGCGAAACTGAAAACGTTTGTGACAAAGCTGACACTGATAAAGGTCGTGTCCTCTGCTCCCCACTCACAACTACGTTATTATCGTTATTATCGTTATTATGACCTCTACCACCCACAATCAACTGCTACGTTGAGGCTTTGATCTGTAGCGTCCATTTAGATGCTGCAGTGAAATTGTGATGTAAGGCTAAAAACCTTCCTTTCAACTCTTTTCCTTTTCCCTTCCTATTTCTTTTCATTATGTCTTCTTATTTTTCTACTTCCTCAACATTTTCAGTACTTTCTTTCCAATTTAACAAAACTAGCTTTTTTTTAAAAAAACCAACAGTTCAGAAAAGCAGACAGTCACGCAAAATGAGACCAACGCACAGAGCACAGTGTGTGTGATTATCTGTTTATTTGAATGTGATTTTTTGTTTAATTGGTATGTTATTATCTCCTTGCGGTGTGCGTGATTATTTATGTCCCATTATTATTTGTCTGTTCATATGGTGTGTGTTTACGTAATGTGTTATTTGTTGACGTGTTGTGCGTGATTATCTATTTATGTTATTAGCTGCTTCTTGCCATTACTGCTCTCTTCTTTCCGCTGTTTAGATCATCTTGCCAGCGCCGTATTCCTCTTTAACTTCCTGGTGGTTTTTTTCAACCGACTGAGATATCAACGTCTACTTGCTGCCTTGCTTTAACTCCCCCTCTCTCTCCCTACCTCCCCTTTCCTCCCTTCCCATGTCGGTATGTGTGTGTGTGTGTGTGTGAGTGGGGGGGGGATTTATACGTAGATGCATAGGTGTTTCCTCTGGATCTGTCTCTTTTTTTAAGTGTGTTCCTGTAAGCGTGCGTATTTGTGTTTCAGTGTGGTATGTGAATAATTCCTGTCCTCTGCTCTTTATTACAAGAGATGTTGTCTTTGGAATTTCAAAACTGGCCTGAGAGATTCTACTCACATTAGTATAGTAATAGGCTTTGACAGACAGTGTTTAAAATATATGACGCCAAGGACGCACCGCCCCATCCCAGGTGACTTCAGTGACAATGATTGCACACTGAATAGTCTCTTTCCACATACATTACATCTAAACACCTGTACCCACGACCAAACACACACACACACACACACACACACACACACACACACACACACACACACACACACACACACACACACATGCACGACCGCTTTGACGCGTGCTTCATAAAGCGGAATTTGTCACCATGAACTGTTTCAACGACATTTTTGTTCAAAACCTCGTTTTCAAGCTTCACTGTTGCCTGGCATACCATCATGCAACATCTAGTATTTTGAGGGCAGGCCGCTGGCATCGTCCTTATCAAGCATCGCATTATCTACCTTGACTCGACACACGGCCTCTTCCTCATCACCAGCCGCCACTCACCAATCGTATTTGACTGAAGAGTGTTCTCTCATGGGAAAAGCTGATACGCAAATGAAGGCAGCACGTGAGTGAGATGTAGAGGCCGTGGCTTGAGAACTGCTGACAATGCCTCCTTGCCTGCTTCCTGCGCCTGTCTATTGAATCGTTAAGAGTTTGCTGAGGTGGGAGATGCAACTTCGTGGGCAAACAGATGGAGAAGGACCTAAACGCCGTGCTAAGCGTGTAGCAGAAATTTTGACTTGTTACCTCACTGACCTAAGATGAGACGAACCTTACAGTGGCTCTTCTTACATCTTGTCTCAGTAAATTACATTTGAGTTGATAGTTTGGGCTAAATTTCATATCGTGTAATCTCTTTGTTCTTAGTAAAATGGGGGAGACGGTGACTATTAGATAACATGATGCTATTCTGTGCAGGACTGACCGGAGCATGGTACACGAATACGAGCCCTGATCACGAATCTCGACATTTCCGCGTGATAAACGTATGTTAACGTGCGATAAACGTATTTCCTCTTTGTAGAAATACCTGTATTGAGAAAGCGACCCCTCTGCACGAGAAATGAAGTATACAATAGACTGCCCTCAGCTTAGAAGAATGTAAAATGTGCACGAAGTATGGGTTACCATGGAGATTGATGGAACTTAACTCGGATCTTCAACTTGATCTCCGCCTCGACTGCTTCTTGCGTATACCACCATGTCCCGGATCCACCCCTCTTCCGCCTTTCTTTGCTTCTCGTGCTGTCTGTACGTGTCTGTATCTTTTTATACCGTATGTAATTGTCTGTATCTTATACCATCTGTACCATCTGTACCACTGTCTGTACGTGTCGGTATGTACTGTCTGTACGTGTCTGTATCTTCTTGGCTTTTGTCAACTGATCACTGCCACATCTACTCCTTTACTAGCGCAACGGTTAGCGCCTGTCACCAATCCAGTGAAGGTTGGCTGTCCTGGGTTCAGTTCTCGTCTCGGGCACGCTGTTCTTTCTCTGCATGTGGCATCTGTTTACAGGGCTGGCTGCCTTGCCGTGATATAGCCTTAGTTGCTGGCTCGGCGTAAAACACCAATTTAAAAAAAACTCCTTTACTACTAACAGGATGAATGTGAGCAGTAATCTGTATCTCATCTGTACCTACTCTGCCCCCGCTTCAACAGTTGGGCGGTGCTTAAAATTTCAGGAACAGTATGCAGGCTGTCAGCAATTTCTTTCTCCTCTCTCTCTCTTATATATATATATATATGTTTGTAGTGTCTGATTCGCTTTGTAAAAATATCACTTTACTTGCATCTCCCCTCTGAATTTTACAATGGAAGAACCATTAGGGTTTCTTCGTTAATAGCAAGCAAGACGTCCGCCTCGATGTGAGGACAATGCTGATGATGGTGATTTGATAATGGTGGTGGGTTGTGATGGCGGCGGCGGTGAAGACAGCCATCATCATCAGCAGACTCCAATAAAAAAAAAAAAAAGGCACGGTCAACTCAGCGCCGTCTAGTGTTAGTTGTGACACCTGTTCTCCGATGTCCATATGCAGCCACCTGGCAGCTCCTATGTGATGTGTGTGCGTGCGCGCACGTGTGTTATGTGTTACGAGCTCGCGCAGGTTCTAGCGGTTGTGCGAGTGAATTTGTAGGAGTTTACAAAATTCTCCATTCATTCCTTTTTCCTGTTTTCGCATAGCAGATTTCTTTCTATTGACGACGACGATGAATAAGCATGATGATGACAAGGAGGAGGAGGAGGAAGGAACTGTCAATATCAAATTCACTGTATTTAAAAGTGTTGTTCTACATGCTGTTTAGTTTGCTATAATAAATTGTGCTGTAACCATGATTCGTATTAAAATATTCTATTTAAATCGTCTTTTCCCTGTCATTTTAGGTGGGTATACTGCTTTCGCAAAAAAAATTGTTTAAACTGTCCAATAATTTCATAAACTGCATTTTATGAAGCTTTCAACGACGTTTACTGAGAAAAGACTTTCTCCCAAGAGATGTGTTGTATCGTTCCTCGCTTCATTTAGTCATTACATCAGCAACAATAAGAACTCTTAACCTTAGATGGATAACTAGCTTCTGTCGGGATACTGGTTGAACAGAAAAGTTATCTCTGTGCGTCAAGTAAGTAAGTAAGTCGGCGTTCATTGACAATTGTTAAGACTCACGTGCTTTTCTCCGCTCGTTGTTCTTTTTAAACCTGTGATCTTTTTATCAGTCGGTCGGTCGGTCGGTCGGTCCAGTCCAGTCCAGTCCAGTCAGTCAGTCAGTCAGTCAGTCAGTCAGTCAGTCAGTCAGTCAGTCAGTCAGTCAGTCAGTCAGTCAGTCAGTCAGTCGTTGGGGGAGGGGGAGCACATGGATAGACGCGGCAGCTGACCGGGTTACCGCCACTCAACGCTCATCTTGGGCGCTGGTGAGCAAGGTAACCAGGTTGTTCCTTGGCCACCGCGGAGTCGACCTTCCTGTAAGGTACCTTAAAGGATAGTCTTCGACAAGGTGTCGACTAGGGTCACGTGGCGAGACTAGAATAGCTTACGCCGCTCGACTGTTGCAAGTAGGGGTACCTGGTGTCTTTTTGTCTCTCCTCTTTGCTCACATCCTAACTAAGACTGGCGAAACACGCTCACAACATTTTCTCGCGTTAGTCTCCTTTCGAAGTAGATTATCTCTGTGATGTTTTTTTTTCTCTCATTCTTTCTCTTCAGCTAGGAGTAATATGTGAATTCGCTGTTTGTCTCGTGTCTCCTCATACGTGTGAACGCGATGTTACTGGTCCAGCAGTTCCTGAGTTGGTGTCGTTATCGTGTGTATACTCTCGTGACTTTTGATCCTCCGCCATTCCGCCGCACACCACAGTTGGTGGAAGTGCATGATGTTGATAAAGTCTGCCGATAATTCGATGTTGTCCAATCCTTGCCAGCGCTTGCCAGTGCTTGAGTTTTTGCTTTGCCCTAAATCTACAACTCCCTTGTAAACCATGGTCATCCCAACTGCATACGACATTTTACTTATTTGGGTCTGGAAGGTAAAGTATTTTTCATTATTCAAACAAAGTGGCTCATTACCACTTGTAGAGGATAATGAAACTGTTAGAGATCATCAGTCATTAACATTTTATATTGTAAAACTGTTATGGTAGAGACCTTGCCTCCGTCTGAAGCTTTGGGGAGGGACGTACGTATCTCGTTTGCGAGTTCCAGAACGAGATCTGCTCTTGATGTAACACAGTAGGTTAGCAGGGTATGGGTGGACGACTGTTTTGCTACCAACTTGCTGACCCACACCTCTGTAAATGTCTGCCTTGCTTGTAAATAAATGTGTCTCGCTGTATGTTGTGAGTTGAAAGCCTGAAGAATACAGATTAGCACCAAGATATGAAGGCCTGTGTATAATACATTTTGCTACACCTGTGATTTCAGGTGCAGATCATTTCAGTTTCATATGTCGATCTAGAAAAATCCTGTTGCATAGTTTCCTGGTTTTAATCTTAAGCCTGTCTTCGTGGTGAAAATCTTTGATATCGCATCTTAGAATTCATCTCTCAATCCTCACTTATTGTCTTATATGTGAGGAAATCATCCGATGCTTCTAATCATTCTTAACTAACTTCGCCGGACTCTGTAGGAAACAGAAATTGTCTACATTGTGTAAAGGTTGTTGCGCATTTCATTTCAAATAAAGTTGTCTACACACACAGACATCTGATACACGTTGATTGGTCATTGTCCTGGTGACTGGAAAGACTGCTATATCAGTGAATGAGTGATTTAAATCAGATCACCCACGGTGGTTCATAAATGTTTTACCGTTTTGGAAACATTACGGTTAACAAATTTCTTTTATTTATTAAAGTTAAAATATGAGAAAATGGAAAGGTATATACAAGAAGATGGTTTGTTATTATTAAAGGCAAACAAAGAATACATTTTTACCTATCAGACACATGAAAATAAAAAGAATCGTAATGATAAGAGCAAAATGGGTGAATGAGCGAGAACAATGGGAAACGCGACACCAGTGAGAGGAACGGTAACTAGGCAAACAGATTGGAGAAAAGAAACAGACTAAATAATAAAATCTGGTGGTGGCATTAAATAACTATTAACCATTTTGATGATGAAGTGATAGTATTAAAGAACTATTAACCATCTTTATACTAACTACTTTCACATTGCGCGTTTTCTGAGGCTTTCGTGCGTGTGCATGTGAGTGCCCACGTGTGTATTGTCTGTGTGCACAAGTATGTGTGTCAGTGGGAGGTGTTGATTTCTCTCTTCCTCTCTAAGTTCTGTGTGTGGTCGCGCGTGCGTGCGTTCGTGTGTGTGTGTGTGTGTGTGTGTGTGTGTGTGTGTGTGTGTGTGTGATAGAGAGAGAGAGAGTGTGTGTGTGTGAGAGAGAGAAAAAAAAACCTTCTACTTCCATTATCAATCCATGTCTGTCAGAAGCTGTGGTTAGTCTCTAGCTCAGCGCGTATTCTACAGACACGGTTAGTATAAGCGGCACAATTGCTCAGGCACCGCTAGACCGTCCTCGGTATCCTGTTGTTGCACAGTCCCTCCACAGTCAGAACTCAACCCGTCAACAGCCAGACTACAACCAATCTACAGTCAGATTATCGTCATCGCACGGCCTCACTACACCAAACCCCACGATGACGAGCACAGTGATTGTAATCACAGCATCAGACTGTGCCCAAACTTAAGAGCAGGAAAGATCCCCGGGGTACAATTTCGAGACTAAGCAGCCAGCCTTCAAGACAGATCTTTTTGTTATGGCCTCCAGCAAACCTGTTGCTGCTGGGCGACTGTCAAGGGAACGATGAGGAGACGGCGGCTGTACCTGATGTTTACCTTTAATGTCCTGTTCACCACCAGGGGTCTGCCGCTACTCTGAGACCTGTACACTGCAGTGGGCCTTTCTACTTTCCTCCACCAAACATTGATCCCTATGCGTTTTGCTAGGCCCTGAAGGTATTATCTCTTATGCCTTTTTATCAAATATCTTTCTAATCTCAATTTTTTTCCTTTTAGTTTAAAACATCATCACTCCTCCAACCCCACTGTTTCATGTGGCCACCCTTCCTCCCCCACCTCCAACACGATATTTTTTACAAACATAGAGCAGAAGTAATCTTGGCTGGCAAATAAGCAAGAAACTGACGCACTTTACCAGATCTGCACACCTCTTGACAATGAGATTATCTCTCCCCTGTATATATATATATATATTTGCACATATTAATGAATAAATACATCCAAAGTGTACACATACAATATGCAGACGTGAATTAAATCATCTACAGCATACACATACAAAATGCGATAATGGATTAAATCATCTATATTATTCATAAGTAGAATGCAATAATGAATTAAATCACCCCGAATATAGTTATACGATATACAATAATTAAATCCTCCACAGCAACTTGTAACACGAAATAGCGTTCAGCTTAATAAACAAAAAGTTTGGTTATGAACACGAAATGTGAAAGAGAAGAGACATTTGATGTATCTGTAAAAATAAACACACACACACACACACACACACTTCCCTCCTCCCTCTCTCTCTCTCGCTCACACACACAATTACGCATATTGACATGTTTACGAGGACACATACATGTATTTGCTTCATGTGTAGAAGGCATCTGTCTTAAGAGAAATAATAAGGAGATGTAGGGGTAGAGAAAGGGAGGACACTAGACAAGCTGCATGCGTAGGGAAGTGGGAGAGAGCAAAAGAGAGTGAGTTGCAAACACAGAAAGACTCCCGCGAGAATAAATTGGGCGAAACGAGATTAGGTGAAACGTGAGGCCGCTGTACGTAGGGGCCACCAGCGGCGCTTGACTTGTGGCGACTCCAGCAGCTGCTGCTGCAGCACCTGACCCCTGACCTTTCTATAGACTGCTACATCAACGATACTAAACAGCGTGTGTTTGAGAATAATGCGGCATTTTACAAGCAACGTCATGCTGATGTTATGACGAGAAATTCCGAGAATTTCTTGAGTCATCTAAAACCTCTTTTCAACAGCTGGTTTTTTTCCCCCAAGATTTCCCTGAGTAAAACGTCTGGGAAATCGAACATGGATAATGAGAAAATAAATGGAGTTTCAGAGCAGAATGCTGCTGCTGTGCACGTTCTTCGATTTCCAAACTCATTTTCTAGTTGTCGAAGGGCCTACAAGCCTATAGTAATATCTTCGTGTAACTCATACAGAATAGCAGATAACACTTCTGTGCTGTGAACATGAACAAAGCACAGGAGAGGAACATAAAAATGTTCTTCGTCATTGCAGAACGAGGGACGAGTTTTTCATCTTCATTACGTCAGCTCGGTAATCAGACAATCTCTCGGCGGTCCGTGCTATAGCAAAGACATTTTTGTAAGTCGCGACAGAAGCTCGTGCCTGGCTACTTTCTTGTTTCGTCCTCTTTTTTTTTTTTTTTTTTTTTCCTTTTTGAAATGATCATCGTCCTCGTGAAACTGTCAAACTGAAGGGGTGACAGTTATAACCCTCACAGAGGAAGGGAGAAAACAAAAACCTAAACATTTTTTTTTTTGCTTCATAGTTCCCTCCCCTGAATTACTCTCTCTGTTCCCTTAATCCCCCTTAAAAGTTCCAGAATGGAAAACATCTTCTAACAGTTTGGTTTTTTTGCTGTCTGCCTGTTACTTGTCTGCCTCGTCGTTTTGTTCTGCCTCGATTTATTTCGCCTTGTTTTTCTCTCATATACACAAATGCGCGCTAATACGTCCAGCTTCTTCTGCCACATACATATTATGATCACAGTATCTCTATCTTTCTCACACACATACACACTTACACACACATACATACACACCCACACACATACATACACACTTACACACGCGCGCACGCTTGCACGCACGCACATCAGCAATATATACTTTCAGAAAGCGACTAGAAATAATGACAGTCAGAAATGCACATGCTACGCACATTTAGTGAATAAGAGCTGGGAGGCACCAGACAAGATGAAACGAGAATACAAAACATAAAGAAAGCAGCCAGACATACAGTAAGTCCACATCGTTCGCCTCTTCTTCTGGCGCGTTTTGCACGTTTTCATCAATTCTTGGGAGGAGCCAGGTTCAAAGGTGAGTGTCTGGTCTGTTTGACGGGTACATGCGTTTCTCTGCACTTAGTCGGAGTTCGCCGTGCATGGCGAGCTCTTCCACGTGCAAACGGATCAGCGTGACTTGCGTGGATAAAAATAATTATAAACTCGTGACAGAAGGCAGACTTTGGCTTTCTGTGACCTCATCGGGGGGAGGGTGGGGTCCGCAAAGGGCAAGGATCGAAACCGGATCAGGGGAGACAGCTCAGATTCTCAGATCTGAATTAAAGGCTTACTTTCTCGATCATTTCCCTTACTTGAAGTCTGTGCTATGTGCTATGTAAACGCCCTTTTTAACATACCAACGTCTCTCTCTCTCTCTCGCTTTGGTAAGCGTTCGAAAATGCATGGTTGTGGTTCAAAATATACTTACACACTTGCACTTCACACGATATAATATAATGTGATAGGAGCCTTTAGCACAACGAAAAGACTATTAAATATTATCAGTCACCCATGAAACTGTGCCTTCCTCTTCCTATTTCATTTTCACCTTTGACTCAGCATTGTCAACAAATAGTCCTCTTCTTGCTGTGCTATGTCCAACAACAACAACAATAACAACAACAACAACAACAGTGTGTTGCAGAGCTTTGATATCGAAAGGAGAGGATGGGGAAGTACATCTCAAGGAGTTCATGACAACCCCGCCGTTTTCCGAATAATTCATGGAGGTGGCGGAGATAGCCTGACTCTAAAGGTCCTGCTGAGCACAATGACAATGATTGCAATAGTCGCAGGGGAATATAGAGAACAAGCACAGGAAAATTTATGTTCACGAAAATTCCCGGAAGGAAAACTTGGTATTCGCTCCTTGGCAGCTGTCGTAGATAATACAGAGCTGTTGACAATAGACAATTATAATTAATATATAGTGGTAATAATATATAGTATTAAATATAGAGTGGTTGAGAGTAGACAGGATGCAATAAGTACAGAGTAGTCGACAGAATGCACTAACGTAGAGAAGTACAAAGTATGTAGTGAATATTAAGCAGGCTATAGTAGAAAAAGTATATTAAGAAGAGTGATCGATACACAAACTGTAATACTCATTATCTAGAGTAGTAGAGTAATAGTACATAGGGTGTAATGTTAGTACACTATCCAAATGTCCGCATTGCTAAATATTATTCCAATCACACGAACTCAAAGGTAGTATCACATAATTTCCCATCGTCTTTTAAATATGACATTGGGATGATGGAGTACATATAATGCCTTGATCTAACATTATTTAAATATGCAATTTTCGTAGTGAAACATGGCAAGAAAGTGTATTTCCCTGGAGGAAGTGGAAGAGTTTCTTGAACAGGGCGTCGAAGAATACTCAGCAGCTACTGTCTGTGTTATATCACCAGATGCCAGTGAATTGTCAGATGAAGATGAAGGTCGTGATGATCTTGCCAATGCAGGCAACATACCTGTTACTGATGTTCCAGGAGAGTTAGAAGTTGAAATGGTTGAAGACATGGAAGACGACACGCTGTTTGGCAATGAGAGGGATAATGCTGAACCAGAAAGATTCAATATCTTTTCTTTTTTAAAAAAAAAAACAGAAATCCTAAAATTTTCACTTATGAAAAAAAAAATTGCAGACACCAACAAGCTCTGCACCTCCTGAGAAACGTCCAAGGAACAACAGACGTTCTGCGCCGTCCTGGACAAAAGCAGAAAAATCCGGCCTTTCCAAGGAAAAGCCCATCAGATTTGGGTATTAATATTGGGTCACATACTCAAGCGAGAGATACTCTTACAGTTTCTTAGTGTACAGTATTGTGGAAAGGAAACCATTGCAATGGATATGCCTCTTGGTTCTCGCGTAGTCTTGAATGCTATACAATACATTACTGATCCAGCCACTTATGCTCTCTACTTCGGAAACTGTTTTTACAAACATGCACACTAAAGTCATCAAAAGAGATTAAAAAGTCAGATTGTGGAGCACTACAGGGATACTGTTCTCATATTGTGCAATGAGGTTCTTTTATCTCAACTCATTCCAGTGTCTTATTTAGAGGGCAGGCTGTATCAAAACACACGCAAAAATAAACAAACACTAACGCTTTTTTATGTTCTGGGGTCTCCAAATAACACAACTTTTACAACGGAAACAAAATTACTCAAAAAAAATTTTAATTATAACGGGTTAAGCACAAGACTTTATCCCTACAGTTAATCAAGGTAATTAAGATAGATAAGATAAGATAATACTTTATTTGTCCCGGAGGACAATTCAGTGGCAGCTCGATAACAACAACAACAAGAAAATTCGAATGCACCACATTCACATTCATGTTTCATTCATTTGCTCTCAACACCATTCAAAAGACGCACGGCAGAAACAACGAACGACAGCCGCAGTCTGTTAGTCCTGCATGCAGACACACAAAATCGGCGGTCCGATGGGAGCTGGACAAATTCTTTTGACAGGACATGCCTGTCATCACGAAGGATTGCAGACACTTTCAGAAGTGTCTGCCTGTTATATAGAGTCTGAAGAGCACTCTGGGCTGTCCCAACGACTTTGGAGCAGGTAGATACCACACGATGTAAGCTGCTTCTTGTCCTTCACAAATAAGCTGTTGTAGAAACAGATAAACGAGGACAGCACGCTCTCTATGTGCGATCTGTAAAAGAGCTGAAGAAATGGGTGGGAGACAGAGAAAGACTTCAGCTTTCGGAGAAGGAAGAGGCGCTGTTGAGCCTTCTTCACAACATCCTCAGTGTTGACATCCCAGCAAAGTCGCCTGTCGAAGATGGTGGCCAGGTATTTAAAAGCAGGAACAACTTCCACCTCCTTGTCGTGGATGACACTTATGGGATTTGGTGGAGAATTCCGACGGAAATCAAAAAACCATCTCTTTCGTCTTAATCACATTAAGTTCTAAGAAATTGTCATCGCACCAGGCAATAAATTCTTCCAAGGCTGCACCGTGGGTACCTACTGGCCCGCTAATGAGAGAGAGCAGTGCCGTGCCATCAGAGAATTTGACGAGGTATTGACCCTCATTGGTTACTGCGACAACTGTTGGTATACAGAATAAACAGAAGCGGTCATAAAACACAGCCTTGAGGTGAGCCGGTGAATGTTGTGATTGAGTCGGAATAAGTACCATTGACAAGTACTCGTTGCTGCCTGTCAACCAAAAAGTGAATGATCCATGACACTAGCTGATGATCAAGGGAAAACTCGTCGAGGAATCTTCTAGCTAGAAAATGTGGCTGAATGGTGTTGAAGGCCGATGAGAAGTCAGCAAACAGCAGTCGTGCATGGGCTTGTGGATTCTCCAGATGTTTGAGTAAAGTGTGGAGGATGAACAGTTTAGCATCATCAACACTTCGTTTGGAATGGGTCAAGACAATTGTTAGTGGCTTTTTGAATCAATGCTTTGATGATCGTCTCAAATACAAAAGACCAACGATGTTAAGACCACTGGTCTAAAGTCGTTATGCCATTCAGCTATTTCAATTGTTTTTCTATACAGTTTTTGTACAGTTTTATTATACTTTTTGACAGATATCTCTCAGAGTGAGCGGAGCAAAGGGAACCAGTCAATCAAGGGCATCATGTGTCTGTGCAAGCCTTGACCTCCATGTTGATGACCTCACGCAGTTGTACCTGTTTCTTCCCGAGTGCGCGGAGTTGCTGTAACAAACACAACTAACTGAAATCAGCGTAGCTCAGTCACAAGCGTGACAAGTGAAATCCAGTTAAGACGAAGCACAATCTAGCCTTTTGAGGTGGCAATAGTAAGACTGTATAATACACTCTTCAAAGAAAATCTGCTGCTAGTCACACCCGCGCTGTCACGAAGCGGGTAAGGGGGTCGAGGGTGGGGGAGAGAGAGCGAGAGAATCGTCTCCACGTTAGAGAGGTCCACGCTGCTGAAAGCCCGGACTCCGGATTTCAGGGTGGCTGTCTGGCACTTAACCCCTAAAGTGTTCGCTAATTTCCAGAATGGGGAACAAACGAGCCGCGGCGCAGGCGGGCGGGGCTCATGTGCACGCTCGCACGTGACGCGGGACCCGAACGCGGGGATCGCGACTGGGGCTGGGGGAGCGAGTGTGATAAAAAGTCACACACAATATTTACTCGTTTGATTAACGCTGGGATCCCCCGCCAAACATGGCGCCCGTGCCACCGAATACTGCTTTACGATTGGAGCGCCGGACCACGGGGGAGCACTCTGTCAACCACGCCCCGCTGTCTGGACGACGGCTTCCGCCGGCGGGGGGGTGGGGGCGAAATGGATGAGACAGCGAGGAGTAAGAAAGGGGGAGAAGGCCATGTGCCTGGCACCCAAACGGCAAGAGCGAGAATAATCACTTAGTTTTGTTCAAAGAACGAGAGTCGGCAAAACTTTGAGCGCGCAGGCCTACCGTGGAAGGGTTCGCACTGTCTCGCGACGCCAACCGATTAGTTCTGCTCGTCGTTGAACGCATTATGATGTTTAGAATGTTTGTGGATAGACAGACCTCTTGTCACTGTCAGTCGGGGCGTGTCAGTTATCAAACTTGACTTAGAAACACTATTGGTTTGACTGTAAGCTGAGACAAACAGCGCAAATGCCATTTGAGACAAACCGTTAGCAGGACAGTCAGCTGAGAGAAGCTGTTGGTGTGACCATAAAATGAGACAAAGCAGCCACTTGGTTATTTATCCTCTCCAACTGAAATATGCTCATTATGGCAGCCACGTTAAGCACCCCTTTTATTTTGAACGTGGCTCGTGGTGCGTCGTGCTGTGACAAACTGTAGCCTATCCAATGTAGTCTATCCTTAGTCTATCCATAAATATTCTGGCGCCTGTGAGAACATTGCAACTCATACCTGAACCGTGGCTACCATTGGAACACTCACCTGAGCCGTGGCTACCATTGGAACACTCACCTGAACGATGTAAACCATTCCGACTTTCCTATGGATAAAAGCCGTACAAAGAACGTAAGAAAAGCGAATGAATGAAAAAGAAAGAATAAATAAACGGTATATTTGATGAATAGTACAATTTCACATTATGTCAAAAAAAAGCTTCTATGTTTCAATGGGAAAGTGCTTCTACCATAAGGCGGTTTCGCACTGTGAGGGAGAGGGATGATGGAGGGCGATTGGGGGTGGGGGGAGAAGGTACCCTGACAGCAGCCCTGCCAACAGGTGTCGCGTGCCCCATGGTGAGATCTGAACCAGGACTTTTTCACTGCAGTCGTGATAAGCAGGATACTAAACCAACATTTGAGCTAATATTCCTCTGCCTTTGTTGTTCCTAAAGTCACACACGCGACAGTCGGAACTTCAGTTTCGTCACTGCTCACTGCTCACAGTCTCATTGCTACCCACTCCTCAGCCTCGTCACTACTCGCTGCTCACAGTCTCATCGCTACCCACTCCTCAGCCTCGTCACTGCTCACTGCTCACAGTCTCATTGTTACTCACTCCTCAGCCTCGTCACTACTCACTGCTCACAGTCACATCGCTACCCACTCCTCAGCCTCGTCACTACTCACTCCTCACAGTCTCATTGTTACTCACTCCTCCCAGCCTCGATCACCATTTTATCTCAACAGCTGCAAACTTCAACTATGTTTATTCAGAAGCCACGTTTTCGGCAGGTCCTAGTTCTTCGCTGTTTCTTTCCATTTACTGATCGACTTTTCAGAAGATAACCATCTAATACAGCACGGAATAACAGGTTCATTCTCTTTCTTGAACAATAATGTGATTGCTGGGAGAGTTGATTAATCCTGGTGTGCTATTATTTCATTGTCACGTGCTCATTAGTGTCGGTGAGTCACCATTTCATTCTCTCTCGTAAAAAAAATCTTGTTTCGTTCCTCTCTACGGTGAATTTATACTTGTTGTCATAATCTTGCAGCCATCGAGTCCAGTTTTTCTATCAACTGCTTGGTGTAATGGATCATCACAGATTGATTATATATCACTTGCCGTCACTCGCTCACCACTTCCTCAGCTCACCATATCGCTGTCACCACCTGTATCGCTCGCTTCTTTGTCGAAGACGTCAATATACCAAGCTACTGTGGGTTCATTGGTGGTGTTCGTTGAGAATGATGACCTAGCATTATCCCAGAATGGTTTATTTAACAGGATCACAGAATGGTACTGTATGGATGGCTGACCATCAAAGAGGGAGATGAAAGCTCGACGCTTGACTGAATGGCCATGACTGCGAGATGGAGCTGAGAGGCTGCTGTCTGCCTGAGACTGGGCAAGCGAGAGAACGAGAAGTATTTGAGTCCATATGTGTGTAATATAACTATCTGTATGTGCTGGTTGTGGTGGGTCTGAGTGACACCCACACGTTTACCAACGTTCAGAAGAGAGAAATCATACGATTAATGATCGCGGAGCCAAGTCTAGTCATGGACGGCCAACATTATCTTGTGAGACCAGTTGAGAACAAAGAAAATGCAATGTCAAGATCATAGATTTATTTTTTCTATCTGTCTGTGTGTGCGCCTGGTTTTATTGCTGAGGCACGCTTCCATACTTTACTTACACTGAGGAAAATTCCTCTCATTTTCTTTTCTTCAAGGATACGCGTTCCATTTTACATTGTTGTACGATTTAAAACATGTATGACCCCGAGCGAGCATGCACGGACACGTACAATCCCTCTTTCTCTCATTCAACAATACATCCTGTTTGTTTAATTCAACAATTAATTCTCAGGAGCGCCGTTGAAATGTAGAAAGGGTCGTAAATCAAGATATTAGTTTTCTCAGATCCTGCAAATATCTACTGCCTTTGGTGCAAGACATTGTTTTTTTTTCCAGTAACCACACTAGCACTTCAGCGATGAATGACTAGATGAATAGCAGCGATAAGTAACGCAGGGAGCATGTGTTGAATCCGGGAGAAAAGACGACAAACGTCGCCATGATGTCAAGTCTCGTGCGCAGTGAGCGGTGAAAGGATTTGTCAAATTAATGACCTCACACTCGCCCCTGGCCCCAACCCCATGCGCGCTCGCCACTCTCAGCCAGTAAAGTGTCCTCTCTGTTTTCTGCCTGATTATTTTGATGGCCAGGCAATGTAGCCCGCATTTAGACGATTGGAAATCGACATGAGCGCACATCGCCATGACGATCACGTGGGGGAACAGAGGAAAGGCGGAACTGGTCGATGAACGGCAGGGTCCGGGCTGCCGCCAGTGACGGGCAGCTAAAATGAAGCGTTCATTTGGAATGTGTTGTGAAAGTCGAAACGGGCCACCAGGGGCCAGCATTCATTCTTACCTGTCTCTCAGTCTCCGTCTTGTCTGTAGTCTCGCACATTCGGATTCTCCGGCTCTCTCTCTCTCTCTTCCTTTTCTTCCCGGGTTTGTCTATCACTGCTCCCCCCCCCTCTCTCTCTCTCTCTCTGGTTCTCTTTTTTTTCTTTCTTTCTTTCATTCTCTCCCCTCACACTTCTCTCTGTTGTTCAAAGAACGAGAATCTTTTTTCCCTCTCTCTTCAATCTCTTTCTTATTTTTCTCTCGTCTTCTCTACCTCCCCTCTCTCTCTCTCTCCTGCTCTTCTCTCTGTATTCTCACCCCACCCCTTATCTCCCCTTTCCTCAGCTTTCAAAGCCGACTGCATATTCCTATGTCTACTTATTAACTTCAAAATAGTATTTGTCTAAAGGAAATTGACGTCCCAATTACACCTGGATTTGAACACAATTTAAGTTCGTCACTTTTATGACACTCGCAGTAACAGTTCCATGCAGGTTCTTGGACTAATTTTGTTTTCTTTTTCAAAATTGACTGACTTCGATGTGAGAATTTAATCTTTGAAACCTTAAGTCACTCATACTGTCAATAATGACAGATCGTTCCAAGCAGATGCGTTACAAATTTATATATTTCTTTCAGAAACACATTTCTTCTTTTTGACTTTATTCTTGCTCTTGTTCTTGGACATACTCAAGAACATTCCTGGCTGATTGCTGTTGCTAAAGATTATATATGCAGTAAGTATTGCATATTATTGAATTGGTGTATATGTCAACTACAGAAGTCAAAAAGTAACGGGAGTGCTGAGAATTTTTAAAGATTAGACAAGTTGGCGATGCCATGAGTGCTACACAGTGCAGAGTGGGACAATGTCACCCAAAAAAATAAATCGTGGTGCATGTGAGCTGCAGTATTTCCGATATCCAGTGTAGAATTCTTGCTTCCACGAGTTGTTCAAAGAGTACAGAATGATTTGAAAGGCTCTCTCAACATTCATTTCTCTTTCTCTGTCTCATTGTCTTCCTTGCTCACTCTGTTACTATCATCGGTCACAGCCAGCGCTGCCAGTCTACTCCCACCGAAGTGTACTTGGCTGAGTCCACAGCTTGCTTTACTCACCCTCAAATCCCCTTTGTGTATCCAGAGCTCTGGCCTAATGATGCAGACAGATGTCATTGCTCATCGACTGGTGGCTTGAGGCCGGGCTGGCCAACACCGCTGGACAACTCCTGCCATTGACCCGGACATCGACGTGCAGTGCTGGCTGAGCGATTTCCATCTGCTGCTGCCGACTCCTCGGACCCTCACAGTCACATGGAAATCCACACACCTTTTAAAAAAACTTTTTAAGCCATGTCTTAATCTCGATCTTAGAAATGGTTCGGTATGATTAGCGATTAACGGCAATCTTACTTTCATTTCTTAATTACTAAGAGTGGTCATATCATTATCGAGAATGGTGGGGGAAAGGATTTGACAACGTGTTTGGGAACGTGTCGTATATAGGTCGATACTTGCACCTGACTGGTTGAGCTGTCATGTCAAAAGAGAAAAAAAAAGAAGTGAATTTTCAATCATGAAATGAAGGACATTAACATACTTAAATTTAATTTTAATTAATCATTTAATTTATTGACTTTTTTCTTTGAGGCCCATTGTATATTTACTACTACTACATTTACTACAAGCGTTTTAGTTTAGAACGATTAGACAGCCAGAGCCAGGATCGGACTTCAAATGATCGACTCAACATGACTGGAAAGAAAGAGCACGCCCTTCAAAGTGTGAGCGCACAGTTTATACCTGGGAGCCGAACACATGCCTTTCATCTCAGTTTATACCTGACTGCGGACAGCACAATGCGTATTACCACACACACTAATATGAGATCTCATCCTTCAATTTCCAGTAATATAAAAATAAAAAGTCACGACCGCTAGAATTATTACAAACGTTACAATGTGTGTGGACTACATTTCAAGAGCGTTGATGTGTCGTTTTAACCTTTACGATGTGAAGCATGTATATTTACATCTAGAAAGCATTGCTGGATCTACCACTACAACTATTAAGATATTGGGCATGCAGGCTTGCATTTAAAAGGCGCTGCTAGTTGTACTGCTTCAACTAATCGCCACAAGTCACTCAACAGTCGTTCACGACTACACGCTGTGACTGCAGGGAAGACGAGAACAGGACGTGAGGCAGTCAACTCAAAGAGAATAGACAAAAGGGGACACAATCGCAGGATGTGAAGCAGTCAACTCAAGGAGAATAGACCAAGGGGACACAATCGCAGGATGTGAGGCAGTCAACTCAAGGAGAATAGCCCAAGGGGACACAATCGCAGTACGTGAGGCAGTCAACTCAAGGAGAATAGACCAAGGGGACACAATCGCAGGATGAGAGGCAGTCAACTCAAGGAAAATAGACCAAGGGGACACAATCACAAGACGTGTGGCATTCAGCTTAAGGAGAATAGGCCCAGGGCGTTGGGCGGGAAGGAAGAGGAGGAAAAGAATGCCTAGGACTTAACAGAGACACAAGTGGACTGAAGACGTGAAGTATTACAAGGAAGGATTTGTGTGTGAGAGAGAGAGAGAGAGAGAAAGTGTACCTGCCATACTGCGTGTTTGCGTGGAGGGCTGCTAGCATATCTGTGAATGCACATGCTGGTTTGCGTTTTCGCATGTATGCGCGCTTTAGCATGTACATGCGTGGGTGTGGTTCCAGTAGCATGAAGTAAGAGAGGTTCTAGATGAAGGGTCGAATCTTTCCTATCTTCTTGCTGATGACGGGGACTGCACACATCGGCAGGCCAGTGGCGCCGCCAAAGGAAGGTGAGGAGAGCCCGCACGTGCTAAAGCAGCTGGAGACACCTAATCACACAGCGACCCACCCGCACGCACCTCGCGGAAAGACTGGGAGGGGAGATTGCGTACATGTGCAAGCGGGACTGTCAGACGACATGCACGGAAGTTTGGGGACTCAGTGAGTCATGTTCGTGACAGAGGCTCTACTACCAGCCAACAATCGTCCAGCGGAACGGGGCTCGAGTGGTTGACCTCTGCAATGTCTGACCGTAAAACGCATAACATCCGCTATACACTCATTATTTCCTTGTGCATAATGGATAAACTTAACAGTTGTTAGCTCTACGTCTCACACAAATGTGCCAGTGGACGCACACAACTGCGCGCGCAAGAATATTTTTATATATTTACGTGCTGCTCATACACTCGCCAGAATACACGGCAAGATCTTTCCCTAGCGAAATCGGGACAATTTTCTTCCTTCGTCAGGCTTCATGGCTTGGGATTCGACACCCATCCCGGTGTAAAGCTCTGCTACGCCTGGAGTCGGTGGGAGCTGGCGTTTGCCACGTCATTTCCTTCTCGCCCCGTCACTTTCACAGGGAATCGT
Organism: Marisa cornuarietis; assembly: GCA_004794655.1. NCBI lineage: Eukaryota > Metazoa > Mollusca > Gastropoda > Architaenioglossa > Ampullariidae > Marisa > Marisa cornuarietis. Next base: position 1,887,397 of record SMMW01000147.1, read on the forward strand.
TTATGACCGCAGTTATTGGAGAGCGCGCGCATGGGGACCCGAGACTGCGCCATTAGTGGTAATGGAGCTGGGCAGCCTGCTGTGCTGCTGATGAGTTCTCTCCCCTAGAAGCAATCTCGTGGGCCGGAGACACGTCACCTCACACCTGTAACTCATCAGCGCCCTCTATGGCCCACGCCTTGTCGTGCTCGTGGGGTGATCACGTGATCTCACCGTCCACTCTGGTCACGTTTGTCCACACGACCTCGACTGAGTCCAAGTAGGCCACTACGACTGAAGCTGCCTCCATGGTGGAGATGATTTCACAAATTCACTATTTCACGAGTTTTAATTAATGTTTGTAATTCTCAGTACCGGCACGCTTCAGATTCATAAAACTGTATCTTCCTGTATTATACCTCGTGTCAGAAAGTAGTCATATTCTACTACTGTAGAATAGGTAGGATATGAGACAGGAAATTGTCATCTACTGCATAATGTAGACCAATGATTATTGTGATATTTCATCTATTATCAATAAATCGTTAATCATGAGCAATGAGTAAGAAAATAAATGCACACTGTGATTGCTCGGAAAGAAGTTTGTGTCTTTGTCATACAAGAATCAACAAACACACACACACACACACACTTTTAATATACACATGTGTATATCATAATCATAAAGGGTTTAATCGTTTGCTCTCTTGCTGAAACAGTGTTTTCACCTTCCTCCCCACTGTCAGAAAATTGCCTAGCATTGTTGGTGGTAAAAGACCATTTGTATGGAAGGAGCAGATAAAAGTCTGCACGTGGGTTCCTCTTAATTCCCTTCACATCCACATGTGCAGCGTGAAACTGCCGTGCGTGTCGTGCATGCTTCTAGAATACTTACTGCACTGCCACCTACCCCTCCCTCCCCACACACACACACAGTCGCACGAAGTGGGGGATATACACTTCTATAGTTAGTAATATTTAATAGTTCTATATTTTTCTTACATCGTACATATGTGCATTTCGACGGATTAAAACGATCTACAGACCACCCAGCAAGATTCTTTTTTGAAGCTAGACCGACACACACACACACACACACACACACACATACACATGCGCGCGCACAGAGAGAGAGCGAGAGCTGAATCAGGGCGCCGTGATGTCTTGGGGATGAAGGCTTGGCCCCGCCCCCTTTGCTACATGCACGTGATGGTGCGGTGAGCGCCAAGCTTATGAAAACGGGTGCGGAGTAAAGCGCGACTTCAAACGTGCCGCCTCAGGTAGCAGGACATGTAGGCGTCTAGAACGCGTGGCCGGCGTGAACAACAGGCGCACAACAGGGGAGGGAGCTGCATTCACCAGTCTCTTCTTCCTATAAACGCCTGGCTGTGTGCTTAGCCTGGACTACGCTATTTGAAGACAAAATCCACCCGGGGCCTCTGTTGCGTGTCTTCAGCTTGGAGGAGACTGACCAGACAGAGTGTCTTTACATAAACAGAGAGAAGAATCTCTTTTGTACCATACGTATCTGTTTACATGACACTTGTCACTTATAAGTGAGGAAGAGCTTATATATATCAGCACAGAGTGACTTTCGATGCATCGGTGGGACAGAGAAACGTATGACACACCTTTATAAAGTAACTCTTGATACGCGCGTACAGTGTAACTTGAATTACTTGTATGATAGTGTAGCGTTTGATATAATAATACCACACTTTGACAGTGCACTTGCTCGTCCTTTAGAAGCCCAGCTCAGTTCGGTTACCAGAAAGACTGAGTCGTAATCCAAAACCAACTTAAGTCATAGACAGAGAGAGAGAGACTGTGGAGGAGGAGTGACTGACTACCTCATGCCGTGACGGGCTGGCCTCTTATCGGGAAAGAAAACAGAGTCTGTAAGATGTGCAAGGAGTCTGTATGATGTGCAAGGAGTTTGTAAGATATGCAAGATGTCTGCATGATGTGCACTGGGACTCAAGATGGGGATCGAGATGAGAGAAAGCGTACGAGGGATGTTCCACTTCCTCCTGGACATGGCAATAAAATGAACCCGGAGAATTTTTTTAACATTTTTTTCTTATTCTTCACATCTTTTTAATCTTTTTCATCATAGTCGCCACCTCTTGAAACACATTTTTCGGCCCTATGGGTCCATTTTTGAAAACACTCCAAAAACGCCGATTTTGCCATCAATTTCAGCTCTTCGCCCACTCCAGCAATGGCTGAATCAACGACTGGGGCTTGGTTTAAGAGTCTAGATTGTAGAACCAACATTTATCACCTGGGATGATGCGCTTGAAGCCAGAAGAACCCCGGTGATTGAATGTTTCCAAGAATTCCTTGCATCCCCACAATGTTACTTTTGCTTGTCCGTCAGCAACCGTGGCATCCAGCGAGCTGACTTCTCCCAAATCGTGATGGATGATCGTTTTAAGACTTGTAGAAGGATTTCTCAGATCCATTTCTATCTCCCTGATGTTCATACGGTCATCACTTTCCAGAAATTTACAAACTTTGTCGACATCGTCTGGCTCTCTTGGCGTTCTAGACCTTGGTTCATGATTTTTGTCAACACAGCTGAAATGACATTGCCAAATCGCTGAAACCAGTCTGTGACAGTCGTTTTAGATGGAGTATCATCGCCATAAGTTTCTTTCATCTTCTGCAAACTGTCAACAACATGAAAGCCACGCCAGAAGGGATACAACATGATCACTCGAAAGTCACGCGCTGACGCGCTGGTAGATCACTGGGTGGAGCGTGCATCGGTGCATCTCCTCTTCATCCTGGGAAAACTAGGAGGGAAAAAATTATTTAAAAAAATGTGGAAACACCCTGAAGAATCCCTCTATCGAGTCCGCATGATCTGCACTCGCTGAAAGCGCGTGAAATACTGAAGTCCGGGCGGAATGGTACATCCCTCCTATGCAAGAGAAAATGTCATCTGCAATATCTTAATAAGCAGATCATTTAAATCTTTGATTACAATTATGAGATCACTCTGATTACATTTAGTAAGGACAAGCCCTTCGAAAGCCCTGTACGGAGAACGTGAGGCCCATTAATGTTTTCGAGGATGTGGTCCAGCCAAAATTATCGACTTAAAAATAAAAGAAACAGTAGATTCTGGTTTTTCTTATTTCGCAACCAATAAACAGGTTACATTTACATGCTTGGTGGTATTTTTTAATCTGCTGTTATTGGGATGTGCCAAGTGAGTAATTTTGTCTTGGAATATTGAATTTCTTTCGGTTTGAAGTTGAGTACGAGAGTGGTGTTGCTTTGAGATTCTTTACTTTTGCGTTTTCGTGAAGTTTTTGAATAATTTGATATAACTCTTTTTATCTTTTGGTTGGAATGGTTTCGCTACATAAAGATTTTACCGGTGTGTTCTTATATATATATTTTTTTTGAGGCGTCCAAGGCACAGAGAGATTGGAGCAGCACTTAACATCACACTCATGAATTCCTTGAAATAAGTGTTTCATAAGTCTTATCACACGTAGCAATGACCGAAGTGAATCAGATTGCATTAAAGGAATTTACAGGAGCTGGAAAACGTTAATCGACTAAAATCATGCTTTTATCCAAAAAATGAAAAGAGTAGAGTCTTACAAATACCCCAGTATGAAGGATCTCATAACCAGCTGATTTGCTCACGATACAAGCATGAGATTGAAGATGACATACACGTGTTTTATTGTGCTGCCAATGACAGCCAGAGATTGAAAGCTAATGTGTACAATGTCCAAGACCATATGCTCAGGGCACAGATGGAGTCATGCGAATCGTTTTAGACAACTCTGAAACAAGCATAACATTTCTGGATATTGTTATCAAACTATTCAAAAACAGAAATGAAACGGGAACAATACTTTATGGACAAGTCAACATGTTAGTTCATAACACCTAATGTCATCGTAAATATTTGTGATGTTTTATATATAATTTCCTCCTTGACGGAGGTTTGCTCAATAAAGAAGTGGAAATGTGTCTGTCGCGTGTGTATCAACAGAGCTTCATGTAGGCGGTCAAAGATTGTTGCTGCCACCTGCTGAAAAATCTGTTAACACCCAGTAAACAGAGACGACCTACTCCGACCATTTACTTTCAGTACATCTGCTAGGTGCAGCTCTGTGCTGACGACTGAGAGATTCAAAAGCAGTTAAACAAACAGAAACACCCAACGTGTCACACAATATTGGCACAGGCTGCCCCCTCTTTCACACTTCTTGTGACATGACATGCGCTTAGAGAGACAAGCGAACAGAAAGCAATGTCCCAAGTTGGAAAATGTGTGCAGAGAATCCCCTTAACCACAGGTAACGAAGTGGTCATTACCACCCGCTGTAATTATAGTCACAAACATTAAAGTCATAGTAGGTGTGTTACAGGCAAGTATTACAGACACACCAGGAAGTCATTACAGGAATAAGGAGGACAGAGTTACACATTCCGAATCAGTCTCACCATGACAGGGATCATAAGATAAGGTAATTATTTGGTTGTTTGTTTGTTGTTGTTGTTGTTGTTGGCTGTTGTTGTTTTTTTTTGGGGGGGCACGTCAGGCCCTGCAGCAAACAATCCATTCCAGAAATCAAGGTGAGCCGTGCAACTTCAGTACTTTCTCTCTCTTGTGTGTGTGTATGTGAGTGATATGATTTTATGTGTTTAGATAATACTTTTATATAAATCTAACCATTGAATGCAATGGAAATATCTAAAATGGCCTTCCTATGGTAAAACTAAAATAAAATATTACCAAAGCCATTAAAAAAATACCTGTTGACAGTTCTTTCGTATTCTGTGAAATAGCTCTGTTCTTACTCTCTGACGTGCACATTTAATTATTTACTTATGGAAATTTATGTAACAAAACAATAATCAAATCAGCACAGCTCAATTACTTAACAGTGTGTTCAGATGTCTTTGAGTTATTTTAAAATGCACAAACCATGTAAATTTTTAGCCTCTGACTTCTTCGGCAAGCGAGTTATTAAATGAGGAATATGGGAAAGGTCACCATCACAGTCATCACACTGCTAGCCCTCGCTAAGGCCACACATACTTCTCTGGGATTGACATCTGTTCACAGGCCTGGCCGTCAGGGTTTCCCCCCTATTCCTCAAAGTCACAAATCACCACTTAAGTGAAAGCTCTTCGCTAGTATAAAAAAACTAACTGGTTAAGTAGCCTAATTACTTAGAATATAAAAACAGCAGGAAAGTAAGCCAACCACCTGGACAACGTCAAGAGAAAGCATTCAAGCTATATATATATATATACGTATATGGAAAACTGAATGTTATAATGGATATAGTACCCAAGTTTGTAGTATTTAGTCACATGTTTCGTCTTCTAAAACTGACGTTCATGTCATATTATTGATTGACAGTCTAGTCAAGATTCAAATCTCTGCAAACTTTGGAACTTATATCCCAACACTCTTATTCGGCACAATAAAAGTTCGATCAATAAAAGGATAAAACAAATGTCTAGAGTCAAAGTTCACATCGTGAAGTACCGTGATGTTGGTCAACAATACACTGCAATGCCTTGACTTATCAGTCGCTCTGAAGTGGTGAATAAATGCAGTCATTTTGTTAACATGCTCTAGGTTGTGGTGTTTTTTTTTCATAACTGACGAAGCTCCGACTTCAAAAGAAAAGTGTTGTTTAACAGTTGAACATCTGGAAGTGACAAGGGTCATCAGCCCTTATGAAAGAGAGATTTTCATTGACGCAGTGAGCAGTGAAATGGGCTCATGATTGACATCTTGGTCACTCGTATTCCACATGGACCAACAGACCAGCAGCAGTAGTTTCTGGTTTAACTACTGGTGTAACTTTGGAGGCAGGTGAAAGGCTGAACCTTGTACGGGCTCAAGTTAATATTGTACCTAGAATTTCAGCTCTTTGTGCTTGTAGTGGTGTGTGTGTGTGTGTGTGTGCGTCTGAGAGCGAGAGAGAGAGAGAGAAGGTGTGATTTTAGTTTATAAAAGAAAACAATGAGTATGGTATATTTGTATTTGATTATTTGTTTTACATTGTTTTGGTTAGCATTTGTAAAGCGCGGGGTGCCTGGAGTTGGTAGGGGTATAGTGCTAAATCTACAAAGCAACAGCGAGCGGGCATTTTATGGATGAATAATTCTAACCCTGGGTATTGTTCGCTTCTTTCTTCATTCCTCTCTTACCCCACCCCGCCCCCCATCACGGTAGGACAGCTATGAAGTTTGCCATGAAGACTGACCCCTGCACTCTACCTTCCTCATTCAGCCTTTCTCGTTTCCTTACAGCCAATTTGTACCGTTGAGTGATTCTTGTCTCTAGCCTTCTCACAGACAGGCCTCAACTGATTAGCCATCTCGTACGGGCGGATGTCGTACAGTCGGCTTCCATCCCACGACTATCAGGTTTTGAGATAAAGAAAAGGATCGTTACAGGAGAGTCGCTCCGTGAGCAAAAAGGCAAAGTTCAGTGACGCCAGTTGTTCGAATATTATGACATTATTGTGTATGCGCGCGCGCGCGCGCTCACTCACACACACACACACACACACACTATGCACAATCACTGACGACAGGCAAAGGGCCCTCACCTCAATTTAGGATCACCGCCATTTCATCAATCATCATTATTGCCGCACCACTACCCCCTTCCGCGCCCTGCTGTGCCGTGCTTTCATTTTGCCAAAGAATCGCTGGGAGGAGTTTACCGTCAATCGTCTGTCACTTGCCCCCGCCACGGGCCCGCGACCGATTTCAGTCGACCAATAAAATGTGCGACTTTTAGCCACGTGATCCGGCCTGATGGGTTCGGACTGGGGCGGGGTTTGCCGAGGACGCATGGAAGTGGAGAAGATGGATATCTGCAGGGGGGCTCCTCCCCATCAGTTAGCGCCCAGTAGCTGGCCAATGATCCGATGTTTAGGCTGTCGCTCTCTCTGTCAGCCTGTCGCCGCGTGATTGATGGCAGTCCGACAGAAAGAGGTGGAGGTTCGCTCCCCTCCCCCACAGCTCCCCCGCCTGCTGTTGAAGCGCGCAGGGTAAATGAAGCAAGTGGTCGCCCCTTTCTCGCCACGCAGTGTCCTAAGTGAGCTCGACGGTGTCCAGCAGTTGTCTCCAGTCACTTTAGCTGAGGTTTGTGGCCAAGACTTTTCGATGAACCTTGTCCTTCCAATCCGTCATCCTCATTATCGTCAGCCTTTCATCAAAGCAACTCTTGTCATGATCAAGGTTTCTTCTTGAGAACTTTGACCTAGTGGCCACACAAATCGGTGCACCCGACAACATGCACCCTACTATCCCCCGTGTGTGCCATTCATACTAGGTTCGTGTAATGTTTCTGCAGAGAAACTGAGCTTATGTGAGGGTCACTAGAGAGTCTGCTGGAACCAGCTTCTGGGACTGCAGCCTGGATCAACATCCGCCTCAAGAAGTGGATTGACGTTGAAACTTGACTGAGTTTCTGGCTCTGTAATGACACCACACGTCCACTGGCAATGTGTCGCCAAAGTGAATCGCCACCCGGTGTGGAGACTTGCCACCAGAAGTGACGCCAGAAAGTGCACAATGTCGGACTTGATACAAAGTCTAACGAATCACTAACGTCAAAAAAAAAAAGAACTCTGAGGAAGGCCTTGCCATCGATGTAACGTCACAATGCACAGGTCCTTGCCCTTTTCCCCCTTTTCCATCGATGCTCTTATGTCGTCACATCCGGGCACTCGTCACCCCCCACCCCTGTACTACCCGCCCCCCTACCTGCTGTTTCCGCCGGCATCCGTTGCCCCCGCATTGCCCTTGACACCTACCTCCGACCCAAGGACCCTGTCTACGATCGGTCAGGGTTTTCCTCCCGTGACGCAGATACCTCAGATCACGTCAGACACATCGCACCTGACGCAAAGAATATGTGCGCAGACGCAGTACCTGCACGGCGTTACCATGACAACGTCCAGCTCCAGTTTAACGAGATCGATTCCTCTTTCTTCGTGCGGTGATGTAATGAGATACGGAGTAGATGATGTGCAGACGACACCAAGCAGAGCTGGAGGAGTGGTCAGTGGTACCCGCCAGCACGACGCACCGTCAAGTCACGTCAACACAGCAGGACAAGGCTCGACTAGGACCGAAGACAGACCGCTGCTGGACATTGGAACAAGTGTGTCCACTCTGAGGGGTAACGCCAGTGCCAGCAGACGCCACAATGGGCTTCCAACCCGACTACCGGATGTCGCGTGTGTCACGTTTTCCAGGAATTTTTCGCGTGACCATGCGCTAGACACGCGTATCTCTGGTAACAGCGGTAACGACGAGACACCTAGACTATTGGGCGACAGAGGTGAGCCCGTCTTCAGCTTGTGGCGAGATAGTGAGAATTTCCCGAGACCAGTTAAAGGTGTGTGTGTGTGTGTGTGTGTGTTCGTGTGAAAGAGTATTGACTAATCCTACACTTATATAATGCATTTCACGGCCATTTATTTTTGTGTTATAGGTGTTAACTACTGTATTAGTGTATAAAGAGATAAGATTTCGCTTTAAATGACATAGATTTCTCTTTCCTTCTGGTACAGCTGATGAATTTTGCGAATTATCAGCTTTTTAAAAATGTGTTTAGTGAGACTTTTTAAAGATGTAATAAGGTTTATCCTAAGCAAACAGAGCTTATTGCTAGCGTGACAGTCAACTCTCGAAGGTCAGTCTGTAATGTAAACACATCTTACTTCCCAGCAAGCATCTGTCTGCTTCTTGAACACTACAGGGTCCACTAAGCGTGGGACAGGTAATTACCCTAGTAGCCTAGGGGATGCTCCGTAGAAAGTAATGTGTTATCGATCGTGCAATCAACGATTCAAAATAACGGTCTGCATACGCCGACACACCTGACTAGGCTTTTAAATATGCTTGATTCTAATTTACTATGCCAGTATTATTATTATTAAAGCAGATTTCTATAGCGCAATTTTCAACTCCAGAGTCGACTCAATGCGCTGTACAGTGTATGGGGTTAGTTTAAAATCACTGAAAAATAGCAGAATTCTTGTAGTAAGATCATCAGATTAGTTCTACAATCACTGAGAAATATCCAGATTCTGTTCAAGAATTTCCGGACTGAACTACAGAGGCAATCAGCAGTATGCTAGGATAGTCATAGACTGTGGAGTTCTGGAAGCCAGTGAGACACACCTGTCCGCAGGTGATATAAAGCAGGGGTTAAAAAAGATTAAAAAAGATAAAAAAAATTCATAAAAAGATTATCTCTAGAGAGTTGTCTTCCTACACCTTATTAGTAGCGTAGCGTGAATAATGACACATGGACTCTCTGCCTGTGCCAATGTGTGTGTGTGTGTGTGTGTGCACGCGCGCGCGTGCGCGCTCACGCGTAAACAAACATCCACACAAACTGGTATGTAACATTATGAATCGGTCGAAGGAATGTCAGCAAACTCAGACAACGCAAACAATCTGACATAAAAAGCAGACGCTGAAGCCGGTTTGGCGGAAGTAGAAGGGTGATATGAGTGGAGGAAGTAGCCAGGTTCGGGCTGTTTCCCCAACTCTGTGCCTTTGTCACGTACCTGAACGTTTAATTCTCACACCTGAAGAACGTGGCACGTTTACACCTGTACAGGTAAGATTATCAGTAACACGGTGAGCAGGCAGGTAAAGACCATAAGCTCTTCACAGTTTGCTGCCGCGTGGGCTTAAAAGCACGGGTAACGTACACTTCCGGTTGTTGAAAAAAAAAACGGTAGTCCGTTTTAAAAGAAACCGTTAGTCTGATTTGTTAGTTTTTATTTAGAAGAAAAAGTTAATGCGCTAAAAAATTCTCATTCGTAATATGAAGTGCTGCTTGATTTCAAAGGACAAAGTTTTGTCTTCACCGAAAACTGATAAATCACACTTGTCGGGAGATAGTGAAATGCTGTCACTGAGTCACTGTGTCCGTCTCTGTTGATAAGTCACTCGGTCAGTCACTTGCACGATAAACAAGCTGATGATTTTTTTATCACTTCACACGTGCTAGCGTACGTTTCTCCCTCCCTTTCTCCACCCCCTCGCAGAGACAACCGTCAGGTACATCACTGTAATTAGCCAGTGTGAATCTCACTCATGGTGACAAATCGGCCAGCAAAGTATTTCCAGCCTATTGAGTGACAGGTAAAGAAAAGGCGTTGATAAAACGTATTTGTCTTAGAACAAAAAAGTAAGAAAGAAAAAAGAAAGGAAACTGGAAATAAACGGACAAAGTGTAGGTTGACATGACAGAAAAGTGAGTTTTTTTTTAATTAAGAATGTTTTGTATCATATGAGTGTAGAAATAAATAAACAAACAAGCAAATAAGGATTGTGTGGACTTAAGGACGAAGTTATCGTGCATGGTCGGTTTTTCCACTGCATGATTAACAATCAATTAAAACTTTATCTTTTATTCCCATTACGTATAACTTGATCGGTGGACTGTTGGTGGTCCAACACATAATTAACTCAAGGTAGAAAATGCGTTTTTTACACGTACGTGTGTCACTTGAACAAAGAAAAGTTGTTGGAGAGACGATGTTAGAACTTTCGGATCATTCCGAATCTGGTAGAGGCTATTTTTAATACAGTCCAGAGGACATATTGGCGGCTGTTTTTTTTTAAAGAATTATTACTAGATTATATGTATTTCTTTGAAGCTAGCTAAAAACGGTTACTTTGTACAATTGAGTTCTGTTTAAGGGAGAGTGACATACATTAATGTATAAGGCGGGGGATTATTCCTAATTTGCATTCAAATGAATAGGTAAGTTTAAGGAGACACGTTTTAAAACAGAATTAGATGGTTCTTTTAAGGACTGATGGTTGTCTTCACAGTAAGGGAGGTGGCTAATCTGTGAGATAGCTATGGTAGTACATCTAATGACTTAGACTGGCTTATGTTTGCAGCAGATGGACAGAGTTTGTAATAAAGACGGACGCACAGACAGACGGATACCCACAGTGTGAGATTCGCAGACACATTCGCGGGATGATGACACATTCCTTTCTATTGTAGTCTTGCCGTGTGAAATTAGTTTTAATCCTAGATCGTCCCCACAGCCCTGGCGCATGCTTGGGAATAATTTTGCTTGTCGGGCAAATTCTTTCTATATGAATATACAGTAAACAGAAGTTTATAGAAAAGAAAAGGAAATATTTCAAAGACGAACAATATACGTTGTAGCTTCAATGCACTTAGTGTTGCATCATCATTGTACATGTTGTTAACAGGGTGCTTAATTACCGCCATCATAATTTTGTTTTGCTTTTTGCTTTATTCGCAGTTTTGTTTTAGTGCTTCAGCTTCCTGTGGTATACTTGAATAATATTCTAATTTGTTTATACTACGCAGTAGGACTCTCAAGTTAACACACTCTGCTGTCTGTTCTTAAAATATTTTTGTTTTTGGTCTATTTTTTTAGCTCTGTATTTCAAAAATTTTGCAGCCATGTATTTTTGATTCGCTATAATTTTCAGTTCCATTACCCTCTACAATTTTCTTAATATCTGGTTATTAATTTAATTTATTACATTATCTGGCATGAAAGCATATTTTATTCGGCTCATTAAACGAAACTTTTTCGTTGAATCCATTACTATATTTTTCTCATCAGTATACATATGTAAGACTCTTCTTATATTCCATGTGAATTTATATTCCCGAAGAAAAAATTGGCTTCCTCTCTAGTAGCATAAATGCTTTTGTTTGCCATTCATAGTACACAATATTATAGCTGCACTAGCAGCAACCCATCAGGTTTGTGTGTGTAGTGCATGCCTGCGTGTGAGTGTGTGTGTGTTTATACTATATGTTATAACCCACAATACATACATATAGATATAATGTATTCCTGTTACACCGTGTTTCGTGCTGTGTTCACATGTGGTTTCAGAGTATGATTACTTTCAAACATTTCTTCTGTTTTTTTCCATCTTCCGTAAAGTTTTTATTTTAAACTTATGGGAGGGTGGGTTTGATGTAACGGTGCATTGATCTCTGTCCTGAAAATGTGTGCGCGTACAAATAGTATGTAAACCGATTTGTTGTTAGGGATAAACCCCCATTATTTTATACATGCGTGCTGTAACTGAAACTAGTAGTAGTAGTAGGGACTGACCTGGGCCTTGCGGCCTATTTAACGTCCCCTCTTAAAGTCACTTGAATATTGTACTTGAAATTAAATTAAAATTAAGTTGTACTTGTGCAAGTTTACGTATATGCGGTCTTCACTAATCATGTACAATAATTAAGCAGTATTCAATAATGTTGTGTGTGAACACATGAAGTTAAGGAAATAGTTCAAAATCCATCATTTTTTCCAGATACTTGAGTTTGGTTCATTATTAGCTACTACTTCCCCAAAATCTGATCCAACAACACTTTTAAACAGTTTCGCGATTTATCAAATCCTTAACATTATACTGGAACCAGTATTAAAATATACAGTATAATAACCTATTAAGAAGTAACCAGTCAGCTCACTAACTGCAGCGACTGGCTTAAAGCCAACCAGTCAGAATAATACTCACTAATGTATAGTGTAGTAGCTAATAGCAATTACTCCACATGTCATGAACATTCGATGAAATTATATGAACACGTAAATGTTCTCAGCCTTATATCTCACATAGGGAAGGCGATATTTTTGCTCAGTTTGGAAAATAGTAACCAGCAATAAACTCATTCCTGTTGTTTCAAAAACAGATGTCACTGCTGTCGCATTTAAATCAAATGTTTTATCGACATTTCATCCTGTTTTGTATCCACATGCCATTAAGTGTTCTGTTTCCACGCCATCGAAATAATAAACTTACTAATACAATCTTAGGACATGCTACAAAGAAATAATGAAACAATATTAAGACATCTCGATTGGACCACTATATCAGTTCACACCCCAAATACTGCAGGCTGTTGGAATAATGCACGTAAGAGGACCGTTTATAGCTAATTATTAATAGCCAAGGTGCAATACACTTAACTTAAGTGTAAAGCTAATTATAACAGACAAACCAATCAGTCTAAAGCAGTCAGAAGAATTCACATTATGCTAGTGTTTACCAGTGTACACCTGACAACCGAGCAGCCAGAAAGATGAACCACAGACGTTTACCCGTGTGCAGTCTCTTAGTACAATGTGAGGGAATGTTTTCACTCCTCAGCTTCTATCCGCTACACACAAAACAACTCAGTTTGCCTTCAGTTATGGCACGATATGTTGATCTTGCCAGACTTGTTGGTCCGACCCACGCTACTTGCAACTGTGACCAGCGTGCCCCGGTGCCCTGGTGCCCCGGTGAACAGCTGTCAGTCTCGTCGAAGCTCGCACAGGCGTGTTTCCGCGAGGTTTGCATTTGTAGGGCAGCACGTGCGCGTTTCAAATTATCTGTAATTAATCACAAGTCTTGGCACGAGCAAATTAACTGTTCACTTTCTTAATTAGAACCGTAATGGGTGGCAGCGGTTGTCAGGAAGTTTGGAAATCTGCATTGATCTGGGTGAAATGTTCAAACCATGACGAAAAAGTCGCCATGAAAAAAAAACCCCTCAAAACTCTCATATGATTACCTCCCTGGGGAAGTCTGACAGCGTTTGTCAGTTCCAGAGATGCTCTGTGTGTGGTTATCGCATGTTCTTGCCGAACTTGTGTGATTGTTTTGCGGTAATTTGCTTTACTTGCTGTAACACAGTGGAGTTGCCACAAAAAGCGTAAACATAAAATACGATCAGCTAGTCACCTCAGGGAACAGTTCTACGACAAACTAGAAGAATAACAGATAATATCAGCACAAAGTCATAAGTATCAGAAATGATGGCAGGCAGATTAAGAAACAGTAAACAATGTAGTGGTAGAGACCATGGTGGAATCATAATGACAGATAACCATACAATGATAAAGCGCTTGACAAAAGTGTGTAACATCATTTACAGTCTGTGTCAGTCATAACTTAAGACAGCTGGTCTGCCTAATAAAATTATGAGCTGTACAAAAATATCAGGTTTTGCTAAATTTCTATACGGAAAAGCTTAAAAATAAGAGTACTATGTCTGTGAAGTTTAGAAGTCGCTTTGATATTGTGTGGGGTAGTGTGATGGATGATGCTACCAACGGCATTTAGTAGAAAATGTCTAGAAACTCACGCTAAGGACACGAGGGGTTAAGTAGCTATTAAATAAATTTAAATTGAAGTCGTTCGTGCCAGTATGTAACCTACAGTGGAAGATCTCGTTTGTACGGTTACCAAAGTAATAGTAAGCAGAAATGCTACTTTCAAATATGCTAATATCTTCTAAACTCTGAAATTAATGTTGTTGGTTGAATAGATTAAGGTAAGTTGTACCGTTAAATGTTTTGGTATAAATGACTTTCTATATGTTTCTGCACTTGTAATAGGTATGTGTATTTGATTTCCACATTTGTTTTAAGTGTTATGTAACGAAGATAGAAATATTAACAGTTGTAATAAGTAGTCCGGACAAAGTCAATTTATCTTTTAAAATAATGTATTATTTTGCGTGCTGTTCTTTCTTCTAGCCTAATACACTGTAAAGTTAAGAGAACTGTTCTCCTAACCCCTCGTATTTGTTCTCATAGCTTCACGTTGATATTTTTTTCTAAACTAGATGATTGTAAATCATTACAGCTCTCCGTCACATCGAAAAATTGTGTAATCGAAAATTGAAAAAAAAACAACAACAACAGACTGTACCTGGTCTTCAGTACTTTCCTATTTACTGAAATAAGTAAATAGCTGTACCTGGTCTTCAGTACTTTCCTATTTACTTAGGAAGCCCCTTATGATGGAAGTTTCTCTGGCCACGCATATGGTGTCAATAAATCTGAAGTAAAACGCCAAGGCGGTTATGAGAGGTAGATTGTTTCGACAGGTTGTTTCCAAAGTGTCGGTCTTGAATAAAGTCAGGACCTCTGTCCTTTCGTCTTTAAATTTAATTTGCAACTGTTCACCTGTGTGCTTTAGTGTTTAGGTACATTCATGTGTGTCATTGTGTGTGGTGTGTCTGTGCGCTCGCTTGAGTGAACGCGTTAGAGAGGGGATGGAGGTAAGAAAACATGTCTGACAAAGCAGTATTTTTTATTCGCCATGTGTTTTGCTTGCGAATGATTGAATGTGGCAAGAAGTGAGTGAGTGATAAATTATTAGCAAGTGTTGCGTATTGGAGGGTTAAATTCCGCTCGTACTAGCTAGATTATTTCTTAATTTACTCTGCACCAGTATCTCAGTAGCTTGGCGCATCAAGACAGTATCTCTCTATCAGGTGATCTAAGTTCGCTTCACAAATAATAGCGTCAACTTCCGGTTAATAATTAAGTTAAAAATATATTCTCCGTCTTACTTGTTGTTGTATTTTTATATTCTTAAATATCCATTCGGAGAATGGAAGAAATATTTCCCAATATTGGAAAAAGAAAGCAAAGTCTTTATAATATAAAAACCGTTTACTTTGCCGAGTTCCGACATCCAGCCTAGCAAGCGGTTATCTCTATTAGCTGAAGAACGGTTGAGGTCGCACATTCACATTAAGAGTTCAATGTGCATAAATATGTAAACATATATTTGTACACAACACAGAGAGAAAAATAAATACAGAAAAGCTTTTAGGCAAAATCAAATACAACACTGTAAGTATCAATTTAGCCCTGTCAAAAATAAGTTACCTTTGGTTAAACAAATTTGTAGCTATTGTTCGATCATTGCATTAGTGACAAACTGACATTGTTCTGCATGTGTCCTCAAAGGTATGTAATATAAGTGATGGTTTACTCATTGGTGAACTGTATAAAAATAACATTTCCTCAGTGTTCGTTTTAGAAAAAAAATTCTATATGTAAGCAAAACATAGTTTTTTATTTCACTTTGGCCACTGCTGTAAAACCGATTAAGTCGAGTTTTGACTTTGTCCACATGCCCATATTATAAAATGTCCTAGAAAAGTGCAGATTCGATGTGTCTACCAGTTCTTCACTGGGCACAGTTAAGCCTGAAGCACATTAAGCTGCTTTTCAAGAATAAATTCCTTAGTGCCAGTAAGTTCACCAGTGGGTGAACCTTTGCAGTAACACCTTTCATAACAATATAATCGGCCAAACAAGCTACAGCATTATCTTTTTCTTTCAAATGTAGAAATGTTTGGATAGTTTTGCCGGAGAAGAGATGGCAAACAGCTCTGTCAGGTCCTCATCTCTTTCTTTGTTAAGCACTGCATTGGGTCCTGCAAGAGAAATAGTATGTTCATTGTGGGCATTTGGTTTAATTTCAGTTGATATAGTATTATTAGTCGATATTGTGGATATGTTTTTAGAGTGACAAGGAAATGTGCATTTTCCTCCTTGCAGTCGCTGCCCTGACAGTATTTATTCTGTTGCTTTTATTGCTGTTTCTGCAACTTCTATTTATTTTACATCTGTAAAAATTACTATACAGCTCTGTCTACTTTTTCTGTTACTACACCACACATGGTGCATTGCTTTGATATCATTTACACATCTGCCAACACATTTCAAGAATCAACTGATTGACAAAAGAGTGCACAAGAAAAAAATGTAAAAAGAACCTTAAAATTGTTGGAAAAAACTTTGATCAGAATGGGGAAAAAATACAAGGGCTGTGATGAGCTCACATTTATGTCACTGAAATGAATAGCTTTCAACTGTACCTGTATCTGCTTGTCTGCACTGAGGACTTCTGTGTTGCACCTGTCGTTTAGTTTTCTTTTTATGGAAACTGGAGACAGTGGACTGGGAACATCAAAGAGTGCAGGAAGATCGTTCCAAGCTAGTCCTTTTCTTTTAGCTGGGAAATTGAAGTAACGAGATTCAAAGCTTTTTGCTACACAGATGGTAGCCCCTAGCATAAAGCACCTTGGCAGTTTTTCCTATAAAGTCCAGACGGCAGCTATTCTGAACCCAAATTCTGCATGTGAAATAATGATAATCATGCACTTGAGCCAGATGGGGAGGTTCAAACTA
This sequence comes from Marisa cornuarietis, assembly GCA_004794655.1. Classification (NCBI taxonomy): domain Eukaryota; kingdom Metazoa; phylum Mollusca; class Gastropoda; order Architaenioglossa; family Ampullariidae; genus Marisa; species Marisa cornuarietis. The sequence goes on from SMMW01000147.1 coordinate 1,904,394, forward strand.
TCCCCTGTTCTAGAAAAGATCTACAGATATGTAACTTCATATCGAATTCTTGTTACTGACATCAGCTACTGATGACCTATCAAATTTTTGAAGCAAAGAAGATGTTAATATAAGCAAAAGTTTCCATGATGTGAGTTTATACAGTGACCATTGACAAAACTTGTGTTTGAAAAAAAAAACACAGTCACAAAAGGAGAGATGAAAAAAATATGTACGATCTCTTTACTGTCCTATCATAAAACTCTAGCGCGTCTGCATCATCCAGCGCCTTCCTCGACCCCTGATCTCGAGTGCTAACAGAGAAACATCCTCAATTCCTAGTGTTATCGAGGAAAAATAATTAAAAACCAGTGATACTTAAATCGTCAAACCAGTAAGACATGACTTTATATTGTACAATGTACATGCTAACTCCGCTACTATTTACGGTATCATCTTAGATTGTGGCCCCCCTGCCCCCCCCCCCCCGTCTCTCGCGTTTCTGGTCACGTTTGCATACATGGATTAAATGTGTGTGTGTGTGTGTGTGTGTGAGAAAGAAAGCTATTATACATACACAGAAGGATATGAGTGAGTACATGTGTGTGTGTGTGTGTGTGTGTGTGTGTGTGTGTGTGTGTGTGTGTGTAAGGATATGAGTCAGTATATGTATGTGTGTGAGAGAGATTATATATAGAAGGATACGAGTATGTGCGTATGTGTATCTCTCTCTCTGTGTGTGTGTGTGTGTGTGTGTGTGTGTGTGTGTGTGTGTGTGTGTGTGTGTGTGACTGAGAAAGAAAGCTATTATGCATACACAGAAGGATATGAGTGAGTATGTGTGTGTGTGATATATATATATATATAAGGATATGAGTCAGTATATGTATGTGTGTAAGAGAGATTATATACAGAAGGATATGAGTATGTGCGTATGTGTATCTGTGTGTGTGTGTGTGAGAGAGAGAGAGAGAGAGGGAGATTATACATATATATGAGGATATGAGTGAGTGTGTGTGTATGTGTGACCTAGGTAAAAATGAGAAAGATGGGCAGAAACATCACATGACAAAAATTAATTCTTTGTTTACATGTGTTTATGTGCTTTGGTTTATTTAATTATATACTAACTATATTTGATATATTAAAAGCCTGAAAGAAAGAAAGAATGAGTGAGTGATACAGAAAATTAGTTAAATTAAATTAAGCTGTTATTAACTGACCACTAAATAATCTAGAATCTTGACAGTGACGGTGACAGTGATAAAAGGATCTCTCCTGATAGAAATACTCCCACATGAGAGTCCATATAATTTTTTAATTCTTTCTAACAACAAATTTCTAGTCTTAGGTGTACGTGGCTGTCAGTAGAGATTTGTGTCAGTTTCATATAAATTTATCCCTTCGTCTACATCCGTCTACAAAGTGTGCGGTGTGCACGTGCATGATTATGACAGTGTGTCAGCAGGTCGTTCTCTTTGCTGATCAGCTATTCTTTAGTGATGTCAGATTTCGTAACAGGCGATGAGCAGACTAAGGTGGGCACACGTTGCCGACAATGGACTTTTGTAGCAAGATGTGCAACATTTCTGGAAACGGATTCTGTGGCGCCCTCGCTGTAGTCAGACGTCACAGCAAAGTCAGACATTGAGCGGACGTCACAGGTCGTGGTGCGCAGTGTCGAGGTTGTGTCAGTCGGCAGGTGCGGGGGACTGCGAGGGAGGATGAGGGCACCCTTGGCTTTGTTCCATTGTGTAGCGCCCCGAAAAGCCGCGAGAGAATGTTTTTCAGCTCTTGCCACCGCGTCCCCAACCGACGCGACTCACCGCCCGCCTGGCAAACACTTACAAATGTTAGGCCTCACTGACGCCACTGGAAAAGCAAAGAACCTCCCCCGTTTTCCTCGGAACTTTCTACGGAATTAGGCTCGAAATCGATTTAGAAGAGAGGGGTGACAGCCCCCACCCACCCAGTCTGTCGATGCCAAATGTTGTAATCGCCTCCTCTTGATACGATTAACTCTGACTTCTGACTTCGAGAAGGGACTCTCCCGGCGTACATTCTGCTACCCAAACCCTGATGACATAAGAAATAGTACTATTGGTATTTCGTGCACTATTTGTACTGTACTCGGTCTCCCCACCCTTACATCTCTTACACCCTTACACCTCATACAGGCTTACCCATATATACACAGATTGTCAACACTGACTGCTGTCCTCGAAGTTATGAGCAACTATGGTAAACATGATGATGATGATGATGATGATGATGATGATGATGATGATGATGATGATGATGATGATGATGATGATGATGTCGTCTTGTAATGCTGAGTTTCCGCATCTCAGAGATACGCTCAATGCTCAAAACATGGAGATGCTGACACTACGAGACAAATCGCATGGAATTAGAGTTATTAATTATTATTATTTTAGTTGCACTCATCGATGGGAGCTCAACAAGCTAGTGTGAAAAGTGTGACTGTTCGGCGTAAACGATGGATAAACAAGTTTAGTGTTATCGATAAAAAAATGTTTGCCTTTGACATAACCAGTGGAGCATGTGGCTCGTGTAGATAACCAGGATGAGGACATGACATTGTTACAGTCTGAAAGCATTGCAGCGCCCAGAACACAGTTCTTTAGTCGTCGGTAGACTTATCTTCATCTGGGTAATCTGCAAAGGTAACACAATTTAACCTCACTTCCAAATTACCAAGAATATTTTTGCAGAAAGACCACAACTTTGACTAACTGCACAAGACGTGTGTTTTAACGATTTTCTGCATTACAATGGCCGTCTTTAATTTCTTGTCTGCTATAAATTCTTCCGGTGGTTCATCACTGGGAAAGAGGAGTGAAGCTAGTGCATAAGAAAAAAAAGAATGTGTGATGAGATTTTTGTATTTAAAGCAAGAAATGTATAATAAACATAAAAAGAAAAATCTTTGGTCGTCAATATTTTAAGCACAAAACTAAACACGTGCCAACCGGTTCGGTGATGTTGAAAGTACTGGCTCTTGTAACTTACACCTCTATGTGTATAATGGCCAGGCTTCATCTAAGCGATTAGAGAAGCTACCAGTTTGACAAAGTACGATTAAACGTGCAAACAACAAACCAGACAATCACAATACTATATAGCACACCACAGCTCAGGGATGTCTAGAGAATATTTTCACGAATGCAGCAACGGCTCTAACAAGGACTTGTATTGCAATAATGCTGTATGAACTGCTACATTTGAAAACAAATGTTTACATCCGTGAATGTGAGGTGGTGCCGACAAGCGTACATCACAGTTGCCAGGTCCCCGTCACCCCCAACTTGGTCCCGCGGATGGGAAAGAGAGATAGAGAGAGAAGGAGAGACGAACAACAATGTGTGTGGGTGTGTGTGTACAAAAGGTTAAACATAAGGCTGAGATATCACAATAAATGAAAGGGGAAACATAGTAAATTTAGGATAAAAATTATTTTTAGGGCAAATCCCTTCATTTTTTTTTAAAGGTGTAAAAGCAGAGCTTCTGGTTGAGCAGAGCTCCTAGGTGTCTCTTGCCTCGCCTCGCCTTGAGTAATTGACACCTGTCATTTAGCACTTACCCACCCACCCACCCCCAAATCGCTAGGTGTTTTTTCCTAGGTACTCTACTTTATATATTAACGTACTTGAATGATTAATGCATTTTAATGCAACAGCCCTTTTAGAGATATTGCAATCGTATACTGTGTGCTTTATCTTTTGTACATATGGTATATGGCTTAGATAGCTTTTACTGGAAAACTTTATGTTGCCGAGACTGTATATGCCGTTGTCACATCTTACACGACTACTTCCAAATGTCATAATCAGGGATTTTTGTTTTAATTTGTCACCTAGATGTTCCCAAGCATCTGGAAATAGCTACTACAGCGTCATCTCGTGATGGGAACGACTGCCAGGACAGTGACAGCAGCCACGACGCTAGTCCTGGTCACGTGGTACATGCTTGCTCCGTGAGTCCCGTGTCCGATGCGCGTGACGTCACCTACACACGCTCGTCGAGCCCGGAGGATTGTGGGAAAGGTGGAGGGCGGGAGGTGACGAGCGTGGTGAAGTCAAGGCGACGTCGCACAGCCTTCACCAGCGAGCAGTTGCTGGAACTGGAGAAGGAGTTTCACAGCAAGAAATACCTCTCCCTCACCGAGCGCTCGCACATTGCGCGTGCACTCAGACTGTCCGAGGTGCAGGTCAAAATATGGTTTCAGAACCGCCGGGCCAAGTGGAAGCGGGTCAAGGCCGGGCTGGTGCACGCGAGATCGGGGCTCGGGGGCACTTCCTGTGGTCAGGGCGAGCAGGGCCACAAGCCCAAGATCGTTGTGCCCATTCCCGTGCACGTCAACAGAATCGCCATTCGCAGCCAGCATCAGCAGATGGAGAAGACTCCCCGCCCTACATCCTGACCTTCCGGGTGCTAACAGTTGGGTTGCTGTGATTCCTTTATCGACCCTCTGGGAACGTTAGTCAGTGGCTTCTACCCTTCTCAATGTGTCAAATATGAGCCCGGGTACCGGAGGGAATGCTGGACCATGGCGTGATGTGTATAGCAGTGTCATGTAGAACAAAAACAAACGAAAAAAAAGATTATTATTTATTATTATTTTTTGTCCAAACAATGTAGTTGTATACAACACCTCCTGTCATATTAACCTATACTGTTTGTGGGTAAGCGAATGATCCTCAGAATCTTTCAACATGATGCTCCTGAGTGCTGTTCGCCTCTTCTTAGAAATCAGACATTTAGAAGTAAATGCTGTTGAGCCCAGGAAACAACAGAGACACGTTTTATACACAATATTTAAATTTCCTTTTCTTAATTTGAGAATCAAGATTTTATGTATATTTTATTAACATATTCATGCAGAAATTTCTACGTGTACGTGAAACATCAGGGATAACGTCCTAGTGAGAGGTGGTGGTAAGGGGTTAACATTCCGCACGTTTCCATTGGCTAAGATATCACGTGTTTAGGTAAATAACACACTTGACCTGTGACGTTTTCAAAGAAATATAGACTTACACTTTGCACAAGATACGTAACGTATGCTCCGATTCAATAAACATGCTAGATGGGGACTTGAAGTCTGTTTTAACTGTAGCTACTAGCCCTCTTCTTCGCGCCAGTCACAAACCACAATCACTTTCAGAAAAAGAGACAAAACAGTTTTGTAACTTAATTTTAATTGCAGATGTAGTTGACAGGCATAACATCCGGTCCTAACCGAACAAGTAAGCAAATTGTTTCTATCTTCACAGAAATGTTTGATTACTACGTCATATCAAATGTCATAAGCAACCCACCCATGAAAAGCAAAAACAGAATAAACGAAAACACAAACACTCTTTTAGGCGGAAATCTGAGGATGAGTATGGCGATTCTCAAAGTATTTGCTAGACCTGGAAATAATGTCCAATAAGGTGTGATAAGAAATTTTTGAACAAAAAGACCTGGCCTTGACATTGGTCTATATTAGCGCGTGCTTACGTATGTGTGCCCCGCATCTCCTTCATTATCTCTATTTCTGTGAAACAAAAACAGAAAGGAAGAGGTATGACAATTACAAAATTGTAGTAATACATATTCTACTACTCCCAACATTCCCTACTCAGCCTTAGAGGTTTAGTTATTGAAGGTACACGTTACTGGACTATTTTGGAGGAAAAGTCATTTTCAGTTATTTTGGTGCTTGTGGATTCAAAGTCGTAGGCTTTAGATGTGTTACAATACTTGTATTAAACGTATAGTCAAAGTGATAACTTTTTAAAACAAAATATTTGAAGAGTGCTTCCGTCTGAGGACATGTCTGTGCGTGCTGGCGTGTAAGCTAATGACAGGAGCACAGTCACACAACAGCTGTGGGAAGATGTGATTTGATGTGATGTGATGATCATTGTCACAAGATTCTCATGTGTAAACTGGCAATACAAAGAAAATGGTCATTGAAAGACTGTATTTGTATTTGTATGTATGGTGGTGCGCGTCCATCTTTCTCTCTGTAGGTGTTAGTGTCAGAGTAACATTTGTGTGAGTATACATCTATATACAAGAGAGAGAGAGGGGGGGAAATGTGTGTGTGCGTGTATGCGCGCCTTTGTCTGCGTAAATTACTTCAGACATTACTGGATTACACACACTCATAGATACTCAACCCATGTTTAATTATGTGAACATGTACTCTTTTTCTTCTCGACCACCATCCAGATGATTATAATGACAATTATGATAATGGTATATAAGTTTATTTTTATTATCAACATATATGGTAACCTTCAGTATTTTAGTTTGCTTATAAAGTCTGATAACCAAATTAATGTCGAAAGCAAGCTCATTGAATATTTAAAATGTCTAACCAATAAACTCAATATATAATTACAGTAAAGTGTGAGTAACCGAGCGACGCAGGGAAACTATTCCATGGAAGCACTTTAGATAAGTGTTTCATGATAATTCAGGGAATGTTTACGTTGGTACCGTGTTTTTGTCAGACGTTAACAAATATTTTATTTAGAAAATAAACATGAACCACACAAAAGTTTCTGACAGTCAGCTGAGCGAAATGCAGCTCTGACCAATCATTGAAAAGTATGATAATCACAGCTGACATTCTTTCTTTCTTTCTTTTTCTTCATCTTCCTTTGCCGTGTAGCAGTCACTCCTAATCAGCTCTGACGAAGTGTCAAAGGAACCCCACTGACAAACAACGTCACACGAAGGTGGAGAGGCTCCAGCGACCCTTTCATTTTGCTGGTCTTATTAAATCGTATTTCCCAGCCTGAAGCATGCAGATGATGAAGATAAAGACTTCAAAGAAAGCGTTAATTTTAAAATTGCTTTGCCTACACTGTTGCAGACCACACAACAAACACTCCAGTCTTCAATTGACGAGCAGTGCTACCGGGAGAGGGACTTCCCTGGTGCTTTTCATGAGACATTTGTTGGTGTGATAGCAGTTCTGTAGCTGGATAAACATGTTCTTGAATAGGGCAAGAAAGTATTCTCATCCGCTCTCTCGCTGTTTTTTCTCTCTATTTCTCCTCTCTCTCTCTCTCTCACACACACACACACGCGCGCGCGTTGAGTCACACAGAAAAGTATAAAGAGATATAAGGTCATAGAACGCTAACAGACAGGCAGACAGACAGAAAGGCAGGCAGGCTGACAGAGAGTGTACCATGTCTATGAATTGTTGCCACAGGCACTCCTATTATGTTGCTACCCAAAGTGAATTTCGTACTGACTCTAGAAGTACATGTTCTGTTGCAGGACAATATTATTTGTAAGAACTGGTAGGAGAACACATTTTTGTAACAATCAGCTGGAAATCCTTCCCCCTTCTCTCTCTCTCACATACACACGAGACACACACACAAAGTTCGAATCGCTAGCATGAGTTGCGATCTGTTAACAAAATTATCGTCCCGCCTTCCCCCCACCTTTCACCGGATATGTCGTCTTGGACTCGCAGGGTAACAACTGGGGGCTGAAATTGACCCGCTCTCTCGCTGCGTGCGAGAAAACACGAGGACAAGGGAGACAACAGCTTGTGCGCCTGGGGCAAAGTTGACGGCGACCATTGGGTAAACATTGTGGCACAACAGCGCCCCCACAGCCTAGCATAATTGCAGGATAACTCTGAGCGTCTTTTCGCCTCTCTCCGCGTTTGACGAGTCATCAGGCGCTCAATGCGTGCGCTCAGGTTTGCAATTTAGTGTCGGCTTCAGCCTGCCCTCGAATCTGCCGGCCATTATTACATTTTCTCTTTCAAACGTTTTCTCTACCGGCCTTCCTCTATTCTCCGTCTCTCAGTCTCCCCACCGCTCATCAAACTTGCAAAACTGGCACGCGTCTGAATAGGAAAGGGCAAGCTTTGAAATCCGACACTCCTTCTACCACCCCACTCACCCGCTTCTCCCTGTGTTGCCACCCCCCCCCCCCTTTGCTCCCTCCGTGCCTCCTCATTCTCCTTTCTATTTTCGGAACTCAGTACGATCGAAGTCGTTGTGACATAAAAAGCGCAAATATAAAAATAATCAACTGCAATCAGATGTAGAAACAATATGTTTTTGCAGAAAGGTGATTGATTGATTGATTGTGCACGGAAGCATTTTACAAGAAGGCGGCAAACTACTATGTGCCGAAATCAATGTGAAATAGATGAGAGAGAAAAAAAAAACGCAGAAAAATGCAGAAATTACTTCTTGACGTCCTCTACACATTTGATGAATAACGGGAGAATCTGTTAGAAAGATGTCTTATCAACATGACTATAATCGCAGAAGCTCGACACTATAACGGGATTTTTTAAAAAAGGATCCGTCCTTTCAACAGTGCTGCTCTTACTATACGCCGTTATACGGGGTAGAGGAAGGTGCTACTTTGTTTTGGGTTGTGTTACAAAAACTCGCTGATCAAACGCAAATGTATCGCAAAAGTAAACTTGTTATATACCAAACTAAAAAAAAAAAGTAACAAACATGATACTAAATGAGAAAAGTCAAAGAAAGTGATGAAGTTGAAATATCTTTGACTTAATTGTGAATAATAATTTTTAATTACAAAGAACACATTTTTATGCCATTAGATAATACACTTTTTAATAAAGAAAACCTATTGTCTATAGAATATCATTTTTCGCAAATTTTATTCACGTATACTACGGATATTGTTCTCCAAAGAGGCTAACTGTTACTCTGTTACTTTGATTTGGGCTGTAACAAAATGTAACACAATACATTTCCTTGCAAGTGATACTAAATATCGTCCTGCTGATAGCAAAATGAAGGAACGAGACTAAGCTTTCAAGCTATTAAAAATAAAAAAAGGTTAAAACTATACAATGAAATACATAGGATATACTTTTGACATCGAGATAGTTATAGTTAGTACAGAATTCGATAAGATAAAAAGGTTGTGCGTTTAACATTATTAAAATGGTTCTACAGATCCTCTATATTAAAAATATACATGTCTTTAATTATAATTAAAATGTTGTGAAATCAAAATTTAAAAATGTAACATTCGCGCTTTCCTTTGATGATGCAAAGTTCTTGTTCTTTTGAGAGAGAGAGAGAGAGAGCGTACGCGTGCGTACACTTCTTGCTGCAATTAATCTCTATGGAATACGCAGACAACATAACACACGCGCACCTTGAAATGCACCCAGCGTGGAGACAATTAAGCTGAACATCGGGGCGTGTGAGTCGAGTCACTCTCTGTGCTATTTATTCAATCTGTCCAGGGAGCCGCCGTTTGCCGGAAACAGCAGCCGACAGATGTCCGTCTCTCGTGACGGGTGATCTCCCCTTGCTGCACGTGCAGCTGGGTCCTACGACACGCTGGTGTGAACACAAGGGCGATATCAACGGTCCAGTGTGACGTCTGTTGACATTGAGAGCCGCCTTTCTTAATAACAGAAAATAAAATTTCAAGGCGGCTCTCAAAGTGACCCATTAAACAAGCAGTCATTCGAGCTGAATTAGTGAAGATGTACTTCTATTGTGCTATAGTACTCAGTGAACGATTTCTACTATTGTGCTATACTACTAAATTAGTGAATATGTACTGTTATTGCGCTCTAGTACTCAGTGAGCGATTTCTGCTATTGTGTTATAGTACTCAATTAGTGGACATGTCCTGCTATTGTGCTATACTACTTAATTAGTGGACATGTCCTGCTATTGTGCTATAGTCCTCAATTAGTGAACATGTACTGCTGTTGCGCTCTAGTACTCAGTGAACGATTTCTGCTATTGTGCTATAGTACTCAATTAGTGAACATGTACTGCTATTGTACTATAGTACTCAGAAATGTGTCTCGGGATTTTACTGAAAGCATTTCTTTCCAAACCTTGTCTGACGGTACTCATTTAAAGAGCTGATAATAAGATATTAATAATAATAATGAACATTTACATAGATTAGACTCGAAAAAATATCAAAGCATGGAAAAGCCAGTTAAACAGCGCTCATCACGAGTAACTTCTCATGCTCTCGGAATTCTTGAGAAACACTTAAGAAATTTATTTAAAGTATTTTGATGCTAATGAGAAAAATCATCGAAGCATCATATATTGAGATCTAGTAATAAGGAATATCATTAAAGTCTAGTGCGTTATGTTTATACTGCAAAAAAATGTGAATGGATCACGTGAAGACAGCTGACGACGAAAATAAATGTTCACCAGTGGATTAGACTTTCCTCGCACAAACAGTTCAAATAACGGCGCGAACGTATTGTTGAGAACATTCTACGGAAAATAATAGTTTTTTGTGTGCCCTCACACATATTTATTCTCATTTTCATAAATGCAATGTCATTTCACATTTTTAAATTTGCTTTTTACATCTCTGCTTACCCTAGCATCAAATTGATATTGCTGCACCAAGAAATCCATCTGCCTCAAAAAGTTGCGAAAATATGAAGGTACTTTAACCCACGAAGACATTTTTATGTTAACACATGCTTGATACTATATCTGAAATAGTTTTAATTGTTCGCACTTTGGTACTGTACGTTAGATACAGTACTTGAACCACAAATCGCACACTGCTGGGCTCGAAGCCATGGTCCACTGCCAGGCGTACGAGACATTTAAATGTAGGGCGCAGTATAGACCATTCTGTCCCAGTCTGCTCCAGCAGCTTCTTACAGCAGCGCTACATTGAGTTATAAGTTTAGATGAAACTAACAAAATTTCTTCATAATTTAAACTTAAACAATCAATAAAATTTTAGTGAAACACATAGTAGAATGTTACATCCTTTAACTATAGCACTTCACTGAAATGTTACAGCAGAAGGCAGAGGTAGTGACTAAAGGCTGGTCAAGGTAATCAGGGCATGGGTAAAGGACAGACATGTCGATAAAGCACTCCATGGCTACTACTACTACTACAATTAATGCGGTTATTTTTGCTGTCTTCTACAGTGTACATATTGAAGCGACATGTCGGCTGCTTTTTCTTTGATGTAACTACGCCATAGAGAGGCCCCACTGGCATAAATTGTAAAGATTAGAGCCGAGAAAGAGAAAGTGAATCCTTGACCGGGACTGGGGAACCTAACAGTTTTCTTCAGTGTTGTGTTGTCTTGTCCAGACTTAATGTGTGAAGTCCCGACCAGACTTGTTAGAAGTCTGTAAAATATTCGCTTGAAATCTGTTTACGTGATTCAGTATTGTTTCTTAGTCTTTCTGAGTCTCTAAGGTCTTGCCTGAATATAAATGTTTGATTGGGGAATATTTGATTAGTATTATGATAAATTTAAGCTGAATAGTTATTACTTTTTAAGGACTGTATTTTTCTGTCCATGTTTCCTTCCTTCCTTTCTTTCTTTCCTTTCTTTCTTTCTTTTATCTGTGCGTTCTTCATATATCGGTGCGTCGGATCTTGCTTGACGTCGAGAAGGGTGGGAACCGAGAAAAGACTGTTGTGTCCGTGTCCTTTCCTGCTGGAGAACCTAACCTGACGGTGGAAGCTTGGCAGCAGCTGTCAGTATTTACCTTCAATGGAGAGAATAATTTCACTGAAACTTATTTTAAACGTAGTTTATCGTCATTCTGTTGACAAGTCACTTCCTTACTGACTCTCACAGCACGTGAACAGTGACTAGTGTGAAATATTTTCACTTAGTACTATTGCGTAACTAATTCTTGACACGTGGAAGAGTGTCAATAAAGTATAATGCATTTGAGATGATTCTATCTTAGATATCAATTAAGTAAAATAAAATGAAATGTTAAATTAGCTTATGTGATAATGGTAAATAAGTTCGCAAGTAAATGGTAAATGTGCTCAAATAATACAATATGTACTGCATATTTATATTGTTTCTTTTTCGCAGTGTCGTCTTGGGAATCTTTCTTGCCGACACCATGGATGTTGCAGTGGATCAGGGGGAAAGCAGATTCATTCCATGCTGGGTTTGTCCGGTATAGGGGGATCCCTCTGGGGTCTTGTTCCAAGATATCTTGGTGTTTTCGTTCAAGGATCCTCGTCTGATGGATGAAACTTCCCCTTTTCAGCCTTCCCTTCGTCGGCTGAGCCAGCCTGATTCTCATGGGGTGATTTGGAAGTCTCTTGAGTATATCCACAGCAACTTCCCACAAGACCAGTGGACTCATGTGTACACTGACGGATCAGCGGAACAAGCCGTGAAGAAGGGTGGTGCCGGAATCTTCATTCGGTATCCAGGAGGAAAAGAAGACCGCCTCTCCCTCACAACCGGCCTCTATTCCACCAACTTCAAAGCGGAAGTAGTGGCCATTCAGACCGGTGCCACCCACATTGAGAACAGCCCAGACACCTCCAACAACATCGTCTTCTTTACAGATGCACTATCTGTTCTACAGGCCTTACAGACTGCCAGAGACAAGGAATTGAACGCCCTGACCACTGCTCTCTCCTCCTTATGCAGAAACCACACAGTCGTCTTACAGTGGATTCCCTCCCACTGCGGTGTATTTGGCAACGAAGCCGCAGACACTCTTGCCAAGGAAGGATCCACAAAAGAGCAGCAAGACAAGTCCACCACCTTCAATGAAGTCAAAACCATCATCAAGGCCAAACAGCATAACAAATGGCTACAGCAGCACCCACGTTTCAACCAGAACGACCCATACTACCTGCTCACAAGGGCCGAACAGGTCATTATTTTCAGACTGAGGACAGGCCACAACCGTCTCAATCACCACCTATACACCAAACTCCGGATCGGCCAGACGGACAGATGCCCGTGCCAGACAGACAGCCAGACAACAAAACATCTACTGCAAGAATGCCCCATACACGAAGACCTCAGACACCGCATCTGGACTGATGAGACGCCGATATCAAGGAAGCTACACGGCAGTCTAGAGGACCTGCGGCGCATAGCATCATTTGTACAAGAGGCAGGCGTATCCATTTGAGTGACCGACAACAACAACAACATATTGTTTCAACTTAAATGTAGTGTTTCATCATCTGAAACATCTTTGTTGAAGATTAGAGCAGTGACTGATTGAATATGTTTACGGTCATTACGGTGCTTCAGTGTCACTGATTAAAAAGTGCGAAATCACCGAGAGGTGGAAGCACATTACCTTTCAAAGTCAACAACAACAACTGATTAAAAGCTTAATTTTAGTTACTTTGCTCAGTTTGATTGTAAAAATAAGAGGCAATTCGTAGCTAGGTTTCGAGGACCATTAAAACTGAAAACAGAGATGTACCTATTTCTATGAAAGCAAAGCGAAGATTTTCTGCTGCAAACATTTTTTTTATAAGTTAACGGAAAAGATCGTCTCCTAACCGTTTTTTTCAGGTCGATTGAAAGTGAGGTGCTAGAGACCTCACTTTTCTCAAGGCCAGCTTTGCGTGAGGGCGGTGCCGATGTCTTTTCCCTCGTCTGCCTTACCTTCCCCATCCCTCTGTGGAGTAGCTTGAGTAAGGTACCCATTTCCGACAGCTGATAAGCGAGGTCCACGTCTGTCTTAGTGTAGCATTTGCCTGATCGTCCAGAAGTAACACTGAAGGAAACCGAGGTGACGGCTGGGCTCGGTCCATAAGACATTGTCTTCAAATATAACACAGGCAATGATTTTTTTTACAAAGCTGAAGAATAATTGCTCATTAAATAATAAAGAACTAAATGCAAAATTATACCCTGTGACATAACACAGCACCGCTATCGAAAAACATTGCATGCAAATAACGAACTTCAAGCAAAACTTTCTTACGGTAAAAAGAATTTAATATCCTTTATCATTAATCATACATAGTTTGAATAAACGTGCAATTTTCTGAAATCATTGTAGGCACCCAGGTGTAAAAGTGCAAACTTTGCTGTAAACGTTTCATCGAAGGTCACTTGGTTTGCCGAGAAGATCTTCGGATGCTGTGCCCTTCTACAGTAAAAGACCGCTGGGGTACGCGACTGCCTGGTCAAAAGAAGTACTCGCTCGCAAGACGACTTTGTCCACTTGAGGTGTTTGCCAGCCGCTATTATCCTGACTGTTCAGCCGCCCGTCATGCTAGTGAAGCCCGTTTGACGGCGGGTGTCAGACAAGCGAGGCTGGTCCCCTACCCCTCGCGCCTCATCGATTGTGTTTTTGTGTGATTGGCTGTATCGCTGACAGCCTCGTTCCCTTTCAATTTCGTCCTTCATTCATTGGTCGGCCATTGATTGCGGCGCACCCTGGCGGCCAGACCGACCTCCACATGACGCTGAGGACGATGAAATAGATAATGAGATTATAACAGCACCCACCGTTCAGCGGAGCCCCTCGCCTCACAACGGGAAATGCTGAGAGGCAGTAATCGATGTTTAATTGTTGACAAGCGGCGGCACGCTCAACCTCCCTACCCCGTGTCATCTTTCTTGAGCTGTTGCCAAGAAGTCCAGAGGGGCCAGCAGGTGCATGCTTTTTACACGTTTATCAGAGTGTAAAGGCTTTATCAAACGACCGGGATTAGTTCATTATGAAATATAAACCAACAGAAGTTTCAGCAAATAACACTATTCGTTTGGCGGGGTGTAAGTCTGAAAGACCAAAAATTCTTACCTGTGCAGGAAAAACGTTAGAATGTTGCCGTCGTTATGAGACGACGTGAATAACAGGTAATCACACTACAGTCTCTCATTTCATGTGATGCCAACGACTATTTTCAGACTTCACGCGCGGGACGGTGCTGAAGAAAACATACGCTTTCTAAAGAAAAGAAAACTTGCTTACTGATGATATGCCTTTTATTTTGTTGTTTTAATTTGATGTTGGATTTTTGTCATGACAAGTTATCGCCAGTCGATAAAAATCAACCTATCAGAGAACATCAAGAACGTGAGACCATGTTTCGAGGGCTCTGATTGGTTGATCTTTGACTTTCTTGTCCCAAATGAAAACGAGCCAGCCTCGTTCGTTACAGACATCATCCTCTCGCTAGAAAAATCTTCTCTGTACATAGAGACATCTCTCTGTAGCTAGAGAAAGCTTTATCTAACTACAGATAGATTTTTCTAAGTACAGAAAGCTTTCTGTAGCTATAGAATGGAATTGTATATATAAAATGAATTTGCTTGCAACTTCTAAGTATAATATAAATGAAATAATTTGGTTTCACCGAGCTTTTCTCTCTCTAGCATTCTGTAGTTACAGAGCGCATTCTGTACGTACAGAACTCATTCTCTACTGATAGAATGCATTCTGTAGTTACAGAACTCACTGTAGTTACAGAATGCATTATCTAGCTAGAGAGAGAAAGTAGAGAAAATTTCCCTCTTGGCGCCACTTGTCCACGCGGCCAGTGATACTGCTCACTTCTGTGCTGTTTGCTTTTGGCAAGTTTTATTACAAACTCGCTGCCGAACGACAAAGATATAATCTTTTCCTCTCTGTGTCAGCTCTGTCATCCTCACTCGTTATTTATCAGTCCTTCATTGGAAGTCTCATCACTTTTGCTTCATCTCTGTCTCTCTTGCTAATTAATATCTGTTTCAAGATCACCGGAATCAGGCAGAGGGACTTGGCAGCCCATTTTCATCAGCAAATCCTTAGGAAGGCATCTCGTATTCTCTCTATTTCTGATCATGTGTTGACATGTGAGTTTTCACTCTTGCGGTCTGGCTGTAGGTACGTGGTGCTAGTATGCAAAACCCATCGTCACCGCAAGTCATTCATTCCACGCGCCCTTTACTTGATCAACTCTACTGGCCGTCATCTTGTACTAGCCTGAGGTGACCAACTGTATCTACTGCTGCTGGGAATGTGTGTGTGTGTGTGTGTGTGTGTGTGTGTGTGTGCGAGAGAGCGAGAGAAATTATTTCTACATTTGTATTATGTATTATCTCTAATTATTGCTAGTACGAGCACTATCTGGAATTGCCCTTACGGATAAATAAATCTGCATTACCGCTTAACCTATAGCACGTCAGCCTTTTCCGAGTTGGAATAGCAGGCATGTTTGATGATTAAACAAAATCCTCTGGAAGAGACAAAATATTAATGCTATTATTGCGGTTGGCTCTAAGTCGAGTGTCTGCTCTGATGTCAAGACTAATGGCTGATGTTGTACTCTGGGTGAGGATTTGAGAGGAATGTAGAAGAAACAAGAAATAATACCAAATTCCTATTCACAATGCCCAGATGTCCTGGTCATCGGACCTTTCTTGTTGAGCGTCTTCGTGCAAACTGGCGCTTTAATGAGAGTTTTCTGTGTAGAAACTGAATAAAATTATAAAAAATAAACACGGAACAGGAAAACATATGTAGAACTTGAACTGGTTTGCACAAACATTTACCTCCTTTCTGTGCATAAAAGTGTCCATAAATTTCGGAACAAAACCTAAAACCTTCATGCAGGCTGCCACAGCAACAGCTTTCATGGCTCAGCAGTTTCTCTCCCAAGCATCACCGCAGTCACCACGCCGTTCGCGCGTCTCGCAATTAGAACAAGATTATCGTGCAGCGATTTGTTTTTCTTTTGTACTTTTTTTTTTAACCTGGAGCTGATCATCACAATTTCCGGTTGCTGCAGTCGCTTCCTCGCCTGCGATCAAGGGCCAGCGACCGACATGACCCAGGGCATCAAACGAAAAAAAAAAAAAACGGTTTACGTGAGGCAAGGCGTCAAAGGACGGCTGGGATAGCGGCCTTACACCCCCCCCCCCCACACCCCTAAAAAAATTTACAAGTGTTGACGCAAGGGAAAGAACCTGATTGAAGTCAAACACAATTAGTTTCTCATTATGGAACCCCCTAAACTGAAGATAAAGCACGAAATAAAGATAATTCGAGTCAATGACGTTTGAATGATCAGGGGTACAAATGTGTTTATTTCCTGACTGTTTTCCCTGAAACCATTTGAGGTTACTAATAAATCAATTGATTTGAGGTTAGCCTGGTTAATGACATCGTGTTCGCGACTGTGATTGTCTCTGGTTTGCAAAGACAATGCTGCTGAAAGTGTTCTCAGCAGCACAACATTTAGCAGCACAGCAGGCAGCAACACCAAGAGGATAGCGAGCAAATGAAGACGAGG
The DNA here is from genome assembly GCA_004794655.1 of Marisa cornuarietis. NCBI lineage: Eukaryota > Metazoa > Mollusca > Gastropoda > Architaenioglossa > Ampullariidae > Marisa > Marisa cornuarietis. The sequence continues at coordinate 1,921,430 of SMMW01000147.1, forward strand.
AGCCGCATCAGCACTGACCTGTCATGGCACTTTCCATGTCACTTGTCATGTCACTGTAGAAAAACCATATCGTAGGAAACGGGCAAGTGTCTCGCTTTATTCATTAGATTAGGGGTGGGGAACATATGGCCCGGCCATGACAACCGCACGGAGATCGAAGGTCAGTAAATCATGAGGGTTTTTTTCATAGCAACATAAACTTGTATTAAGCGAATCATAATCATAACGTAAATTTTTAGGGATAAGTAAAGAATATCCATTAGGGGATAGACAGGTCACACATGAGTACATGACAAAACAGACACCTTTGCTTCTCGTCGGCTGCACGCGGCATATCTGGACGATTTTGAAGAACATAATGTGACCTTTACCCCAAGCTGATGGAAAACCACTTCCGGTTTAATGTCAGCTGTGTAGCGTTCTTTGACAATGTCGGCTCTTACAATGAAAAACAAAATGATCGTTGCCGCTGGTATCACAGTATACAGTTCAGGCCTACAAATGTCCAACACTGGCCTTTCATGGATTTTCAAAAGATGGGCAAATGAAAATCCTTTGACTGGTTAAATTTCGTTTGGTTTTGTTAGTGTAATTGTGCATGTGCATGCATACCTGTGTGTGTAACATATATGTGTAGACACTTTGTAAATGCGACATGAGCTCCTCCATGTGTGTATTAAATTTAATTGTCGTCATTATTATTATTATTGATATACTTTCACTGCAAAAAAAGCGGTCCGGTGGCGCAACGGTTAACGCCTGTCACCAATACAGTGAAGGTTGGCTGTCCTGGGTTCAGTTCTCGTCTCGGGCACGCTGTTCTTTCTCTGTGCATGTGGCATCTGTTTACAGGGCTGGCTGCCTTGCCGTGATATAGCCTTAGTTGCTGGCTCGGCCTAAAACATCAATTAAAAAAAAAATTCACTGCAAAAACGTAAACAGAAAAGTGTGCATTAAGAAAAAAAAGGTTTTGCTACTATATACTCTGTCTCCTCCAGGATATTTCTAATCATAAACTTATATTTTACAGACCTAGTGAGTTGTTTAGCTTTGCTTTTTATAGGAGCAGAGCATAGTTTTTGCGCACCTAATTACCAAAAAGTAGATTGTGGTGACTCGGGGGACAGCAGTACCAGGCAGGCTTGGTTTGTCCACGTTGCAAAAGTAACACACTGTGGCCAAACTACAGCTTGACCAAATAACAGGCTAATTTATAAATAGATAATTTGGCATGGTCTGCGAATGATGTTATAACTATTTATATGGACACTGGAGGAAAAAAAGTGTCCTTACCATTAGACCCTAGGAGACCGCCAGAAAACCTTCCCATTTTTAACGCTATGAAGCATGCACGTGCATCGCCAGCGTGTTGGAACCTCACCTGAGTACGTTACACATGCACACCAAACAGCAGGACATGAATACTTCTTTGTTACGAAGCAACTATATCTTTGTTTTTTACTCCAACAATAAGCGAGGAGAATATATGGAAGGGGTCTGTTTATGAGAAGTGATCAACCATGCCTTCTGTTTCCTGTGGCGATTACAGCTTAACGTTTAGGTCCTGGTTAACGGTATCAGATTAACAGTATGGTTCTTATTGACGGTACACAACACAAACCACATGAACACGGCCTGCACATTGTGCCTGCTCTGTTTACAAAGCTTTGAAAAGTTGTGACGAGTTGTTTCACAATCTAGGTGTTGACAGAAGGAGTAGAACGTTCGCAAAGAAGACGCTAACATGGCGTCCCACACCCTCTTGCAGCCCCTCAGCTATTGCCTGCACACGTTTGCCTGAGAAATCAAGGAAAATGAGAAGTGGCAGACAACCCTGCCCCGCACGTGATCCGAGATGTCCTCTGCCGAGTGTCCCACGTCCGGGATGATTTGCATATTGGTGGCTTGCGACTTCGGCATTCGATCCGAGACGGCCGGTTCGGCTTTCTGTCGGCAATTTCCGCCGTCCAAAGCGCGAGACGCTCGGGTCACGTGGGAAAAAGCGGCTGGTGCGCGCCCCCGTGTGACCTCAGCACGCGGCGGAAATGAGAGGCTCCCGAGATGAGCGAGCGCATGCAAAACAGTCATACGGGTGTGGGGTGGAGATGTGACGGACAGGTCGGACTTTGGAGGAGGCAGTTATAAGTGGGTGGAGAAGGCGCTGGTGGTGAATGGCGGTATAGAGACTTTTGTTACCGTTCGCGTGTGTGCGTGCTTGTGTGTGTGTGTGTGTGTGTTAGAGTAGCCTCGGAAAAGTTCATCTACAAAATTCGAGGAAATTAAATTCGTGGGTTGAAGTCGTACGTGACAGACCGAGTAGTGTTTGACACGAGAAGAACTTCGCTCGGCTTGCGATGCTGAGACTCTAGAGTGAAATATTCTCCAGGGATGGAGGTTTGAAAGTGGGTGTTGCATGAAAAGCAATCACCCTCTCATCTCTACCCGATCAGCCTTATAGGGCAGAAAGGGTGGCTGTACACCTTTTGCCAGGAAGAATAGACAGCTCCGCTGCCAGCCACTCGATTAAAACAACCCGACCTTATTCCCCCTCGCACAGTGATTTCAAACTAGGGGAGACACCGAAGCGACGGCGTGACAATGAAAAATAATTAGGAACTCGGCAGGGGACTAAACCTACGGCCGCAGCTTTCTCCGCCGCGCAGCGAGACCCGCTGACTCTAAGATCCCCCGTCATGCTCTTCGCACCTCCCTACCCCAGTCACCCTCACCATCGGAGGAGTCAACGCAAGATTCACAACCCGTCCACCTCCCCCCTCCCCCGTTCCAACGTCGCTCCCTTCTTCATACAGCGCTGCGCCACCCGGCCGAACCCCAGTCCACTCGCGTCAAATTTAGCAGCGCAGTCAACCGCGTAATTGCCTGGGAGCGTGCCACCCCTATCCTCCACCAACAAAGCTAGGTGACTATCACCGGGTCAGGGACGACAGTCGGCAGAAGTTCGATTAATGCTCGACTATAACTGGAGCTGAGCGAAAGCGGGTAGGTTTTACGTTAGCTATTCAGTATATGCTATACGTGCGCGTACGTGTGCGCGCAAGCAGCACAATTAAAACAAAGCAACAGCAGACATGAAGAAGAAAGTGTCAAAGACTAGAATCAAAGATCATACACCAAGATCCACCACTCTTATAGAAAAGATTGAAGCCAAGCGGCGGTCAAGGGGCGGACGGCCGCTCCCCCTTTTAGGAAGTAAACATCGCCAGCCTCGGGCGTGCCACACCTTTGTTCTGACCATCGTGTACTGGCAACACACACACACACAGGAGCGCACGCCTTCATACTTTTCAGAAATAGAGCTTGAAAACATATTTCGAAGGTGCAACTTTTCTAATTGAGAAGAAAAACAAGAAAATAAAATAAAATGAAACGTTTAAAGTATACATAAGCATAGGTTTTGCAAGTAACTCTAATTGGACAGATTTCTTTAACACGAAGACAATATGGTTGTTACATATCTAAAACCTCTTTACACCCAGTGCCTTTGCAAAAATATAAAATATGTACACGTGTATTTACAGATGTTGCAGTTTTAACATTTTTCTATTTTTCCTTGCGGAGGCTGCAGAGAAATGTCTATTGTTTTCTTTCAGTGCAAAGTGCAGCCGTATATCTAAAAACAATTGAGTAATAAGACTGGTTTGCATTTGCTGGAGGGACACATGAGCGAACTCGATTTCTGTTCAAAACGTTCCAGAAATCGAGCTCTCACTCGGTCCATGTGGAGGAACAGTTAAGATTTTCTGAATATAATTTCAAGTTCCTCCACCAACGTTACCAGCTGAGATGTTGGGACTACTAGCCCGTAGTAGCCCGTAGTTAGCATGAGGTACCTGCTTTATTGACAACTGATTAGACTCGAGTCTCCCGTACAGTTCCTTCTTACTTTCCCGTAATAATTTCTTTACATTCTGCACACAATTTCCTTTGTACCTTTTTGGCGATGTAACCAGCAATGTCAGTTAAAATATTGTTCTCAGGAATATAGTTCCTCGGCAGAATTGGTAAAAGCATACTGGGAGATTTCACATCTTTTGTTTAGCTCATATCTTGCATCAGAAATCGCTGAAGTGCACCGAGTACTGATGATGCTCAGCGTCAAGAGAAAGTCATCTCCATCTTCGATGCAGTTCCTTCTTTCACTGCATGATGAGACCAACCACCATTACCTGGCACAGAAAGAACCGAAATTGCTGTGTTATCTCCATGTCCTTATCCTCGTGTTAGAGAAAAAGAGTTTTTTTACGCAGTCTTGGTTTAGTGTGCTATTGTGGAAGAATTTAACCTTTTTTGTTTTGCAAAGATATCGTCCCAGAATTGAAGCATGCTTTGTATAGCAATTTTCCATCCAATCATACTGGATGAATTGCTTTTAAGTGTCGAAAGCCATGACTTTTCCGAGATGGCATCACGCATCGTTTGCTGCTAAACTTGCTAGGTCTGATGAATCCATTAAACAGTAGATCAGAGGGTTCAACAAAGAAATCAGTCTCAGAGGCCTCTTCTGATACCACTCCTAAAGTTACTATCGTTGATATGTCAGCTGCAACGCTGTGCGACAGAACATGAGAGACAAACTTTACCCGAAGGGCTGAAAAACCTGGTAACTTTGGGTGTTTCTCTGAGGCGTGGAGCCATTCGGATACAGTTCTTTCTATCCATCCTGAAAAAAATATTCTATTTCGGTGCATTCAGTACATCAAAGATGGTTGGAACTGTACACTTCTGCACCCACTTCTTACATCTATGGAAATGACAACACAAGACTAGTGAAACTACTAAGCAGCAGTATATGTGGCAAATCCAAAGATAAATGCGACTTGTTAAATCTTGTGAAAAGCTGTTAACTGACATCTCTTCATCTTTCAGAAAAGAGAACAATCGGAAACCTTTAGTTCGAGAGTTTAGACAACTCGGCGCAGCGCACCATGTACAACCAGCCTCCTCGCGCAAACGCCGATCGTCGGTACAGGTGTTGGGTGGGGGGGAGGGGGGCGTTGCCGAAGTCACATACGGGTCAGCGCGGCTTCACTTTCCCGCTTAGTGGTGGATCTTGGTGTATGATTTTTGCTAGAATCTGAACAAGCTGTCTCTGTTTGTACGTTCTAACTATAAGGTTAGGGACAAACCACTCCAGCGTCTGATTTTATGGTCACCTGCTTTATTCTGCTTGGTTTGATGAGAGGTTGATGACAGATTTTGTGTACACTGCCAGGGATGTGTTTTTCCTGTTTATGTTTTTATGTAAATTGTTTTATGTGGTAGTATTTTATGTTTTGTGTATATATTGTATAATAAGCAGAAAAAAGAATCTGAACATGAGTACGAGTCCAGTTCCCAAACATGTCCATGAATTGATTACAACTTTGAAACAACAGGAAAATTTCACAACAGGCATCGCAACAGTCCAGAGAGTGTTATGCAGCCATCTTGACACTAATTATCGTTAACTACGACAATCTACACCGCACGAATATTGGCGTCTTCCATAAAGTTTATTAGCCTGCGTGTTTCGTACACAGCTACTCCCCAGCGAATGTGCAATTTCACCTTTATTGAAGCGCAGCAGTCCCTCGTCAGCATCAGAGACTCCTATCTGCAGAGAACAAACCAAAAGAAGGTGATAGTGTGTGTGTGTGTGTGTGTGTGTGTGTGTGTGTGTGTGTGTGTGTGTGTGTGTGCAAAGCTATATGTCGTGCATGAGAGTAAGTCACGTGAGCAAGTGGCCAATCTGAAGGATAAGGTCGCTACATAACAATGTTTTGGGAAAAGCAAATTCGCTACCCGGGGTCAACGCTGCATAAAGCTGTAGTTTTTTTCTGACTCCGGGAAAAGTACAATATCTACAGAACACTTCAGTTTGATATTCTTCTCTTCTCTTTGGTATTCCCTATAATTTAAATTGCAGGACTGTGTGTGTGTGTGTGTGTGTGTGTGTGTGTGTAAATAAATGAATGATAGAAGAGATGATATTAGTGTATTGATTTATTTGTATTCATTTGAGTGTGCACTGTATTTCTTTTGGGAGGCATAAATAACGTCTTTTTCAAAACAAGTTGGTTATATCTGAACATGCTGATATGTTGTGATTGTGCACTTGACATGTTTTTGTGAGCGGTGTTTGTGTATAAATAATGCCTTCAAAATATGTAGACAGAATAATCAGTGCAGTGGATAGCCCTGAAAAAATCTTTATGCTGATATATTGATATATATGATTTGACAAGCTTGACATTTTTGTGTGAGGGGTGTTTATATATGTCTTTACAATTACTGCTGATATATTGATGTGTATGGATTTGATAAGCTTGTGCACCTGACATCTTTTATGAGAGCTGTTTGTATAAATTGATGTTGATGTATTACCATGTTTGCATTTAATGTGCTTGTGCACAAGGACGGACACGTGACACTCACCAGACGGATTGGTCCATAATCAGATCGACTATATCCTACTGCCGAGACGCTTCAAATCCAGCATCAACAGAGCCAAGACAAGGACGTACTCAGGCGCTGACATAGGCAACAACCATGACCTTGTTCTAACGAACCTGAAGCTGGGACTGAAAACTCTCAAACACCCCCCGAATTCGCTTTGATTTGGAGAAGCTGCAAAACCCAAAGTTGCAGGTCTTCAAGGCCACGGTCGGCGGAAAATTTGGCGCGCTGAACCTGGTGGACTGTGATGTAGACACCCTCGCTGGAAACATCAAAGAGGTGTACTGTCGACAGCCCAGGAGGTTCTAGGGCGACATAGGAATAAGAAACAGCCATGGGTCACGAACGACATCCTAGACCTCTGTGACCAAAGGAGGGCCTTGAAGAGAGAAAAGAAAAGCAAACCAGAAGCAGTCACCAAATTCAAAGAAGTGAACTGTGCCATTAAGAAAGGGATAAAGGCAGCTAGGGAGAGCTGGATTGAGAATCAGTGCCGGGACATAGACGAAGGAATGGCACGAGATGACAGCAAAAAGGCCTACCGACTTCTAAAGACCCTTACTAAGACAGACCAGCAGAAGATCTCAGTCATCGAAGACAGCAATGGTCACCTTCTCACAGAAGGCAATGCTGTATTCAACCGATGGACAGAGTACTGCAAGGACCTGTACAACTACCAGCTGAAGACCGACGCCAACATCCTCCAAAACAAAACAATCAGGCTAGAGACAGCGAATCTGCAGACCTACAAGTCCTACGGGAAGAGGTCGAAAGAGCTGTACACAGTTTGAAGGGAGGAAAGTCTCCAGGCATTGATAACGTACCACCTGAGCTGCCCAAGCAGGGTGGGGAACAAGGATGTCCCCTATCACCCGTGCTGTTCAATATATTCTTGGAGAACATCATGCTTGAAGCTCTTCATGACCACCATACTTCCATTTTAATCGGTAGAAGACCAATCTGCAACCTACGCTTCACAGATGACATAGATTTATTAGCAGGTACTAACAAGGAACTGCAAGACCTCACCAACAGAATAGCTAATATCAGTCTAGTTCCATCTTGTCAACTAAAGTACAGCATTTTACAGAGCACATGACATGCCTTAAGCCTGACTGTCTTGGACAAAAATAGTAGGCGCTACAGGAAGTAAAGGGTTGGAAAGAGGGCTGATGGGGACCTATTACCAAGATATTATATACATTGAAACAATCTAGGCCCAAACTAGGCATTACATTGGGGCCATGTTTCACCCAAGCTTGGACCGATCTTGAACCAATCGAGGCCCAAGCTAGGCGTTACATGGGCACTTATGTAACGCTAAGATTCGGCCAAGCTTTTGCCTATCTAGGGCCAATCATGGCCTGACTATAGTTTCATTCTTGGGCCAATATTGCAACCAATGAAATACCAATATTGGAGCCCATGAAGCGATATTGGGCCAATATTTTGTGTGTTTGCTGGGGTGCCGCACATGGTGCTGAGCTCTGTCCTGGCTCACTAAGATATCACATGGCAAGGTCATCGTAAAGGAATGGAAATTTTCTTGTAATACGTCTGTGAAAATGATATTTTCCCATAAAGTCGCCTTAAAAGAAATTACCATCCCTGCATTTTAGGCATTTGTGGTTGAGGATTCATTTCATTCAATGACATATTTAAATTTCCTTGAATGATAATTTTTACCTGCACTCCACAACACATTATCTCTTAACTCCCTTGATGCTTATGTATTTGTTTGGTTAATTAACTCTTGAACTAATCACCGTGCAAGGATTATAATAATGCAGACCCATTTATTTTATGTAGCGTATTGTGCTTCTCTTTAGGTGTTTAGATGGTTGAATACGAAGTCCCTTTATTCAATGTAATAGTTGAGTTCACTTGAATGACAATTGTTATCTGCACTTCTTGCACTCACTTCACACAGACGCATGCACTCATGCCCACAGGCACACACACATGCATACATGCAGACATATGCACACACACAACCTAAACAATACATGCACACTGTCATGAGATAACTCTAGTGGGTAGGTAACAATCGACCCACTTAGTGTCTAGGGCGGTTGTTGACAAGCCTGAGGCCCTTTTGGCAAGGAAGAGGGGGGCGTTGTCCAGCGTAAAGGTATTTGTTTTTAGAAAGATCGCGTAAGTGGAGCAGACGGCTCGAAGTGATTTCGACCGCCAGGTGTCGACTGATGGCTGGGACAAGCGTCAACAAAGTCTAGGGAGAGAGAGAGGGACACCTCAAGGGCGCGCACCTGGTTGCCGCCAGACCACGTAATTAGACAGGGGGAGGGAGGCTTAGACACCTGTCTGCTGCCACCCGTAGGCGTGGCCAATGGTCAGTAGATAGATCCATCGTGTCGTTGTTGGCTATACTTGTTGCTGATTGGATGATGAGTGAGTGACCAATGGCATCCCTCGATTGTATGTATCTGTGAGAATGTAGAGATGTAACTAGAGAGACAAGAACACACTGCGCTTACTTTTCGGCAAGACGTCAGAGTGGACGGAGCAACGGGTCAGCAGCCGAAGCGACTTCAGCTTTCTAACGCCAGCTACATTTCTGCCTCCAAAGAAGTTGGGTTAGAGAACCTTGAGAGAAGGAGGCAAGTCAGTGACGACGAACTGTCAGGACTGCCTGCTGTCGCCGTGGAAACGAAAGGGCTACGTGACTGTGGGCTTGCTCTACTGGTGTGAGAGGTAGACGTTCAACGTTGAGGCCGCTAAAAGTCGTCGGTTCTCAAGGACTGAGACCGTCTGTTGGTGGTGTTCGTTTTGCGGCTGTACGTGGCATTACAGTTGTTGAAGAAACCACGTGTGTGCCAGGAGTGGCACAAAGCTCGAATACAATACTTCGAGGGAAATCGTCAGTGTGTCATGACAGGCAGCAGAAGTATTGGACTCTCAGCAAACCAGCTGTAACAGAGCTAAGTTGGTGCGCTTGCGAGTGTGAATGGTAGTTGTAAGGAGAGGTAACAGCACTGTAATATCAGAAGTACGCTTTAGCACGGATAGTATTGGGACCCCCCTAGACGAGTCCATTTGCTTGTATTCATTGTTAAAATGCTTTTGTAATGAATAAACCTTTTTTTATTATTATACGTTAAAATCACACGTCGTTGAGTATTGTGTTGAGGGAAGAGTAGTGGTGGGGGCTCGTGAGCCAAGTTGTGAAATTGAATGACCGACGAGTGATTATCGTGTATTTTCCCCTGCAGTTTATGTTGACGTGGGCGGCTAGTGTTGAGTAACTAGTGCCCACGTGCCTGTTCCCCGGGGCCAGTATTCACGTTCTGGTTGAGAGACCAGGGATACTGTCACACACACACACATGCACACACACACACACACACACACATATGCACACACACACTCACATGTACACACATGTGTGAGCACACACACGCACACACGCATATGCATGGTAATAAGTTTTGGAAAGAACTGCCTCTAGGTTTCTTGTGAATGTGGAAGATACCCATTGTTTGTAAATGCTTATGTGATATGTATTGCATACTGCCTGAAAGTTGTAAATTTGCCCCCCAGTAGACTTCGAAAAAAGTGTTAAACTTGTTGCTAAATATGCACAGTAATGACAAGGTCACTTGGGTTAACAACATTGGTTATGGGGACAAGCCTACTGAAATAAAGAAATTGTCATTGTCATTGTGGGAATATCTCTCCTTTATTCATCAAACCACCTGTTTTTCACTGTGTATATTGTTGTATGTTAATTAGCAGCACATGCTTACACAATGCTTCTGGTTGCATTACATTAGCCACAGTTGTATATTTCCTTTTTTTGTTTTCAGACCATCCTTTCCCTTTCCACCAACTCTATTCATTGCTTTCCCTTCCCACCCCCTATACTTCATCAATTATCTTCTTTAATCCCAGACAGCCTCTTTTCCCCTCTTGTCATCATTTCCAACCTCTGTCCTTCCCACAAACCTTATCCTTCCAATTTCCTCCCCTTATGTCCTTCTACAAATTTTCCAAACCTTCTCAGCTTTTTACCTCTACTCCTCCCTCCACCCCCCTCTCTCTCCTTCCCTTGCAAACTCACCCGTAAGGCCTATTCTCACGCTGCAGTTTACCTCACTTTGCAGGGTTTGCAGGCCCTGCTAGGACCTTTCAGAGTTTTGCACACGGCTGGATGGGGGCTTTGCATCAATGTTTTCACGAATAGGACGTGGTTCTATTTTCTTGCCGAAGGCGGACCTACTTTACATGGCTGTAGCCAATCGGAATGCTTGAACACAGTCGCCTCCCTTTTACCTCCAAATTATAAAATAGCGACGTGGTCAGAGTAAAGGTGTACGAGTATGATTTGTACGTGACAAAACTACCCGTGACTGTTCGACACTGCCAGTTCAGAGTATCTCAACCGAGATAAGGTCAAGAATGCCTGAATTGAAATTGCTCGTGCTCTGTGCAGCCTCGATCAAATATAAAAGTTCTTCAAACGTTGCAGACGACATTCGCAAAAAGCGTCTGCATTCTTTCCGAGTCTTCCGAAGATATTTCTTTTAGAGGACATGAAAATAAGGCACCTAAGCGACTCATTCGCGCTACCCATCCCTCACCCACATCTTTTTTTCTTCTCTCTCTCTCCCTACTTCATCAGACAATATTATTAACGTAGTAGCAGTAGCTTCCGAAAGTATCTGATTGTCTGCCATTTTGTCGACTATCCACAATGCGCTGCGCGGATGACGTCACCTCGCAGGACACTAGCGAGTGGCCTTGCTACGTGAGAGTAGAACGGTGCTGCAAGCTGCCTACCAAGCAAAATTTTGCACGCGTAAACCTTGAAAACATTGCAGCGTGAGAATAGGCCTTTACCCCCTTCTCCCCCCTTCTTTCAACCCTCCCTCTCCATTATCTCCCCTCTGCTTAGCTTACCCCTTTTGCCAACCACTTTGTTACCTTTTCCTCTCCATCAAAACCTTCCTTTCCCTTCCCTACTCTTCATTCACCTTCTAATTCTTCCCACCCCTTCCTTGCTCTGACCTTCCCATCTGCCCTTTTTCCTTTCTGCCCTTCCTGTTCTTCGCTCACTTCTACCCCCCATTTACCCTCCCAACCCATCTTTCCCCACTCCCTGCCCCTCCTGCCTCATCCTCTCCATCACACCCCTACTCACCCTTTCTACCCCTCTTTCAATATGTCAACCCTCCCTCTCCCTATCTCCCCTCTGCTTGCAGGGTTGAAGGACAGTGTGGGTGGGGAAGGGGGAGGGGTGGGGAGAGGAGGGTGACGAGGGGGAGGAATGATGGAGTTGGGAGAATGAAGGTGAGGGGGGAGGTGAGGTGAGGGGAATGGGGGGCAAGGAGAGGGAGCGGTTGGAGGAGTAGATGGTAGTGAGGGGGAGGGGAGCTGGGAGGGTGGAGGGCCTGGGGGTGGGAGGGGGAGCGGGTGTTGGGATCGAGGAATGGGGGACGGAGGGAGAGAGGGGGGAGAGGTGGCCAGGAAGGGGAGAGTGAGGGGGAGAGGGCAAGAGTGGAGTGGGAGGTTGGGGGAACAGAGGGAGTTTCGGGAGGGTGGAACGGAGGAGGAGAGTAATGGAGCTGAGGAGGGATGGAAGGGGTGTCGAGAGGGTGAGTGGCGGGTGTGAGGGAAGAGTAGGGAGGTGGAAGTGGGGGAAGGTAAGTGGTGGTTTGTAGGGAGGGTGGAGGGGTTGGAGGAGAGAAGGAAGAGAGGTAACAGGTGGCTGGGGGTGGGGGGATGGGAGAGGAGGGTCTGGAAAGGGGTGTGACTGGTGAGGCAGGGAGGGAGGAGAGGGATAGAAGGGGATGTGGGGGAAGAGGAGAGATAAGGCAGAGGGCGAGAGGAGATGGAAGTGGAGTGTGTGGAGGAGGTAGGAAGGATGGGGGAGGGAAGAGGGGTAGGAGTGGACCGAGTGGAGCGAGGGGAGGGGATGGGTGGGAAGGAGGTTGGAGAGGAGACTGGCGGTGGGAGCTGGCGGAAAGGTATGACTTGGACGAGGGTGTGAGATGAGGATGGTGGGAGGGGGCAAGGGATGAAGGGGGAGTTGAGTGGAGCTGGAGGGGTGGGAGTGGAGAGATGGTAGGTGGAGAGGGAGGGGTTGGTGAGGGAAAAATGTTGGGAGGCACAAGGTGAGAGAGGAAGGGGATTGGTGGGAAGAGAATGAGTGGGGAGGAGAGAGGGAGGTGGGAGGATTGGGATGGAGGAATTGGAGAGGTGAGAGGGATGTAATGGGGAGGGTGGTGTGAGAGGGACGGGAGGGGAAGGAAGGTGGGTTCGTCGCCTTCTAATCCTCCTCACACCTTTCCTTATCCCACAGCTTTGCGCCTCTCCTGACCCCTTTGTCTTAACACTGAGGAAGGAGGGTGTCAGCAAGAAGCTGCAGAGAGGTGGGGGAGAGAGGAGGTGAAATCCTACCCCCTTCCGCCCTTACCCCCTCATCCCGTCCCATCTCACCTCTCTTCACATATCTTCTCTACCTTTCCCTTTCCTTCCATTTCTTCTCTTTCCTCTTTTCCACCTCTCTCCTCCCACCTTTCTTCTTCCTCTCCCCCTCCTTTGCTTCGCACCCCTTTCTCCTCCACCATCTCTTCGTCCCCATCCTTCCAGTTCCACCCAACTTCCCTCTCTTCCCTTGCCACTTTCCGCCGTCCTCACCTTACCCTTTCTCTTCCAAGTCCCATTTCTCTCCACCGGTTCCTTTCGCTATCCTTCCTTTCAGCCTCTTCCTTTCCAGCTTTTCTCCTCCACCCGTCTCTTCCTACCTTTCGTTCCACTCAGTCCATTCTCGCCCCTTTCTGCCCTTTCCACTATCCTTCCTACTTCTTTCCTGCCTTTCACCTCTCTCTCCCCCTTCCCTTTGTCTCCTCCTTTCCCCTTCTTACCATATCCCTTCTCTTCTCTCTCACCATTTCCTTCTCTATTTGCTTTCCGCTGGTCTCGCCCTTTCCCGGATCCTCCCTTTCTGTCCTCCCCACCCTTTGCTACTTGTTCCTTCTTCCTCTGTTCTCCTCTAACCATTTCATCCTCTTTCCTAACCATCTCTTCCTTTCCCCTAATTTCCACGTTTCTTCTCTTCCCTCACACTCGTTACTCTCTTACTTCACTTCCTGCCCTTTCTGCCCTTCTTCAGTTCAGTTCAATCCTTCCCTTCCTCTTCTCTACTTTACCTAACTTCGTTGTTTCTCTTCTCCCATCCTCCCATCCCAACCCCTCCCTCCCCTTTGACCTTGGCATCCCCCCCTAACTAAAACACCAATCCCCCCCCCCACTCATTCCCATCCATTCTGGCCTGACACAGCGGGGCCACTACTGCTGGAGGAAGCAGCTACCATCGCCGTGCTCTTGTTGCACGGTGACTACGACTATCACAGCATCGACCTCAACAACAGCTGGCGAGGACAGGTCAGTGACATATAGAGTATAATGAGTTGTGGGAGGTCTCGTGTAGAGTGAAATGAGCTGTGGCAGGTCTTGTGTAGAGTGAAATGAGTTCAGTGTGTCTATACATATCTCACTGTCCACTGTCTGTTATCTTTATGTTGTTCAGTGTGCCTATACGTATCTCAACCTTCACTGTTATCGTTTATTTATCATTATTGGTCTGCGCAGATAGTGCGATCTGTCTTGGTCGTGATGGTGCGCGTTAGGTTCACATTATTATTTTATTACAATAGTGAGTTGTGGCAGGTCTCGTGTAGAGTGAAATGAGTTGTGGCAGATGCAGTGCCCTGCGAGGTTACCAAGGACGCCACCACGCGCTAGGCCGGGAAGCTGCGGAGCCCGAAAAGTGAAGCGCCTCCCGTACGCCTCCTGCACGTGACAGAGTGACCACCGAGTGACCGATCGCAAGCGGTACAAGTGTTCTACAGACACTGGAGAAGATTCTGGTGTTGTGCTTTGATGAACATTGTGAAGAAGAAGAAAAGTGAAAGAACTGTTAAATGACTTGTGCACGTTGCACTTCAATGAACTAAAGGACGTTTTCTTCAATGTTATTTTTTTGCAGATGTTGACTATTTGCAAAACTTTGAACTTTCAACTTTGAATGTTTGACATAGTCATCTTCGATTAAACGCGCTGGCGCACACACATATGGGGCGCCAAGAGAGGAATTTTCTCAAATTTGCTATTTCTAGCTATACACTGCAATGTATAATTATAGAATGCAATATATACCTATACATTACTTTTTATACTTATAGATTGCATTTTATATTTATACAATTCATTCTATACTTATAGATTGCATTCTATAGCTATACATTGCATTCTATAATTATACATTGCAATGTATAGATAGAGAGAGAGAAAAACTCGGTAAAAACCGAAGTGTTTCATTTATATTATACTCAGAAGTTGCTATCCAATTCATTTTATATATACCTTTCAATTCTTTAGCTATAGAATGCATTTTATCTATACATTCGAAATCTATATTTGTAGATTGCATTCTATAACTTCTGACTTGAAATGTATACGGAACGAAGCTGGCTCGTTTGCATATGGAAAAAGAAGGTCAAAGACCAACCAATCAGTGCGCTCGTAGCCCAATTGAGAATAAAGCCGGGCGGGGAGAAGATTATGAAGCAACAGCTTGTAGTTCGTGATTACATCTACAGTCAAAAGGATTAGGACTTCAGTTTTGCACCCGTGGTTTTGTTTTGTAATAATTATATTTATATTTATGTGTGCAGTCCACCTAAGTTTTGAGTGCAAAGTACATGTACCTCGGTTTACACTAGTGTCCACGCTATGGAATTATTATTTTATTTTCCAGTTGGTTTGTATTCTTAGGTTTATCACACCCTGAATCTGGGAAATGACAGTCTGTATCCATCTAAACTCGATGTCCTTTCTACTAGACCCTTTTCTTATCAGTATCTGCACTTCCGTGACAACTAATCACCATGCACTTCTGGGAAGTAATCTGCAAATGTACTATAAGATCCGAGGCTGAAAGCAGGAGGGCAGAGCTTGCATATACACCGCTGTTAGTTTGGCTCGGTGACCAGACACTTAATCTCCGACACTTAATCCCCTAGACATTTAATCCCTAGCCACTTAATCCCCAAACACCTAATCCTCAAAATGTCCCCAAATCATGACACAACACTCAAAACTGCTATTTTTTAAATTGAAATATTATAACTGTGACGAATTAATTACCACGGATAAGAGGATCTGGGCTAACCAGCCCGAGGGGGATGGGACTCTCTGCTGGCTCGCTGTACCCACTGTAAGCCCCTCACACCAAATCACCCGTGGTTCGCACCTTCCACACGCTTACGTATTACAACTACGTTTTCCCACGTGTGCACACACAACCAACAGACAAGGTTGGAAACCATATAAAATTATAATTACACACAAAGTAAAATCAGATTGAGCACACTAAAAGATCATAGGATAATATAGTGACATTCCATATAGGTACAAAGATCTGTTGAGAGTTGTTACTCCCGCTCATACACAGACAACATCAGATGTTTACACTTAAAATACATACGACACGGACCCGTAGTCCGTTCTCTGACCACCAGTCCTTGAAACCACTTCTTGAACTGCTTCAGCCCTTCACACTGGGATGGTCCACTGAACACACGCTGTATTCTTGACGACTTGTGTCGCCCTCTTCCGCCGTGGCTCTGGCTGCCTCTTCGGCCTGATTCCCCGGGAACCCCGTCCCCAGACCTCTGGAACGTACGACAGGTGTAGTTCCGTCTCTTGAGACCCGTCGCCTTCACTCACGCGGCTGCATACGCTCTCGACTCAGAGCGGGCGTTCTTCCTCTCCCTGTCAGGCTGTCTTCGTGACCTTATTATCACACCACTAGACCCGAGTGGTACTAGCTGGTGGAAATACAGGCCACTGTAGATAGAGATGGACCAACGCCGATCTCTTGTACCCGGCACCCACCTGGCGGTACACACATCTACCTCCTTCGAGGGTTGGAGCGAAAAAGCCTCTTTCCTTGTCTCTTCTCAGCGTCCACGTGGTCAGGTGTGTCAGAGGCCTCCCATTGGCTCTTGCACTCTCGCATTTCCTCGCGACACACGCGCTTCCTTACTAGCCAATCGTGCATCGGTATACAGGTTACCCACGTGGTCTGCCATACACTCTCGCTGGTCACTGCATAACCTATCATAACCCTTGCCTAATAACCACTTTACCGCGCCCCATCGTCTGCCTTCTTCGCTCGTCACAGACGGCTCGTCTACTGCAAAGAAAACAACCGCCATTGTCCGGGCTAGGTGCGCGGGGCTCTCAATTAGCGGTCTACCCCCTAGGCGATACTAGGGTCCGTTCTTGCCTAACCGGCCAGTTCCCAGGCCCTACTGATACTAGCGGTCGACCAACGGTTGTAAAAACACACTTAACTCTTTTGTTCCCTCACCGCTTAGTATTGCTGAAGGTCCTACTTTTACTTAAATTTAGAACTCGACCATTTTGCTCTGGCCTTGAACCAGCCGGTTCGTGACAATAACCGTAAGAGAAATGTGTCACGTGGTAACTCTAATGAGACGTAACAATCGCCCCAATTAGGGTCTAGGGTGGCTTGCTGGCAGTACTGAGTTAGTAAGAATATTTTTAGTCATCGTTGAACTGCTATTTTGTGAACTTGAAATATTGTAACCGTTTAGAGAAATGTGTCGCGTGGTAACTTTAATGAGACGGAACAATCGCGATGACCGCTTTTCGAGAGAAGTTTCAGTCGTGTAGAGTAACGGGGTGTTACTTTCACTTAAGTCAAGCGGTATTATGCAAAGTCGCTGAATTGGGTATGAGAAGTGACGATGACGAAAACGACTAGCTACGTGGAATGGTCAGATGCCTCCCAGCACTTGCCTATGTAAGTGAAGATGGTTTACACGAAAATAATTATTTGAATTTGAATTTAATTTTTCATTCACTTCATAATTTTTTTAGTTGAAATTTCATTTTGAGGATTAAGTGTCTGGGGATTAAAAGTCTAGGGGATTAAGTGTCTGGGATTCGTTTGGCTCTGGTGTAGTTTGTTTCGTTTTGGACAACCGAACGAAAACGAGTAAGAGAGGGAAAAAAGAGCACCACCACAACAAAATATAGTTTGCATCTGAAATTGGTTTAATTTATTTTTACAGTTTCAAGCACCTTCCCCCTTTACCTAACATTACAAGGAATTCAACTTTTCTTATTGACATAGTTGAAGTACAAGTATGCACATAACAAAGCTAGTGATGCACTGGCCAGTGAGGGTGGAGAAACTTCGCCGTCCCTGCCTGCATAACAACAGGAGGCCGCCACCTCGAGTTCATCTCGAATGGACAGGCAGCTTGTCCCCAAACTCCAGCTATAGAAATAGCATATACACGTGATATAGGAAAATGTTAGACTTTGTTGGATGTGGGAGAGACATGAGATATCTGGAGAGAAAAACCGCTTTTGGAGATGGCAAATGGGTTCTGTGTCACAGGCGTGAACTGATGCTCACTTGTTCCATTTGGGTTGTTCATCCTTGTCTCCTTTCTCGTTCTCTCTCTCTCTTTTCTCACAGAGAACATACAAACAAAACCATGGGTGCTAAACTGGTCCTAACGTCTAACCCTTTTGATCGTAGAAGCCTTCTCCCAGTCCAGTTCTGCTTTGTCGACTCGGGAAGAATGAAGCAAGCACCGATGACCTCCACTTGTCAATAAGATAATCGAAAAAAGGACCGTGAGGCCGCGTTTGCAGATGGGGACTGTGTTACAGGCGTGAATTGTTGCCTATTTGTAAAAGTACGAACATTGCAATGTTAAATATTGTTATCCCCCGCTTATGAGTAAAGAAAGATGTAGAGAAAGATAAAGAGACGAAAGCAATAAACATCAATTGTTTTTAAATCCAGTTGTCTTTATGTTTGTGTCATTTCCGCTATTCATCCTTCTCATCTTTATTTTTCTTTCTCTGTTTTTATTTATGGAAAATACATTCAATTGTCAGTCCTAACCATGAGAGTATGTTCAGATGGAAGCCTACCGCAAGTACTAGTCCGCCGAGAAAGACGTTTTATTGATACGGCAGTCGCCAGCGGTTGTGTAACTTTTCCCCGCCCACCTGTCGATGTAGTACTTGGGGCCCTCTGACCTCTAGTCATCAGTGGCACGTGTACTCTTACTTACCTTCCTTCCCACGGGCGAAACCATTAAAAAAAAAAACTCCCACCAGCACCTCGGCCAGTCAGATCTTACTTGGAGAGGCTGAGCCCTCCACGCTAAATACCCGTCAAAGGACCCGATGATTGTGGCTACGTCAGTATTGCGAGGCACGTTGTCGGCGGGTCGTCGTCTTGATTAGACCAGACTAGGGAGCAGGGCGGATACAGTAGCCAGGGCCTATAATGGAGGCGGAGACAGTGAGCAGCGAGCAGTAGTCGCTAACTGAACTTGAGAAGAATCTTCGCAGAAGTGTTTAGGTCTTTAGGACCAAGCCAGTCACCTGAAATACCCGCGATAGATGGTGAGTTGAAGATTTCTTCATAACTCTTGATTTTTGTCTTCTTGAGTTTGAGCCACACCATTACATGTTTCAATGTGGATTCTTAAAATTCTTTAGTAAGATATTTCACATCAAGTGCAGATGTAAGTATCTGTTTCGTACGTAGGACCAAACAAAGACTTTGATTATTTGGATGCGTTGCTGCGAGCCGATAAAAGCAGGTGGATATCAAATTTTAGGCAGTCACAGTATATCACGCATGATCACACTCATGAAGGAGCATTCTCTGACACAAGAACGAGACATGGACAGCAGACACAACAGGGAAGGAGAAGCAGTTGTGTAGAGAAATAATAAAAGACAAGCGTAGAATACGTATTGAGGAATTATGACCAAACAGTAAGGACTGAAAGTTACAGAAATCTGCAAAGGAAGATGAGCGGACGGACTACTTAATACACGAAAAAAGTGAAAGAAAAGGTTAGAAAAAGGGATTAGCATTATGTGGTTTAGGAGTAATGCTCATGGAACGGATGTTTGTTTAGTGGACGATTAAATAATTCGATGATGAATAGGTGGCGAATGTGGAAGGGGATTTTTCTGGTGACAGGAACAGTGAGAGTACGGTTGTGGGACGAAGAGCGGAGTTGTCTGGTTCTACCATCATCATTTGTTATCTTTAGTGATTAGTGTTATATCTTACATCACAGTAATAAACATTCCTCAATCATTTTGAACAACATTTCTTCCAATCATCCCAATGCCCATTTTCATTAGCTTTCTAGCTCTCCTATACTCAATTCCTCAGTATCTTTTCTCACGTCATATTATTGCCCCTTGTTTAAACGCATGTGATATAACCTTACTTGTTGAATTGGTGTAAAAACACCATTTTCATACCCTCACTGTGTCACTAAATGCTGGAATAATGCAGATGTTAAGAATAACCAAGTCCTGTAGTTCTTTTAGGCATGTTCTTTATATTTCAATGTTTTCTGAGAAAGAGAAATTATGGTAATTTTTCCATGTACTGTTGCAGTGGCAGCAGTTATAGCTTGGGATACAAAAAAGGTGAAACATCCCAAACAGGTGGAGGGCCTCCTAATCCTGCACCCCGGTGCGTGAACATGGTGCTGGATATGTTGGGAAGCAATTCCACCTTCATAGCTGGTGTGGCTGGTTGGATGGACAGTGGAGATGAAGGAGCAATGTTAATATTTTATCTTTTTAGTTTTCGTTATGTTTTTATCTGTCATTAAGATGCTGTAATGACCAGGGAACATTTCAGATACACAATGACGTGAGATGACAAGATTGAGATTTTTAATCATGACATTAGAGATTCATAGCTAATGAGTTCATTCAATATGTGTGTATATATATGTACACATACAAATGTAAAGTAACAGCTAGCTACCAAAAGGACATACCATATCCATTTGTAATGTGATATTGTTACCATCTCTAAGTTTAAAGTGAAAATGAGTAAAATGAATTTAAAAAAATTATCAATGTTAGTGTAATGTATATTTCAAACTGAATTTGACTGGACTTTTTTCCTGTTCTTCCAGAAACTGAAGAAAATGAAGATCTACATGACTCACCTAGCATGAAGATGATCCTAAACAAGGTATCAATCTATATCTATCTATATGGTGGTTTCCATAGCGCAGTTTGTTTTTTTTACTTATCCCAATAATGACATAGGATAATGTGACTGTGTTTTAGTTCTTCCTTTTTTTTGGAATGAAGCATTGTTTAGACTGGATAATGCATGTTAGCAAGTTGTTTTTTTTTCTATATGACCGACTGCCCTTTTAAATTAGAAACATGCACTATTCATATCACTGCATTGATCCAGTTATATCCATCATGTGGGTAACAGATTATCCGTCAGCTATTTTCCAATCCAAAATTTATATAATTCTTTCATTGCTTATTTTGTTAGGTTTATCAGATTTCATTTCTTTAAATTATGCACCTGCTTCCTTCAGAAAGATTGCTATAGTGGCAGAAGCCTTAGATGTGGATGTTCTTTTTTTGTATGACCAAGAGATAAAATTTAAAGAGTGAGCTCTTTTTAATTTTACAGAGTAATTATAAGGCCAAATAGTTAATGACAGAAAGCAGTTATTGTGCATCACTGACATGTAGGTAAAATTGATCCCAACTCAACTGAAAAACAATTTAATAAAATAAATAGCCAGATATATTGTCATTGTTTCAAACTTGCAGATGATGATGCCCCAATATTAGTCTTTGCCAGTGCAGATGAAGATGCCATCATCCATGCTACAGGATGACATGAAATCTGTGAATCACCCCCCCAGCAGATCAACCAACAGTATAGGCCACCCTCCAGCTTTCTCTTATGTCAGAAATACTAGGTCATCTAGTTCATCAGGCTCCCCAACATCCACTGTAAATGTCACATTAGCGCCCACCAAACACGTTCTGGATGAGGTGCTGCTTGACAGCCCTTTCTGCCATTGCTGGTTGAATGTTACATTGAGTGCAACCTGGATTTTCATTGTCATCATTGTCGTCCTCCTCCTCTTCAATTTCATATGTTCCAAATTTGATGACCATATTGTGAAGCACAAAACAAGCCACATTGATCTTACATGCATGTGTTGGGGGGGGGGGGAAAGTGTTGCAGTTTAGTCAGTGAAATCTTCTTTTGATGGTACCAATGTATTGCTCCTCCATTACCCTTGTTTTGACAATGGCTGTCTGATACCTGCCAAATATTAAAAATCATAAAAAATATATTGAACAAAAATAAGTATTTACATGAAGGCATAATTTTTATTTACTATGTATCATGAATCAAACCAGAAAAGTAGCAAGTTTGATAAAAGCTCTACATTCAAAACTAAGGAGAGATCTGCATATTATTGGCAACAACTGTGAATCTGTGCAATGTCTTGCCTTGTACTTATAATTTTATTATTTTGTATTGTATTATTTTAACTTAAGCTGTCAATTAGGCTGAGAACATTGCCTTGAATTTGTTGCAACAGTCTATGCATTCAATATATAAGTGTGTATGTATGTGTATGTGTGCATACATGCATAATGCAAGAGAAGTCCTACTCACTGCTTAAACATCTATACATTCAAAGTCTCCATTTGAGCTTCTGATACATTGCATGAGCTGAGCATGTTATCTTGGGTTCTTTGTGTAATGTTTAGATGTTTCTCATCTGTACATACATGTGTATATTTATTGTGTGCATGTGCTGGGTCTCCATAAACATCCTCCCTGAAATAACTTCTATAACCAAACATGGATGAGCAGGAATTTTGATGTTTACTGGATTTAAAAAAAACTTGCAAGTTTTGCATTAAAACTGTTCTTCTGTATTGATGTCTTTTGAGTAGATTGCCTAAAAAGGTTTTAACTTGTTATATTAAATTTGTGTAAGTATGTTTTAGTATCTCTCGTCTGTGTGCAAGTGGATGTGTGCATGCTCAGTTTCTGTTTTAACATTTACACCCACTTTTACAAAACAATTTTTACTACAAACATGGGTGAACAGGGATGTGTGTGTGCGAGCACACATGAATGCATAGTGCAAGGGATGTTGTCCTATCCACAGTGTCTGAATAAGGATATTTATGTCTAGATGCCAGTGACTAAAAACCTGAGGACAGTGACTTATGACCTTGCAGGGGATGCATTGTTGGTGAGGAAAGGATTAGTCAGATGAGTGTCTTGAAACAATATTACACAAATCGGTATTTTTATGTCCTCAGACAAATGTGTTACATATCTGAGAAGGCGTTGTGCCACAGAGATGTGTATATTTGTTTATGTGTCTTTGATATGAAGGATAAGTTGTACTGGATGCCTGCTTAAAGTGAGCTTGTGTGGTTCTGAATGTGCTAAGAGCTTACTTTCAGAGGTGAGAAAATGGGCATTATAACTATGTAAACACATAATGCATTTTCAGGATTTTCCACACTCATATCTTAAATCTTACAAATATAATTTGGTGGCCATCTTTTAATTTTTATCACTTTCTCACCTCCCATCATCGCTTTACATTTATGTGCATATTTTATGGATAGAAGATGGTGTTAACATCCTAAAGAATAAGAACACTGACCAAGATTAGGTAAATAATCTAGTATGTTATGAATGGTTTCTAAACATAAACAAGCTAAAGAAATCTACTGACTATAGAGTTGTAACGACCTACCTTCTTTCAGCTTGAGTTTGTGGTGTAATGATCGAGCCACTCTCTTAGTGGATATATCCAGTTTCCTTGCGTTGGATGTCCTTCACATACTTTTAGGTACCTTTACGTTGATAGAAGCCCCGTCGATACGGCCAACATCCTTGAGGAATCCTGCTTTAGCATGAAATAACAGCTTTTGGCGAGTGGCCTCCTCTCGGTGGGGAAATGTAATGTACAAGTGGGTGCAGCGTGCAAGACATTCGATACGCGATGAATCAGTCGCTAAACGGTAGACTTGTGTCAATTTGTGAAGGTTTACTGTGTCCCCTACCACAATCTGCAGACTTCCAGTCGCACAAAACGCAGTGCAATCAGCAACTGCTGCATAAGACTCAAACTCGATCCCTTTCGTCGATAGTAGTCGACTTTTACCTGTCTTTGATTTCTTCCACAATTTATATCCCTTCAGTTGATTCGGAATCGTTGAAACAACTCGCTGTCGTTATAATCTAACATCGGGTCGCGTTTTTGCCTGTACACTCGTCCAGTCCACATGTGGAGCTGATTGTGATAGACCCCATTCATGACGATCGCCATTTTGACTCTCGCTAAAAACAATTTACGCGAGTTTAGAACAGCTCCGATGTGTTTTAAATTTAGAAAAAAAAAATCGTTCTTATAATGAATCTAAAGTGTTCGTGCAACACGTTTAAGTGAATTAAAAGCATTTTGGAAACACCTGTAAATATGATTCTATGAAACAGTTTTTAGATTTAGAAACGTGGTGTGCAACTGGCCCAAGAACTCCGAGGTCTCACTCACAATCATGACGTTCGAGTACCATTGCACCACAGTGTGTTTATGGTATCTTCATATTTTTAATACTCATTAAAAATATATCTATAATAACTGTATCCAATTTCAATTTCATTGTATCTGTTTAAATTCCTTAAGTGGGTTTTAAAGTTCAATTGGTTTCAATCTCACTATTTTATGATTGTCTAGGAAAGCTTTGGGTGACATCAGAGGATTTCAAGCGCCATAAGAAAATTAAATATCAACATTCCTGTCAGTTCTTTATCTTGCTTTTGTTTTTCATTTTCTTCGTGAGTGATTGTTGCCAATTCTTGTTACCCCCAATTAATCTCCAGCTAATGTAGCTAATGTCTCTCAGTAGTAATTACTAATGAATGTAGTTGATGCCACACCGTACTACAGTAACTGTAGCTAATGTCTGATGTATGTTTGGCAGATTTGACACTGAAAATTCACTTGTGTTGGTGTGAGTTCCTGTCTACGTGTCAATTTTGTGAAGTCATGTCAAACTCTAAACTAGCTTTAAACTAGTTCAGGAGTCTCTTTGAACCGTACTTGTTGACAAGAACACCGAGGTCTCAATCACAATCAGGACGTTCGAGTACCTTTGCACCACAGTGCCTTTATGGTATCTTCATATCTTTAATATTCATCAACAATATATCATCTATAATATCTGTAGTCAACTTCAATGCATCTACTTTAAGCAGCTTTTCAGAGACGGAAAAACTTCAACTGGTTTAACTATGAGATACGTTTCATGTATTTAAATAACAATATTTTATGATTGTCTTGTAAAACCTTCAACAATATCTGAGGATTTCTAGCGCCGTCAGAAAATGAAATATTAATATTACTATCATTTCCTTTTCTTGCTTTTACTGTTTTTCACTTTGTTTAGCTGATTGCATTTTGCAAAATTCTTGTTACCCAATACTAATTTATTAATATTACTGTTGCTAATGTCACTCAGTAATAATAACTAATTAATATAGTTGATGTCACACAGAACTAATCACTAAATAATGTAGCTGATGTTGTAGAGTATTTTGGTGGATTTTAATCTGTCCGGATGCCGCATGCTGGTGTGTGTGGGTGTGCGTGTGTGTGTGTGTGGGTGTGCGTGTGTGTGCGCCTGTGTGTGTGTGTGTGTGTGTGTTCCTGTCTACTTTTGAGGGACAGAAGGAAAGACAGACAGGTTAGAAAAAGACAAATATAATCTTTACCACTCTTCTTCTCGTCGTTTTTCTGATTGTTACTTGGTACTGAATTAGTACTCTTGCTGTCCTCGTGTATTTTGGGCGAGCACTTTAAGGTGAATGTCTTACTGGCTGCAAGCAATAAAAACAAACTAAGGTATTAACCACGAAGCTAATACTAGCAATCACATTTTAACATGTCGCTAATATCACATAGGGCAGGTTAGAGGTTTTATGTAAACTCCTGTTGATGAGGGCATCAAACGTGTGCTGTCTCACGGTGTCTGTGTATACACGAGTGATATTAGTGCATTCTGTCTGTACTCACCGAAAAATCAAACTGTTCTATTTGTAATTTTTTTCAAATATGTAATGATCAGTCATGTAAGTTTACAGTAACTAGATTAAAGAAAACTACACTTGTTTTCAAGTTTATAACTTTACAGTCATTTAAAATCACATCGATGTTCAGTTTTTTTAAAATTTACCGTCTATTCTTGTTTCTCCTTCTAAAGAAGCTTTTGGAAATATCAGCAGGAAACGACTGCCGTTGACCTCCTCTCGGTCCACAAGGAGGACTTCAGAGACTTTGTCGCCGTTCATTGACCGTAAAGTAACGTCTCCTGACTTGTTACTGTTGTCCACACCGACATTTCTTTTGAAAATGAATGCCATTATGTGTTCTGAGGTGATGTTACATTCACATGGAGAACCGCTTGTCGAGTCTGAAGGGAACAAGGCAAAAGACGAACCTCTTGCTTCCTTTGTCTCACACAAGCTGAGGATGTCTCCTGTTAATTGACAGTTACACGAGGTTGTTGTACAAACATTACAAACATGTTGAATTGAACATTTTAAAGAACTATTTAATTCTGACAATAATGAATATGTTCATATGTTAATAGCAATGAACGATGTGATCCTCACATTGGCACTCCAAAATAGAACAATATTCAGTTTATATATATATATAATCTCTGTCCACATCTTTAGACACTTCACTCCCTCACCCAGCTAACACACTTGTACCTACCAGCAGATGTAAAAGCGAGAAGCAGAAGCACAGGGAGTAGACACCAAGCCATCAGTGTTCTTGTCACAACGTTTACACGCCACAGTGGTAACCAAGCTTGTGACAGTCACAGTCTGTACATGTCAATGTTGGGCTCAATACCAGGCTTTGATTGATCTCCGCACTTCCTCACACAGATAGAAGAACAGCTAAGAGCTTCTCAGGCGGGCGGCCTTCAGCTACACAATGAACTTCCTCTTGCCTGTGCTATTCTTGGAAACGTTGTCCTGCTGTTGACTTGTGTGATGTTTACTGCATGACATCATCGAACTTCCTTCTCACAGCTCACAAATATGGTAAACACGCAACGGTTTTAACACTTTGACCCTTGATGTGTCCTGGGGCACAATGTAAGTATATATCATTGGTTGCCAATCCTCCTAACATTTCCCAGTCCTCCCCAGATGTCTGTCCTGTGCCTCGTTCTCTACACTCTTAGTGGACGACCAGTCACTGGTCATCGACATTGTACATGACCTCCACTGTCTGGCCTTTGTCGACGACAGCGACTACCTGCCAGCTCTCCACCGACAGAAGTTGACAGGGATTTTATCCTTCATCAGTCACTGATATTCTTATATCCAGAATTGGATTACTGAGAACAAATTAAAGTTCAATCCCGACAAGACCAAAGCATTGTTTATTGGAAATAGCACCTTTCTCTTCTCTCTTTCTCTAGTTTTTGATTGTCCAGCACCATGGTCACCGTATCGTTCAGCGTTAAATCTCTTCGTGTCATTCGGGGTTAACACTTTCCATTAAGCCAGCATTCTCCTCTTTGGTGAAAACTTGATTTTTTCCCTCTCCGGCACTTCTTCTCCCTCTACAGCTGACTTCTGATGTCACCGTCATGCTACTTTATCTCTCCTTTATAGTCCGACCCCTAAATTACACCCTTCAAAATGCTGCTGCCAGTCTGGTGCTCCGAGTGCATGAGACTAATCACGTCATCCCCTGTTTTGCTTACTTCACTTCGCTTTATAAGTCTCATTAGCTTAACAAACTTAACAACGTGACAGGACCTTAGCTGTCAACAGGTCCATGACTCACTCTCATATGTAACATAACGTGTCATCATGTTGTAATCACCCAGTCTCTTCCTGACTAAACGACAGGCAAGTGACACCAGCGTATCATGTCAACTTTGACTGACCAGACCAGATTAGACTAGACCAGACCAGATTGGATTAGACCAGACCAGATTAGACCAGACCAGATTACACCAGACCAGATTAGATTAGATTCGACCAGACCACATTAGATTAGATTAGATCAGAACAGATTAGACCAGACCACATTAGATTAGACCAGACCAGGTTAGATTAGATTAGACCAGACCAGATTAGATTAGACCAGACCACATTAGACTAGACCGGACCAAGCTAGATTAGATTAGACCAGACCAGATTAGACCAGACCAGACCAAGACCAGACAGTTTACACAGTTTAGACAGTTTAAACCAGACCAGATTAGATTATATCAAACCAGACCAGATTACAGTAGATGAGACCAGATCAGACACAGTTTAGACCGGCTTACATACAGAGCAATTTAGACCTGTTTATTCCAGACTTAAACGGGTTTGCACCAGTTCAGACCGGTTTATTCCAGTTTAAACCGGATTGCACCAGTTTAGATTGGTTTAGACCAGTTTAGACCAGTTTTGACCAGTTTAGACCGATATAGACCTCTTTACATAGTTTACACCGGTTTACACCAGTTTATACCAGTTTATACCGGTTTAGACCGATTTAGACCAGTTTAGACCGGTTTAGACAGTTGGACAGTGACCAGTTTATAGACCAAGTTTAGACCGGTTTATTCCTGTTTATACCGGTTTAGACCAGTTTATACCAGTTCATACCGGTTTAGACCGATTTAGACCAGTTTATACCAGTCTACACAGTTTAGTCAGTATAGACAGTTTAGACCGGTTTAGACCCATATAGACCTCTTTACATAGTTTACACAGTTAAGACACAGTTTAGAGCGGTTTATACCAGTTTATACCAGCATAGACCGGTTTACCCAGTTTAGACCAGTTTAGACAATGACTAGTTTATAGACCAGTTTAGACCGGTTCATACCTGAATAGACAAGTCTACTCCGGTTTATACCAGTGTAGACAGTATAGACAGTTTAGCCAAGCTTATACCAGTTAAGACCGGTTTATTCCAGTTTAAACCGGTTTGCACCAGTTTAGACCGGTTTTTCCAGTTTAGACCGGTTCATTCCAGTTTAGACCGGTTTGCACCTGTTTTGACCGGTTTAGACCAGTTTTGACAGTTTATAGTTTAGACCGGTATAGACCGGTTTATACCAGTTTAGACCGGTTTACACCAGTTTAACAGTTTACACAGTTTAGACCGGTTCACACCATTTAGAACAGTTTGGACCGGTTAATGCCAGTTTAGACCAGTTTAGACCGGTATAGACCAGTTTAGACCGTTTACACAGTGCATCTTGGGCACATTTCATGTTACGTTCATTATTCACTGAGCATCAAAGCCGTTCACGTATCTCAGAAAGTAAGGAAACACATTTCCCGGCCATAGTTCCCTAGAACAGACAACATGCACACAAATCATGAACTCGCACATCTGTATAGGAGACACTGTCCACACAAGACATGACCATAGCTATAATTTAACTATAATATCATGTTTTTATCTCGTAGATTATTTCAGAAGACATTTCATTACTCTCTTCCCTTGTTCTTACTTTAATGGCTTTGCTAGCTCAGGTGTAACCTGTGATGCTTTTAATATGAATACTACAGTGAACTGGCGCCAGTTTCTACTGTGTATACCTCCCCTCATTACCATCCCTACCGTCATCATCAGATACTTGTCCATCTTGTGGGGATGTTATCCGTAAAGTAACGGGTTGCCTCGGAACATCTTGGACTGTCTTCTGTGGGGGATGTCTGAAAAACTACTGTTCGAAAGCATTAGAGTAGTTTTGTTTGTTTTAAACGTTGTGTGTGTGTGTGTGTGTGTGTGTGTGTGTGTGTGTGTGTGTGTGTGTGTGTGTGTGTGAAGATTTATGGTCGTGCCTTGTTCTTCGACAACATGCACATTCACAAAACTGTTTTTATTCATAATCCACAGCACAACTAGCAACGTAGGTTTCTTTTTACATCTTTTCTCTTTAATAGAGACACTGATTAATTGGGAAAGTGCACGTAGCCCAGAAAAAAATGTGACCTTTGACTCCCAAGCATGCTTCTAGCGTGCAGACATGCCCTGTCTTTCTTCACTCACAAGTGTCATAGTAATTTCAATCAACATTAAAATCAATGCTAATGTTTCTTTAAAAAGATTATCATATAACTGTCGTGTTCAGAAGCTTAAATACTGTAGTAAGTAAATGATTCTTACCTTGATTAATTTGTTTACGTAAAGGCCATAAATTTTGCGACAGCGTCCGAAACGGTGCACTGCTTGCACAAATTTGCACGTGAGAAACCGGAAACTACGTTCAAAAGGAAGACAAGGCTCTGAATACCGACATCAAAATTAATCTTCCTTTCACTTTCCTTACAACTTTGAGTCCGCGCACTCGTAAAACGGGAATGTTACAAAATGAGTTAATAAACTCAAGCAAGAACTTGATTGTGAAACTTTCTACAAGTTTGATACTTTCTCAAAACACTGTTTTCAAAACACCTTTTAAAAATAAGGCATACACAAAGGGTTAATGTGCACATCGATGTAGTGAAGTCATGTCAAAGTCTAAACTATAGCTTTCAACTAGCTGACGAGTCTCTCTGAACCTTCCTTGTTGACAAGGGGCCAGTTGCACAACACGTTTCTAAATAAAAAAACTTTCAGGGCTTAAATATATTTAATTGAAAGAATTTTATAAAACGGCTTAAAGTGCGTTGCACAACACGCTACTAAAATTTTTTACAAGAGTTTTAGTTAAATACGTTAAAAAATAAAAAAGTTCTACATTTAGGCTTAACTCTGTTTTCTTAACTGAAATTTTAAACAACAAACCCAGGCTTACATTAAAGACCACAAGGCTGTAAGGGGCCCGTTTGTGCAATGAAAAGTTTTGCAAAAGCTTGTACCACCACTATCACAACCCTTTGCATCCACACAAACAAAATAAGCATGATAAGAAATGAGGAAATAAAATAAAGGTAAAGAAAGAGACAAATTGTGTTAATAAAATATATACAGCTGTATAAAAATCATGCAAACTTATCTTTACAAACTCTCATGATGTCGGGGGTGTAGGACAGTATGCACTGTTCACTCTTGTACAGCTAAATCCAGTTCACAAATATAGTCTTATAGAACAGTTCAGTTCACAAATAAAGTCTTATAAAACAGTTCAGTTCACAGATCTTCTATTAGACCTTTTACTGATTCAGCTTTGGAAGGATGATAGTTCCAAGCGCCCGAACAGACCATTACAAAGTAAATTCAAACAGCAGCACGAGATGTCTGCAGCCGCTCAGTAAAGTGAGGTTTTTACAACATCCTGTGGGTTTTAAGTTACAGTTAAGACTACCTTTGAATTCCCCCCACCCCCATCCCCCCACGATCTTGGTTGTCCAGCCCTGTTAATGTGATCTGACTTCCTTTAAAGTGGTAGAGATTTATCTCTACCTTTCTTCACTAAGCCACCACAGTTAGGTTCTTTCAGTCTTTCTCGTCTCTCTCCTTCTCATCTCAAGGACAACTATCAAGTAACATCGCACCACCTTCTTTGTCCAGTCTTCTAATCTGATCCGACTGGTCATTAACTGATAGATTTATCGCTTACCTTTGGGCCTTTCCACCTAGCACCTGGGCAAGTGCTTTCAATCGTTCTCTTCTTTCTCATCTTACAGTAAAACCGCACTGACTACATGTTTGCTGCTTGAAAATAGTGGAAAAGTGGTTTTCTACAAGAACTCATTATGACCAGAAGTGTTGGAATTCAGAAGTGTCAAAGAATGGCTTATTAAAAATAAACCTTTTTCGAGAATTTGCACTCCGATTTGATTAATAACTTATAAATAAGAACTACTTTTTGTCAAGAAAAACGACGTCTGTTTTTCAGTTGCAGGCGTGCATCATGCACACATAGACACTTGCATGTCTACGAAAATCAGACCTACACTCATGAGTAGGGGATTTCAAACACTCGTGTAAAAGGTTTTATGGAGTGGTGACTGACTGATGGAGACAAGAAGTCTGTAGCACCTTGCTCTGGTCTTATTTTGCTGTGTGGTCTAAAACTCAAGCTATCACAGCTTCTAGCATCTAGACCACTCTCATCGCGCAGCTATCACATGTTCCCATCCAAAGTCACACCTGACAGGTGGGCGGGGCAGTACAAAGGGAAAGTCTTCTAGATGCTAACAATACAAAGTTGTAAATCAAGGTGTACTATACTTCTCTAGTTTTCAACAAACCCTATCAGGCCGGAGACCAGCTGCCTTAAAGTTTAACAGACATAAATCTCTTAATAACCAATTTCAAATATTCTGTCAATAAAAATAAACAAAAATTACAATTTGACAACTAAATGATAAACACACAATGATATTTTCCCTAAAATTATTAATTAAAAAAAAAACAGCAGGCCATTTTTGCGCCCCCCTCTTGGCTGCGCCCTAGGCAACTGCCTAGGTTGGCCTAATAGGTAGAACCGGCCCTGGTGGCAGGTCTCGTAATGTTCGTGCTTGAAATGCGCTGTGCCTATGTGGGGAAAGTGTACGTAGCACATTTTATGATGGGATTCCTCTTATTTTGTTAGAACAGTTATTTCAGACAAATGAGACTTGTTCTTGTTTGACACACACTGCTGTTGCCTCCTTTTACAGTTTCCTGTTCTTCACCCCGACCGACGCATTCTTGACTAACGGCACTGGCTAAGAAAAGAGTGCGGGCTCTGGAAGAAACAACCATCAACATCGCCAGCTCGGTGACTACGACTATCAACGAATTGACCTCAACAACAACTGGCTAAGAGAGGACAGTAACATCGCCAGCTCTGACCTCAACAAAAACTGCCTAGGAGAGCAGCAACGCATAAACGACTCGGCTTATGGCTGTCAGTGACCATGCAGAGTACAGCAACAGCCGCTACCTTAACGGATATTTTTAAAAGAGTACATCCCCATCGTAGTTTTAAAAACAAACTGTATTTGTCTTCCCTTGATGAGCATTGACTTGATTTCAAAATGCTTATCCATTTATGTGGTTAAAAAACCATAAAACCTCAGAAATAAAAAACTCGAGTTACAAATGAATAAGATGCCCTATTGTTGAAAGCGTGTCGACCGCTTCCCGCAAAAAATGGTGCAAAAATGTGAGGAGCGGCAGTTACATGGTATCTTGAACTGACTAATTAAATGTTCGGGACACCGCCTATCGTATAGGCACGGAAGTGTATAGGTGGACTGCTGTCTGTCTGCCGAGACCCTCGCTGAGCCTCTTGCAAAGTCCTCCGCTGTTAGTCTCGGCGAGTTCAAACAATGAATGTGACTAAACCTGAAGCTTTGTAAACACCAGCCTCCTTCTAGTAGTTAAACTGAAACGTGGTTAATCCGGAAGCTTTGTATACACCAGCCTCGTTCTTTGACTAAACTGAAAAAAAAAATCGTCTGCAAGCTGTCCTGTAATACAAGTTCGTGGTAAGGTAAAGCACGTTAACCAACGGAACGAAAAGTGCTGGTAATGGCTTACGTGGCACCGTGACCAAGCCTACTATCATTATTGTCCATCCGTCCGTCTGTCTGTCTGTCTGTCCGCCCGTTCGTCTAATAGATGATTGCGCGCCTTTTTTGCGAACACGTGTTCTACAAGATATTTGTAACACTTTCAGTGACCAGATTGTTTTGGATGATGAATGCCATCAGTTTTTGTGGCTTTAGGTGGAAAATGGCCAGCGCTTTTGTGAGGGCACAGGACCGATTGATGGTGAGGCCAGGGGGCGCTGGTGGTCTTTCTTACGGAGATTTGCATGGAGCAAGCAAATCTGCTATTGCTATGCCCAAAAGATCTTTTTTCCCTTGGTAATTTCTTTAACTACTTATGTGCCTCCACAGAAAGAAATGAGCACGGGTAGGAGGGTGCAAAAAGATAGTAATAAAGATGACTACATGTGCTGATTGCTTTAA
The DNA here is from genome assembly GCA_004794655.1 of Marisa cornuarietis. Lineage (NCBI taxonomy): Eukaryota > Metazoa > Mollusca > Gastropoda > Architaenioglossa > Ampullariidae > Marisa > Marisa cornuarietis. The sequence continues at coordinate 1,954,737 of SMMW01000147.1, forward strand.
AAATGATGAAACAGAAATGAAAAGCAGATACTGTCATCTCCGTGTTATTGTGTTGCATAAACATAGAATGCTTACGATTTAAAGAAAATTTATAAATGCGTTGTTCAAATTACCTTCAGGGGTGTCTTCTGATTGCATTTTCTGCAGCTGAGACACCATATTTGCAAAGGAAAGGCAGGCAAAATCCAAGAATGTTATCAGAGAAGTTGAAAGCAAGTGAATGATACATTTCTGCAACACCACAAAACACGTTTTATGACAACAATCTAAACCTGCTACTCAATATGACCATGGCATGAAAAATGTTAGGTCTCTAAGTAAATTACAAGTAGAAAAAGAATTAAGAGGTCTTTCAGCCAGATTTAGTGATGTGCCAGAACTTCAAAATGCTAATATTGACTACTCCATCGCCAATATGCTTTCAGCACCAAGTGTTCATCAACTAAGTACCACACATTCATAACTCATATGGCCCATGTGAAGTAACGGATAATATTAGCCATATTCAAACTGATGTGGACTGTTAAAGATAGTTTGCCATGGGTCATTCAACTTAATTCCTTTGTGTGAAAGAGAGTTTGCATATGTGTGTGCGATAGAGTTTGTGTGTGTGTATGTGAGAGAGAGTTTGTGTGTGTGTGTGAGAGTCTGTGTGTGTATGAAAGAGTTTGTGTGTCTTTGAGAGTGTTTGTGTGTCCATGTGAGAGTGTGTATTTGTGTGTGTGGGTGTGTGTGTGAGAAAGAGTTTGTGTCAGTGTGTGAGAAAGCGTGTGTGTGTGTGTGTGTGTGTGTGTGTGTGTGTGAGAGAGAATTTCTGTGTGTGAGTGAGAAAGAGAGTTTTTGTGTGAGATTGTGTGTGAGAGAGTTTGTGCTGTGTGTGTGAAAAAGAGTTTGTGTGCGTAAGAGAGACTGCATGTGCATGTAAGAAAGAGTGTGTGTGTGTCAGTGTGTGTGTGTGAGTTTGTGTGTGTGTGTGAGAGAGTTCATGCGTGCATGTGAGAAAGTGTCCATTTGTTTGTGTGTGTGAGAAAGAAAGTTTGTGTGTGTGTGTGTGTGTGAGAGTTTGTGTGTGTGAGAGAGAGAAAGAGACTGTGTGTGAGAGAGACTGTGTGTGTATGAAAGAGTCTGTGTGTCTTCGAGAGTGTTTGTGTGTCCATGTGAGAGTGTGTGAATGTGAGAAAGAGAGTTTGTGTGTGCAAGAGAGAGATTGCATGTGCATGTGAGAAAGAGTGTGTGTGTCTGAAAGTGTTTGTTGGTGAGAGAGTTTATGTGTGTAAAGGAGTTTGTGTGTGTGTGTGTGTAGGAGATTGTGTGTGTGTGTGAAAGAAAGAGTTTGTGTGTGAGAGTGTGTGTGTGTGTGTGTGTGTGTGTGTGTAGGAGATTGTGTGTGTGTGTGAAAGAAAGAGTTTGTGTGTGAGAGTGTGTGTGTGTGTGAAAGAGTATGTTCATCATTTTGAGAAAGAGTGTGTATCTGTTTGTAAGAGTGTGTTCATGTGAGAAAGAGTGTATGTGTGTGTGTATGAGAAAGAGTTTGTTTTGTGAAAGTTCATGTATGCATGTAAGAAAGAGTGTGTGTTTGTGTCTGAGTGAGTGTTGGAAAAAGAGTTTGTGTGTGGGAGAGAGTTTGTGTAAAAAAAGTTTGTGTGTGTGCATGAGAATTTGTGTGTACATGTGTGCTTGTGTGTGTGCCTGTGAGAAAGATAATGTGTTTGTGTGAGAGAGAGAGAAAGAAAGATTGTTGTGTGTGAGAGAAAAAGAGACATAGTGTGTGAGAAAGAAAGTTTGTGTGGGTGTGTGAGAGAGAAAGAGTGAGTTTGTGTGTGTGTGTGTGTGCGTGAAAAAGTGTTAGTGTTTGTAAGAGAGATATTGCATATGCATGTGAGAAAGAGTGTGTTTGTGTGTAACTTGAGCATTTTCCTTGTTCCTAAAGTAATCCATTCAACTCAGTCTTTTGCTCTAAGAAGTAACAGTTCTTTCTAGGGTAGATTAACAGCGGGTAGCATAGTGCTAGGATGTGGAACCCTCCGAAATACCCACGTGTAGCGAGCTACATCACCTCATAGCCCCCTAGACACTCAGTCCCTGCTAGCGATTGAGTTAGTATTGTCCTAGCTGAGGTTCTCAGGTTTTCTCATTGAGCTACCAACAGGTTTGGTTACAGAAAATCTGTACATTTTGTACAGGTGACCATGGTTCCCTAGTCAGATGTCTGTCTGTAGCTGCTGTGGTAAATTTGTAGTGATAGGCAGGTCTACTTAAGGTATATGCTCTTAAGGTATATGCTTGAAAGTGAAGCAATTGAGACAGAAGTGAGTACAGGTAGGTTAGTGGTCAGATAGGAGAAACTTGGTATTGGATGAAACATGGTGAAGAGTCACATAACAAAACCAAGGGCTACATAAATTATACAGGTAGGGGTTGGGAGGGGGACTTGACAGATAACTTTAAGGTTATTTGAATTATCAACTGAAATAATGCAAAGGGCTGATAATGGCTAGACTTTAAGATGTGTGTTCTGTGTCGCGTGTCTGCGATTTTCATTTCAGTTTTCCTGTCTTACTCGATTTCTGCTGGCCTGTCTTGGGGGTACGCGGACGGACGAGGGGTGGGGGGGGGGCCATGTCGCATCAGGCGACAGGTCATTTCTCTGCTACCCTGTCCGCCCCGCGGACCTCAGGGCTCAGACCCGCGCGAGGCTCGCAGCGTCATCTTCACGCGTCAGTTGCTCGCAGGGTCATCGGCAGCACCCGGTTCACATCGCTATAACCGGAGTCCAAGCGTGAAGGGTCCCTCGATTGGACCCGGTGGTCAACGTGCTCTGACGTGTCCTGGGTCGCCACGCGCTCGGTATTTCGGAGGTTTTTCACTTCGCTGACCGCAGTTCGGGGAAAAGCGGGTTTTCACTACGCTGACCGCAGTTCGGGGAAAAGCGATCACGGATAGGTGAACATTTGCAAAAAGATAAACTAACACAAAATATTTTTTTTAAAGGACAGACTTATAAGCCAATTAAAAAAACCCAAACATAACTAGGAAGAAGTCGTTATTCTAATATTGGTATCGAACATGCATTTACTGAACATTTACTGCAGACATTATAGCCTCCAAAATAAAAATAAAATGTATTATTCGAAATCTATGAAACGTGAAAGGGACATTGTAAATGTCTTTTTTTAATTAAGTGTTGCACAATACGTTGCAACAGTTCCCTAAATGAATATGGTTTTCAAACAGATTTTATCTTTTTTATTTTTCTTATGATATTTCTACAGTATTTAACATGATATTTCCAACACTTTTTGCTATATTTTGCAATAAACATTTATTTCCCAGTTAATGGTTACCATGTCTATTAGTTTATTTCAGGTCTGCGTTGAGACAGCTTTTGCAAAAGAATCTGATATGTATATATAATGAGGATCGATGGGGTTGATATACTTTGTGAAAGGTCAATTTAACAACAAAAACAAACAAACAAACCAGGAAACAAACTAAGATGAAATAGTAAATCGTTAAAGAGAGTTTATATTGCAAAGTAAGTCTTCATCATGATTATTGTTTCTGCTATTATATAAGAATGTCAGTGCGATCCACGGGAAACCCCATTCCCACACACAAATAAAGGCCAGGTTTTCCATTGCAATAATTGCTTGGAAAATCACATGACGCAATAGGCAAATAATTAGCATTAAATTTATGAAATTTACAAGACACTGAACGTGTCAAATGCTTTATTACAAATTTTAATGAAAAGGGAAATAATTTCGTAATCCACCATCATTCCCTGAAGGGCTAGCACGTGGAGGCAATTTCATTACGTAATTGTACCTGCTTTCTTTATCTGTTCTGAGTGTAGTTCATTTCGTAATTGTAGAAGCATAATAATTTAGGTACATTAGTCCTAGTTTAAATAAATGAGCTTGATTAGTAAATGAATGTATTTCCTCAGATGCTGAAATCGAAAATAAGCTTTTACTTATTTACTATCGCATAGTAAATTTTATAGTTATGTGTGGTTATTTTTAAGCGTAAAAAATACTTTTATATCTACTCAGAAGGACGAAAGATAACATTAAATTTATGAAATTTACAAAACATTGAGCATTTTAAATGCTTTAGTATACATTTTTTTGAAAAGGGACATAATTCTGAAATCCACCATCATTTTCTGAAGGACTAGCTGCTAGCACGTGGAGGCAATTACATTACGTATTTGTACTGCGAAATCGCCTTTCGGTGGAAGCACTTTCCCTTTCAAATACAACAACAACGTAATTGTACCTGCTTTCTTTATCTGTTGTGAGTGTAGTTCATTTCGTAATTGTAGAAGCATAATAATTTGGGTACATTAAATGAGCCTGATTAGTAAATGAATGTATTTCCTCAGATGCTGAAATAAATTGAAAATAAGCTTTTACTATCTCATAGTAAATTTTATAGTAATGTGTGATTATTTTTAAACGTAAAAAAATACTTTTTATTTACCCAGAAGGAGGAAAGGCTGCTTATAACTAATGAACCATTATTAACTTCTATCACCGAGGATTTGCTCGCACACTGAAGCAATTTTTTTATAAACAATTGCTAAATGCTACAGAAATCAAATGTGATAGTAACTTAACACGTGTAATATATGAATGACAATATTGCATTAGATGCATCCTTTAAATTGTCTATTTAGACAATGGCAGCAACTTTTAAAACTACAAAGAGGACCACTGCCTTTAATGCCTTTTGCAGTAAGAAGCTTAAGGGTAAGTGTCATTCTTGACTAATTTATAGCAATCTATAAAGCTGTTTGCAATGTGCAGTTGCCTGTTATACAATAACTATCTAAATGAGTGAAATTGCAATGCTGCTGGGTTTTTATTATGGGACTCTTAAAAAAAAAAGAAAAACAAACAAAAATATGAAAACGTATTGTATGTAGATTGCAAATCACAACAGAGTAGCATAACATAAAGGATAACAAAAGTCATGCAACAACTTTTTCCTGTCTCACACACACGCAATGATAAGCAGAACAAAAGAAAAAGTTGTGGGTTGTTAAAGTATGGAAGCATCTTACTACAGACGTGTTGTACTGTACATAAGAGAATATAAAAAATTAGTGTTGCTTTTATGCTTTGGGTTGCTTTTCATTGGTAGTTGAGGAGAGAAATAGAACATTAATCTGTTGAAGCCTCATTTTTAGAATAAACATAAATGATGAATAATGATGCAAAGCTGTAAATTTGAGAAAGACTGGGGTAAATTATAGCATTAGTATGTTAATGTCAGTCTCTGTTCATTTAAAGTTCAAAGCTAATTGGTAATATTGAGTTTTACATAGGGGGTGACTTATGTTGGCTTGTTTCCTTTCAGAAATGTAACCATTTGTGACACCTCATGCTAATATCCATCCTGTATAGTGTACATGTCTTTCCAGAAAACCCACAATCAGGTTTCCAGTCCGTGGAATGGGGACGGGAATGGAAGAGCTTATCACAAGAACAGAAAAAAGAATATGAATCAATGGCTTTCACATTAAGGAACAAAAGCCTTGATGTGAAAGCCATTGTAAAAAATATTCAAACCATGGTAAGTTACCAGATATCTTGAGGGAAAAGGGTTAGATAATGTCAATAACAATCACACTTCATCCACCTTATTTATCTGCCTAGCACTCTGCTAGGTCTATGCTTCAGCATGTAGATACTTATTTTATGTTTTATTATTTTATGACTATGAATAGATCTATATCAATAATATGACTAATAGTTGTTTCATTGTAGTTTAATGCAAAGTGGATGTCTGTTAACATTTAGAAGATGCAAGTATGTTTTAGTTTGAATGTGTGTATGAATGCTTGTGAAGGTTGTGGTGTAGTTTTATTCCTTATTGAGCATTGTTTTAAGCATGGACGGCTGGAGAAAAAATTGACTGTTAACTTCAATTGCCCTTGATATTTTAGAACTGAAATAATTTTGATGTTGGTATTCTTATAATGGTGCTTGATGTGTTGCAGTTCAATAAGCTTCGAGAAAACGAGGAGGAAGCCAAGGCAGCTGGAATAGAAGCAATGTGCACTATTGCGTTTAAAAATGGAGCACTGCATTGCACTGGCTTTGGCTGCCTTGGGGACCTCCTTAAAAATAAAATTCTGTACGACAGGCTGATGGGATTTGTAAACACCGGTCCTTCGGAATGTGGTAATGATTTACATTGGTGGTTTCTGTCCTTTGCATTATCTCATATTATTATGTCATATGTTATGGAAATGTGCCAGATGTTGAATCTTTAGATTGTTCAGTCCTTCAATATGAGACTCAGACAATTGTGCACAAAAGCAATACCTGGAAGACCATTTGTTGTGTTGGCTTGGAATTATTTTTTACACTTGGTCTGATTTGTTTTCGGGTTATAAAACCTTTATTCTTCCTTTATTATTCACAAACTATGAAGTCTTTCAAGTTCTATGTGGGAACACATTTATATATATTGTATATATATATATAGTTCTATAATAACATTTGTCTTGCAGGTAAGGAGACCATTAAAGAATTGAGGGAGAAGGTGGTTGTGAAAATGTCCAAAATTGCCAGTATGTGTAATTCATTATTATCCAGAGATGCACACTGTTACAAATGCATATTTTGTTTATTTAGATACTTCCTGTTTGATGTTAAGTCATGACTTGGAAGTAGTTTTGAGTATTTCTGTTTCTTTCCCCCCTGTGGACTGCTACAGCAGTTCTTTTCTCTGCTCACACAAACTAAAAATTCAGCTTAAAGGTAGCATGATTATGTGGCATGTATGTGGCAACATTTTAGCTGTAAAGAAAAAAAAGTAAATTGTGTGAATGCTATGATGAGGTTCAGTGGAACATAGTACATGAAAGTTTATAGGAAGTTTTAATAGTATTTCATTGGCATGGCTCTTATATTTGTAGAATCACAACTGGGGCTAAGCCATTTTCCCTACGAGAGGGTAAAAAATGGGGAATTTTGTGTAACAGGAGTCCCCCCTTGTCTCCTCCCTCTCCAGCCACCATCACAACTGACAACGAAGCAATTGCAAGAATTGCTTAGGACTGAAGTGTCAGTCATCAGGTACTGAACAGCTTAATTTGGTGTAATCTATAAATTTCGTCATTGAAATGTAATGATTTACATTTGCAATGTATGCTTTTCTGAGACATTCAGTCATACCTGTCTGTAACAGTAACCTTTGAGACTATAAAAAGCATGTATAGTGACCAGGCAGACTTGTACACAAGTACTCAGAAATTTTCAAAACACTGACATTTCTTTATACACTTTGTGACTGGCATAAAAATGAAGATACTGTACTGCAGCAAGTGTTTTGAAAGATTAACTGTGTGGGTATGGAAATATATATATATATTTATAGCATGTGACCAATAATCCACACCTAAGAAACTAAAAAGTGCTCAATGAAATGAAATTCTAGAAGTGAATGCAGAGATATGATTGGATAATGATTACCTGTGTCCCTTTACTCCTTAACTTTCTCAGAACTACCTGCTACTGTAGTCTATTGGTTTTTCCTCTCGGCCCATTTCTGTCAAAATATTTGTGCTAATACATTAAGAATAATGGTACTACAGCTAGTGCAGTGGTGCCCAATCTTTTGTGACCAGAGGGCTGCATTCGATATGATATAAAATCTGGAGGCCCAGAACATGGCGGTTTCGCCAGAATCATGCAGATGTTAACAGTAAAATTATGCACCGATATACCCAAACAACCTTGTGTCCGGTTAAAATGAGCGAGCTGTAGGTTGGGCATCACTGAGCTAGTGCAAAGGAAAGTTGATTACAAATTATGACATTGTTAAGGATTTACTTATATGTATATATATATAACTTTTGCTTATTTTTATTTGTAGGATACCAAGAATACCACAACAGACACAACAGACAGACAACCATGTACAGGACTTAAAAAAAAAAACAGACGGTGTGACACAACAGACAGACACACATGTACAGGAATTAGAAACACAGACAGACGGTGTGACACAACAGACAGACACACATGTACAGGAATTAGAAACACAGACAGACGGTGTGACACAACAGACAGACACACATGTACAGGAATTAGAAACACAGACAGACGGTGTGACACAACAGACAGACACACATGTACAGGAATTAGAAACACAGACAGACACACATGTACAGGAATTAGAAACACAGACAGACGGTGTGACACAACAGACAGACACACATGTACAGGAATTAGAAACACAGACAGACGGTGTGACACAACAGACAGACACACATGTACAGGAATTAGAAACACAGACAGACGGTGTGCACAACAGACAGACACACATGTACAGGAATTAGAAACACAGACAGACAGTGCAGTCCAACACATCACTGACATGCAACAAAACACAGCAATACATGTAGGCACCACAACAGACAGTACAGATATACAGCCAGCAGAAATGCCAGGAAATGTAACTGTGGACCTTCTACCAAGGTAACAATGTTAAAGCTTCTGGATTATTTAAGATAAAGTGAGCTTGCTCTCAGTTTATGTGCAATTCACATAAATAAGAGTTAGTAAATATAATCTTTTTGTGCTGATCTTGTCTTTCAGCCAGCCTCCCAGACAGGACACTGCAGGTCAGCCGCAACCAAGTGGTATGTTAAGAGTACTTTTGTAAAAATACTGAAAATAGTGCAAAACTTAAGAGTATTTAGTTATTAAATCAAGCCTATTCGTTGTTTGCTGGCTTTCAGCTGACCCCCCAAAAAATGAATACAAAATAAAGCAGCCCCAAAAGACAACTTAGAAATTGTCAGTAGCCAATGTGTGTGATACTCCAAGAGAACACATATAGTCAGGGAGCCTGCATGTCTCATTGATCCCCAATGCTGTGGTAGCCAGATGGATAGGACTGGGCACAGGGCTATTAGTCTCGCCTTCAAGGGCACAGGGTTTACGTCTTATCTGTCAAGCAAAAACCATCATCCACTGATTTCAGATGAGCTTCCAGAGTAATCTAATTTGTTATGATCATTGGTGAAGACTGCCAGGAAGCTCATAGCATGAAAAAATGGAAGTCATGATCACCAAGCTATAAACCAGATTCATTATAAGAATGTGCACAATGTGCATATAGTTGTGGCCCTATGCTCCACTGGTGGTGGAAAGGATTAAGACAATGTATATAGAATGCCTTTCTATATATGGCAAGATATTGTGTATGGAAAGCTAGGGTAAAAACAATATAGTACAACACCGATATGAAGTATGTTCATTGTTGTGTCCACGAATGCAAGACATATAGTGATGGAGGATGAGGAGGATGATATACTTTTGTGTGAAAAGTGAATTTTTCAAAATGGAAGCATAAGGGTTTTACTGTGCCAGCATGGTCTTAAGTCCCCATTGCAGCAGACCTGATTTCACGGGAAACATTTGCAGTTTCTTGACATAGTCTTAATTCCTCATCTTAAAATAAGTCCCCCATATACTCAACAGAGTTTTGTGTTGAAATGCTTAAAATCCATATGTCTTTTAACAGCACCATGACAACAGTACTTGTTATTTTGCAGGTTCACTGGATCTGCCCAAAGCTAAAAGTAAGAATCAGTGAATGACGATTCACTAAACTACATATTGTGGATCTACTTTTGTTACTTAGCTTACTTGGAGTCTGCATCTCTCGCTTAATTCTTTTTTGTATCCAGTTATGATCTTTATTCGCTGTGAATCTTTATTTACAAGTTTGCATTTTAAAGGATTTCAAGGTATTGTATTTGTGTTAAAGAGCTAGGAACCAAATACTAAATAGACACATTATTATAAGTTGAATTCTGTTCACACTTATCTGAGAGACTGCTATCCAAAGATACAGCTCATTCTACATAATGTACTTTAATGTTGTTAATGTTGTATACTTGAGTATTATAAGTATAATAATAATATTGATCTGTTATAAGGTATCAAAGTAACTTTAATGTAAAATTGTAAAATTAAATGAATTTGTAATGTGGGAAGGGTTTGATGCTATAATATCGAAACAAGTATAAATTGTCAGATATCTTCACAACATATTAAGTATTCCATTTTCTTTACATGCAGCTTATTTGTGCAATTGTTTGTGATGGTTTAAGAATGCACGTCTCACTTGGATTTTTATATCTGCAGGAACCAGAGTCACCTGGGATGCCAACTCCATAAAAGCCTTGGAGGAAAGTCTTGGGTCTCTTGAGGCCATCACATGCATCCCTAGTGGCAAAGAATTAAAAACCATTCGGCAAAGCAAGCCTGCATTACAAAAATTTGACATTAGTCAAATTTACAAAAAATTATATAAAATAAAATCAAAGAAAAAATGAATATTTAGTTTTGTCATGAATACTTTTAATATTGTTCGTTTGTCCTGTTCGGGAGAATGTGTAAACATGAGTAGTGGAAAAACAGCTATTTTTGTGGCATAAATTATCACTGTGTCCTTGTACTCTTTCATGTGGAATAGATGCATGCATAAACTGTGATGCTGCTAGCTTTGAGTATGTCTCACACACACACACACACTGACGGGATCACAAACATGCACTCACCCTGTCAGTCGGACATTTGCGCATTCTTTCCTTCCAAAATAAACAAAACTCGATCTGTCTCTAAGCAAACCCCGTCACATTTAATAACGCCATTCCCATATTTCTTACACACACACTCTCGCTGTTTTTTTTTTTTTTAAAAAGAAGTTGCAAATCTCATACATTCACTATCACACACTCATACCCTTACTCTATACAGTAATACGAATAGTCAATAGTTCCTCTCAATCTAACATCAAATCGCGGCGGCCAGCCACTAAGAACTGTCTCTACTCACTGTTCTTTTCTGTTCAGTGATGGGACGAAGTGTGTCCTCTCCGGCCTAAGGAGGTCAAGCCCCCACACCACTCCTCTGAACGCTGCCCTCAAAAGGACAGAATGTCGCACTTGACCAAACTTTCAATTTTGTTGCCGGCGCCGCCCCCAATGGACGAGTGCCTGAGTGCTGTTGGTGAACACAATCTCTTGGGCTAGTGTTCACTTGTACCCACGGGAGATGGTCGCTCCCTCTCTCTCTCTCTCTCTGCGGAACAGAGCACAGAGTTCTTGGCGTCCCGCTCTTCTCCCGCTCTCTGTCTTCAGGCCGGTACCTCCTCTGGGGGAAGAACGGCAGACACTAGCACAGTCCTCACGTCGGCGCTGGGGTCCACGGGATGTCTCAATATGGCTGGCTATCTGGGTAGTTCAGCCTCGCTTTTCTCCTCTCCACGTAAGGTGTCTTGGCACCTATCGTATCGACCTCAGTTCGAAAAAAGCCCCCCTCACTTGGCGACCGCCTTCTATATATTCTACCCATTCATCCTTCTCGAACCTTCCATACAAACTACAACTCACAAACGACCAAACCGGGAATCCCGCTTTATCAGTACAACACGCTCACTACACTTCCTTGCATTCTCCCGTGCCTCATCCATGTCACCTATCCGTGACAGAGTAGCTGCCAGCAAATCAATGATTGGTGAAAGGTAGATAACATCAAAGCCCAGAAGGGGAGAGGGAAGCCAAAAGTTATTACTGGCATGGAAAATTATTGGTTTTTGTTTTTTTACATAGCGGACCATATATACAAACAAATCTACCATGATGTTCTAGGCACCATAAGACATGCCACTCTGAAGGCCTTTTGGTGCATTTGGTTAAGTAGCAACCCCATGTACCTAACTTCTATAGCTGCAGTCAACTAATGATGATTGCATTTATGAAAACGGATATAATATGAAATAATGTGGGGATCCAAACATCTTTTTAAAAAAAAAAAAAAAAAAAGGTCACGACGTCCCCAGACATCTTGGTAGCTCAGCTCATAAATGTGAATCTGCTGAGGGAAAATGTTGACACTTGTTCTTTAAGAAATACCAATTTCCTTCTGTCTAAAGTGAAAAAGTGGGTCTGTCGCTGACTGCTATTAAAAAGATGCTAAACTCCAGTGGAACCACTAAGATGGCGTGTCGGTTAGCACAGTTTAAAAAAAGAAACCTCTTTTTACTGAGACAAACTAGTGGATCTAATGCCTAAACGATGCGTTTTAGCACAGAAGGGTTTATGGACAATTCGGTGCACAATCGCCGCAATCCCATTCCCACCCTGTCCCCCGCCCTCTTCTCTGTCCTAGCTACTCTGAAATAGTATTATCACGATGAATTACGCGCTGGTCTTTACGTCACTCCTCCCGTTACGCTTTCTCAATCAGCTAATCTATACAGCCACTTTGAGACGGGGCATTTCCGCAGGACGAATTCAGACGCACAGTATGTGGGTATGCGTGAGAATCATTCTACATGGTAAGCCAATGATGCGGAGCTGCTTTGCCGCTGGTCTGGTCATTGTTGTGGTCTTCATTGTAATCTCGATGTAGATTTGTTGGACATGGCTGCTTCAAGCCTTAACTATACATCTCACCTTTCTACCCCTGTAATCATGGCCATGGCATTCGCGTAGTCAGTTTTGTTCTCCTTTCCATACTCCCCTCTTCTGTCATAGTCTTGGTGAGATCCTTGCAGTTGGCGCCAGCCACAGTACACTATTAACGAACATACGTTGCCTATAGTTCTATTACCGACGAGGGGAGTGTTTTATGCTGAGCCAGCAAGTAAGAAGGCTAGATCACGGCAAGACAGCCAGCCCTGTAAACAGATGCTATATGCAGATAAAGAACAGCGTGCCCGAGACGAGAGCTGAGCCCAGGACAGCCAACATTCACTGTATTCGTGAAAGGCGCTTTCCGATGCGCCACTGGGCCGTCCCTTTCATCGATAGAGAGCGAGCTATGATGGTCATTCATTCATTAGTTACTTGACTGGTACTGGTGGTTGTCAGTCACTCAGTCGTCCCTTGACCGGCACCTGTCGATTGGTGGGGGGGGGAGCACATGGATAGACGGGGCAGCTGACAGGCCGCCACTCCAGCCTGTTGTGGGCGATAGTCAGCAGGTCCTGTACAGGACGACCAGTCCAGTCTTTGACAGTCGTAAGCCAGTTCTTCCTCTGACCACCGCAGCATCTGCAGGTGACGAGTGTGGCCATCTTGTTTCTTACAAAGTCGTTGGTCTTATGTTATTTGTATGACATCCGGAGCAGCCTCTTCAGGCAATTGGTCTCGAATCCCTGGATTCTCTATTCCGTTTCGGCGAGTGGAGTCCACGTGTCGCATCCGTAGAGCAGGATCGGCACTACCAGGGATCTGTAAGCTTGTACTTGATAATGAATCCTATCTTATGACTATGCCAGATCCATCTGTCCTGGAGCTGCCATCCTTGGAGATGGTGGCTCCCAAGTACATTTATTTGAAGCTGCTTACCTCTTCGATGCCTTACCCCTCGTTCATATAGATCTCTGCTTTGCTGTTGCCCTTGATCATAACGTCGCTCTTTTCAGTGCTGGTCTCCATTCCATATGCATCAGAGCTGTCGGTCAGTCTGTTGGTGAGGTCTTGCAGTTCTTTGTTAGTGCCTGCTAACAAATCTATGTCGTCTGCAAAGCGTAGGTTGCAGATTGGACTTCCTCCTCTTTGGTGACTATGGCCAAAACAGACCACCTTACCCCTTGCGCCGCTTGACTGTTGCAAGTAGAGTGTGGCAACCATGCTTTCTGCATAGGTATTGGTATATGTTCTCTGTACGAGGTCAGAAGAAGCATCCTATGGCAATTATTCTCTAATACCTGTATTATCTTCTCCATGTTGGCGATCAGTCCACCTTGTCTTCAGTAAAGCAGGATCGGTACTTAGACTTGTGCGGATTTTATTTCCTAATAAACTTAATGTTATGACAGTGCCATGCCCTGTCCAGCCTACCCGTTGCCGGTATCGCTGTCCTGATGCGGATATCTGTCGAGGAGTTGGTATCTTTGAAGAAGGTGGCACCACTAGTTAAAAGTGTTTTTATCTCTTCAAGCAGTACTCCGTTCATGTATGCTTAAAAGATTTTTGACGGGATACGATACCTAATGTGTGAAAGGTTTCCCATTGCTGAATGTTGAGCAGCACTGCTCTGCTGTGAGTTTTGTGCCTCATAATCGCTAACACTCACTTCTGCGTTGAAGCGTCTCAGTATTTACCACGTAACGAAAGGCACTGTCACAGGCGATCATAATGTCCAAAAAGCTGTGAAAGAGGTCGCGCTGGTGCTGAAAATGTTTTTCTATTTCGATGCAGCATGTTATAATATCAGTTAAACTGTACCGGCGCAGTCGATACAACTAGATCTAAGAAATAGCTTTCATAAAGTGAACATGTGCTTGCTACTCCATTGACTTGTAAGTGCAGGTTATTTGGTCCTCTGTATTTACGTCTGCGTCTACTAACATGTCTAACATGACGGCACCAAATTTCTCTGTAGAAGTCGCGAATAAATTAGTATGCTGGAAAAATGATATTTGAGAAGAGGTTGAGTAAAACAGGGGGTTTAGTGAAACGAGTCGAAAACCTACTTTACTTTATGGCTGGATGGATATTACTCCTCACCACACCAGTAGTTCAAAGAGACCACTACATATCATTAAAGACAATCAAAACCTTTGTACTAGAAAGCTATCGTTCAGTATCTCAAAGACCTTGCATCAGGTGCATGCATTTTCAAGATGGTCTAAAGTATTAGTCTTTTATATGCTCATTTGCATATAACATCATGACTAAGCAATAAAATGATACAAGTCACTGTTCTTTTGCACACTATCCACACATGATATCTGAACAATGAGCTATGTAGCAGTGGTTAGTGTTTGTTCATGTTCAAGCTGGGCTGAAAACACAGTGAAGATTCACACCCTTTCTCATCTACAACTTATAACATGTTTTTACATATTACATTTGATTTATTAAACAATGCCACAGTTTCATGATCTACATCGAAACACATGCTGATACAAAAAGATAATTATTATTGTTCATTTATAGATGCAGGGTAAGGGACAAGTGTGGAAAAGGGTTCAGAGTTGATGGCATGAATAGTCCTGTCCGCCTTGGGTGGCCCTACCAGAGTAATGACTGCCAAAGCAGCATTCCTCAGTGGGCATAGTCCAGTTCAAACCAACGGGAAGCTTAAATGCCAAACTTCTTTCTTGTGAGAAAGAATGAGTTTGATCCAAGAGGAGAAGCTGAGGGTACTTATTTGGGTAGACTGGAAGCAGATTACTAAATCACATCAGCACTGCCTGTGCTTCTCAACTTCCTCTATTGGGTTGAATTAGTCTGTCCCACCTAAACGCAAAAGTTCAGCTTTTAAGGGAGAGTGTGTCCAGTTTAATGTAGACATATAAATGGGATGTGTAATTATTATATTTATAGAACACAATGTACAGCACACATCTTTGCAGCTTTTGAGCTATTCTTGTTCTCAACATTAAACAGCTGGAATTAGGTTGAGTGTATCTCAGTACAAATAATGAAGCAGGTTTAGAAAATAAAGTCAGACCAATGGTCTCAAAAAAATAGTACCCATGGGATAGAGAAGGCATTTGGTGAAGTCACTCACTAACCAATTAATGATGGGCTCAAAATATGCTAAAAACACTACCTTATTCTAATCACACAATAGAAGCAATAAAAGATTCAGTATTAATCCAAGAAGCAATCTCAACATGCACACATCACACATCCCTTACTAGTGTATGTATTTTAGCTTTTAAATCAAAAAGTGAAAAAAAAGACCCACCAACAAACAGAAAAACATATTAGTCACGATCCCATGAGCGAGTGTCATAGTAGCACACAATACTTTAGTCACAATAAAATTTTAGCATCAGTTACAGAAAAACATCGGTGAAAGTGGAACGACCTATCCTATGCCAAACTATCTCCAACAGCATCCGAATCTGCATCAGAGTCCACATCAGTATCACTATCAATATCACTAATAATATCTGTTACTTCACTTGGATCATGTGAATTATGAAGAAGTGGTGCTTGGTTGATGGACACTGAAGCTGAAAGCAAATTGGAGATGGAGTAGTCAATATTAGGATTTTGAAGTTCTGGCAGATCACTAAATCTTGCTGAAAGACTTCTTAATTCTTTTTCTACTTTTAGTTTACTCAGAGACCTAACATGTTTCATGCCATGTTCATATCGAGTAGCCGGTTTAGCACATAACTGTGGGCATAAAGACGTGTTGCGTTCCAGCAGCCACTGCTGAAAAAGGCTGACATCCTCGAGAATGCGTGCTTCTTCTTCCTGTGCCCGAAAGCATTCCACCACACAGTTGGCAGCCCTCACTTGTTCTTGGTTCAGACCCTGTGGTGTCAAGGCATACACAGCTGACTCTGGGTCTGAAAGCTGGGCCACTGAAACGTTGATGCCCTGATCTTTCAGCAAATTAGCAACAGCCTGAAGTTGAGTGCTGTTGGCCTTTAGCTTCTTTGAGAGATGCTGGGCAATTTTCTGGCCATCTGTACAACAGAAGACAGTAGATTCCTCAATGTCAGATTTCAAATACCAACAAACATTTAAGGTTTAAACAAACTGTGCATCCACTAGAATAGCTTAAAACAAAAGTAAAAATGTGCCATCTGCAAAGGCAAAGTAAGTGTCAGACATGAAAGTCAGACCTATAACTCATGAAATGGCAACAAGCACTGTACTTGTGCACCATACAACAAGACTGCACACCAGTGAAATGGCTCGTTACTCTGATAAAAGAAAATGGAAATACATACCAGCATAGCGTTTTTTAAGACACAGCAGTTGTTGGCGCTCAGTTGACAATTTTCTGGCCTTCTCCATCAGGGAGTCAGTGGCAGTAAGACCTACAACAAGGACAAATAATGTTCATTTTATGTATCTCAGTTGGCAAATATCACTTGATGAAACACAAAGCATTTCTATGATACTTTAAAGATAATTATGTACCACCGTCACCAATGGTGGTGGTCTACTGCAAGTGTAAACACAACAAATGGTGGGTTCTCAAACATTGATATGAATTATGCTAATTTTGTACCCTATAATCAACAAGATTTCTTTAAGCGGTATGTGCCTTACATCAAGAACATCACAATCTGTATACCATACGTCATACATTGTATACCATGTTATAATACATGTAACACATTTATGTTTCATACATTGTATAACATACATGATGGAACTGACAATACATAAGCTGAAAATATCAGTTTTCTGCTTCCGATTCTTTTCTCATTGCACACAAACACAGCAAGCCACATTGCTACAAATTACACTACAGCAAGACACACTATTCCATCTGTAGATCTTTGTTCAATCAGATTTGTGTTAATACCTCCATTACCACCTGCTGTCAGTAAGATCTGTTTTAAGTGACACATCCATTCGACAGCAGTTCCTTTGCCTGAAAAGAAAACAATGAATGAAATACATGATGATGATGATGTCCATTTGTAATGCGCAGGTATCCATTCAGAAGAATGCTCATTGCGCAGCAAAAACAAAATAAATAAAAAATAAGAAAAATAAAGTAAATAAATAGATAAAACACCAGGAAAGTAAAAAAAAAAATAATAAAGACAGAAGTGTTGCTTGGTTGTTTAAGTTTAAGTCCATCTTAAATAAACAGATGGGTCTTCAGTCTTTTTCGAAACGTGGTTAGTGAGGTGATGGTGGACAATGACAATGGCAGAGCATTCCACAGTTTAGGTGCCGCATTTTTTGAAGGCCCTGGCTCCAGTGCGCTTCTTGTTTGTGTCTTCCCCTGCAGGGAGACAGAAGCATGACTGGGAGCCAGAGCGCAGACCATTATCACTCTTGAAATAGGAACTATCATTAAGATATTCCTTCTTTCTGTTCCTTAAATTGATCAGACTTTGTCTCAGATTGTGTAATTCACCATGAATCATCAATAACATTTGTAATGGATACCATACAGGCAGATAAGAAGAAAGACCTTGACAAAAAATACTGCACATGGTTCTTAATGTTTTGTGGGGTTTGCAGAAATGTATCATTCACTTACACTTGCTTTCAACTTCTTTGATGACATCTTTGGATTTTGCATGCCTTTCTCTTGCTTTCTTCAGTCTCAAATACAGTGTCTCAGCTGCAGAAAATACAATCAAAAGAGTAATTTTGACAACACATTTCTAAATTTTCTTTAAATCGTAAGCAATCTATGTATATGCAAGACATTAACACAGAGATGGCAGTAAGTGCTTTTAATTTCTGTGGCATCATTCTCTAAAACAATCAGCACATGTAGTCATATTTATTACTATCATTTAGCACCCTCCTATCATGCTCATTTCTTTCTATGGAGGTACATAAGTAGTTAAAGAAATTACCAATGGAAAAAAAGATCTTTTGGGCATAGCAAAGTAGAGCGCTGCTTAGCAGATCTTGCCTGTTGGGCAAAGTCATTTCCTTGCTCCAGGCAAATCTGCGCAAGAACGACCACAAGCGCTCCGTGGCTTCACCATCAATTAGACCTGTGCCTTCACAAAAGCGCTGGCCGTATTCCACCTAAAACCACAAAAACTGATGGCATTCATCATCCAAAATAATATGGTCACTGAAAGTGTTACAAGTATCTTTTAGAAAAAAAATAAAATTGTATAATCTAGAACTATGGACATGCCAAGGGAGGAAGCCAAGTTAAATAAAACAGACCTGACATTTTGTGTTGTGAGCATAGCTGTGAAACACAGGGACAGAAAATCTGAATTTCTCAGCCAGTCGTCCTGTGAGCTCTGCATGCTTCTGTTACATATTAAAAAAACCACCATGTGAACTGTAATGTCATGTATAGACAGACATCGATACCAAGTCTTCTCTTACAGGATATAACAGTTTTGTGGATTAATGTGCATACAAACAATTTTGCAAATTATGAGTACATTGTATATCCTCTTAACATATTGACATTAAGTCCAAGGTTCAAGAACACTGGCATTACTTACTTTCACATGAGTCTCCAGCTTGCAGGCAACATCATACATTACAATTCGTTTTGCAGTGGCGGTGCCAGTCTGCTCTTCAGCAATTCGTTTTAGGATGTAAACAGGGTATCCAAACCTGGAAAGGTTAAACAACTTCTATCAGTTATAAAGATGTATTGTGGCATGATAAGCACTAATCAACACTGTATACAACTATATCGATTGAGCATTCAGTAAAATTATTACCTTTCTCCATGTTGCATATTAACAAAATGAAGTGGAAATCCATGGTGGCATACTGCACCAAAGACTCCTTTTATGTCTAACTGAGCATTCTTGTTTTTGGACCGGAGTATGTCACCTGCTTGGAAATTTGAACAGTCCTGAAAACAAAGACAGCATATCAATGGCCATTGTTTTCATGATACTGCTGATGTGCGTATACTCAAGTGAGAAGCAAACAATAAAATACAACAACAAAAATCAAGTGCCTACCACAGACTGGCTTCCTGATTTTGAGGTAGCCTGATGATGGGAGTCAACAAATGTTTTAACATCATCATCAGGACAAAACACATTGAATCGTGCATGCTCGAGCCCTGGTCCACATCCAGAATGCACCTTGTGGACTAGCCCAAAATTTGCATCCATAGAAATTACAGATCTCTCTGGTTTCTAGTAAAGACAAGAAAAAAATTCTATATTTAGATTATAAATATTCATATAATAAACACCAGTATCAGTAGAATACTGAGAAATTAAAATGTCTTTCTGCAGATAATTTTCACACTTTAAAAGATTTGTGATATCAAATATTAGGACAAAATTGCTTCCTCTCACTTAATACAAAATCTACTACAAGTATCTGTATGCATTGGAATTTATTTTGATATGGGGTTAAATAAAAAATGAAGAATATTCTTTATAAGCTCATCTTCAAATTTCAGACCAGTGAAAACAAATTATGTTGTGCAAACTTTTGTAGATGTATTGTTCTTGTTCATAGTTTAGCAATTTTCTACTTGTCAGTTTTACAGGAAAGCTTAAGTAGTACAGCATACCATGGTACATATTGGGCACTTCTTGCCCATAATCTCAGGGACATGAGCCATCTCCATGCATGACATTTGATGGTGATGAAACTCTGATAATGCATTCCCTACAACAAACCATATGACATATTATACAGCACCTGAACAGTTCAGTTCTCTTAACTATAGGAAGCTGTCATAATAAAATGGAGAAAATACATACAAATGAAGCTGATCGGTGATGCTCATGCTAAGAAATCTTATTTTGTAAAATTATACTGTACAAACATTCAAAATATGATAATGTTTAGCCTCTGGTAACATTTAGAAAAGTGAAAAACAGCTCAGTGTTTTTTTTCCTTTTAGCTTTCTGCAACTTCTTTTTCGAAGGCACTGCAGGTGAGGTCAGCAGGATGAGGTAGATTTTCTTTATTATCACATGAGCGAGGTAGGGGTAGAGTATATTTTTACCCATTGCATTGTACATGTCTATAAATTCACTGGTGTGGTCAGGCAGGAAAGTGGTCATTCTTTGCAAGGCCGTGCAAAATTTCTGGAGAGACAACTGCCCTTCCAGCTGTAGCATTCGGCACAGCTCCATTAATTTAAGGCTGAATGCTGTCTCTGGCCTTGTTGGTGTAGCTGGCCATAAGTTGTGTCTGAGCAGAGTTAGAGCTTCTGGCTCACACTCACAAAATTGTGCTTTCACCACATGATGTCTACCTAAAATAACAGAAATCACAAAGGAGTTTTATCAGCGACCATTACACATTGCATTACATATTACAAATCTTGCATATTATTTACTATGTTGCTTCAATAAAAAAATACATGATTTATATAGCACACACTCATGCTTGTAAGGAGAGGAGCATGGTCTTAGTAATTGAGATAAGAATAAGAAATGTAAGGACATCAGTACTCTAATAAAAGCAAAGAGGATATGGGTAACAAGAAGAACTGATGAAGGTTA